>JABFTP020000185.1:10922998-12122998 GCA_013387265.2 Cryptolaemus montrouzieri
TTTATAAATTTTTTATTGAGAAATCGAATGAAACTTCCTTAGGTCTATACATTCAGTATATTTAAAGATGTATTTCATGTATTTGCGAAGTTTTAAATCATTCTTGGTAAATTTGTTCTCAAGTCTAGGTGGCTATGACGACTCAGCTGGTTCTAAAATTGTAATGCACAAAGCATAAACGCAAAACCTTAGCTTTATTTTGGCATGGCGCACATACTCATCATCGTACATTCCAGATGAATTATAATTCAACAAAACACATAAATAACGCAAAATACACAAATGGACCATAGATGGAATGTCATCAAATCAATTGAGCATAACTTCACAACAGGTTTTCGAAGAGACTCCCATTCTGTGCCTGACACAGCCTATTGCAACGAATGGTACATTATCTATTTGATTTGGAAAAATTTCATTTATTTCTCCCCGAACTCTCTTTTCTAAATCCTCTCGATTTTCTGAAGCATTTCTATAAACACGATTTTTTCACATGGGCCCACAAAAAAATCTAATGGGGACAAGTCGGGCGATCGAGCTGGCCATCTTGTCGGGCCGTTGGTGCCTATCAACCTTTCATTTAAATTATTATTTCAACTTCCCTGCAGTTGTGCGCTGGTGCTCCATCTTGTTGGAAAATTAAGTTATTAGCAACAGCCAGTGGTAAACCATCAATCAGATCGCTTATTTCGTTTAGTAAAAATCCTAAATATCTTTTTTCCCATCAAAATGATTGGACCTATGAGATGTCGCCCTACCATTGCCATCCATACATTAAACCCAAATCGCTCCTGGAAATTACCCTCACGTACTAAATGCTCGTTTTCGTGGGTCCAATAGCGCGTATTGTTGCTATTGAACATTCCGTTGTTAGTAAATCAGGATTCATCTGAATAGAAAATTTTATAAGGATACCTTGGATCCATTTCCATCTTTTGGAGAAACTCGTTGCAATATTCTAATATTCGGCCATTATCATTTTCATGAAGGTATTGATGAAGATTGTATTTGAACGAGCGAAATTTATGCTTCTTAAGAATTCTCCAAACACTCTGATGACTTATCCCTATTTCTTGTGCGATTTCTCTGGTAGATGCCGTACAATTCAAATTAATGTACGCTAATACATCAATTTCAGAATTTTCGCTTACTATGAAATTTTGATTATCTGCAACAACCGGTTGCTGACGAAACTTTACTTCCAGTTTTGGAAAATAGTGCCTTGAAGGATGTTGCCATTCTGGATAGCATTCAGCGTATAAAATTGCTGATGCTGTTGAGTTTTTTCGGCATTCGCCATAAATGAGTAGCATATCTACTTTTTCATTCTGTGTGTAAAGCATTTCGTCTGTTTTTCTGCCGTGAAAATTCAAAAACTCTGAACAATTCATACCAACTCACCGATTCAGATGCAACACAATCTTATCTTATGATATTTAAAATTGAATAAAAAATTCTATGATCTGTGATCAATCTGTAATAGGATTTCAATGCATTTCCAAAGCACTTCAGATAATGAGTTGAAAAACGAGTATTATACTATGTCCAGGATTACGAATGTAAATTTTCAACGAAAAATTATCAATTTGGTATCAAAATATTCGTAAAAATATTCTGCGTATTAAAGTGCTAATGAGCCTCTATTATACCTTGCGGAAATAAGATTTTTTAAAGAAACAATGTTTGAATGTTACGAAGCCAATAACAGAAGGAATTCTACAGTTTCAGTGATGAATCCAAATGTACTCGATTTCGGTCGATAAATCGCAGTTTTTTTGTCGTCATAGCTATCTTGACTTGAAAACGAATTCATCAAAAAAAAATTAAAAATTCGGCAAATTCGTCTTAAAATATGCTGAGTGTATAGACAAAGAGAGTTTGATTCGATTTCTCAAAAAATATAAAGGGTGAGCCTTTTGAAAATCGAAACTTTGGCTAATTTCCTTTGAAACCGGAAACGTTTCAGATAAACTGTCAGTACCATTCAAGTTGAAATAAATTTTTAATTAAGTTCGGAAAATTTCATTGAAAAATATTGGACAGGAAAAAAGTTATAGGGGCGAGCCTGTTTCCAGTTACACCCGGTATATCCGCATCATATTAAATTTATTCATATAGAGAAATGGGACCGTTACAATCCCCATTGTGGCCGCTATATCCCTCTGTGTCACCCCTTCTTCAACGAGAGCAATTATTCGATCCTTTGCACATCGCAAAATCCAACGTAAGGCATTTTCAATTATGATTATAGGCTTTTAAAACTTTAAAATTCACAGTTTCAAATCTCAGTGACGACTGAGTACAATATCCCAAACATGTGGTGATAATTCAACATTTCTTTATCATACTATCCAGTTTTTTCACAACAAAAAACTTCATTCTTCACAAGAAGTCAAAGATTTATGATTTAAAACAATTAATGATGTGAAATACCGAGTGATTCCATTTAAATCTGGTTGTGTGTACTTTTAATGTCGCGAGATGGGCGTGGACAACCGGTATTAAAGATATGTTCAAAAGTTACTTGTGCAGAATATATATATACAAAAAACCCTAAGTTGCATAAGTTAAGCCATTCCATTCCTCTATTCTGATATCTAATTCACATCAACTGGTACTTAAACTTTCTTTAAAACTAAATGTTTCTCGAGAGAACCAAAACTAGAAGAGTTAGATAAATCTCGAAATAATAGACCGTTACAAACCGTGATTTGTTAAGTTCTTAATGAAACTCATCATTTGTAACAATACAAATTTTCATTAAGAGTTCGCAGAATCATCAGTCATTAAGTCTAATTAGATTCCAATGCAGAAATATAAAGACAATCGGTTCTAACTGAATACCGCTTCATGCGGTAATATTTTGGATACCTGCGAACAACACTGTCAAGAAATACTACTCATAACTGTACATTTATAATTATTATCGGCACATCAACTTCCGTTCATTGTTCGGACATCTTTTTACCTCCCATATTGATTGATTTTTCTGCAAGTTGTTTGGTTGAAACTGGTTATTCCGCAATTGGACGACAAACATTCAAACAGCAGTACTATACAGGATGTTTCAACGAAATATTCTATTAAGATTTGTTGAAAGTTATGAATTTAGAAAATTTTTTTTTCGTAGATACGAGACCTTTTTTAGTTATAGTTGAATAACTTGATGGCGTAATATATTGATTATTTAAAAAAATCTACTTAAGACGATTATCCAAATTTTTATTGTTGCTAAGTTGTCACAACTGTTTTTCATACTAATGCTAAGTTTGGAAGCAATCTGTCATTTAATTTGTTTACAGTGCTCGATTTCGAACAAAGAATTTGTCTCAAATTTTGTATGCTAATAGAGTTTCCTGTAACAAATAGCTGAAAATGTTACAGAAGGCTTAGGGTGAATCAACTTCTTCAAAGACACATACTTACAGGGTGCTTTAACTAAAAATAAACAGAGGCTATATCTACGAAGATATTCATTTCTGATCAAAACGTAAAAACAGGTCAATTTTTGTTTCATATTGGGGTGGGTACAAAACTTGCCTGAAATATTAACCCCTAAGGGAGTTGCAATCTTGAACATTTTGAATAGGAAAGATGGGTCGAGGATGCCTCAAAAGAAAGGTGGTATCTTTGTCTACATTGCCTTGAACGAATTTCCATTTTCAATTAAAACTGTAAAAGATACAGGGTGAGCAACTGAAAGATAGGGAATACTATTTCCTGAGACTATTCAAGTTTCAATGAAGTAAAATGGAACAGATCCATGCTGATCAATGGCAGTCATCATCAAGTACCATCCTCATCTCGAATTTCAACCCCTAGAGCAGGGGTGACCACCCTTGAAAATTTGAAGAGGGTAGATGGGTCGAGTGATACCTCGAAAGAAAGGTATTATCTTTATCTGCATCCCCGTGTACGGATTTTCATTTTTTATTGAAAACTGTAGAAGATACAAAGTGAGCTACTGAAAAATAGAGACAATCTATCGCCCTGAGCTATTCAAGTATAAGTGCAAAAAAATGGAGCAGATTCATTCCAGATCAAAGGCTATTATCTTCCGAAACACCATTCGGTTCCAGATTTTCGCATTAATACTCCATCTACCCTCTTCCATATTTTCAAGGGTTGTCACCCCTGCTCAGGGTTCAAATTCCAGATGAGGATGGTACTTGATGATGACTGCCATTGATCAGCATGGATCTGTTCCATTTTACCTCACTGAAACTTGAATAGTCTCAGGAAATAGTCTTCCCTATTTTTCAGTTGGTCTCCCTGTATCTTTTACTGTTTTCAATTAAAAAAAAATTCGTTCAAGGCGATGTAGACAAAGATACCATCTCTCATTTGAGTCATCACTCGAACCATCTTCCCTATTCAAAATGTTCAAGGATTGCAACCCCCGCTTAGGGGGTTGATATTTCTGGAAAGTTTTGTACCCCAAAGATGTCCTTCTTGAAACAAAAATTTACCTGTTTTTGCGTTTTGATCAGAAATGAATATCTTGGTAGATATAGCCTCTGTTTAATTTTCGTTGAAGCACCCTGTATGTGTGGTACAGTTCATTCAACGGCGTCCGAAATGTGGTAGAAGATCTGCGTCGTTCTCGTCGGCCATCAACTTCAACTGAAGTTAACATCGATTAAATGAAAGAAATGGTAATTTAAACTCTTCATTCTAGTCTGAGAGAGACAATCAGTAAACTTCCTGTGCCTCACAAATCAATTAGTACCATATTGCACGATTGGTAGGGCATGAAACGCTCGACTAGTCCCTAGATACCTAAATTTTCCCCAAAAATTGAATTGTGTAAAGGTCACTGAATACATGCTAGAATTTATCAATTCCGACCCCACATTCATGAAACGCATTGTAACTGGTGATGAGACATGGATTTATGAGTTTGACATGCAAACCAGTCAACAAACTTCACAATGGCGCCTTCCAACTGAACTGACACCGAAAAAAACTAAAAACGTTCAAAAGTCGAAGTAATATTGACTATTTTCTTCAATTGTCACAATGTTGTGGAATCAAAGTTCTTGCCAGAAGGTCAGACGGCACTTAAAAAAATATTACCTGAGGATTATGCGGCGTTTGCGACAGTGAATTCGTCGAAAAAGCCAAATTTGTGCAAAAGAGAACTCGTGAATCTTGCACCTCGATAATCCACGATCTCGCCAAGGTTTTCATTGTGAATGAATTTCTCTGAGAAACTCAACAAATACCATCCAACAACCCACTCAGGCCGACTTATTTCTTTTTCCAAAACACAGGTACATGTTTTAAATCGATAGAAGCCATAAAAGAGAATTCGCGGTAAGAACTGAAGTCGATTCCGAGAAAAGCGTTCGAAAATAATTTGATGATCGGATTATTCATTGGCGCAAATGTATTATTTCGGAAGTGTTCTACTTCAAATTCGAATGAAAGATAAATATTTTGTGTTCTGTCAACCAATTCCTGGTGATTTTTTGACAGAGTTCAGATTATTTCGATCGTATCTCACAGTGAATATCAAAATTGCTGTCTTTACTGCGTAGTTGTGCTGTTAAATTTCTATTTAAATAATGCATCAAACCTAATTAACGAAATTAAAATTTCGGTTTTATTCCGACACATCCAGATATACCTCCAGCTACTACAAGCTGAATTGAGAAACAATACTGGAAATTAGGCAATCCACCTATAAGAAAACTGTTCGAATTGAGAAGAATTCAATCATTTCTACTCGACGAATTGCTCAGGACCATAATACACACACCACAAAATTGTCGCATCTTATCTATGTAGTAACAATTATTTCCATATGATCTCAAAGACGTCTGAAACAAGAATGAGTTTATTTGACTATCAGTATTCATTCAATTTCTCTTCAGTTTTCACACTAAATTAATGCAAGTTTGCTATGTTTCTTGTTGATTTTCGAATCTTTGAATTGATTGTAATAGCTGCTGAACGTCGTGGACACCATTTGAGTATCATGAAGTGGTAAGAATTTTGTAACACTTTTAGAGGTGAGTCGAAGCCAACGTTACGTGGCTAACTTGTTGAATGTTAACCAAAGCACCATTAGGAATATAGGAAACAGGGGAATATGGAAGAAGGGCCGTACAGGGAAGAAATCGGATAACAACACCAGTTGATGATCGTTGGCTTCGTTTGACTGCACTAAGAGTTCGGCACTGCAAACCGTTAGAAACAGGCTTAGTGAAGACGATATCAGATCCAGGTTGGCTTTTTACTGACCAGCGTCTCACCAGAGAGCATCGACTTGCAAGACAGCTTGCGAGGAACATACAAATTAGGTATTCCAGAATGGTCGAATGTTCTCTTTTCCGACGAGTCCGGGTTCTATTTAGTATCAAATGATAGACGCATGCCTGTATACAGACGGACCTGGGGAACGGTATCAGCAATGCAACATCCAGCAAACCGAAAACTTTGGAGAGGGCTCAGTAATGGTGTGGGGAGGCATTTCTTTCCATGGTCGAAATAAGTTAGTCCTAGTGAATAATGGAAGAATGACAGCGGCCAGATGCATCGATGATATCCTTGAACCCCATGTTGTACCCTTTGACCCATTGATTGGCGAGAAACTTCATTGATATGCATCTAGAGTAGTTACAGAATTTCTGCAAAATGCCGAAATTGATATTTCAAGATGGCCAGCCAGAAGTCCCGACTTGAATCCCATAGAACATGTTTGGAACATGTGGTGGCAAATTAAGCAACGTAGGATGTCTTGTAGAACACTCCAACAACTAAAAAATCTGCTTCCTGAAATTTGGAACTTAGTGACTCAAGAGTACATCCAAAATTTGTTTGTGGAGCTTCCGAGACGTATACTGGCAGTAATTAGGGCCCGGGGAGAAAACACTCGATTTTGAAAATGATTAGTAACCATTCGATGCTAGTATAATTGGTCCCTTTCGCGGATGTTTGAAGATGGTAGAATTTTTTAATTTTTCATTAACTCGAAAATTGTTAATATTTTCCATCATAAGCTCATCTCTTTTGAAAGATATCTTCTTATTTCACACATCTGAAAGTTACCAAGCGACTATTGAACGACCAACCTAAAAGTTTATATAGTATTGTCGTAAAAGTAGGGTGATGCGACAATTTTTGTGGCTAGTGTATTTACAATGAATGACAATCTCTCTGGAGAAAGAAACATAATTCGTCTACAAGAAAATTTTATTTTATATTTATTTAGTTTGTTTCGATCCAGATAGACTCAGACTTACCCGACGTGCAAATCATCAAGTTATTTTTCGACTAGACTAAAACATAAGCCTACTTTTTCTTCAATGAATAAACTATTTTTTTTATTTTTGATTTCGTTACCTGCATCATATTTATTAACGTAAATTCCAGTTTTGAAAAGAGTTAATTATATGTCATTGAATTTTATTGAAGAACATCTCCGCGAAAGAGTTATGTACTTTTAATATCTCCTTAGTCCTTTATGGCCTTGTTTGCAATGTAAAATCTTTTCTTAGATTCAAGTGAGTTTAGACATATAAGAGTCAGGTATGATTGTTGAAATATTTTTCTGTTGGTTTTCTTTTTTCATTTTAGAATGGACAGATTCCTGTCTCAAACCCCCTCTTCTTTCACCCTTGTCTTCGTCTGGAAATCATGGAGTGCAAGATGAGAATGAGAGAATGAAGCTGCTAAGCAGAAAAATCTTTAGTACTCTTTATGCACACACGACACAAACACAACATAAATAGACCAGCTATTGCTAGTGCAATAACGACAAGCTATTGCATTGCAATAGCGACAGGTAGACGAGTTTTTTCCTCAGGTTCTTTCACTCGTTTATTGAATCATAAGCAAGATAGTACGGTTTCCCTGCTACATTTTCTGAGCTCACACTTGTGTTTTTCTGACGCCCACCAAAATTATAGATATAAGCATTTATTGTAAATACAACTATTCAAATTTTGTAAATCCTCTCTTTTCAAACAAGAGGAGAGAATATTTATATATATATATATATATATATATATATATATATATATATATATATATATATATATATATATATATATTTTCTCTCCTGCTCGACACCCTCTTTGTTCTGGGAGCCAAGATGTTATGACTTGTGAGGTATTTGTTGAGGTGGAGTGTCACTTTTCCAGTAAATACCTCATAGATAGAGGGGTGGTGGTTATCGGTCTATAATTTTATGGTCTTGACTATCTCATCGCCCTTTGAGATCACTCATTGTAATGCCTGAGAGTAAAGGGTCCGGTACAAGAGTCAGTTCTTTCAAGGCCTGCTGCAAAAAAAGGTATGAGTTTAGCATGCATACTGCCAAACTATTTCACCAATAATTAGAACCCAGTCTGGTCCCGGAGCAGCCCAGTTGTTCGTGTTTCGTAGCACTTTCGATACCTATTCGCCAGTTATGATAATATCATCCATCTTTGTTTGGGGCTTTTTTCTCCTATCTCTTTCATCCAGAACACATTAGAATCGTAATTCACCTCACAGGACCAAATTTGACTCCTTCATCTCCGCCGGGTCTGGGGGAGGTCCAGTTTTCTCCGGCTCTTCCAGCTCTCTAAAGAATTGTTTTTGATTAGTGTGATACAGTTTGATGTTTCTAATCCGTTTCATTCTTTCACTATACCTCCTTATTCTATTTCCTAAGGCCTTGACTCTATCTTTCAGTGTATCACATATGATGGTAATTTTCTGTCTGAAGGTTGGGTCTTTAACCCTTACAGCAAATTCAGAGGCCACTTCTCTGACCGATTTAAGAAGCTTCCTGGATGGCTCAGCCGTGTTCAGATAAGTATGGAGTACACCAGTTTTTTCCTGATATTAACCACCTTTCCTTTCAGGCGGGTTCTCCAGGGTGGCTCACTCTGGGGTTTGAAATTAGGTTAGGTTAGGTTAGGTTAGATTTCTGACATTGAGTTGCACACCATTCATTTCAAACAGCTGCCGCATACACCATGTCTGAGGTTTCCGCGAGTTTACTTTTTTGTTCAAGTCTTCTCGAAAGAATCTCGGCCATCTCTCTCACAGTGATGAGCTTCCTCGAGTATCTAAGCCTTGTTATTGTAGGCCTTAACTCCGGTGCGTGAGTAGCAAAGGTTAGAAGATCTTTTGTTACAAGATCCTCAGCTCTGCTTGGTTTCATTCCCTGCACCAGTTATCCTCCTCCTCCTTCCCGCGTTCCACCTCTACGTGCTCCAGATTTCCTATCACACTTTCTCTTTGCCTACCACACTTCTCCTGCCCAAACCGTCTCTCTTTCGCTTCCTCTCAGCCCTTCAATTCTCTTGGTCGTATCCAGCTAGTCTCGTAAATTTCCGTTTGTGGTTATCCATCGTACCCTAGAGGCGAGTTGGCGGCTCCGCTTTCCGACTTGAAACGAGTCATTTCAGAACTCAGTTGTGGTCTTGTACTTTTTGTTCGAACGATTCCGGTTCATTGCGATGTAGTGTATGCGCAGAAGAGCCATTAGCATCAGCAATCGCACGTATATATATATATATATATATATATATATATATATATATATATATATATATATATATATATATATATATATATTATATTCTATTCCGTCGTTACCACTTCACGGAAACTATTAATGAATAACATTCAGCTAAACATACACTGGATTTTCCGGGAGAACTCTGACACTACTCGTTGGTACATGATATCATTGTCTGATACTATTTTCGTATATATTCTGAGATTGATATATTCTCATAACATTTAACGTTATCAATATATAATTACTCAGGATATGTTTTGATTATAATCATTGCGCAGTATTAATTACCAGGTGGTGGATTTATATTTTCATGAAATCAGTTTGATCATGAACAGATATATCAACTCGTCAGAGGTATATATGTATATATATATGTCCATCGCACATATATATATATATATATATATATATATATATATATATATATATATATATATATATATATATATATATATATATATATATATATATATATATATATATATATATATATATATATATATATATATATATATATTTTTTTTCACTGTTACAGGTCTGTCACAAGACTGCTGGGCGACTACTCGCCAAGGCAACTGTTTGTGGTTTATTTTTATGAGCCCTGAAGGAACTTTTGGACGGTTCGGTAGGTACCTAGTATGGCTTCTTTCTGTGCGCTGGATACAATTTCTGGGTCTCAGTTTCAACAATTTGCTATTTTCCTGTATATGCGCTTCTACCAGGCCATTAGTCGATATAATAAGTGGCATTACTTTCACACTTTTCAGTTTATGAACTTCCCTCAGTTCAAATACCTAATCCTGGTATTTAGTTATCTTTTCAGTATATGCCTTGGTAATGTTCTCATCCGCTCATCATTATAGCCGTTCCACCCTCGAGATCGAAAACCGTGATATCAGGTCTGATGTGCGCAACTGGTCTATCCGTAATCAGGGATGTATCCCAGTAAATCTTATATTTTCTGTTTACAAGTACGGTCTTTGGGTTTGTATTTTGGCTGAGTAGGGTAGTTCTTTACATAGTTTAGGGTTGACAGCGATACTTTGGTGATATACCTGGCCACTGCATTATGGCGTTCAAGGTAATCCAGAGAAGCTAGGATAGGGCAGCTTGATGTTATATGCTGAATTGATTCCTGCCCCTTTCCGCACTTGCGACACTGCTCTGTTAGGATATCCTGTTTTGTGATGTGTTTTAGGTATACCTTGTGGGGATTACTGAGTTCTGGTAGCGCACAACCGGCCCTTTGTTTCAGGGAATAAGTAGCCAGCTCTCAGTTAAGTAAGCGATTCTTTTCGATCTATATCTTTATTTTTCAGGTTCTTCGGATATCTACCATGAAGTGCTTTAGAGTTCCACTCCTCCGACAGCTGGGCCACTGTATGAGATTCCACGAGAAATTCCAGATTCAAGAGCTGCAGTGCCGATAGATTTTCGTCCGTGTCACATATGGTGCGATAAAACGGTGAGTGTTTGCTGGCAAAGTAGTCTCTCGGTTGGTCCACGTTGTTCTTATGACTCATCTCTAGTGATGCAAGGACCTCCCTGTGTTCTTGGTAGGTATAAGCGGTTTATAGATGAGTGTGGATGGTTAATCCGGTGTGCCGTTAACATCGCTCTAATTCTCATATCCATATCCCTTAGGTCAGTTATCGACCATTTGATCACCCCCAAAGGAATATGCTAAGCTCGGTATAGCCCAGGAGTTGATTGTTTGAAATAATGCCTTCGAGTTGAGTTTAGTCTTAAGGATCTGGTTGATTCTAGAGTAGAGTTTTTCTTTAAACCTCATCTTCATTTCAGCAGTTTTCATGTCCAAGGCTTGTTGGATGCCCAGATATTTGTAGGACTCCTCAGGGACAATGCTGGGATTATTATATTATCCATCAAGGTAGTACCGTCTTGCTCTCTCTCAATCTTTCCTCGTCTTATATTAACAACTGCACATTTCTCGATACCCAGCTCCATGCAGATTGACTCACTAAATACTGACACTGTTTCTGAGCTGTCTTTTAAGTTGATCTGCGTTTCCAGCAAAGAGCTTCAGGTCAACCATGGTGGGTGATATGAGTGTTAGTGTCCTTATTTACGATATAACAGTTCGATGTGTTATTGAGTAAAGTACTGAGGGGATTTAGAGCCAGACAAAAACACAGAGGGCTCAGGGTTGTTATCTCGCCTCTTCCCGTTGCAATCCTGAGAGATGTCCTCCAGGTAGTCATCAAATGTTTCAAAAGATTGATGATAGGCTTGGTTACTACATAGATGTTCAGACCCTCAATCAGCCAGGAGTGTAAGCACCGAATCGTAAGCCAGTTTGTGGTCAATCCAGGCTACAGATAAGTTTCAGACATCTTCTTAGCCTGCCTCGTTATTATATTGTCGATGACTAGCAGCCTTTTGCATCCTCTTGATGAATATCTTCAGCTGCATTGCTTATTATCAATATGTGCTTCGCTCTGACGTAAGTACGTATATACATGTTAGCGTGCCTGTCAGAATCTTGTATATGGACGGTAGGCAAGTGATATGCCTGTATTTTTAGGATCTTGAGTTCCTGCTCTTTCGAATCCTATAGGCTGCTGCCAAGTGTGAAATATTCGGGTATTGTTCCTGGGTTCTGTAATGACTGCTGGTGGGTGATACAGTGGTCCAGCTGTCGGAGTGGCACTCTAACGCACTTTTATAGATATCCGAAGAACCTGAAAATAAGATATAGATATAACAGTTGAAACAGAGGGCCGGTTGTGCGCTATCCAGAACCAAGTAATGTTATTGCTCACAAAACAGGATATCCTAACAGAGTACTGAGGAATCAATTCAGATATTCCAGCCCTAGCCAGATAACCTTGAACGCCATAATGCAGTCAGGGCTGTCAACCTAGGGGTAAACTTGTTATCAGAAAATATAAGATGTACTAGGCCTGATTACGTATAGACCAGTTGCGCACAACAGACCTGATATCGCGGTTTTTCGATCCGGGGAATGAAAGCTATAATTATGGATGTTTTATCCGGATGCGAACATTACTAAGGCATATACTGAAAAGTCATCAAATGAGGGAAGTTCATAAACTGAAAAGATAATGATGATAAGATGTTCAGACCCTCAATCAGCCAGGAGTGTGGCACCGAATCGTAAGCTTTTTGTAGTCAATCCAGGCTACAGATAAGTTTCGTGACATCTTCTTAGCCTGCCTCGTTATTATATTGTCGATGACCAGCAGCTCCTTGCATCCTCTTGATCAATATCGACAGCTATTTTGCTTGTTGGCTAATATGTGCTTCGCTCTGACGTAAGTATTTATATACAATGTTAGCGTGCCTGTCAGAATCTTGTATATGGACGATAGGCAAGTGATAGGCCTGTATTTTTAGGATCTTGAGTTCCCTGCTCTTTCGGAATCATATAGGTTATGCCAAGTGTGAAATATTCGGGTATTATTCCTGGGTTCTGTAATGACTGCTGAAAATTTTGAGCCAACAAGGGATGGACCCTAGTGAAATATTTCCACCAGTAGTTATGAATCTGGTCAGAACCAGGAGCCGCCCAGTTGTTGGCACCTTTCAGGACTCTGGATATGTCTCCCTCAAGTATATTTATATCGTCCATTTGGTGTTGCGGGGAGCTAGATACAATTTCTCCAATCCAGTCAGCCATACGGTCATGTGATTTTTTTTCTGACCATATTCCACTCCAGAACTCATGCCTAGCTTCTGGGTCTGGACGGGATTCCACTTTGGTTGGATATTCAAGCTCCCAGAAAAATTGTTTCTGGTTGCTATAGAATAATCTGTTGTTCCGATGCCTTTTGGTTCTCTCATTATACCTGTGCATTGGATTACCTAATGCTCTTACTTTCTGTTTCAAGGTATCACAAACGACAGTGGCCTTTTCCTGGAAGTCTCTGTTTCGCGGTATTCAGAGGTAGCGTTTTTGGCTTTCCTTATGATTTTCATTGAAGTATTTGGCGTATTCAGGTAAGAATGTAACACACCTATTTTTTGTCTTGCACTTATGATTTTATTTTCCAGGCGCTTCTTTCTTGGTGGGTCTATGGGAGCTTTAGGCTCATGTTTGGGTTTTATTTCAATACCCTCCTACTCACACACCGTGATTGCTACAGAGTAAACCATGTCTACAATTTCAGAGAGGTTGGTGTTTTCTCTGAATAGACAATAAACTAGATCCAGACACAGAAATAAGATCGATGATAGAACAAGCCAGAAACTGTTTTGTACGACTCAGAAAGCTCCTCTGCGACTCACGAATTAGTCTCGACCTGCGTTTAAGACTCTCAAAATGTTATGTATGGTCTACTCTCTTGTACGGAGTCGGAACATGGACCCTAAAAACACAAACAATCAACAAACTAGAAGCTTCTGAGATGTGGACATATCGCAGATTTCTCAAAATACCATGGACATCGCATACCACGAACGAAGAAGTCTTTGCGCAGGATTGGAACAGAACGGAACTATTCAAACTTGTAGAACTCCGTAAAACTGCATACCTAGGTCACATCCTGAGAAACGACAAATACCGTTACGCACAGCTCATCATCAAGGGAAAGATCGAGGGCAAACGGGGTCTAGGACGGAAAAAACTGTCATGGCTGAGGAACATACGTCAGTGGACTGACATGAACTTCGAAGAGCTCATCAGAACCGCTGAAGACAGAGAGAGATTTGCCGTTCTGATATCCAACCTTCATTGATGGAGATGGCACGTCGAGAAGAAGAAGGTGTTTTCTTTTAGTTTGCTCCCTATAATTGCATTCACCTCTTCTATATTGCGGAGAACTGTCTTGGTGTACCTCAGTCTTGGAATCTTTGGTCGGCCAACAGGGTTAATTCCTGTATACTTGAGCTCATTACTCTCGAAGACATTTCTCATTTCCCCTGTTTTCTGATCCCCAGTCTGATAAGCACCCGCAGCAGGTCTTTCCTCTATTCTCGCTTGACTCCTCCTAGTTTTCTTTGTGGGTGATGACTTGACAATGGTGGGATATAAGTTCTTCTTAATAACTGCCAGCTCTGTCTTAGAGACCTTTTGATTATTATTAATCCAGCGCACTCTGCTAGCCAGTGTCTTTCGCTTCACGTCCCGTTAGGTCATACCAGATTCCAACGAGTATCTGACTATACTTCTGATTCGAATCGTTTACCAAACTCATTGCAGTAAAGTGTGCACGCATTAGCAAGACATTATCGTCATTGCTCCATCGTATGCGTCCGTTCCGCCGAGGTGCGGTAGCGGTGCGTTTCAAAGGTACATACAAGCCTTGAGCACCCTCCTCATTTTGAGAAGCAGATTCGGACCTTGCAGTTCCGTCTCGGAGGGTGCGCTGCTTGGTTCACGACCCTCCTAGTGTTGCATTCAGGAATTACCTGAATACGCCAAATCCTTCAATGTAGAAAAATGCATAAGGAAAGCCAAAAAGACGCTGCCCCGAATACTGGTTATTGAGCACCTTCCAGTAGGAAAAATAAAACCCAAACATGGCTACTGTCGTTTGTGATACCTTGAAACAGAAAGTAAGAGCATTAGGTAATCTAATGCACAGGTATAATCAGAGAACACGATATATATATATATATATATATATACAGGCTCAGCATCTAAATGGGTCCGAAGGACTGAGCGAGCCTGAGTCTACCTGCCGTCCTGTGTTTGCTGTCTTGTAATAGGAGCTATTGAATTGCACCTCGCCCAGGCTGCTAACCTAGGCAAGGGAGGTGGCTGGTCTCCCCGTGGTGGCGCCACTCACCGTAGATCCAAAGATCCCCCTGCCAAAGATATATATATATATATATATATATATATATATATATATATATATATATATATATATATATATATAAATATATATATATATATATATATATATATATATATATATATATATATATATATATATATATATATATATAGATATATATATATATATATAAAAAGGAAAATGATGGTAGTATTTCCTACCATACATCATTTTTCCATCATTTTTATATATATATATATATATATATATATATATATATATATATATATATAATTTTCCTTTTTTCAATGTTTAAGAGAGTTGTTAGCCTGTCGGCTGCTGCATAACCACCGTAAACAGACCTGTAGTAAGGTCTTAAACACGCGAAATGTTCAAATATTCATAACATTTAAATACGAAAACTAGGAACTTATCGGAATTGAATTTAAATTCATGTTATCGGATATTACAAAATGAGTTATTGTTAAGATTCAACGTTTACAGATAGTTTTATGATTGACTATGGAAACTGAATGCTAGACTACATCTGCTTTTGATTCCAAACGGGTGTTCGTCGTACAATTGCAAACAGCTGGCAAGTTTTTCATTCGCCATACAAAACACATTTCAAGAATTACGAAACCTATTTAAAGTGGTCGTAAATATTGGAACCGACATCTGGCGTTATAGGAGGTATCCCGTTGTGCACAACTATCTTTAGAGTCATGAGCTTCGTAGAGTGAAAGTAAAAACGATTGGTTTTAATATTTCCATTGATTGGATTTTCATGAGAATGGAAAAATCTTAGTACTTGAAGAATATAAGGTTTGATTTTGGTATGTATTCATGTATATCAAATCACAAGTAAACGATGATTTCTTCTAAATTATATTATAAAATGCTCGACGCGTTTCTATACACAGTATCTTTATCAAGAGCGAATGAATACTACAAATATATCTTACTAACATATACTTATATATACTAAAGAGGCAATCCACTCAGAGCTATTTGTATTTGAACTAGTGTTTAGGAAATAAATTTAATAAGGGTGAGTTATTTATGTCTACCTGATCATTAAGAATTTCCGAGTGAATACCTAAATCTGTTAATTTCAAGTACTTCCAGAAGGTTGAGTTTTATACATTTATTCTCAGAATGTAGGATTTTAAATTCTGAATTGAAATAATGACTATTTTCCCTAAGATGATTTGAATAATTTGAATCAGTTTTTCCATTGATGAAACTGCGTTTATGTTCAGAGATTCTAACATTAAAATTTCTTCCTGTTATACCTATATAAAAACAATTGCAATCTGCACAATCCAATCTATAAACACCTGATTTATTTTCTTTATTAATTGGAGATTTATAATTCTGATAAATGAACCTAAATTTGTTGATGTTTTGAACGCTATATTTAAATTTAGTTTTTAAGAAGGATTTCACATTATTGCTTATATTGCCTATATATATTAAACTATTGAATTTCTTGTCTTCGTGTTCACCGATTGGATATATATGTTGTAAAGCTAATTTTTGTTTTTCTTATATAATATGCTGCTAACTAAATTTGTATCTTAACCATTATTTATTGCGATCTGTTTCATCAAATTCAATTCTTTGAAATAATTATCATTAGACATCGGTTTGATCAAAATATCTATGTATATAGCTATTCAATGCTGCAACTTTATATTGGTAAGGATGTGCCGATGTATAATAGCTATTGTGATATCTGTATTAGAAGGCTTATAATAAATTGAAAACTGGTGTTTATTATTTGATCTTGTTATTGTAAGGTCTAGGAAATTGATCGAATTGTTCTGTTCTATTTCAGAAGTGAATTTTATTTTTGGGTGCAGGTTGTTGATGAAATTTTCGAATACAGTGAACTGTCTGTTTGTTCCTGTGAAACACACAATAATGTCATCGACATATCGATACCAATATAGGAAATGTTTACTAAGCGGGTGTTTATGAATAGTTTTTTCTATGTTATCCATGATGATTTCTGCTAAAAGAGGGCTTAAGGGGTTTCCCATTATAAGTTCCTCATCAATTTTATAAAAACAATCGTTAAATAATTTTGAGATATGCAAACATCTAATAACGCCATAATGTCGTATTTAATTCGTGGATTCGTCATATTTTGTGTTAAATTCTTGAATATCAAAAGAGACTAAATTTTCATTACTTGGAATGACAATATTTTCTATTTTTCAAATCATTTGAATTACGAATTGAAAAGACGGTTTAAAATTACAAAATTTTCTAGAATATGTATTAAATATTTGAATCTTGAATGCTGGGGCAGACTGATACGAATTGGATAACCATTTTGTTTATTTAACTAAAGAATAAAGTTTTTGTTGATAAAAGGTTGAGGGACTTATAATGGGAAAACCCTTAAGCCCTCTTTAGCAGAAATCCTCATGATAATATAGAAAAACTATTCATAAACACCCACTTAGTAAACATTTCCTATATTGCTATCGATATGTCGATGACATTATTGTGTGTTTCACAGGAACAAACAGACGGTTCACTGTATTCGAAAATTTCATCAACAAACTGTACCAAAAATAAAATTCTTCTGAAATAGGACAGAACATTTCTATCAATTTCCCAGAACATCAGATCAAACAATTTCAATTTATCATAAGCCTTCTCATACAGATATCACAATTCATTATACATCGGCACATCCTTACCAACATACAGTTGCAGCATTTAATAGTTATATACATAGACTCCTGAACACACCGATGTCTAATGATAATTATTTCAAAGAATTGAATTTGATAAAACAGATCGCAATAAATAATGGTTATGATGCAAATTTAGTTAGCAGCATATTATATAAGAAAAAAAAAAATTAGCTTTACAACTTATATATCCAATCGGTGAACACGAAGACAAGAAATTCAATAGTTTAACATATATAGGCAATATCAGCAATAATGTGGAATCCTTCTTAAAAATTCAAATTTAAATATAGCGTTCAAAACATCAACAAATTTAGGTTCATTTATCAGAAATTATAAGTTCCAATTAAAGAAAATAAATCAGGTGTTTATAGATTGGATTGTGCAGATTGCAATTGTTTTTATATAGGTATAAGAGGAAGAAATTTTAATGTTAGAATCTCTGAACATAAAAGCAGTTTCATCAATGGAAAAACCGATTCAAATTATTCAAATCATCTTAGGAAAATAGTCATTATTTCAATTCAGATTTTGAAATCCTACATTCTGATAATGAATGTATAAAACTCAACCTTCTGGAAGTACTTGAAATTAACAGATTTAGGTATTCACCCGAAATTCTTGATGATCAGGTAGACATAAATAACTCATCCTTATTAAATTTATTTCCTAAACACTAGTTCAAATACAAATAGCTCTGAGTGGATTGCCTCTTTAGTATATTTAAGTATTTGTTAGAAGGATATATTTGTAGTATTCAATCGCTCTTGACAAAGATACTGTATATCGAAACGCGTCGAGCATTTAATAATTTAATTTAGTAGAAATCATCGTTTACTTGTATTTGTGATAATGGATTTTATCATGTAAAAGCCTCGTCAATTGAATTTTTATTCATGTATATTTTCAAAAGATTTAGGCACATCGAGTAATTGTTACCATAGGATTAAATAAAATAATAAATAACGGTACCATGCATAATGAAAATTGTAACAAATTGTTTTCCGTTTTATACTGTTTTTTTAATTCATCGATGTTATAATAGACCGGTTATCAGGAACAACAAAATTGTAGCTATATCAAGAGACACTGACCAGACAGAAACAGTCAATAGAAAACAATGAAAAACAACATCGAGTTAGATTCGATTCTGGAAAAAGCGTTTGAAGAATGTTTCGGTCACGTTGGCGTGAAAGTATTTTTTCCGAAGCAGCCTACCCTGAAGCCGATACAATAAATTTGGATGAAAAATAAATATTATGGGTTTCATTGACCGATTCCCTGTAATTTTTTAACATTTTGAGTGGATCAGTTTTCTTGGAAACCATATTGTAAGTCCAAGAAGCTAACGGAATTTTCTTTCAATATTTTCTCCAAAAATTTTCCAAATGTTATCGATATTGTTCGGTAATATTCATAATTGCCCTTTTCAAAAATTGGTACAATTTTAAAGTCTTCCACGAATCTGGAAACTGGCCTGTTTCGAGCAATTTCAGTTTCACGATAGGATAATTTGAAGATCTTCAACAGTAAACTTCTAAGTGTCAGTTGATGATTTCTTGAGATTAAAGACAAAAGTATTTAATTCCTTTTCTGTTGTGGGTTTAATAAGCATGCTTTTATCGTTAATGATTTAATCAAACATTTCTATACGGTTTCTTCCTGTTAGGACAACTTCTTGAGGTGTTTTTGCGACGTTCTTATAATAACAATTGAAATTAATGTTTATCTCAACGAGTTTCAAAGTTGTATTTACCTCCGATATAATCTTCACCAGTTGATCCAAACACAACCAAATTTATATGGAATCACCCGATATTCTCAATATAACCTCAGGGATTTTGGAAATTTCGAAGAAATGTTAGAATTGATCCTTTTTGAGATATTTCAATGGATGAGCTGTTGTGGGGTTCTTGGAATATCCTGAGCCTATTTTGCAGAGATTGTAGCTCCACGTATCGGGCGTAGGTTTTTGAAATCATCCCCACTGTGGCCGCTATATCCCTCTGTGTCACCCCCTTCTTCAACGAGAGCAATTATTTGATCCCTCTGCATATCGGACAATCCAACGTAAGGCATTTCATTCAATTATGATTATAAGCTTATAAGATATTGAGTACAATATCCCGAACATGTGGTGATAATTCAACATTTCTTATCATACTATCCAGTTTTCTACAACAAAAACTTCATTCTTCACAAGTAAACAAAAATTCATGGTTGAAAACAATCAATAATGTGAAATACCGAGTGATTCCATATAAATTTCGTTGTGCGTTAATCACATACTTCACAAGTGTTGATATTGAATTTTACTTGATTACTAAATATACTGTAATCAGTAATGTACTGGCACTTTTTAATTTTGATAATTGATTTATTATTTATATCGCTATTTTGCACTTTTAGATATAACATTCTGTGGTTTAACTCTTCTTTCCATTTCTTTTCTTTAGATATTATGACATAGTCAATAAGAGTGCCTTGTCCGCTTTTAATTCTTGTCATTTTATTTTGATATTATGGGGTTAGGTGTTATCAGAATGTGTTATCAAATTTCTTTCATTTTCTTCAAGTATAATATCTTTGAAATAATCTCTGAAAATTTGAAGTGATTCCGACAGATACTTTTGGAGTTATTCGATAATTAGTCAAGGGTTCTCGGGCGCAGCGATGGTCGAATTGTTTCAGCAGTCCTAAACAAAATATAGAGTCAAATATGTAAACTACATCGGCGATGGTTATTGGAAAACCTATTCAGAAAGTATAAAAGCAGATTCTTACAAAATACAACTATAAATAAGAAGGAATGTATAGCGCATGTTCAGAAGTGGATGGGGACTCGATTACATACATTGAAAACTGAAAAAAAAGGTCTTGGTGGTAGAGACAAGCTTACAGGAAAAGTAATAGACAAATCAACTGCGTACTATGGTTTATCAATACGTCGACATTGTGATTCTATAGAAGATATGAAATCTGCGATAATGGCGACTTTTTATCACTAAGGCTCAAGTGATAAAAATCCGAATCATAGTATGTATCCAAAAGGCAAAGATTCTTGCTGCTCTTATAAGCGCGCTGAAATAAGTTGAGAACTTGCTAGTTATACTCACGACTATTATCCCTTACCTCCTGATGTTCTAGAAGCTATCAAGCCAATTTATGAAGATCTCAGTAATGACAATTTATTTTCAAAACGTGTAGGTAGATTCAATCAGAATAATATTGAGAGCTTCAACCAACTAGTGTGGAAAATAAGCCCAAAAACGATAAATACTAATTTTCTATTTTAGAGATTTGCTGCACTTATAGCTACTGGTATATTCAATGATGGTAGGAAATCATTATTGATCTTAATGAATGCACTGAGATTTGATTGTGGGCGTAATTCTCATCGTTATGTCGAAAAAAAAGTGGCAGATAAGCTCGCTAACGACAACACTCGGGGAGGTTGAATGTTACGTAGACAACATCAAAAATATATTTTGGAAGCTGCTACAACAGCTGAAGAACTATTATATGGACCAGAAATAGATAACTCGGTTTAAGTAATTGAATAATATGTATTATTTTACGTAAATTGAGTGTAAAAGTTCAAATGTGTTTTTCTCGAAAGTATGTTTTCTGAACTGGTGATCACTGTAGCTCGAAAATCGTACACACCTCAGCAGTTGCTGAAAATTCACGAATTACTGTTTGAACTGGTTAACCATCCGCATTACTCACCAGATCTAGCCCCAAGCGACTTCTTTTTGTTCGCTCATCTAACAATTGAGCTCAGAGGATAAAGATTTTCATCAAATGAACCGCTATTTTGCCGAGTACTATTTGGACGACTTACAGAGATGGAAACATCGCTGGTAAGAGTGTGTAGAGTAACTATCTTGAAAATTAAAAAAAAATCAGAAAAAATATTTTGTATCTCTGTTAGGTCGGTAATTTTTCAGAACACCCTCGTACTTCCATACAATAATATAATCTTGACGGAAAACCGTCTTAACTTCTGATATATAATTCGCTGGCGTAGATCGTCCAAATTCTTATGTTTACTCACCTTATACACACAACCAAATTTATACGGAATCACTCGGTATTTCACATCAATGATTGTTTTTAACCATGAATCTTTGAAGAATGAAGATTTTTGTAAAAAACCTGGATAGTATGATAAGAAATATTGAATTATCACCACATGTTCGGGATATTATACTCAGTCGTAATTCAGATTTCAAACTGTGAACTTCAAAATAATAATAATTGCTCTCGTTGAAGAATGGGTGGCACAGAGGGATATAGCGGTCACAATGAGTGATAAGTGGGGCTACAATCTCTGCAAAATGGGCCTAGAAGAAGTCGTTAGAAAAATACTTCTGAAGAACAAGACCGCTTTTTGTGCCTAATTGCTAGAAGAGACCCCATACTCCAAAGGCAATTTCTGGAAGCAACAAGCATCAGTGTATCAGTCGAAACGATACGTCAAAGACTTCGTTCAAGGGGTTTATACAGCAGAATGGACTTAAGAATTCCAGAGCTAACCAGACAACAAAAAATCAACAGACTTAGTTGGTGTATCGAGAACCAAAATTGGAGTATTGAGAATTGTCGAAATGTTCTTTTCTCGGATGAGACCAGAATTGGTGTTCGATAGATGATCACCGGATTCGGGTTTTAAATGCTCGTGGAAGACAAGCTAGACTCCGAGTAGCAAGACAAGTTCCTAAATACCAAGGGAGAGTGTGATATTTTTGGGGTGGCATTTTGCTGGGAGGCAAAATAGATTTGATTTCGTTTCATGCGAGTTTAATGGCTAGAAATTACGTGGACCTAGTGCTGGAGCCCAAAGTGAGACTCTGGCCAGGTACCTACGGTGAGAATATCACTTTCATGCAAGATAATGCTCCTCCGCGTACCAACAATCTCGCGCGACATTATCTTGAAACAGAGGGAATCGCTATTTTGGACTGGCCAGCTTGCTCTCCAGACCTTAATCCTATTGAACATTTATGGTATAATCTCAAAAGGAAAATTAGATCCAGATAATCTAAGAACCCCACAACAGCTCATCCAAGCCGTCATAGAAGAGTGACAGAATTTCACCCCAGAGGAGGTCGAAAACCTAATCCAAAACATGTCTAGACGGATTCAGGCTTGTATCAGGGCAAGAGGAGGTAATACAAGCTACTGAGGTCGACAAAACACCTACTGCGTGAGAAAACAATTCTCAATTTTCTTTTATCCGTTTCTTTCTTAAAATAAACCTTAATTTATTTCTTTTTCAATTGATATATCCCAAAAGGATCAATTCTAACATTCCTTCGAAATTTCCAAAATCCTGAGGTAATATTCAAAATATCGGGTGATTCCATATGAATTTGGTTATGCGTATCTTTACTAAAGATTTGTTCATTCATTAATAATTGAAAATAACAAAAAGAATTATCTGGAAAAATTTATTAAAATTTGGAGCATCTATCAGGCCAATTAGTCTACGATAAAGGAAGGTAAGGAATTTCCTGAATTCTTTTACTAACTTAATATCCCATTCTTCTCCATGAGAAGAGCGGGTTTTTCGGTTCCCATAAATCTGTTCATTCCAACGATCACAAAACTTCAATTTCAACTCCAATCACAATAAAAGGCAGCATGAAATTGTAAAGTGGGGATAAACGTTCTGCAGGAATAAAGCAAGTAAAAGGGAAATTACTCTGATCCTAAGAACTATTGATTAGTGATTGATATCGAATTGCTTTAACGTGACATTATGATTAATTGATGACCGCAAAAAGTATTGTAGCTTCTGCGTTCCCGCTTCACTTGGTGCTAATTCAGTTTGATGATGTTTTTTTGCTGGAGAGACGAGCGTCAAAGAATTTGCCATAAAATTGATGTAATACCAGATTGGTTTACGGTGACACGAGTAATTTTGTTGGCGAAGAAAACTTTCGCAAATATATTAAGATCTTGTTATGAACGTAGTGAAATAAACTAAATAAATTTATATCAAGTAAAATAACGCAATGAATTTACTGGCACATTTCAATGAAGGAATAATTTATTCGTAAGCACTTGTACAAACATCAGTAAAATCTTGCATTTTGATGAGAAAATTATTAAAAAGAAACAGAGATTATTTTATATCTTTAAAAAATGAGTTCTGCAGAATATATGAAAATTAAAATAAAGCGAATTCTTATACAGGGTGGATAGGTTTCGACTTGTGAGTACTGCAGCTAGGTAAAATATTGTGAACAAGGAAAATGACGTCCCCTTCCCCATTGTCTATTTGCGTACTAAATTCAAACAAATTCAAGCGAGCATGCGATGCAACATCGATACACCCATAAGTAAATGAGATAAAAACACAAGGTTTAACTTTAATCTACACTTTATTTGAAAAAAAAAATTCGACGACGTTTCGCTGACACAGCAGCTTTATCAAGAATGAAAAATAGAATGAAGAGTATGGTATTATAAACAAATCGTAGAACAAGTTGGATGAATAACAGGAAAATCCACACCGAGCCATTGTACAGTTAGTATGAAAGGTAATAAAACTAATTAAACAAGTTAAGTAGGGTGAGTAATTCAAATCTACCTGTTCATTCAAAAGCTTGTCCGAATGTTTGTATCGATTTATTTCTAATGCTTCTAGGAGATCTAATTTTGAACTTTTGATTTTATATGTAATATGTCAAAGTTTTTATTGAATGAATGGTTTTCTTTTATTAGGTGGTTTGAATAATTTGAATCAGATTTATTTTTATCGAAGCTACGTTTATGTTCAGATGTTCTTATGCCAAAACTCCTATAGGTCCTACCGATATAAATTTTATCACAAGAACCGCAATTGAGTTTATAGATTCCTGATTTACTTGATTTTTCAACACGAGATTTATTATTTTTAATATGTTTACCTAAGTTATTAGAAGTTTTGAAAGCTATATTAAGATTTTGTTTGACGAGAAAGGATTTAATATTTGTACTTGCAGAACCGCAGAATGTTAAACTGTTGAATATTTTAAAGTCTTTATGAATAGGATGGAAATCCTTTAAGTCCACTTTTAGCAGAGATTTTTATGAATAATATTGAACAGAAAATTCATACACATCCACTAATTTCCAAATTTCTTTATTGGTATAGATATATTGACGACATCTTAGTATGTTTCATTGAACTACTCGTCAATTAGACTTATTTGTTAATTTCATTAATTCCATCCATTTGAACATTAAATTCACGATAGAAATTGAACAGAACGATTCCATAAATTTTTGGACTTAAAATCACTAAACAAAATAATAATCATGTTTTTTCGGTCTTTCGTAAACCAACACATACTGATACAATTATACATAACTACTCATTACATCCAATTCAACACAAAGTTGCAGCTTTAAACAGCATGGTACATCGGTTACTCAATTTACCTTTATCAGTAGAAGATTATAATAAAGAGTTAAACATCATCAAACAGATAGCCATTAATAATTCATATAATCCGGATATGATAGATCTAATCATTCGTAAAAACTCTATCAGAAAGCAATAAATGAAGTATATCCTATTCATAAAGACTATAAAATATTCAACAGTTTAACATTCTGCGGTTCTGCAAGTACAAATATTAAATCCTTTCTCGTCAAACAAAATCTTAATATAGCTTTCAAAACTTCTAATAACTTAGGTAAACATATTAAAAATAATAAATCTCGTGTTGAAAAATCAAGTAAATCAGGAATCTATAAACTCAATTGCGGTTCTTGTGATAAAATTTATATCGGTAGGACCTATAGGAGTTTTGGCATAAGAACATCTGAACATAAACGTAGCTTCGATAAAAATAAATCTGATTCAAATTATTCAAACCACCTAATAAAAGAAAACCATTCATTCAATAAAAACTTTGACATATTACATATAAAATCAAAAGTTCAAAATTAGATCTCCTAGAAGCATTAGAAATAAATCGATACAAACATTCGGACAAGCTTTTGAATGAACAGGTAGATTTGAATTACTCACCCTACTTAACTTGTTTAATTAGTTTTATTACCTTTCATACTAACTGTACAATGGCTCGGTGTGGATTTTCCTGTTATTCATCCAACTTGTTCTACGATTTGTTTATAATACCATACTCTTCATTCTATTTTTCATTCTTGATAAAGCTGCTGTGTCAGCGAAACGTCGTCGATTTTTTTTTTTTTTCAATAAAGTGTAGATTAAAGTTAAACCTTGTGTTTTTATCTCATTTTTATTTTATATCTTTAAAAAATGAGTTCTGCAGAATATATGAAAATTAAAATAAAGCGAATTCTTATACAGGGTGGATAGGTTTCGACTTGTGAGTACTGCAGCTAGGTAAAATATTGTGAACAAGGAAAATGACGTCCCCTTCCCCATTCTCTATTTGCGTACTAAATTCAAACAAATTCAAGCGAGCATGCGATGCAACATCGATACACCCATAAGTATTAATAAATACGATTCGATATCCTTTGTGAAGGCGTCGTCAAATAGATAAAGGAAAAAGGAAAATAGACCTTATTACTAATTCGGTATTTATTGGTGATCAGCAAGTGCGACCTGAATTTGTATTTGGAACTACAATAAATAGTTATTCGACTCGACATGTCCTCCACCTGTAACCAATGTAAAGAGAAACTGGGAAAAAGGGCTTCAAGATCCAATGCAACGACTGCGTTTCGTGGTTTCACAAATCATGCATTCAAAATGGTAATGCTGTGTTCGAAAATTTGAAGGTCGGATAGGAAGCACGACATGTCAAGAATGCTCTTCAAGTTATATTCCTTCGGGATCTCACAACTCTAGTCTCAATGACACCATCAGAGCTGGAATAAGCAGAATCACCTTGGAGGATATTACATCGAAGCTGGATGATATGGTATTGCCAAAACTGAACAGCATGGAAGAGAAATATAATAAGTTATTGGAGAAGTTTACGTTGCAGGCAGACGAAAATAGAGTTCTCAAATCTGAAATAGGAGTGATGAAGAAAGAACTGATAGAGTTTAAAAGCAAAAATAATTTAAGTGCTGAGAATATTATCTGCGAAGTTAATGAACGATCACAAAGGTCCAAGAATGTTATTATATTCGATTTGATAGAGTCTAATCATGAGAATATCAAGGACAGGATAGATCACGACATCAATTTGGTGTTGGAGATATTAACTCCAGCGAACATTATACCAGAACATATTTCTAAGGTTTTATGAGTGAGAAGAAAGGGAAAGAGTCCGAAGAATCGACCAACGAAAGTTGGTTTTACTGATTCAGAAGTTGCAGTTAGAGTATTGAAGCTCAAGTCGAGCATACTAAGTGCCTTCAAAAGTAAGATATTTCTTCTCTCTTCAGTCTGTATTAATCCACTCCTGGATATAGACCTCCTCCAAATTTTTCCATCTGTCTCTATTACCAGCTGTTTGCATCTAGTTTTTCCTCGCGATCTTCTGGATGTCATCTCTCCATTTGATCTGTGGTCTTCCCACGCACCCTTCGGTAGTTCTTGGTCATGCGAGCAGTTTATTGGCCCATTTCGATGGGTCTTGCCTGGCTACATGGCCAGCCCATTTCCATTTCAATTGTGCTATCCTTCTTAACACATCAGTCAATCCAGTCCTCTCTAATATCCTCATTCCTCACTCTATCTCTCAATGAAATTGCCATTATGATTATCTCCATAGCTCGTTGTGAAACTTGTAATTTATTGGCTGATCTTCGAGTTAGAGATATCGGTTCAAGGCCATATGTAAGAATAGGAAGAACACACTAATCGAAGACTTTTCTTTTAAGGTTGAGAGGAATATTTCGGGACTTTAAAACAAAGCCCAGTTTTCCAAATGCAGCCATGCCCAAACCCACTCTCCTGGAAATTTCACAGGTTTGATTTTCTTTCCCAAGATTTTTTTTATGACCTAGATATATGTTTCGGTCGCATTTTCTATCACCTTATTTTGAATCGAAATGTGTATGTTATCTGCACTCAGAATTTTTGTTTTATTCAGGTTCATTCGAAGGCCGACTGCTCTAGATTCTTGGTGCAGTTCTTTTAGTATGGTTTTGAGTTCTTCAGGGTTTGTACTAATAAGAACTATATCGTCTGCAAACCTCAGATGGTTTAAACGTACTCCATCGATGTTGATTCCTTTGCAGTTCCATTCTGAACCTTTGAAGACATCTTCTAGGGTCAGCTTAAACAATTTCGGAGAAATAGTTTCGCCTTGACGTACTCCCCTCTCTTTGCGAATTTTATCTGTTATCTTGTTCTCATCCAAATGAATTGTGATGAAAGCATGATCATAAAAGTATTTCAGCAAATTCGAGTACCGATAGTCGACTCTTGCATTATCTACAGATCGCATTTTTGCCCACATTTCTATAAGATCAAGAGCTTTCTGGAAGTCTATAAAAGCCAAGTAGATGGGAATATTGTATTTGGTACACTTCTTGATGAGAGTACGAATTGCTTGTGAATGAATAATGGTTCTGCAACCTGCTCGGAATCCGGCTTGCTCTACAAGTTGGTATAGGTCTAATTTGTTGGTGAGTCTATTTGTGATTATTTTAGTGAGCAGCTTGTATAGGTGTGAAAGAAGGCTGATGGGCCGAAAGTTCTCCAGGTTGTTCTTATCATCTTTCTTGTGAAGTAGAAATACTTCAGCATTTTGCCACATTTATGGAATTCTTCCATCCAAAAGACATTTATTGAAGAGAATTTTCCCGTCATCTAATAAATCCCCGCCACCCATTTTCAACATTTCACAACTTATCCTATCCTCGCCTGGATGTTTGCGGTTTTTCATCTGCTGTAGTGCTAATTTTATTTCTTCTATTTCAATGTCTTGGATTTCTTCAAAACCGATATTCTTCACCACTGGTCTTTGAGATGTATTGGGGTCACTTATCTCCGAAGTATAAAGACATGTGTAAAACTTCTTAACTGCTTCAATGATGTCTGATCTAGTGTTCACCAAAATGCCCGCTTTGTTTCTGATGCTGTTCAGTATTGGTCGTCTGTTGGAGCAAGAGAGCTTTGATTTCAGAACTTTCATATTCTCATTGTCTTCAATAGTATCCATTATGAGTCTCTTAGATCTTTTCGAATGCTTCGGGATATCTCTCTGTTCAGTTCTTTATGATTTTCTTCATACTCTGCTGCAATAGCATTTTTGTATGTGTACTGATCTTCGTGCTAGTGTCTTTTTGTCTTGTGCATATTCTCTTCGTTGATGTCTTCAAACTGTTTGTTATCATTTCTGTTAGGTCTTTGATGGGCATATCTGAAAACTTTTTTCTGTTCGATAGTTTTTGGCTCAGTGTATTTTGGAATTGTTCCTTGCTCTCAGTTAACACTACTATAGTTGGGTATGGTAGCCCTGTAAGGATCATGCTGTTTCTCCCTATTTTTGTGTTTGTCTTGAAAGTGCCTCTGACAAGTCTGTAATCGCTTCCCGTATCGAAATGATTCAGTACTGTGACATCCTGGAAGATATCCTTCCTATTAGTCGTAATAAAATCTATTTCATTTTCAACAACATTATTTGGACTTCGCCATGTCCATCGTCTTCGTGAAGGTTTTTGGTAGAAGGTATTCACACAGAATAGGTTTTCCGTCATACAATAATCAATCAACATTTCTCCTCTTGTATTTCAACAATCGAGTCCAAATTTGCCAACGTGTGGGGTATCATTATCCGAACTTTCGCCTTCTATGACATTTAAATCGCCCATAACTATCACAAACCTGCTTTGCCCTACTTTTTGCAGTAGTGATCTCTTCATATAATTGTTCTACTTCTTCGTCTTGCGCAACAGATGTTGGGGTATATATTTGATATTTCTTCAGCAAGATCAAACTATAATGCAACGCGATTATCTCAAAGCAAAACGCAATGAATTGGATCAACCAAAAAGAGCCGTTGAGGAGAATTTGTCTATGAATTTTCTTAATAGTATACCTACTGTAGTCACCCCAAAGCAAAAAAACTTGATTCATCCCCAGCTGAGCATTTGGTATATTATCAGAATGCTGGAGGGTTAAGAACTAAAACCTACTTAGGTGGGTTAGGTTAGGTGTACCGTAGCATATATAGATATTAACTTTCCGCAGAATATACATTATTCTAGTCAAGGTTTGGGTTAGGTTTAGTTAGGTTCTTCTCTATAATATCAATGAAAAACTCATAGTTATTCAAAATTGCGAGTTTATTGGTTGTCACAAAACAAAATATATGGTGATAAACTTAACAGGAGTGACTTTATATGTTGAAGCTTGGCACTGCACGTCCTCAGCATACTTTTCATAAGATGGTACGTAACCACTGAGTGCTAATCGCAAGCATGATGACAGTTAGTCGATTGCGATATAGATATTAGCTTTGGTTTAGGGTTAGTTAGGTTCTACTCTATCATGAAAAAGTCATAGTCATTCAAAATTGCGAGTTCATTTTATTATTTTGACTCAATTATCTTCATTTCAGAAAATGCAGACTCGCACAAGTAAGTTGACCCAAACATTGTCGTCGGTTGAAGGGCGATTTGCCTTAAATTCGGATATTCATCTTCAGATATAAAACACCAGAAATTTGTATCAGATGCTGTAGCTTTGAGATGTATATCTGATATAATCTGCACCAACTCATTTTCAACAGAACATGAGTTCATATCAAACTGACTTGCTATTTCAGTAGCTAATTCCTCAATGTTTTTACATAAAAATAATAACTCAAAAATGATGCTTTATTTGCCAATTTACTGCAATCATGAAAACGCATTTCGAATTGTCCCAAAATATTTGATAATTCAGCGTTATACGTATCATAATTCAACTAAGGAATCCTTACTTTTATAGACGCAAAATATTTCAGATCCTTCATTTTCAGTTGATCTACTATAAGTTGCAATTTACTTTTAAATTCGTTTACTGCGCCAATCATCTCAATAATAGTTTTTCCTTCACCTTGAAGCTCCAAGTGATTGGTGTCTAAGCCATCCGAATAAAAATAAACAGCTGGGCAGTGTCTGTCATATCGGTGGATTTGTCGAACTGTTAAGAAAAGTATGTACATTTCATGATGTCATGTTTTAGTTTGTCCTGACTCATGACCTCAATACGCCTTGTGACAGTCGGACAAGATAACTGAAGTTCTCTAATAGCAGACATGATTTCTGTTTCATTTTTAAAATCTCCAAATGAAGTCTTACCCATTTCAACAAATGCTTCGTTCAAAACCGATCCATCTTCGAATGGTTTCTTGTGTTTCGCTAATATATGAGATATTTTAAATGACGCGATCGTAGCAGCTTTTGATTGTTTGGCTGCTCTTGTGAACATGATTTGGTCTTTTTCAAACAAGATATGAAATTTCTTGATTTACTCTGTGGCGGAAATTCTTTTTCATAGTTGTTACGATCCGTATAATGATGCCTCTCTAAGTTACCACGCTAAGGTATTGCAACTAACGCACGACAAATAAGACAAATGCACTTATCTTTCCCCATATCAAAGAAAAATTCTTCCTCCCTATCGTTATTAAAATGATACGTTTTAGATTTCTTCGCTGAACTCATTCTATACTATCTAATAATAAACTTTGTATCGACGTAGTATTGCCTTAAAGTTACAATCCAGAATTACTCCAATTCCTGCAGGCACAACATTTAGATTGGCGTGAACTAAAGTCTCGAATGTTCCAGTCAAACGCACGCCCGAAATTTCTAGAAAATGGGTAAGAATAAGAAACGTGACTTTTCTTTGACAAGTACCGCGCGTTCCTTTGATAAAGCCGCCTTTTGCCTCTAGCAGAGTGTTATTTCATTACGTAATAATTTTTTGTAGTTTAGTAACCTACTTATTAAAAAATGTTTTCTTCTAGAGATCTACTCAAAAAGCACTTGTGATCGACTAGTCGATCGTGATCGACCGCTTGAGCACCCCTGCATTAGACGAACCTACCAAATCATATTAGATAATATAGAATGCCTATTATAAAAGTTATGGAATGCTGGAAGAAATTTGACATAGCAAAATGTATTTAATACCTAAGAAAATCAGTGGAAGAACTATATACACATTGAAATCAAGCTGGAATAAACTATGGCCTATTTCGTCTGCGGAAAATGAAGACCAATCTGTGCAAATTCAAACTCTAACTGTAAACATTGCCGAAATTTCGAATGGAATAGAACGAGACTGGTTCGAACAGATAGAATCAAGTGACATTCAAGAGTTACTTGAATCGCGAAATGCAGGATTGACCGAAACCGGTTTTTTTGGTCTTTCGTGTTTAAAAGTCAATTTTCCATTTTGGTAATTAATAAACAATGTATATGCCATAGGAAATAGTCATAGGAATTGTATATCGGCATCCCTGAAAGCCAACTGAAGTAAAGTGCTTCGAAAGTTCGAAATGACTATTCAAGCGGCCACTAACTTCTCCAGATTTAAGATCCATACACTTTTATCTACTACAGTTCACCAGGATAACTCTACGCTTCAACCCCTCAAAATTGAATACATCAACGGGGTCTAGTGATACCTAATTTGAGATCTTCAAAGCCTATTTACACCTGTGTATAGGAAAAGTAATTTGGACAAATCTTTTCCGCAGAAAATCTTTTTATAAGCTTCACGTATACCTCCCAAACATAATCGTTCGATTTCCAATCACTACGAACTATACAGGATGATTCGTTTGAGATAAAATACTAAGTTATTAAGTGTAAATCTAATTTTGTTCATTTATAAAAGAAAATTATTTCATTAATCCATCGAAAGTTTTGTTGAACACTTAATTTGTGGCACTTACGTGTACAAAATGATGTCATTCGGTAAGAAAACTAAAAAGTAAAAATTGTCAATTATACACTTTCTAGGTATACTATAATGTGAAATAGTATCTAGTTAGGGATTACTAAGTTGTTTCCAATTATTTATGCTCGAACAAACTAGAATTATCATGAAGCTTCTCATCGTTATTCAAAAAAAACCTGAAAATAAACGCACAAGTAGATATTACATTTTTGCAAAATCCAATTAAACATAATTAGTTAGTTTATGGAAATGTTGACTCTTCAAATTGATTGTTGTTGCAAATATTTAGATGTTGTAAAGGATGTATAGATGCAGGAAATATGTAAGTGATACCTCGTCTTTAATTGGATATCCCAGAGCACATCTGATTTATAGCCCATATAATTTCTTTGAAATAACTTATGTATAAAGGAGGAATTCCTTGCCTAGCGCGAATTCATAATAACAAGCGCTTCTTTATTAATTATTTTCCCTTTCATGGAGTTTCACGTTTCTGAAATGAGTCATCCCAAGCTGTGAATATGAATATAAACGAAGTTTAGCTAGTCTGACCATTTAGAAATGTAATTTGAGAAAGGAAATAATGTTTCTTGATAAGTTAACATGACAATTATGTAATGGCGTTTCTCATAATGTTTCTGAAAGAATAATTCGATTCCTTGTAAAGAACGATCCATTTTATTTTCACTATTTATTTAAAGAATAAAAGAAATTTGATTTACACTTAGTAATATGAGGTATTCGCGGCTGAAGATATATCTATTTGCGGATTTAATCGGTACATCAGTACATACATATGTATTAATAAAAAGTCGTCAAATGGATTAATAAAAAGTAAGATAAACGTTGTTAATACTACGCCTATAGTATGTTTTCAAATGACAACGCCGCTGCATTGGTTCGAATTTTTCTTTTACAAAAGCCGCTTTCGCCGCGGTGTGTGTTTCTAAGAATGTGAACGCACAAAATGTTTAAGTGAAGCGACCTTATAAATTAATTCAGAAATTATATTGTTAAATGCCACTTATTATTATCATTAGACGTTCCGTCCTTTCGTAAAAAGCGTTTTTCGTTTTTTATTGTTATAATAATAATAATAATAATTCCTCAGGGACTCAGGAACATTGTTTCTGAGTACGGGCTTAGCGAACCCGAGGTACCCAAGCTGAACCTGGTAGTAGGTATAAAATGCAACATATCCTATGATGTACAATCTAAGGAATAAACGGGTGAATCGACATTATACCACCATAACCTCTTGTCGCGTTCAAGATTTAGGAAGAGGGTCTTGTTCGGAAAGTGAGTCACAGTCTCCCTCGGTTAGCCACGGAAGCAGCGTGATATCGAATAGGGATACTGCAACACAAAACCAAGTGGGAAACAACATCAGTACCTCCCAACTCTCGATGTTTCAATGGTGGCGCAAGCCATTATGCCTACGACCACGAGAGCCGGACTCCCTAGCAAATACATGAAGTGGACCCTAGAAATGAATTCCTTCATTATGCATTCCTATTACTAGATTACAAACTTGCAATCGGAAATAACAGCATACAGATACGCGTTACATCTTGCGTTCATAGAAAAATATCCAGAATTACAGCACATATCCGAGCAGAGAATTTCGGATCAACGAAGAACAATCGTTAAAAACAGGCTACTTTCTTTAAAAACGCTCCAAAGCATACGAGAAAAGGCCATAGTAGAGCTCTGAAGTGAAGATGATACTCATAACGGTATACCTACCGTCAACGATAGTGTTACAGATAATATCGAAGTCATGAAAACGAATATCAACATAAAGCGTTCCCCTAGGACGAACCAGCAGAACCAATTTATGTATTTAGCACGATCAGAATTCACACTTTCATTCACTGTGGAACGGTAGCGGTTCTTCTACTACTGAAACAACAACTCTCCATAACTCTGATTCGATCTGAGCCAAAAAGCGTCAGAAAAGCACCATGGCAAAAACTACTGAAGAAGGATATTGACAATATTAGAGCTGAGATCGATCGCCTCACAGAATTCCTGAGAAACAAAAAGCCCTCAAGGAGCTTGAAATCCCATATACGCAAAACTCATAGAAAAGTTGGTACGAACACAAAATACTCTGATCACAAACAACATATCGACGTGTATATGGACACTTTGAAGCATAAACTGCAAGCAAAAGCAAAGAGGCTCTCAATATACATCAAGTGTACTGAAAGGAAACATCAAAACCTAAAGTTTCTCCAAAGCGGGGCCAATTTTCATAAAGGAAATAACAAAACTGCTACCAACAATTACAGAGAAGTACCTGACGCACAGTGCTTGATCGATTATTGGTCATCACTATTGTTGAACCCCAAAGAACACAATAGTGATGCGGAATGGATCACGAATCAAAAACAACGCCTTGATATCAAACATATGGACTTCAAAGGAATAACGGAGGAGAAATCACAACAGTAGTTAGCGCGACCAACAACTGGAAGGCCACAGGTATAGATAATATCCACAATTTATGGTACAAGAAGTTTGGTAAGCTCCATGGAGCCCTAGCGAAACAGCTCATGGTTCTTCAACATCCCAGGAAAACACCCACTTTCCCAACACAAGGCTTAACATATACGCTAGCTAAAAGTGAAAAAACACTTGGCTACCAACACTTACAAAATACTCACCTTATGCATATCCAATCGAATATACCAACACCTTCACGACAACAATATATTAGCAGAGGAGCAGAAAGAATGCAGACGGAAACACCACGGGTGCAAGGAACAACTCATCAACCATTCTGTGATAATGAAGCAGGCACACGTAGGGCATCGGAATGTTCATCCAGCATTTCTCGATTATCTGAAGGCATTCGATAGTACCGCCCATTCTTGGCTTGTCGAAGTATTGCAGATATACAAAATTCATCCAGCTATGATAGAGTTCTTGAAGACAACAATGACACACTAGCGCACGTCTCTGCAGGTCAACATGAACAATAAGTCAATTGAAACCGACGAGATACCCATACGTCGTGGAATTTTTCAAGAAGTCTCTTTGAGATTCTGTTCTGTTTGGCTATAAACCCATTATTTTCAATGCTCAATAGATACGGATACGGATTTACGATAAAAACAGATAGGAACTATCATACAATCTCCCACCTGCGGTATGTGGATGACATCAAATTATATGCTCTGAACGAGAAGCAATTGGATGATTTGCTGAAAACTGTCAGTAAGTTCTCGGCAGATATTCATATGAAATTCTGGATTGAAAAATGTAAGACCCAGAACATTCAAATAGGGAAAGTCATAGATGGCGAAACACAACTTTCAAAACGGTGATATTACACAGTGCATGAAGGATGGCGAAACATACAAATACCTAGGATACCAACAAGCCAGATTGCTAGACCAAAAACAATCAAAGGGGAAGATTCGTTTAGAATACAGTCAGCATCTGAAGACTGTGCTGAAATCAATGTTGAACTCGGGGAATCTAGTCAAGGCAATTAACACCTACGCCATTCCAGTGTTGCTTTACTCATTTGGAATTATCAGATGGACTGAGACAGAACTGGATGATATTCAAAGGCAGGCCCGAACGATGCTGACAAATTACAACAATCATCATCCAAAATCGTCTGTGATACGAACAACTTTGAAGCGGAAAGAAAGAGGACGCGGATTAATAAATGTTGTAATTTACACTCCGAACAGATAAAAAATCTCAGAGGATTCTTCTCTGCAAGAGCTCTCACTTGTGACCTCCATAGAGTGGTATCGTTTACTGATAAGGGATATACATCTCTTAATCTTGCTACCAAAATGACCTGCTGAATCTACTGTTCCTATCAGATACTGAAAAACAAAAGCAATGGTCAAGAAAGGAATTGCATGGACGACATCACCATGAGATTAATCAACCACACATTGACAACGAAGCCTCCAACAAATGGTTGATGAAAGGAGAATTATTCGCGGAAACAGAGGGATTCATTGTGGCCATCCAAGACCAAGTGATCGCTACAAACAACTACAAAAAATTAATTGTGAAGTACGGAACATTACAAACAGATAAGTGCAGAAAATGCCATATAACTATACAGCATATTACGTCTGGCTGCGAACAACGGGCCAATACGGACTATCTTCACATGCATAATCAAGTGTGCAACATTATCAATCAGAAACTTGCACACAAGTACGGACTTCTGAATACATTCCAGCCATATTATAAGTATCAACCGGCGCCCGTACTGGAAAGTGACTCTCAGATTATACTGCGATAGGCCTGTTATCACTGACAGAATGGTGAGGAATAATAGGCCGCACATAGTGGTGTATGATAAGAGAGCCAGAACAGCAATGCTGGTACATGTCGCCATACCGAATAATAACAACGTGCTGAACAAGTTCCAGGAGAAAAAGTCCAAATACACAGACCTTGCTATTGAGATCAAACAGATGTGGCCCCTCGATGAAATAGATATTGTTCCTGTCATCGTATCCTTGGTTTATACCCAAAATTTTGCATAATAGCCTTAAGAAATTAGAATTGCATAAGAAATCCTATATAGAAATGAAAAGAGCTGTAATTCTTGATACATGTATAGTTATAAATTGATTTTTGGTCCTATGATTGCTGATACAATAAAATATGCAGGACAAGTCAGAAATATATATATATATATATATATATATATATATATATATATATATATATATATATATATATATATATATATATATATATATATATATATATATATATATATATATATAATTTTACAAGTCTGACTTGTCCTGCATATTTTATTGTATTCATAGGACCAAAATCAATATTATCATTATTTAGTATGGTGGACTTATGCACTATCTCAGCTGTTAGCTGGATATAATTTACCTTTCCCAGATTCAGCAATCAAAGAGAATAGGCTCGATTACAATATACTTGATATAAATTATATATATATATATATATATATATATATATATATATATATATATATATATATATATATATATATATATATATATATAATTTGGTCCACCCTGTACATAAAGCTGTCTCAATTTTATTCATTGTATATTTTGTGACAACTTATGTACACTTTAATGAAGATAATAAATTATTATGTCATAATTTCTCGTTAATAATTGTGAATGAAATCCATTATGATTCTATGAAGATAGCTTTGTGATTTTCTCTGGTATTTCGCCAAAGAGCTTACTTAACTATTCATTATAATCTTCTGTTACGTTTTAAGTCTGTTTCTAGCCAAAATACGAAATAATGTGAGTTATCCGAACTGAAGTTATAACTAAATCACTTTCTAGGACAGAAAAATTTCATCATAAACTCAAAAGTCAGCCATTTCACGAAATACATCAATTAATTAGAAATGAGAGTTTCTTTCTGAAATTTCATAATTTGTTATTTCTCGTAAATAAAGCATTTCAATCGATACTTTTTCAGTAGAAGGTACTCAAAATTGATTGAGTAATCGAAAATAATGATGAAAATATGGGTTTACTAATTGAAAAGTCCAAGTGAAGGTCAACAACACCCGATATCTTAACGCACCCTATACTTGTAATGATGATCTATCACACAGTTTATCTGTCAATCATTTGAAATCACTGATCGAATGAAAGAATAACCGAGTCTGGAATTATTATACCGTAGAACCGTTCGCCAATTATGCCCTATTATTCCATACCAAAACAATACCAGCCAACGGAATTATAATGTATACGAATAAGGATGTTGATGCTGTTATATTGTGACGTATTCACCGGAAACAAATTAGAAGCGGATGTTGAAGGTCTTCTGGAAGTCAATATCGTGGAGGAAACAACACAGTCGACTCGTTAAGTGAAAACAAGGGGTTTCAATCGAATCCATACCGAGATAACATAAACATTTCGGAAAATCAGTATTAGATATTTTGAATATTTTGAATGAAGAAGGGTTTATATCTGTTATGAACTAACCTACTCGGGTTCAGGGGGGAGGTGGGAGTTGCATTGATCATATTTTAATCAATGGTGTAGATAACTATATTCCTGTGATATTTAAGTTTCACATAACTGACCACTTCTCAACTATAATTGTCACATGGTTCCCGGTGTTGTACTTGAATGAGTGGATAATGCACATTACAAGAGAATTGACTATAAGAAACTAAATACAATGTTCCAAGAATTCGACTGGAATGACTTTTATAAAATTTCGAATATTAATGCATCTGCAAATACGTTAATATCATTCAAGACCTGATAATAAAATGTCAATACACTGCGCGAAAAAAAAATAAAAGGAAAGGCGTGGATAACAGACGCATTATTGAAAAGTTTTGGAAATCGTAATAGACTTTACAAAATCTGGGAAAAGGAAAAAAAATGTTTGATATAACGCACGAGAAGTGAATATTATATGACATATACAAGTGAACGATGATTTCTACTAAAATATATTATTAAATGCTCGACGCATTTCGATACACAGTATCTTTATCAAGAGCGAATGAATACTACAAATATGTCTTACTAACAAATTTTTATATATACTAAAGAGGCAATTCACTCAGAGCTATCCGTACTTGAATAAATGTTCAGGAAATAAATTTAATAAGGGTGTGTTATTTATGTCTACCTGATCATTAAGAATTTCTTCCGGTGAATACCTAAATCTGTTAATTTCAAGTACTTCCAGAAGGTTGAGTTTTATACCTCTATTCTCAGAATGTAGGATTTTAAATTCTGAATTGAAAGGGTGATCATTTTCCCTAAGATGATTTGAATAATTTGAATCGGTTTTCTCATTGATGAAACTGCGTTTATGTTCAGCGATTCTAACTTTAAAATTTCTTCGTGTTCTAACTACATAAAAACAATTGCAATCTACACAATTCCATCTATAAACACCTGATTTATTTTCTTTATTAATTGGAGATTTATAATTCCTTATAAATGAACCTGAATTTGTTGATGTTTTGAACGCTATATTTCAATTTGAATTTTTAAGAAGGATTTCACATTATTGATAATATTGCCTATATATGTTAAACTATTGAATTTCTTGTCTTGGTGTTCACCGATTGGATATATATGTTGTAAAGCTAATTTTTGTTTCTTCTTATGTAATATACTGCTTACTAAATTTGCATCATAACCATTACTTATTGCAATCAGTTTTATCAAATTCAATTCTTTGAAATAATTATCATTAGACATCGGTGTGTTCAAGAGTCTATGTATATAGCTATTAAATGCTGCAACTTTATGGTGGTAAGGATGTGCCGATGTATAAAGAATTGTGTTGTCTGTATGAGAAGGCTTATGATAAATTGAAAACTGGTGTTTATTATGTGATCTTGTTACTGTTAGGTCTAGGAAATTGATCGAATTGCTCTGTTCTATTTCAGAAGTGAAATTTATTTTTGGGTGCAAGTTGTTGATGAAGTTTTCGAATACAGTGAACTGTCTGTTTGTTCCTGTGAAACACACAATAATGTCATCTACATATCGATACCAATATAGGAAATGTTTACTGAGCGGGTGTTTATCAATAGTTTTTTCTATGTTATCCATGAAGATTTCTGCTAAAAGAGGGTTTAAGGGGTTTCCCATTATCATCCCTCATCACTTTTATAAAAACAATCGATAAATAAAAAATAATTTTGAGATATGCAAACATCTAATAAAGCCATAATGTATTTAATTCGTGGATTCGTCATATTTTGTGTTAACAAATTATTGATTATATTTTACGGATCTTTCGGTGGAATACTTGGAAACAAATTCTTGACATCAAAAGAGACTAACTTTGCATTACTTGGAATAACAATATTTTCTATTTTTCTTATCAAATCATTGGAATTACGAATAGAAAAAGACGTTTTAAAATTACAAAATTTTTCCAGAATATGTATTAAAAATTTTGAAATCTTGCATGCTGAAGCATGTATGAATGATACCACTGATCTTATTGGATAACCATTTTTGCGCTATTTAAATAAAGTTTTCGAAAAATTGTAATTTCACACCGTCTGGAATCATAAAGTGAAACACTTAGCTTTTCAGGAATGAGATTAATTCCCACTATGATTGGATTCGGTGTTTTACATCAGTTTTCTGGTATTTCAGTATCTTACAGCTTACAGTTTACTTGATTGGCTGAAAATGGTTCGCAAGAAGACTGCCCTAGGTTCCTAAAGAAGTGGTTACCTCAGTCGTGAAATATCAAGGTTTGGCATAAAGATGAAAACTCATAGCATATCTTGACGGCGAGAAAAAAATTTTTTTTGGAATAGCAGATATCGATCTAGGTTAATATAACAAATGAAAATTCGAAATCTCTCCACTCTCTAATTGAATTGGTTGTCGAGGAAATCCGGAAAAATTACCGACTACTTTGAACGTCTCAAACGATTGGAATTTATCCAGAAAATCGAAGAATACTTCATTTCTATTACTGAAAATTATTCACTCCAATCGCTACAACACAGCTCCAATAAAATTACAAACGATTCCGGAGATTTCTAAATGGAAATAGAGCGAATCTAATGAATTCCGAACTTATATAGACTCGATTCTATGAAAAACTATTGTCTAAAAAAACTAATGAAAAAGCGAAATTATTCTCTTCACAAGTGAAAATGAAACATAGAATGAGTACTGCTTTCCGTTCTCCCATAGAAACGAGAAAACGATCTTCTTTCAAGTACTGACTTACAATTAACCGGTGAACAGCCCAGATCAATACCAGCGATACCTTACGGATATAACTATAATTTCCATTGATTATCATTACCTGTATATTATTGATTCAAAATTCAAACTGTCTGAATATTTAGCTTGATAAAATGAGATTCAATTATTAATAAAATTATGAAAATTGAGTTTATAAGATAAAAATGATTAATTCGAGAATCCCAACATAACTAATTATCTAGAGTTTTGTCTGGTTTGAGTTATGATACATGCCACACACACAATTTCCAGACTCATCTTCAACTTCATAAGTATTAATACCAAGTTTCTTTCTTACCTTATATGGACCTACATATTTATCTTCCAGTTTTGCACTAAAGTCCTTAATACTAGAGGATAGATGGAGTGTTTTACCCAAACATAATCATCAACATTATGAGATTATGGTCTATGTCTTAAATTATAAGTGTGATAAGCTTTTTTATGAGCCGATTTTAATCTTTCTTCAACAAAGGTTCTGAACTTCCTAAGTTCTACTACCTTTTCGGGTTTCTTTTGGTCACTATTTGCAGAATTTTCAACGTTGCTACTTCTATCCCTTTCGATATCATAATCATTACCATTTATGATCATTTCCAAGGCAAAATTCACCAAATAGATCACATTAATACCAGCGACACCTAACGGATATCACTATAACTTTCATTGGGTATCATTACCCGTAGATTCTTGACTCTAATTTCAAACTGTTTGAATATTTAGCTTGATGAAATCAGATTGAATTATTAATAAAATTATGAAAACTGGGTTTAAAAGATATAAATGATTAATTCGAGAAATCGGACTGTTATAAACAATAAAGTCTTTGAAAACTCTCAATTGTTTCATTTTAGCTAAATACACAAAACTTAAAAACATCCCTCGTACACATGGTGCATGTATTCTTTTATTTTGTATTTTGCTTGTAATCTTCTATAGTGTATTTTATCATCAGACTTGCCTTGCTAATTTTTAAAATCGATAAAAAACAAATAATTGATTTTTCACACGCGCTAATAAATACACGCAACCAAATTTATATGGAATCAACGGATATTTTGAATATTACCTCAGGAATTCTGGAAACTTCGAGGATTATTAGAATTGATGATATTTCAATTGAAAAAGAAATAAATTAAATCACTAAACGAAATAATAATCATGTTTTTTCGGTCTTTCGTAAACCAACACATACTGATAAAATTATATATAACTACTCATTACATCCAATTCAACACAAAGTTGCAGCTTTAAACAGCATGGTACATCGGTTACTCAATTTACCTTTATCAGTAGAAGATTATAATAAAGAGTTAAACATCATCAAACAGATAGCCATTAATAATTCATATAATCCGGATATGATAGATCTAATCATTCGTAAAAACTGTATCAGAAAGCAATAAATGAAGTATATCCTATTCATAAAGACTATAAAATATTCAATAGTTTAACATTCTGCGGTTCTGCAAGTACAAATATTAAATCCTTTCTCGTCAAACAGAATCTTAATATAACTTTCAAAACTTCTAATAACTTAGGTAAACATATTAAAAATAATAAATCTCGTGTTGAAAAATCAAGTAAATCAGGAATCTATAAACTCAATTGCGGTTCTTGTGATAAAATTTATATCGGTAGGACCTATAGGAGTTTTGGCATAAGAACATCTGAATATAAACGTAGCTTCGATAAAAATAAATCTGATTCAAATTATTCAAACCACTTAATAAAAGAAAACCATTCATTCAATAAAACTTTGACATATTACATATAAAATCAAAAAGTTTAAAATTAGATCTCCTAGAAGCATTAGAAATAAATAGATACAAACATACGGACAAGCTTTTGAATGAGCAGGTAGATGTGAATTATTCACCCCTACTTAACTTGTTTAATTTGTTGTTATTACCCTTCATACTAACTGTATAATGGCTCGGTGTGGATTTTCCTGTTATTCATCCAACTTGTTCTACGATTTGTTTATAATACCATACTCTTCATTCTGTTTGTCATTCTTGATAAAGCTGTTGTGTCAGCGAAACGTCGTCGAATTTCTTCAAATAAAGTGTAGATTAAAGTTAAACCTTGTGTTTTTTATGTCATTTAAATAAATTAAGGTTTATTTTAAGAAAGAAGCAAATAAAAGAAACTAAGAGACTCTTTCCGCTTGTAGTAAAAAAATTGAAAATTGTTTTCTCGCGTAGTAGGTGTTTTTTTCTCGACCTCAGTAGCTTGTATTACCTCTTCTTGCCCTGATACAAGCCTGAATCCATCTAGGCATGCTTTGGATTAGATTTTTGAAATACTCTGGGGTGATATTCTCTTCTGTGGTGGCTTGGATGAGCTGTTTAAGGGTTCTAGGATTATCCTTTGGTGATCTAATTTTTTGTTGAGATTATCCCATGAATGTTTAATACGGTTCAGGTTTGGAGAGCAAGATGGTCAGTCCAAGATAGCGATTCTTTCTGTTTCAAGGTAAGGTCGAGGTTGCTGGTATGCGGAGAAGCATCTTTCATAAAAGCGAAATTCTCACCGTGGGCACCTCGCCAGAGTCTCACTGAGGGCTCCAGCACTAGGTCCACTTAATTTCTAGCCGTTACACTCGCAGGAACGAAATCAAACCTGTGTTGCCTCCCAGCTTAATGCCACCCTAAAACATCACATTTCCCCCTTGGTATTTCGCAGTTTGTCTTGCTGCTCGGAGTCTAGCTTGTCTTCCACGACCCCTTAAAACCCGAATCCGGCGATCATCTGATCGAACACCAATTCTGGTCTCATCCGAAAAAAGAACATTTCACCAATTCTCATTATTCCAATTTTGGTGCTGGATACACTTATTAAGTTTCTTAATTTTTTGTTGTCTAGTTAGCTCTTGAACTCTCAAGGGCTTTCTGCTGTATAAACCCCTTGGACGAAGTCGTTGACGTATCGTTTCGACTGATACACTGATGCCTGTTGCTTCCAGAAATTGCATTTGGAGTATGGAGTGCGACGCACTAGGGTCTCTTCTTGCAATTTAACACAAAAAGAGGTCTTGTTCCTCAGAAGTTATTTTCCTACGACTTCTTCTAGGCCAATTTTGCAGAGTTTGTAGCACCACGTATCGGGCGTAGGTTTTTGAAATCACTCCTTGTGATACCCCCATTGTGGCCGCTATATTCCTCTGTGTCAGCCCTTCTTCAACGAAAGCAATTATTCGACCCTTCTGCACTTCGGACAATCCCTCGTTAGGCATTTTCAATTTTGATTATAGGCTTTTTCAAATTTTGAAATTCTCAAATCTCACCACTGAGTACAATATCCCAAACATGTGGTGATAATTCAACATTTCTTATCCTACTATCCAGTTTTTTACAACAAAAAACTTCATTCTTCACAAGTAGTCGAAAATCCATGGTTAAAAAAAATGTGAAATTCCATATACAGTGTGTTCCAATGAAAATTTGACCCCCCCTATAACTCCGAAATGAGTAACATTAGCGAAAAACACCAAGACACGTCGATTTTTGTTTCGAGGGGGAGCATTTTTCGAAATAATTCGAAACTTCTCAGATCAACCCCCTACCCCCAGCAACCCTAACTTTGAAATTCATCATAGGGAATAAGGGTCGAGTGGCACCTTACTGAAAAGGTCTGTCAATTCTCCACCTTGATTTGTCATTTTAGAATTTTAAATTAACATACAGGGTGTCCCAACCAAGGGTGAAGTTGAATTCCTGGAAATCCCAAATACTAAATGAAATCGATTTATTTTGGCATAATGCAAGCGCAGGTTTATGCTCGGTCTAGAAAAACGACCTACACTTGTGAATTTGGAGTTGGTGCAATCAACCCCTATTTCCAGCATCCTCAACTCAAAAATCATTCGATCGATAATAGGTCAAGTGGCACCTCGTTGGAAAGGTACTGCAATTTTCTCTTCGAATTTGGTATTTTCGAAATTCAGAATCATCATACAGGGTGTCCCGAAGCAGGAACATTGAAAATCCAAATAACTTTTTGAAACTGGTTCATTTCGGTATACGAGAACATGTTTGATCCGAGAATAGGACTTTCTTGTGTGGTTATAGAATTTTTGCAATCAACCCCTTCCATTCAGCATCCCCAACTTGAAAATCAGACAAATAATTCAAGTGGCATATCTTCAGAAAGGTTTTTTGAATTCCAGAATGATTAAAGCATTTCATTCAGTTCGGCTCTCCATACAGGATGTCGCTTTCGAAAAATTCAATATCGTCATTTGAAATTATCAACTAAAATTAATTCGAAACTGTTAAAATTATTGGGGTACGATGTATTGAGCATCAATTACGAAGAAATAAAGCTGATTTCTGCATTGAAAATGTTCACATTTTTTTCATTTCCATCTGGCGTGCAGTCATCTGTTATTTATCATTTTGCAATGAAATATTATTATTATTCAGATCAGTTCCTCATTATTGTTGTTGTTCGTCAGTTGAAATTAATCTGAAAATGGTTTATTCCACTGAGGAAAGGGTCGAAATTGTATCGACGTATTTTCGAAATAACAGTTGTGCCAAAGAAACGGCAAGGATATTCGATAGGAACCATCCTGAAAGAGAAAGGGAGTCAGTCACCAGTACGTTAAATATTTGGTTGACAAATTCCTAGCTACGGGTTCGGTGGCAAACAAAAACATGAAGTGGCATGTCCTGTCAGAAATGAGGCAACGGAAGTGGCAGTAGTGGGTCATCTACAAATGGAGAATACTACTTCGATCAGAAAACTATCTCGTCTGACTGGTGTATCAGCTACAACTGTCCATAGAATCGTGAAACATCACAAATTAGTACAAGGTAAAATTAGTGCATGAAATAAACGAAGATGATCCAGATCGTCGTTTACAGTTTTGTGAAAATCTAAGTGAAAACCTAAACGCTAATCCAAATTTTCTGAATAACATCTGTTTTTCTGATGAAAGCACCTTTATGCTCAGTGGTGAAGTGAATAGACATAATTGTCGATATTGGGACACACAGAATCCTCATTGGTTTAGAGAGGCCCACACGCAAAGGCCTCAGAAGTTGAACGTTTGGGCAGGAATTTTGGCAATCATCTAGTTGGGCCTTTCTTTATTGAGGGTAATCTGAATGGAAATGGCTACCTACAGTTGTTAGAGGAACACATACATCCTAGATTGACAGAAATTTTACAGAACGATCCAACTCTTTCTGAGGACGAAATGCGTTTTCAACAAGACGGTGCTCCTCCGCATTATGATGCTCGGGTGCGCCAATATTTAGACGAAAATTTCCCAGGAAGGTGGATTGGTAGAAGAGGACCTGTTGAGTGGCCAGCCAGGTCACCAGATTTAAATCCCCTAGATTTTTTTTTGTGGGGCCATCTAAAATCTAAAGTTTATGCCACAAGACCCGAAAACCTGGAGGAGCTGCGGATGAGGATTATCACAGAATGCCGACTTTTGACTCCTGAAGTTTTCGCTAATGTGAGAAGAGAGTTCGAAAATCGTCTGTATAACTGTATGGAGGTGGGCGGAGGTCATTTTGAACAATTGTTGTAATAATCAAGTTAGTTTTTTGTTTTCAATTGAATACAAGTTCAATAAATCTCGTTTTCCTGTTTAGATGAGCATCCAATCAGTTTCTCCATCATCCCTCATCCTGATCCTCACGCCAGAAAACCTCGATTGCCAAACTGAAACCAATGCCTCAGTGATTCAGAAAATAGAAAAATCTTTCTGGAACTTTGCCACTCAACCTGTAATCACTTGTATGATTTTTCGAGTTGGGGATGCTGAATGGAAGAGATTGATTGCAAAATTCCATATTCACGCAAGAGAGTCTTATTCTCGAATCAAACATAAACATGTTCTCGTATTATACCGAAATGAACCAGTTTCAAAAAGTTATTTGGGTTTTCAGTGTTCCTGCTCCGGGACACCCTGTATGCTGATTCTGAATTTCGAAAATACCAAATTCGAAGAGAAAATTGAAATACCTTTCCAACGAGGTGCCACTTGACCTATTTTCGATCGAATGATTTTTGAGTTGGGGATGCTGGAAATAGGGGGTTGATTGCACCAACTCCAAATTCACAAGTGTAGGTCGTTTTTCTAGACCGAGCATAAACCTGCGCTTGCATTATGCCAAAATGAATCGATTTCATTTAGTATTTGGGATTTGCAGGAATTCAACTTTACCCTCGGTTGGGACACCCTGTATGTTAATTTAAAATTCTAAAATGACAAATCAGAATGGAGAATTGACAGACCTTTACAGTAAGGTGCCACTCGACCCTTATTCCCTATGATGAATTTCGAAATTAGGGTTGCTGGGGGTAGGGGGTTGATCTGACAAGTTTCGAATTATTTCGAAAAATGCTCCCCCTCGAAACAAAAATCGACGTGTCTTGGTGTTTTTCGCTAACGTTACTCATTTCGGAGTTATAGGGGGGGTCAAATTTTCGTTGGAACACACTGTAAATTGGGTTGTGTGTACCAATCGAGAAATTTAATTCCATTTCGAAACTATGAAATATTGCCGTTTCAAATAAATCTTTCTTCTATTTCATCATTCCTGTAAAGGATCCGCCTCTGGTTCATAATAATACAGTGACCTCTATTGTATTTTACATTTTTGGTGGCTGTTTGAACTCTAACGGTATCTGCTACTTATGCATTGTATAACTGAGACGTGATTTATTGTTTAATATAATGATATTAAGACGATGACAGCTATAACTTGGCGTGATTTTTGAGGCTCATCCAGGAAATTGACGCTTTAATAAGTGATCTAACTGTAAATTACATTTTCGAATTTATATCAATGACAAAATCAATTATTCTTACTATTTCTCCTCCGATGTCGTGATTCATTTATAATGCTTCGACATTGTTAGCAATTATAATAGTATTATATACATTCAGAAATAAACGTTATACCATAGGATCAAGCCATTCAGAAAATGTAACAGTACGAATTCTTTGATTAAAAAAGGTAACAACGTTGTACGAACTTTCTGAAAAATATTCGTTATTTTAGATAGGGTTTGGACAAAAAAGCTACTCGATAAACGAGGTATGTCAGTTAAGTTCACGGGAAAGTGCCCAGACGGTCCGAAAAGTACATACATACTTGAAAATACTTTATTCTTTCGCAATACTCTCCCTCCGGATCGATGCACCGGTGATACCGTTGAAAACACTGTTGGAACAGTCGTCGTGATGCTTTGGACTTCCGAAACTCCTTCATATATGCTTCCTTTGAGGTACGACTTCAACTATGGGAACAGATAGATGTCACAGGGGGCCAGATCTGGACTGTAGGGGGTATAGAAGTATTGCGAATGACGAGTGAGCCGGAGCATTGTTATGATGAAGCACCCTTCCGCGCTCCGCCAATTTGGGTCGTACACGAAACACACGGGCCTTTAGACGTTTCAAAACTTCAATCTAGAATACTGCGTTGACTGCCTGACCTGCTGGAACGTATTCGTGGTGTACAACTCCATTAATATTGAAAAATGCGATGAGTAAAGATTTCACTTTCCATTTTGACATTCTAGCGTTCGTGGGACGCTTACCCCTCTTCTCTGCTCACTGAATTATCTGCCTTTTGGTCTCAGGTTCATATTTTAATACCCACGACTCGTCACCAAAGATAACATTCGTCAATTCGAGAAATCATGTCTTGACAGATGGACAATCGGAGCTCTTACTGCTCAGCTGTGAACACTTTGGGAACCATTCTCGCACACAGCTTACGCATCCCTAAATCTTCGTGTAGCATTTGCCCAACTCGCCTTCCAACATTCTAAGGCTTATCCGACGATCTCCGAGCACACGCGAGTGCAGCCAGTTTTGTGCGTTTCGAGAGGTAGAGGAAGCTCCCTCGCGCGGGTCATCCTCCACTGATTCTCTACCGCTTCTGAACCGCTTTGCCCAATCGTAGACAGCTGATTTTTTCAGACAATCTTCCTTATACACGTCGGTTAACTGTTTCACTCATCTTCACGACGGATGGTCAAAACAGGTCGATGTTCAAAGGACAATAAAACACGAAGTATGCAACCGATCAACACGAAACTTGCACAGGCTATCGTAGAAATGAATTCTGTTTCAAATGAAACCAATGCGAACGCTGCAGAGTTACCAACCGACCCAGCTATGCCAACTTCCGCGAACTTAATTGACATACCTCGTATCAACTTTCGATACTTGATATCTTTGACATGTTACAATTTCGTCCTTCTTGGACTCATTCATATAAGTGATCGTTTGTTTAACGAAGATGAAGTAAATTATATTTTATACTTTTCACAATCTTCTTTTCAAAATCGCGACCGGTTTCGATTATTAAGTCATTTCGAGTGGTCAAATACAGGAAATAAATTTAATTATATAGATACAAGCATAACTTGATATCAAATAGTGGAGAGATATTGATGTCTATGGCTATTAAGGATGAGTTCACAAGGACTTTTACAAAGTTTATTTCTTTCCTTTTTTTTACTGTGTCGCAATCATGAAGAAATCTGGTTTCGAAATTCCTACCTGTCTGCTCATCTGAGCTACCGCACTCTCATTGCAAGCAATTTTGTGAACTCCTGATATTTTGAATTTGTCTGTTTTTTGTTTAGCATTGAATATTAATTGGCTCAATTTCAGAGCAATTGAGAAAAAGCTGGTCATTATAAATTTAGAAAAATATTTACTCAAGGTATTGTTGAGATCACCTGAGTAGTTGAAACTAGCGTATTCTTTCAAAGAAGTATGTTTCATACAGCAAAAGAAACTGAGACTATAAGAAAGGGAAAAATGGTTGGATCTTCAAAGCATTTCTTGCAGACCATCGAGATTCCAGGAGTTGGTGCGGCCGAATCGTCCGAATCTCAAGATTATAGATCCGTAATATCAATAACCGTGAGTGGACCATCTGAAATTTCAACAGTAACATCAGCTCCTGCAACAGCTTCTACTGATGCAGAGTCCGATGAAGCGATGACACCATCCTCGTCTACAGCACTTGAGCAATCTATTTCAGGTTATTCAGCTTGTGTAAAAAGTTCGGTAATGTCAGCTACCGAAATACCTGCTGCAAGTGACACTTTCGATGAAGGCTGTAATGAGGCTAGTAACGATATAATTCCATCCGACCCCGGTTTGTGGCCCGAAAGAATCACCAATGAGATGGCTAGAATATTTGCTAAACGTGGTCCGCCCTTGATAGACATCAGTTTAAGCTTTCCTAGTAATGAAGATAAGGAAAATTTTTGTGCAAATACTTTGAAAGAAATCTAGCAAATGGAGAAAAAGTCGAAAGGGCTTAGCTTAGTTACTCTTTTTTAAAGATTCTGTATTTTGTTTTTGTTGTGAGTTGTTTTGTAAATCTAAAACTCTTAACGCTTTTTGTGATTCAAATGGAGTTGTCTTTGCTAATTAAGAGACAGGAAACGTCATTTTACACAACAGTTATATAACCACTTGGGTAAATTTAAAAAAAATGTTGGAGACATCTATGACTGTTAATGCTCATCATATGCAGATTTTAGAAACGGAAAAAAATATTGGCGAGACGTGTTGGAAAGAATTATTGCGATTATTAAGTATTTATCTACACAATCTCTTTTGATTCAGTGATGAGACAGCACGTTAGCCGAGTGCATAACTCCCAAAAAAAATCTGTTAAAATGACTCATTATTTAGGCGTGCAAATACAGAATGAAATAATTGAATTATTGTCGTCCAAAGTAAGAAATAATATTTTAGAAATGGTTCGCAGTTTTTTAATCCAATACTGGACTCTACAGGGGAAGGGATATATACATTTGTGATAGAAAAATTTGAAAAAAATAAATTTGAAATTAAAACACATTAGGGGACAAGGTTATGATAATGGGACCAATATGAGGGGAAAACATGTTGGGCTTCAAAAACGCATTCTTGATGCGAATCCGAAAGCTCCTTTTGTACCTTGTGCGGCTCATAATTTGAACTTAACAGTAAATGATGCTTTTAAGGTGTCAGGTGCTACAATAAACTTTTTTAATCTTGTGCAAGACTTATATAATTTTTTAGAATTTAGAATAGAATTGACAGCATACTCTTCTGATGTATTTTTTTGTAGAGGTTCATTTTTTTTCCTATTCATTGGCTGCATTATTTTTTATCTGAAATTCGTTAATATTATGCTTATATAGCACTTCTGCCCTCTGCCTTGAATGATTATATAATAATAATAATAAAAATAAATATGCATTCTGTGTTTGTCTATTCATATAAGATAAAATCAATTTAGTTGTTCAGCGGTTTCTATAAAACATATAGTATATCGTCTACATATCTTTACCAAAAATGTACTGAATCTGATTTGGAGGAATTGAATATGATATCTTCAACATACGCCACGAAAATGTTGGCTAGATATTCTTGTCTACAAATAAATATGACTTCTAAACTTCAATTTGTTGCTTTACTTCAAGTATCTACCTACCTACCTCCGGCTTAAAGAAATAAAAAAACATGATCCAAAATGCCTTAAGGGGCGCTAAAATCCTTTTTTGCACACAAGCGCCAGTAGCCCTCACGGGGACCCTGTGTGCTAGGTTAATACGGATTTTCTGTACTTCTGATATTAAACCTCTCCCTGAAGTTGAAAATCTTTTTCGACCTAGTACTAATTTTCCTTCGATCTTTCCTTCCATAATTAGTTGTCTTCTTAATGTGCCCTATCCGTTGCGGACATTAGCAATGAGCATGGCAATCTTCGCTGTGCTGACGGCACTTCTGAACAGCTCTACTGAACTTAGCCCGAACCATTGACGTAGATTATGTAGCCACGAGTGTCTCCTTCTCCCAGGGCCTCTTTTGCTGTTCACTTCACGTTCTATAATCAGTTGCAGTAATCGATATTTGTCGTGTCTCATCAGGTGACCAAGATATTCTAGTTTCCGCTTTTTTATTGTATTCACGACTTCTTTCTCTTTATCGTCTCTTCGTAAAATTTCCACATTGGTAACATGGTCTGTCCAAGACACCCGCAGCATGCGTCTGTACACCCACTTAGTTGTAGTAGATCGAATTTACCATTTCTGAATATATGACCGCAGTAGACTGTCTTACGTTTCTTACTGTTTTTTTGGAGCATACGAAATCTGTTCATTATTTTGAAGATCTCATCGTTATTCACAGAATACCTAAAGGACGAGAGTTGAATTTCTTATAATCTTCTGAACGACCAGAATGGTCCAGCTTATTCGTTCTTATTTGATATCTTTAAATAATACCTCTTTTTTTACATGATTCGTTCATTACCCCTAGTTTGCACCCTTATTAATTTTCTATGTATCAGTTTATGTATGTATGTATTTTAAGTTTATTTTACAACTTGTTGTTAGCTGAAAATGTCCGAGAGAACGAAATTGCAATCCTGAATTTCAATAAACTTTTGTGATAGTATATTACACGGGGGCTCAAACGGTCGATAGCAAGTGCTTTCTGAGTAGATCTCGAGAAGAAATAAATTTTTAATAAGTAGGTAACTAAACTACAAATATTTATTACGTAATAAAACAACACTCTGATAGCGGCAAAAGGCGGCCCCGTTTTTCATTCTTGCCGCTTTTCTAGAAATTTTGGGCGGCGTGTTTGACGGGAACATTCGAGACTTTCGTTCACGCCGATATAAATGTTGTGCCTGCAGGAATTGGAATCATTCTGACTTGAAGGTAATACTACGTCGATACAAAGTTTATTATTAAAAGGTACAAAATGAATGCAGCGAAGAAATCTAAAACGTATCATTTTAATAACGATTGGAAGGAAGAATTTTTCTTTTGTATGGTGAAGGATAAGTGCATATGTCTTATTTGTTGTGAGCAGTTGCATTACCTTAGCGTGGTAACTTAGAGAGGCATCATAAAACGGTTCATAAAAACTATGAAAAGGATTCTCCGACACAGAGTGAATTAAGAAAACGAAAAGTACGTGATTTGATATCATGTTCGCAAGACCAGCCTAACAATCAGAAGCTGCTACGATCGCATCATTTAAAATATCTCATATATTGGCGAAACACAAGAAACCATTCGAAAATGGATGCATTGCGAAGGAAACATTTATTGAAACGGGTGAGACTTTATTTGGAGATTTTTAAAATAAAACAGAATTCATGTCTGCTATTAGAGAACTTCAGTGATCTCGTCCGACTGTCACAGGGCGTTTTGAAGTCACGTGTCAGGACAAAGCAGATAAACTAAAACATGATATCATGAAATGTACCCCAGGAAGATCTCGACAGATTGTTTTTTTTTTGTGAATCTAGATATTTTATCTTGAATGTTGACAAATGTAAACATATAACATTCACAAAGAAAAACAATGTTTTGAATGTACCCTTAAATTTGGGAGGACATATTATAAGTGAAACAGATCTTGGTATAATTTTAAACTCAAAATTTTCGTTCAATCAGCACATAGAACATATTGTAACAAAAAGTTTCAGAATGATAGGCTTTATTTTGAGAATCTCGAAAGATTTCAAAGATGAAAGGTGTCTCATTATGTTGTATTTTTCCTTAGTAAGAAGTGTTTTACAGTACGCAACGCCTGTATGGTCACCATTTTATCACAAATATATAGACCGAATTGGAAAAGTTCGTCAAAAATTTGAGTTATAGATTCGGCAATACTCGGTTATCCTCACTTAGCTATGAAAAGATTCTTAACAAACACAAAATACTGATTTTGGAACATAGGAGGGCGCAGTATGATGCAATATTTTTTATTTTGAATTGTGGAGGCCGTTACTTGATGTAGATCCATGATATAAAGGAGATAAAAACACAAGGTTTAACTTTGATCTACACTTTATTTGAAAAAATTCGACGACGTTTCGCTGACACAGCAGCTTTATCAAGAATGAAAAATAGAATGAAGAGTATGGTATTATAAACAAATCGTAGAACAAGTTGGATGAATAACAGGAAAATCCACACCGAGCCATTGTACAGTTAGTATGAAAGGTAATAAAAACTAATTGAACAAGTTAAGTAGGGGTGAGTAATTCAAATCTACCTGTTCATTCAAAAGCTTGTCCGAATGTTTGTATCTATTTATTTCTAATGCTTCTAGGAGATCTAATTTTGAACTTTTTGATTTTATATGTAATATGTCAAAGTTTTTATTGAATGAATGGTTTTCTTTTATTAGGTGGTTTGAATAATTTGAATCAGATTTATTTTTGTTGAAGCTACATTTATGTTCAGATGTTCTTATGCCAAAACTCCTATAGGTCTTACCGATATAAATTTTATCACAAGAACCGCAATTGAGTTTATAGATTCCTGATTTACTTGATTTTTCAACACGAGATTTATTATTTTAGTTTTTAATATGTTTACCTAAGTTATTAGAAGTTTTGAAAGCTATATTAAGATTTTGTTTGACGAGAAAGGATTTAATATTTGTACTTGCAGAACCGCAGAATGTTAAACTGTTGAATATTTTATAGTCTTTATGAATAGGATATACTTCATTTATTGCTTTTGATAGAGTTTTTACGAATGATTAGGTCTATCATATCCGGATTATATGAATTATTAATGGCTATCTGTTTGATGATGTTTAACTCTTTATTATAATCTTCTACTGATAAAGGTAAATTGAGTAACCGATGTACCATGCTGTTCAAAGCTGCAACTTTGTGTTGAATGGGATGTAATGAGTAGTTATGTATAATTGTATCAGTATGTGTTGGTTTACGAAAGACCGAAAAACATGATTATTATTTTGTTTTGTGATTTTAAGTCCAAAAATTTATGGAATCGTTCTGTTCAATTTCTATCGTGAATTTAATGTTCAAATGGATGGAATTAATGAAATTAACAAATAAGTCTAATTGACGAGTAGTTCCAATGAAACATACTAAGATGTCGTCAACATATCTATACCAATAAAGAAATTTGGAAACGAGTGGATGTGTATGAATTTTCTGTTCAATATTATTCATAAAAATCTCTGCTAAAAGTGGACTCAAAGGATTTCCATGATCAAACCATTTTCACTACTGTAATAGATGTTGTTGAAAGAAAAATAATTTTGTTCAATGCAAACGTCCAACAGATTCAATATTTCTGATTTGATTATGTGGTTAACATGATTCGAATTCAACATGTTTTCGAAAATTCATACACATCCACTCATTTCCAAATTTCTTTATTGGTATAGATATGTTGACGACATCTTAGTATGTTTCATTGAGCTACTCGTCAATTAGACTTATTTGTTAATTTCATTAATTCCATCCATTTGAACATTAAATTCACGATAGAAATTGAACAGAACGATTCCATAAATTTTTTGGACTTAAAAATCACAAAACAAAATAATAATCATGTTTTTTCGGTCTTTCGTAAACCAACACATACTGATACAATTATACATAACTACTCATTACATCCCATTCAACACAAAGTTGCAGCTTTGAACAGCATGGTACATCGGTTACTCAATTTACCTTTATCAGTAGAAGATTATAATAAAGAGTTAAACATCATCAAACAGATAGCCATTAATAATTCATATAATCCGGATATGATAGACCTAATCATTCGTAAAAAACTCTATCAAAAAGCAATAAATGAAGTATATCCTATTCATAAAGACTATAAAATATTCAACAGTTTAACATTCTGCGGTTCTGCAAGTACAAATATTAAATCCTTTCTCGTCAAACAAAATCTTAATATAGCTTTCAAAACTTCTAATAACTTAGGTAAACATATTAAAATTAAAATAATAAATCTCGTGTTGAAAAATCAAGTAAATCAGGAATCTATAAACTCAATTGCGGTTCTTGTGATAAAATTTATATCGGTAGGACCTATAGGAGTTTTGGCATAAGAACATCTGAACATAAACGTAGCTTCGACAAAAATAAATCTGATTCAAATTATTCAAACCACCTAATAAAAGAAAACCATTCATTCAATAAAAACTTTGACATATTACATATAAAATCAAAAGTTCAAAATTAGATCTCCTAGAAGCATTAGAAATAAATAGATACAAACATTCGGACAAGCTTTTGAATGAACAGGTAGATTTGAATTACTCACCCCTACTTAACTTGTTCAATTAGTTTTTATTACCTTTCATACTAACTGTACAATGACTCGGTGTGGATTTTCCTGTTATTCATCCAACTTGTTCTACGATTTGTTTATAATACCATACTCTTCATTCTATTTTTCATTCTTGATAAAGCTGCTGTGTCAGCGAAACGTCGTCGAATTTTTTCAAATAAAGTGTAGATCAAAGTTAAACCTTGTGTTTTTATCTCATTTACAATATTTTTTAAATCGAATTGTACATAGTCATTTCGATTCTTGTCTAGTCAATTTTTTTCAATTCAATGTAGCAAGCTACGTCAATCGTCGAAAAGCTCTGTTTTATGTTCCTAAGGCAACGACAAATCGCCACTATCACTCAGTATTTCTGAGAATTTCTAGATTTTATAATTGGCATTTGAATGGAATAGATTCGCATAAATTTCAGTAGCTTCAAGAACCAGTTAATATCATATCTTTTAACAAAATATGGTAAATGATTCCGTTAGATTTTTGATAAATGTTTTGCCTTTCTTATAGCTGCTATTGTTAGCTTTTAATACTGTTCATTTAGTTTCAAGGTAATATTCAGCTGTTAGGTTACTAAGAATAATTGTTAATGTTAAGTTTGACTGCATACTAAGTTAATTACTTTCTTTGCAAATTACTGTAGATGGGTTTTACCTGTTGGGGTTCCATGATTAAAAATAGAAAAAAAATAAAAAAATGTACATACTTTTCTTTACAGTTCGACGAATCCACCGATGTAACAGACACTGCCCAGCTGTGTATTTTTATTCGGATGATATTCAATGACATGTTGGCTAAGGAAGAATTTTTGACAATCATTCCTCTGGAGGGGAAGACCCGTGGCGAAGATATATATGACGTTTTCTTCAATTTTGTAAGAAACTACAAGCTACGAATATATAAATTAGTGTGCATTACAACCGATGGAGCACCAGCAATGACTGAAAACAAAAATGGTTTTGTGGCATCGTGTCAAGCTAATGAAGATTCCTTTTTTTTTCATACCATTGCATTATACATCAACCAGTTTTGTGTTCAAAATTCCTGCACACGGATGAAATTATGGGCATTGTAACATAAATTGTGAGTTCCATCTGTGCACGTAGCTTGCAACGGCGGCTCTTCAAGTTGCAGTTGGAAGATAGGGAGTCAGCTGAACACACTGATTTAGTTCTTCACACGGACGTCAGATAGTTGAGTCGCGGAAAATTCCTAGAAAGGTTATTGCCCGAAATAACAGATTTTCTAGACGAAAGAGATGATGACACTCAGATGTTGAAAAACGAAAAATGGCTGACTAATTTGGCATTTTTGACTGACATCACAATGCACCTAAACGCCATGAACTTGGAGCTTCAAGTTGAAGAAAACACTATTATTGAGATGATTAGCGCAGTAAATGCATTTAAAAGTGAATTGCAACTGGAAAGAAAGGATCTGATACGTATGAGGATGAATTATCAAATATTTTGGGACAATTCGAAAGATGTTTTTATGATTGCATTAAATTGGCAAGTATAGCATCATTTATGATTTGTCCTTCCTCATGTAAAAACAATGAGGAATTAGCTACTGGAATAACAAGTCAGTTTAATATGAATTCATGTTCTGTAGAAAATGAGTTAGTGCAGATTATATCAGATATACATCTCAAAACTACAGCATCTGATACAAATTTCTGGTGTTTTATGTCTATAGATATTTATGAGTAACTAATTACACATATTTGGGCACTACGATTAATGAGCAATGGGATCACTCTGTGGAAATAAAATGCCGCATAGAAAAAGCAAGAGCCACTTTCGTTAAAATGGGAAACCTATTCAAGAGTAGAGATCTTAATATACATACCAAACTAAGACTACTCAAATGTTATGTCTGGTCTGTGCTTCTATACGGTGCCGAGTCCTGGACCCTGACGGAAGCATCTACAAAAAAACTTGAAGCCTTTGAGATGTGGCTATACAGACGAATTCTTAGAATTTCCTGGGTGGATCGTGTTTCCAACAAAAGAGTCTTAGAAACACTACAAAAAGAGACCGAAATAATGAACATCGTTAAACAACGCAAATTAGAATATTTCGGACACATAATGAGGAATCAAAAAAGATATGGTCTGCTCCAGTTAATACTGCAGGGAAAGGTTTTAGGCAAGAGAGGGCCTGGAAGGCGCAGAATCTCCTGGATGAAAAACCTCAGAACTTGGTTTTCTATGTCTACAAGAGGGCTGTTTAGAACAGCAGTCAACAAAGTACAAATTGCTTTGCTTATCGCCAACATCCGGAACGGATAGGCACGCTCAGAAGAAGAAGATATTTATGCGAATCTAAGGCAAATCGCACTTCAACTGTCAGCAATGTTTGGGACAACTAACTTGTACGAGTCTGCATTTTCTGAAATGAAGATAATTAAGTCAACCTATCGCAATCGACTAACTGACGATCATATGTCATCATGCTTGCGATGGTCACTCAGTGGTTGCGTACTATCTTATGAAAAGATTGCTGAGGACATGCAGTGCCACGCTTCAACAAACAAAGTCAATCCTTAGTTAAGTTTTACACCATGTGTAACTCTTTTGTTTTGTAACAACCAATGAACTCGCAACATTGAATAACTATGAGTTTTTTCATTGATATTATAGAGAAGAACCTATCTAGACCTAACCCAAATCTCGTCTAAAATAATTTATGCGGAAAGCTAATATCGATATATGCTACAGTACACCCTACCTAGGTAGGTAGGTAGGGTGTATCGTGTATGTATGACAACCCTGCATCACACATACTTGCAGCCTCTCAGAGTCGATCGTAAGTAGTCTAAAATATTGAGGTAGATCGCCAGCAGTTTAAGCACCTCTGGTATAATACATAGATTCATGTCTTATTATCATTCCGATATTAATTTTCATGTTCACTTATGGCACTTCATCATCACTAGCCTATAAGTTTGTCCACTGCTGGACGTAGGTCTCCCGTGAATGCTTCCAAAGCTGGCTATCCTGCGTACTTTGAATCCAATTAGTATGAATTCGTCGCAGGTCGTCAGCCCACCTGGTTAGTCATCTACTCCGGTTTCTCAACGCTTCCTGTCTAGGCCTCCACTCTATGAGCCGTTTTGTCCATCTACTATCGCCTATTCTGACAACATACTCCGCCCAATTCCACTTCAAAGTTGCGATCCTCCCAATGGCATCTATCACTCCAGTTTTCCTGCTAATTTTTATATTGAAAATTCTATCCCTAAGCGATAAACCTAGCATCGATCTTGCCAGTGCACGCTGTGTAGTTCTTATTTTATTCACAGATTTCTTGGTCCAAATTGATGTATCTGCACCATATGAGAACGGGGAGAACACATTGGTTGTTAACCTTTCTCTCCATATTGGAAGGTGAGCTTTGAAAATTTGTCTTAGGTTTCCGAAGGCTGCCCATGTCAACCCCACTCTCCGATGAATTTCACATGTCTAATTATTTTTACCTAAACGTATTTCATGACTCAAGTATTTATAAGATGTTGTCATCTCCAGTAGGATGCCATTATTATTCATATTTTCGCTTAGAACAAGATTTGTCATCAGTTGAGTTTTGGAAACATTTATCCTAGCCCTACTCGTTGGGAAGCCTCATTTAGTCTTTCGAGAATTTTCTTAGCCTTTTCAATGCAATCTGCAAATAAAACCACATCGTCTGCAAACCTGAGATGAGTCAGCATATCGCCGTTAATATTCATACCAATGTCTTCTCAATCTATTTGTTCGAAAGCATATTCAAGAAGAACAATTTTGGAAAGATAGATATTATCTTGCCTTGGCGTACACCTCTTCCAGCTGGAATCTTTGCTGTATTTTCATGAAGTTTGACACTTGCCGTTGCATTTTCCTGAATATATTTAATGATTGTGATCCTAACATTGATATAATTTTAGAATAAATCTAAGCAGTATGGTATTTCTTATTCAATTTTTTCATCCAGAATGAATCCAAGCTGCATATGTTTTAAATTCATTGTTTATTAGTTTTTCATGTTCAGTACCACTACTAGTGTAAAATAGAGCTATATCATCGGCAAAGGTATAATATCTGCCCTTAATTCCAACAAATTTTAGACTTAGATTATTTAATGCATATTGAAGAGGCCGAACCATGAGGTACTCCATACTCATTTGTTTCGAAGTCATTAAGATTGTCACCTAGTTTAACATATTTTGATCTGTTTAGTAGTTATAATTTTAAAAGGTCATACATTTCCCCCTAAATCTAATTTATCAGGAAATTTAACTGAATGGAAACAGAAATTCCAAGGAAAATCCGGAAATTTCTTGAAATTTTGATGGGACAATATTTGCTGGGAAGCTAGTTAGACAATAAATATGTGGTTACTCAATTAGAGAAAGAAACACAAAAACTATGCAATCTTGCCACAATTCGTTTCCTCAATAACATAAATGAAAGGGAATACACATCCATTTTTTTGATTCAACACAAAAAATTAAATTATATAATTCAGCAGGCATTTACAGTTCATTGCAGTAACATCTATGTGAACTATTTCTTCACTAAATTTCACCAAACAATACGACAAGATTAAGTACCGGCTGTACACTCCCGAAATATTTCAATATCAATACTCCATCTCATTTTCAAAACGCAAACTGATGTACTTCTCTGCTATTTCGAATTACAGCACAATACTGTTATCTAATTATACAGTTTCCTAGTTCACATGGCAGACGATTTTTCTCATGGAATAATTCAGGTTCACAAACGCTGTTATTGTACTTTATTGGGTCATCCGGCATACCTTACGTCATATGGGATGCTTTTGATCGCATGTCTCGTTTGATTAATTATGGTAGGAAGCGTGGAATGAACACAATATGTCTAGAGAGTCGATTATTGGAAACTAATACCGTTTGATATGTGTCGAATCCCCAATGATTTAATTGCAGTGTCTTCACTGATTATAAATCATTCTGTTTCCATACTTTACTGATATATTATAGGATAGGTAGAAATATAAATTCCTGAAGACATTTTTGAACAGGAATGCTATTAAATCAACACCAATCTCTTATATTCACCTGCCATCCTTGAATTGAGCTAAGGAGGGAGTCTTTTAAGTTTTGTAAGTAGAGCAAGAATGAAACATTTGAGAGCATTCAAAGACTTCACTGTTTTTCGAAATATTTTCCACGCAGATTATTACATTCTATCTAAAATTACCGAAAATTGGTCAAGGAATATTTATTTTTCATCCAACGCATATCTCAATCATCAAAACATTTTTCAATCGATTTTTCCGAAATCGGTTTCAGTTCTCGCCGCAAATTTTCTTTCATGTCACCTCCAAGTGATAATTTGAGATTTGGAAGAAGAAAAAAGTTGGCCGAGGCCATATCAGGAGAGTATCAACCACCATATTCTCCCGATATGGCCTCGGCCAACTTTTTCTTCTTCCAATACTCAAATCATTTTCTTTTTCTGCCGATGATATTTTATTTATTATCGTGGACTTGTGTACTATCTCAGCTTTTAGCTGGATATAATTCACCGTTCCCAGATTCAGCAATCAAAGGGAATAGTTTCAATTACAATATACTTGACATAAATTTTCTTACTATCCTACATGTATTGAGAATTACAGCTTTTTGCTTTTCTATATAAGTATTCTTATGCAGTTCTAATTTCCTAAGGCAATCATTCAAACTTTTCGATACTAACCCAGTAGAAGACATGATGACAGGAACGATATCTATTTTATCGAGGTGCCACATCTGCTTGATCTCAATAGCAAGGTCTGTGTATTTGGATCTCTTCTCCTGGGACTTGTTCAGCAAGTTGTTATTATTCGGTATGGCGACATCCACCAGCATTGCTGTTCTGGCTCTCTTATCGTTCACCACTATGTCTGGCCTATTATTCGTCACCATTCTGTCAGTGATAACAGGCCTATCGTAGTATAATCTGATAGAGTCATTTCCAATACGGACGCCGGTTGATATAATATGGCTGGAAGGTATTCAGAAGTCCGTACTTGTGTGCAAGTTATTGATAGATAATGCTGCACACTTGATTATGCCTGTGAAGATAGTCCGTATTGGCCAGTTGTTCACAGCTGGACGTTATATGATGTATAGTCTCCGATCTTATATGGCATTTCCTACACTTATCTTACTTTATATATTGTAATGTTCCGTCCTTAATTATAAATTTTTTGTAGTTGTTTGTAGCGATTCAACAGGTCATCACTGTTAGCAAGATTCAGAGGTGTATATCCCTTATCAGCCAACAATACCACTCTATGGAGGTCATAAGTGCGATATTTTGCAGAGAAGAATCCTCTGAGATTTCTGATCGGTTCGGTGTTTGAATTGAGAACATCTATTAATCCGCTCTTCCTTCGTTCCACTTCAAAGTTGTTCTTATCACAGACGATTTTGGATGATGATTGTTGTACTTTGTTCGCATCGTTCGGATCTGCCTTTGAATATCATCCAGTTCTGTCTTAGTCCATCTGATTATTCCAAATGAGTAAAAAACAATGGCGTAGGTGTTAATTGCCTTGACTAGATTCCACGGGTTCAACATTGATTTCAGCACAGTCTTCAGACGCTGACTGTATTCTGAACGAATCTTCTCTTTTGACTGTTTTTGGTCTAGCAATCTGGCTTGTTGGTATCCCAGATATTTTTTCGCCATCCCTCATACACTGTACAATATCACCATTTGGAAGTTGTGTTTCACCATCCATGACTTTCTCTCTTTGAATGTTCAGGGTTTCACATTTTTCTATTTCGAATTTCATATGAACATCTGCCGAGAACTTACTGACAGTTTTCAGCAGATCATCCAATTGCTTCTGGTTCCAAACATATAATTTGAGTTATTTAATTATTACTATTCTTATTATACAAAAATAAGGGCAGAAGACAAGGTCCTATAGAGGCCCAAAACAAATCAATATATACTTGAACTAAATAGGATAAAAAGTAGTGTGTTTAGCTCTATGCGAAGAATTATGCTAAAAGAGTTTGGTCAAGTCCATTCTTAAATAAGTTCAACGATAAGGCGTCCAAAACCTCTGCGCCTAAGCTGTTCCAAGAGTCAAATATCCTGTTTGAGAAGAAATGTTGGCGAAGCGTTTTCCTGAACAACACCTTTCCTAACTTCAGCCCATGACCCCGCAATGATGATTCGGTGTTAGGCGTGAATAAGCTTGCTAGATGAGAATAGTCGAACTTAAGATTCGATAAGGGAATATGAGGTCTCCACGAAGCCTACGCTGACAGAAAAGCAAAATGTTGGAGTCACGCAGGCGATTATTATTACTTGGTGTAACGCGGGCGAATATCATTCGTGTAGCACTGCGTTGTACTTTTTCTTATAGGTCCTTGTCACAGGCCAGAACCGGACACCAAGCTGGACCTGTGTACTCCAGCAATAGACGCATATAAGTTTTATAGAATTTTATGGAGGAACTGAAAGAGATCCACGAAGAAATAATATATGGGAGATGTTAACCCAAATTATTGGGATCATAATAATTCTAGAACATCTATAGATCATAATCGGCATCACTTAGAAGACCGAACCTGTCCATCGGAGCTCTCTCGGTCAAACAGAGATGAAATTGTTTTGTTGAGTTAGAATATTGAAGATTTTGCGATTATACTTCAAAATTGGCAAGTAAGAACAAGGAAGTGATTATGTTTCAGGAGAGTCACACTGAAACGGAAGAACATCTCCGCGAAAGAGGAAATATCGCAGGTTATGTACTTTTTCATTATCTCGTTAGTCCTTTTATGGCCTTGCTTGCTATGTAAAATTTTTCTTAGATTCAAGTGAGTTTAGACATATAAGTCAGGTATGATTGTTGAAATATTCTTGCTGGTTTTCTTTTTCCATTGTTACAGATTCCTGTCCCAAACCCCCTTCCTTTCACCCTTGTCTTCGTCTGGAAATCATGGAGTGCAAGATTATAATGAGAGAATGAAGCTGCTGAGCAGAAACATCTTTGGTACTCACGACACTAACACAACATAAACAGACAAGCTATTGCTAGTGCAATAGCGACAGGGAAACGAGTTTTTTCCTCAGGTTTTTTCACTCGTTTATTGAATCATAAGCAAGATAGTATAGTACCCCTGTTACATTTCCTGAGCTCACACTTGTGTTTTTTCTGACACACACCGAAATTATAGATATAAGAATTTATTGTAAATACAATTATTCGAATTTTTGTAAATCCTCTCTTTTTCAAAAGAATATATTAGGTATATCAGAGAATTTGCACGTGTTAAGTGTCATCAGCATAAAATGCTATTCTACTCTGTATATCAAACGGCAGATTGCTAACGAACACGTTGAATAGAAAAGGACCAAGCACGGAGCCCAGCGGCACACCACTGATAACGGGACGAACTGGGGATAACGAGCCACCAACTCTCACCGCGAACCTTTTGTCACTCAAATTGTTTTTAATCCCTATCAGCAATTTTTCTCTTATGCCACAGTGCTCCATTTTACGAAATAGACGCCGCGGAGAAGTGCGATCGAAAGCTCGAGCGAAGTCGAAATAGATTATGTCATTGGATATTTTTGAATCAAGTGCTTTAGACCAGTTATTGATACACGACAATAAATAAGTATTGATGGATTTTCCTTAACGAATCCATGTTGTTCTCTTGGCATAACTTGATGCAGGTTTAGAAAAGTGGTGATTTCATCCGCTACGATGGACTCCATTATCTTCGAAGACACCGACAAAAGACTTTTCGGTCGATAATTAGTGGGGTCCAACTTATCTTCTTGAACACAGGTGTAATTGACGCGGTCTTCCGAAGAGGATGGTAATTGTCACTTTTTGAAGGAGATGGTCATCATCATCATCATATCTGCGTTGTTTTTGAGTAATGCCGAGGTGATTCCGTCCAATCCAGGGGATGGAGAGCTCTTCAGATTTTAAACGTATTTTTTTTTTACTTTCTCTGGGGTTAATGAGATGTCTGGACTGTCCTCAGCACAGAGCGACAGGTGACGAGAAGATGTCATGAGTCGGTTAAACTGTATAAACCTCAGCAAATGCTAAGGAAGTGCTCATAGTAAGTGCATCTTTGTGATACAGAAAAGAATTGTGCGCACCATATTTAATATGAGTTTTACTCGGTCATGCAGAAGACGAATAACCTCCTAACCTTATCTAGAATATATATATATATATATATATATATATATATATATATATATATATATATATATATATATATATATACAGTGTGTTCCAACGAAAATTTGACCCCCTCTAACTCCGAAATGAGTAACATTAGCGAAAAACACCAAGACGATTTTTGTTTCGAGGGGAGCATTTTTCGAAATAATTCGAAACTTCTCAGATCAACCCCCTACCCCCAGCAACCCTAACTTTGAAATTCATCATAGGGAATAAGGGTCGAGTGGCACCTTACTGAAAAGGTCTGTTAATTCTCCACCTTGATTTGTCATTTTAGAATTTTAAATTAACATACAGGGTGTCCCAACCAAGGGTGAAGTTGAATTCTGGAAATCCCAAATACTAAATGAAATAGATTTATTTTGGCATAATGCAAGCGCAGGTTTATGCTCGGTCTAGAAAAACGACCTACACTTGTGAATTTGGAGTTGGTGCAATCAACCCCTATTTCCAGCATCCCCAACTCAAAAATCATTCGATCGATAATAGGTCAAGTGGCACCTCGTTGGAAAGGTACTGCAATTTTCTCTTCGAATTTGGTATTTTCGAAATTCAGAATCAGCATACAGGATGTCCCGAAGTAGGAACATTGAAAATCCAAATAACTTTTGAAACTGGTTCATTTCGGTATACGAGAACATGTTTGATCCGAGAATAGGACTTTCTTGTGTGGTTATAGAATTTTTGCAATCAACCCCTTCCATTCAGCATCCCCAACTTGAAAATCATACAAATAATTCAAGTGGCATATCTTCAGAAAGGTTTTTGAATTCCAGAATGATTAAAGCATTTCATTCAGTTCGGCTCTCCATACAGGATGTCGCTTTCGAAAAATTCAATATCGTCATTTGAAATTATCAACTAAAATTAATTCGAAACTGTTAAAAGTATTGGGGTACGATGTGTTGAGCATCAATTACGAAGAAATAAAGCTGATTTCTGCATTGAAAATGTTCACATTTTTTCATTTCCATCTGGCGTGCAGTCATCTGTTATTTCTCATTTTGCAATGAAATATTATTATTATTCAGATCAGTTCCTCATTATTGTTGTTGTTCGTCAGTTGAAATTAATCTGAAAATGGTTTATTCCACTGAGGAAAGGGTCGAAATTGTATCGACGTATTTTCGAAATAACAGTTGTGCCAAAGAAACGGCAAGGATATTCGATAGGAACCATCCTGAAAGAGAAAGGGAGTCAGTCACCAGTACGTTAAATATTTGGTTGACAAATTCCTAGCTACGGGTTCGGTGGCAAACAAAAACATGAAGTGGCATGTCCTGTCAGAAATGAGGCAACGGAAGTGGCAGTAGTGGGTCATCTACAAATGGAGAATACTACTTCGATCAGAAAACTATCTCGTCTGACTGGTGTATCAGCTACAACTGTCCATAGAATCGTGAAACATCACAAATTTCACCCCTACAAGGTAAAATTAGTGCATGAAATAAACGAAGATGATCCAGATCGTCGTTTACAGTTTTGTGAAAATCTAAGTGAAAACCTAAACGCTAATCCAAATTTTCTGAATAACATCTGTTTTCTGATGAAAGCACCTTTATGCTCAGTGGTGAAGTGAATAGACATAATTGTCGATATTGGGACACACAGAATCCTCATTGGTTTAGAGAGGCCCACACGCAAAGGCCTCAGAAGTTGAACGTTTGGGCAGGAATTTTGGCAATCATCTAGTTGGGCCTTTCTTTATTGAGGGTAATCTGAATGGAAATGGCTACCTACAGTTGTTAGAGGAACACATACATCCTAGATTGACAGAAATTTTACAGAACGATCCAACTCTTTCTGAGGACGAAATGCGTTTTCAACAAGACGGTGCTCCTCCGCATTATGATGCTCGGGTGCGCCAATATTTAGACGAAAATTTCCCAGGAAGGTGGATTGGTAGAAGAGGACCTGTTGAGTGGCCAGCCAGGTCACCAGATTTAAATCCCTAGTTTTTTTTGTGGGGCCATCTAAAATCTAAAGTTTATGCCACAAGACCAGAAAACCTGGAGGAGCTGCGGATGAGGATTATCACAGAATGCCGACTTTTGACTCCTGAAGTTTTCGCTAATGTGAGAAGAGAGTTCGAAAATCGTCTGTATAACTGTATGGAGGTGGGCGGAGGTCATTTTGAACAATTGTTGTAATAATCAAGTTAGTTTTTGTTTTCAATTGAATACAAGTTCAATAAATCTCGTTTTCCTGTTTAGATGAGCATCCAATCAGTTTCTCCATCATCCCTCATCCTGATCCTCACGCCAGAAAACCTCGATTGCCAAACTGAAACCAATGCCTCAGTGATTCAGAAAATAGAAAAATCTTTCTGGAACTTTGCCACTCAACCTGTAATCACTTGTATGATTTTTGAGTTGGGGATGCTGAATGGAAGAGATTGATTGCAAAATTCCATATTCACGCAAGAGAGTCTTATTCTCGAATCAAACATAAACATGTTCTCGTATTATACCGAAATGAACCAGTTTCAAAAGTTATTTGGGTTTTCAGTGTTCCTGCTCCGGGACACCCTGTATGCTGATTCTGAATTTCGAAAATACCAAATTCGAAGAAAAATTGAAATACCTTTCCAACGAGGTGCCACTTGACCTATTTTCGATCGAATGATTTTTGAGTTGGGGATGCTGGAAATAGGGGTTGATTGCACCAACTCCAAATTCACAAGTGTAGGTCGTTTTTCTAGACCGAGCATAAACCTGCGCTTGCATTATGCCAAAATAAATCGATTTCATTTAGTATTTGGGATTTGCAGGAATTCAACTTTACCCTCGGTTGGGACACCCTGTATGTTAATTTAAAATTCTAAAAATGACAAATCAGAATGGAGAATTGACATACCTTTACAGTAAGGTGCCACTCGACCCTTATTCCCTATGATGAATTTCGAAATTAGGGTTGCTGGGGTAGGGGGTTGATCTGACAAGTTTCGAATTATTTCGAAAAATGCTCCCCCTCGAAACAAAAATCGACGTGTCTTGGTGTTTTTCGCTAATGTTACTCATTTCGGAGTTATAGGGGGGGTCAAATTTTCGTTGGAACACACTGTATATATATATATATATATATATATATATATATATATATATATATATATATATATATATATATATACAGGGTGACCGTGAATTGCGTACAACGTTATACCACAGATTCTTCAGCTCGAAATAAGTGAATTTAGGCTTACTTACCTAGCAAGTCAAGAATATCACAAATTAATCATGTTAGCTTTGGATTTGTTTCTGTAGTCTGGCAGATTGTCATTTTATTATGCTTGACAACCTCTTGTTGACAAAATGATGTTTTCTAGGTTGCTAAATCGGATCAAGCAAATAGGAAATTCGATGTTCAGTAATACAAAAATCGTAAAATTCGTTTTTCCCAATGACTATTTAAAAATATGAAAATCGGTTGGCCAGTTGGAAACTAAATAAGAAGAAGCAAATCTCTTCAAAATAACGATTAATTAGTTCACACCCAAAATTTCATTCAATATTCAATGTTCAATGTTCAAAATTTCCACCATTTTGCTGAATACAGAATCCTCTTTAAAATACTAAATTGGATCCTTGGCATTACTTCAAGGACATTTTTGAATGAGTTTGCAGCATTTAAAATTCTCATATCTAGCTCTTCTCGGGAGTCAATTGGAGAAGAGTAAACTCTAGCTTTCAAAGCACCCAAATGAAAGAAGTCGCACGAGGTGTCAAGTCGGGAGATCGTGCTGGCCAACTTGCAATAATATCAGCTCCCCTACTCATCTAACGATTCGCATACTGTGCATGTATGAACTCGCGAACCGCTAAAGTGAAGTGAGGAGGTGCTCCGTCGTGCATAAACCACATTTCTGCACGCAGTAATATTGGAATATCGTTTAACAAATCCGACAAAGTTTCTTGCAAAAAATTCAAATATGCCTCTTCTTTTAATCGATCTGGAATCACTTCCGGACCAATAATATAATTGTCAATCACTGAAATCCATACGTTAATTTTGAATTGATTCTGATGATGTGTACTTGTAAAAGCATGTGGATTTTCTACACTATATACGTGTTCATTGTTGAGGTTAGTGATGCCAGACCTAGTAAAAATGAATTCGTCAGTAAATAGAATCTTCCTACTGAAAAAGAGATCCCCAGTTCTCTTCTCTTGGATAAATCGGCAGAAAGTAAGGCGATTCTCAGGATCGTTGGGAAATAATTCCTGAACTTTCTGAATGTGATAAGGATAAAATAATTGTTCCTTCAAGACATCATAAATCATTGTTTTCGGAATGACCAACTGCAATTTTGAACGACGCTTGATTAATTGTGAGTTTCCCTCAACCATGTCCAAAATTTGTTCTTCGCGTTCTACCGTCCAAATTCCTGGGCTTGAAACAACCATTCTCGCTGAGGCACCTCTCCAGATTTCCAAACGTTTGGTAGTTCCTCACTATGCGATCTGGAAATCTTTCAGCATATACTCTCGCCCTTTCACGTCCATTACCTTGACGAAATCTGTACACCATAACCATAGCAACCATTTCAGAGTTACTGTATATCTCCGTGCCTAATCTTCTTCTGAGCGTGCCTATCCGTTCCGGATGTTGGCGATAAGCAAAGCAATTTGTACTTTGTTGGCTGCTGTTCTAAACAGCCCTCTTGTAGACATAGAAAACCAAGTTCTGAGGTTTTTCATCCAGGAGATTCTGCGCCTTCCAGGCCCTCTCTTGCCTAAAACCTTTCCCTGCAGTATTAACTGGAGCAGACCATATCTTTTTTGATTCCTCATTATGTGTCCGAAATATTCTAATTTGCGTTGTTTAACGATGTTCATTATTTCGGTCTCTTTTTGTAGTGTTTCTAAGACTCTTTTGTTGGAAACACGATCCACCCAGGAAATTCTAAGAATTCGTCTGTATAGCCACATCTCAAAGGCTTCAAGTTTTTTTTGTAGATGCTTCCGTCAGGGTCCAGGACTCGGCACCGTATAGAAGCACAGACCAGACATAACATTTGAGTAGTCTTGGTTTGGTATGTATATTAAGATCTCTACTCTTGTATAGGTTTCCCATTTTAACGAAAGTGGCTCTTGCTTTTTCTATGCGGCATTTTATTTCCACAGAGTGATCCCATTGCTCATTAATTGTAGTGCCCAAATATGTGTAATTAGTTACTCTTTCAATTTGTTGATTATTAATTACTAGTTGGTCAGGAGGTGTATTTTGTTTGCTAATAACCATGAATTTGGTCTTCTTGATGTTAAGAGACAATCCGTACTCAGAGCTAGCTTTAATGACACCATTCATCAATTCTTGAAGATCTTCGAGAGAATCAGCGAACACAACAGTATCGTCCGCGTAACGTATATTGTTCAATCTCTGTCCATTAAACAACACTCCAGCATCCACATTTTCCAGTGCTGTGTTAAATATGTGTTCTGAGTACAGGTTGAACAAAGTGGGGGATAAGACACAGCCCTGTCTAACACCGCGTCTTATATTATCTTCTGAGTAATCACCATCGACTCTAATATTTGCTGTTTGATGCCAATACAGATTTATTATAAGACGCAAATCTTTCTCGTCGATGCCGATTGTTCTTAAAACCTCTATCATTTTATTGTGCTGGACCCTATCGAAGGCTTTTTGGTAGTCTATAAGACAGACGTATACATCACAACCAACATCCCTGCATCGCTGGAATAGGACCTGAATACCAAATGAAGCCTCTCTAGTTCCTAGTGCATTTCTAAATCCGAATTGTGTGTCTGATATATGTTCCTCGCATTTATTATATATACGTTTGTGAATTATCTTCAGAAATAATTTGAGTAGGTGGCTCATGAGGCTGATTAGTCTATAGTCTTCGCATTGTTTTGCACTGGCTTTTTTAGGTATTGGAATAAATGTGGACTTTAGCCAGTCTCGAGGAATATCTCCGGTGTCGTAAATATGGTTAAATATATTTGTCAGCCATTTTATTCCGTCTCCGTCCAGCTACTTCAGGAACTCGGCATGAAGGTCATCTGGTCCTGGAGCCTTTCCATCCTTCATCTGTTCAATGGACTTGTGCACTTCGTCAGAGGTGATGGGTGGACCCGCGTCAGCGTTGATTACTGGTTCGTTATTTCTCTCATCTTGGAACAGAGTGCTGATATATTTCTTCCAGGTATTAATTCTCTCGTCTCTATCTATGATGGTGTTGTTGTCTTCATCCAGCAGACGGCCAACCATAGGTGTTTTGTATAGGCCACTTAATTCTTTGACTTTACGATGCATGTTGAAACTATCATGTCTTTTTTCCAGACCTTCTATTTCTAAACATTTTTCTTGAGCCCATGTTTCCTTAGCTTCTCTTATCTCTTTCCGGATCCTTTTTTGAATATCTTTGTATTTATCCTGATCTTTGTCTTTTACTTTCCGGCGTTCTTCCATCAGACTTAGGATTCCATCAGTCATCCATCGTTTCTTTTTCTTGTTTTCATCAGGCTTAAGAATAGTGTCACTTGCAGACTTCACAACTAATTTCAGTGTATCAACTTCAGCATCGACGTCCACAGTAGTGTCGTTGACTTTTAATTTTCCAGACATGTGTTGTTTCACTTGTTCCTTTATGGCTGGGTTCTTTAGTTTTATTTTGTCGATTTGGGAATGTTGTTTTTCTTTATGATCTTTTCAGCTTTAATTTAGCTGTGCCGACCAGCGGAACGTGATCTGACTGAATATCAGCGCCGGGGTAAGTCTTCACTGCAGTGAAAATGTTTCTGTACCGCTTATTGACCAGCATAAAATCTATCTGATTTCTTATTATGTGGTCCGGTCTATCCGCAGGTGATTTCCAGGTGTATAAACGGCGGGCCGGTAGTTTAAAAAATGTATTGAGTATCACCATTTGTTCTTCCCTTGCAAACGTATTCAACATTTCACCTCTCTCGTTTCGTATGCCATGCCCGTGTGATCCAACAAATTCGTTACCGCTTCCCTTTCCCAGTTTGGCGTTGAAGTCGCCCATGATTATTGTGATGTCTTTCTTGTTTAGTTTCCTGATTGTCTGTCGGAGGTCATGGTAAAAACTTTCTGCTTCATCATCGCATTTATCTGCCGTAGGTGCATATACCTGCATGATATTAATTTGTACCGGCTTGGTGTTTAGTTGAAGCAGAAGTATTCTCTCCGAAATGGGAACAAAATTATCCACTGATTGATGAAACCTACTATTAATTATGAGACCTACTCCATTTTGATGTTGTCCGTTGCTATTTCCAGAGAAATATACTTGGTGTTCACTAATTGTGTAATGTCCGGAACCAGGCCATCTCATCTCGCTTATTCCCATTATGTCGATGTTTAACCTATTCATCTCCTGTATCGCGTTGTCTATTTTACCCGCTCGATACATTGTTCTGGTATTCCACGTACAGATTCGCATAGCTAACCCGGGGATTCTTAGCAGCCTTTGACCATCTAAGGCCTGCCGGGGACTAAGGCCCATTTGTTGATTTGTAACTGCCATGCTTATTGTACTAGGGAGTTATAATGGAGTGGTTTCCCGTTGCCTTCTCCATCCGTGCTGAAAAAATACCTAGTTGAGAACTTAAGGAACACTGTTGTATCAACAATTGGTTGTCAAGCCTAATAAAATGACAATTTGTCAGACCACAGAAATAAATCCAAAGCCAACATGGTCAAATGTGACCATGACTTGCTAGGTGGTTGAAGAAATGAAATCATGAAATGAAAAAACTGTTTTTTGTGATTGAACCGCTCATCATATAAAATTTCTCAAGAGACAAAAAAGTTTGATAATTAGCCTGGCTACTCAATACCTAAACCAGTTTTTGTCAAACGCAGACACTTGAAAAATTGTGGTTGATCAAAGTCACGTTCGAGTTTTAGGAACACTTGTAAAACTTCATGGTCATTGAGTGGATCACTAAAATCGTGAATAACGCACCCGATTACGCATACCAAATATTGATTTGGCGACTTCTAGCGGCCAAACTAAGAAACTTTTCATATAGGTAAATTGGCCTAAATCGACTTATTTCAAGCTGAAGAATTTGTGGTATAACATTGTACACGCAATTCACGGACACCATGTATAATACTTTTCAGGAAGGCATAACATGCCATTTATATCAGAGGGCAAAAAAGATTCAATACAGGTCACTACAAGAAAGCAGTAGTACCAAATTGCGGTACGAAGTGTATACAATAATTAAGTGTACCGTTAAAGGTTACACTAATTGCAACGATTCTGATAAGTGCCGACTGGCGTAAATTTTCTGCAGTGTCATTATTTCTATTCGTTATCAGTGTTCTATGATAATTTCTACACGGTATAAGGAAACTAGCAGCTGTGCATGATCTTGGTGCGAGGAAGAGGAAAATCTTTATTTATGAAGTTTGTCCTCACGTACCTTGATAAACTGTGTATTACATGTTTTCCGAAGAATTAGCGAAACATTATATTCTCAATGAGTTTGAAAGCAATAAGAAATGTTGAAAATATACATGACATTCATAGTTGAATGAAATAAACGAACATAAAATAACGAAATAATTCTGAGCGATTTACCTCATTTTACATCGATAATCGTCAAAAGTTTTGCGTTGTAAGATGAATGTATAATAGGTGGCCCTTAAAAAAAATTTGAATTTTTTGGGACCCCTCTAGTTTGGTGCCACTTCATGAGAAAATAACGTAAAAAATTTTGAGCACAATCGATACATATTAACCCGTCCTCAAGCCCCTTTTGAACCTCAACCATCAGGCGCGCGAGTTCTGTGTTACTCCGCCACGGCGCATGGCGAAGATGACGTGTTGTATCGTAAATATTACACACGCGAATAGCGTGAACGTGTTTCGACATGTTCATTATTTTAACGTGCATGAACGATGGATTGAACTTGTGAATCATTGCACCTACTCTTGAATTTGATATTATTTCACCCTCAGTCGAGTGTCTCTTATTTGATGAAAAACTACTGCTGTTGTGCGATCGCCAAATCAACATGTGATTTTTTTTTTCAATATCGATTGTTTTCAGTGTATTTTATTGATTTGCGTTTATTATCAAATACGTGACGAGTTATTTTCCTATTCGAATTTAATTTTTGAGTCATGGAAACGAGATCTGGAACGGCAGAAGTGATTTTCCTGGTTGGAAAAACATCAAAAAAATCGATGGAAATAAGCTACCCAGTAATCGTGAAGTATTAAAAGTATTTTTCATGCTCTAAGAAGAGAAAAGGCAGTACTATACGTTCTAGTGCAACAAAAGCTATTCAACTCGTCGAAGAATTTTGGCAGAAAGCCAGAATACCAGTCAAGAGGACCCAGAAAAGCATTGAAAAACTTGAAAGTATATATCGTAACTGGGAAAAAATTGCAAAAAATGAAACTCAAAGAACACCACGCCAAATTGAAAAAGAAAGACTATTTGTAGAACCGCTTGATAACTTATTCGATATTGCTCACAATGATGCTGACAAATTAATTACTATTGAGGAGGACAAACAATTTTTGAAAGCTCAACGACAAAAAGGAAGAATTGGTTACATGGGCTCCGTCGATGTCTCGTTGGCACAAAAAGAAGCGAGAATTGAACTACGACGTCTTGAAGAAGAAAATCGACATGAAAAGGCTGTTGAAGAAATTGACACATTAGGTAAATATTGATTTTTTTGTGAATGTTGTGCTGCATATTATTTTACCTAGTACCTACTTGCTAACCAAATTTATACCTATCAATTAGATTGAATGTATTGATAATTGATCCTAAATTTGATTTTTAAACAATACTTCAGATTGAATAATACCCTAAATCCAAATTAATGTCTAAATTTCTTTACAGAGGAAAAAGTTGTGTTGGCTTCGTCTGAATCGAGTGAAAATTCTAGTGAAGATTTTGATGCGGAACCGATACCTGGTACTAGTAGCAATGAACCTCCTCTGAAACGATTTAAACGGGCCAGAAATCAGTTTATTTCAACAGAATTAGTTGCTGCATTTGATAGGTGCAAAGTTAGCGATCGAAATGCAGTTATGTTACTCACTGCAACAGTGAAAGCGTTAAAACTCGATCCAGATGAGTTTGTGATCAATCGATCTTCAATTCAGCGTTGTAGACAAAAAACACGTGAAGGACAATTCGAAAAATTCGTAAAGTATTTGAAGACACCGAAATTACTTCCATCGTAATTCATTGGGATGGCAAGTTACTTCCGAACATAGACAGTTCAAAAAAGGATAACTTGGAACGTCTCCCAATAATTGCGTCGTATCAAGGACAAGAGCAAATACTTGGAGTTCCTATAATTGAATCTTCCAGTGGGCTAAATCAAGCTAATGCCATTTTTGACTTGTTATATGAGTGGGATATCGTGGATAAAGTTCAAGCACTATGTTCCGACACAACCGCTTCACACACTGGAAGACTAAATGGAGCCTGCATCTTATTGGAACAAATGCTTGAAAGAGAGCTTCTATATCTACCTTGTCGTCATCATATTTTGGAAGTCATGTTACGCGGTGTATTTGAAAATCAGGTGGGCAATACGTCTGGACCATCTGTTCCAATTTTCAAGAAGTTCCAAGCTACTTGGATAAACATTAATCGAGAAAATATACAATCCGGTATAGAAGATCCATACGTAAAAGAAATCATCACTGAATCTGAATCCACACAACTGATCGACTTTTGCAAAAAGGAATTATTATTTAAAAACCAAGAGAAGATTACAGCGAATTGTGTCACTTAGTGATCATGTTTTTAGGAGGTGAAAAAAGCAATCAGGGCGCCTGGTGCATTTCACCATGCGCGCTGGATGGCAAAAGCGATATATTGTTTGAAAATTTTCTTATTTAGAGCACAATTCAAGTTGGATATTGCTGAAGAACGAGGAATTAGAAATGTGTGCATTTTGTAGCTAAAATTTATTCAAAACATTGGTTGCAAGCATCATCTGCTGAAAAAGCACCGAGATTGGACCTTGAATTGCTGAAAAGCTTAGAATTATTTAAAGAAATCGACAAAAATGTTAGCAAATCTGCAATTGAAAAAATACGAAATCACCTCTGGTACTTATCTATGGAAAACATTGCACTTTCATTTTTCGATGACAATTGATGTGAAAAAAAAGATGGTATCTGCTCTAAGCAAAGAAAATGATGAAGAAACATTATTCAAACGAATTTGGCTTCCTCCTGCAATCGAAAACGCTAGCTTGGAACACTTCGTGAGTAAAAATACACTGCACTTTTTCACCAGATTTCAAATTGATCCAAGTTTCATGGAAGAAGTACCGAGTAAATGGGACTCGAATCCGAAATATATTAAAGGAAAAAGTGTAGCGAAGAGTTTGAAAGTAGTGAATGACACAGCAGAAAGGACGGTTAAGCTGATAACTGATTATAACAATCTAATTACAAAAATGAAGAACAAAAACAATTTTATTGCAAGTCGTAGCACAGCACAGAAAAGAATATCCAGATGTAACACGAACGACGCTAAAAGGTGGCTGAATTTTTTACAAATCTTACTTTTTTTTTATGTGAATGTAAAATACATTATAATTCTTTTTGTTTTCGTTGTGAATGTAAAATATTAAACGTAGCCTTAAAATATTTCATTGATTTGAAAACAAAAATCTTGTGTAAGTACTTCATGTTACAACATGATTGTATGTAGTACTGTGCAGTTATGTCGCCGCGTTCAAATGAGTTTCGTTTTGCACGCACCATGGTGGAGTAACACAGAGCTCGCGCGCCTGATGGTTGAGGTTCAAAAGGGGGCTTGAGGGACGGGTTAATATGCATCGATTGGGCTCAAAATTTTTATACGTTATTTTCTCATAAAGTGGCACCAAACTAGGGGGGGTCCTGAAAAAAATTTCAATTTTTTTTTTCACCAAGTATAAATAAGGGCCACCCTAATGTATAAATTACATTATGCCTAGAAATTAACTAATATAAGTTTATGTATCATATTTTCAGAACGTTTTCTATGGGAGATGACAACCACCGCTGTGGCCAGGTGGGAAGATCACACGCTTCCCAGTTTGTACACATGCGGCTGCGGGTACGATTCCGGCGAAGGTTTGGGTGTTATATGCGTCTTTGAATTTGACAGAGTCGCCTATAGAAGGCATAAACTTCCGAAGACCAGATAACTTGTCATCCTTGTGGTAGCAGTTATCATTGCACGGTCTAGGAGAGTGGTTCGGAATCCACTATAAGCTGTCGGTCCACCTGTGTAAATGGGCATAGTTCCCGAGCACATCGTTAAAAGAAATAAACAAACAATGGGAGATGTCAACTCAGAATTTTGTGTTCATAATGATTCTAGAACATCTATCGATTATGATCGGTATCACTCAGACGAGCGAATCTGTGAATTCGATAATCATTCTGTAATAAAGCTAGTTGAACGAAATGATGAGTATTATTCCTAAGTCTATATCCAGGACGTAGGTTCTAGACGAAGATCTTACACACTGAGATGAAGGAACTCTGATCTAACTAGGCATAAGTAGTTTCAATTGTAATTTCATTTCAAGTAGAATTGAAATACTTCTCCAATTTTAGATATTCTTGGAACAAAACCATTACATGATTTTTGAAGTATTAATACTTTTCTGCCTTCGTTCGAACCAATTCTGAAAGCAGTTATTCCAATCGTTTTCTGCTAAACTCAAAATGTCCTTTTGGAAGGCATTAACAGCTTCTTCTGAAGATTGAAACTTTTGGCCACGCATTCTGTTCTTGATTTTGGGTAGGGTGAAAAATCGTTGGGATCTAGATACGGACTCGACGCAACATGATGTGACATGTCTTTTTGTGTTAAATATTCAATTGCTCTCTGGGCTGTGTACGAACTATATATGACATTTGTCATATTTTTGAAACAACTGTCGAAAGTTTTTCGCAAATTTTTCTTTGACTTAAACAAGAACCACGAAGATATAATATATGGGAGATGTTAACCCAAATTATTGGGTTCATAATGATTCTAGAACATCTATAGATTATAATCGGCATCACTTAGAAGACCGAAGCTGGCTATCGGACGCTCTGGGTCAAACAGAGAGGAAATTGTTTTGTTGAGTTTGAATATTAAAGGGATTTGCGATTATACTTCAAAATTGGCAAGCAGGAACAAGGAAGTGATTATGTTTCAGAAGACTCACACACGAGGGAAGAAGAAAATATCGCAAATTTATATACTTTTTGATTATCTCCTTAGTCCATTTTATGGCCTTGCTTGCTATGTAAAATCTTTTCTTAGATTCAAGTGAGTTTAGACATATAAGTCAGGTATGATTGTTGAAATATTGTCTGCTGGTTTTCTTTCTCCATTGTTACAGATTCCTGTCCCAAACCCTCTACCCTTGTCTTCGTCTGTAAATCATGGAGTGCAAGATGAGAATGGAAGAATGAAGCTGCTAAGCAGAGAAATCTTTGTACTCTTTATGTATACACGAAACTAACACAACATAAACAGACCAGCTATTACTAGTGCAATAGCGACAGGGAAACGAGTTTTTTCCTCAGGTTTTTTCACTCGTTTATTGAATTATACGCAAGATAGTATGGTTCCCCTGTTACATTTCCTGAGCTCACACTTGTGTCTTTCTGGACACACACCAAAATTATAGATATAAGCATTCATTGTGAATACAATTATTCGAATTTTTTAGCATATCATGGTAGAGTGGAGTATCCAAATACGTAGGCCATTGAGTTTTCCGAATATGAAAACTTAATAAAAAAAACTAAAATAGATATACTAAAGAGAAATCATTTATTTAACAGTCGTGGAAGGCAAGCTAGACTCGGAGCAGCAAGACAAATTCCGAAACACCAAGGGGTCAGTGTGATTTTTGGGGGTGGCCTAATGCTGGGAGGCAAAACAGATTTGATTTCGTTTCCTGCGAATGTAACGGTTAGAAATTACGTGAACCTAGTGCTGGAGCACATAGTGAGACACTGGCGAGGTGCCCACAGTGGGAATTTCACTTTTATGCAAGATAATGCTCCTCCGCATACCAGCAACCTCGTGCGATATTATCTTGAAACAGAAGGAATCGCTATCTTGGACTGACCAGCTTTCTTTCCAGTCCTAAATCCAATCGAACATTTATGGAATAATCTCGAAAGGAAAATTAGATCGAGCCAGGATACTCCAAGAACCCCACAACAGCTCATCCAAGCCGCCACAGAAGAGTGGCGTAATATCACCCAAGAAAAGGTCGAAAACCTAATCCTAAGCATGCCTAGACGGATTCAGTCTGTATCAAGGCAATAGGAGGTATTGCAAGCTACTGAGGTCTAGAATAAAACACCTGTTTTTTTACTACATGCAGAAAGAGTCTCATTTTGTTTCATTTATTTCTTTCCTAAAACGAACCTTCGAAATTTCGAAAATCCCTGAGGTAATATTTAAAATATCGGGTGATTCCATATAAAATTGGTTGTGTGTATACTAAGCGGCATTAAACATCTGTTCCATGTGTATTTTCAGAATTATATACCGACCTCTTCATATTTCTTTCAATATATTCCGTTTCTTGATAGCAAAAACGTTAGACAAATCTAATTTAAAACTTATTTTATTGAACCCTACGGTGTCTCATCCATCGATATACTTATACTCGATTTATCTAAACAAATCCTTGTGAAAAAGGTGATATTGATGTAGAAGGATAAAGGAAAAGAAGTATGAATGCATTTTCAACAGGAAGTAGCAGAGTAATAACAGCTAGAGCATTCAGTTCGGACGATATCAAGATTCCTTTCCAGATTCATTCCGATTTGATATCTTCATCTCTTTTATATGACTTTCAGTACAGAGGTCAGATAATCTATAATTACCACTTAAGTGTTGATAAAAATTGAGAAATTAAAAAATTACTTTCATTAACTTTTGAATCTCTTCCGTGTAAAGCTGAACAACGACAATATTTCCAAACAAAAAAGGTTATTATAGGTACTTACACCAAAACTCAACTTTCCATGTTTTGAGAATAGAATTACAGTATAAGCTCTTTATTCCCATGAAGAATATTCCGTAAATATACCGCGAATACCGTGAATATGGAATGATACTTTATATGAGATTCTAGAGGTTACGTCTCTAGGTGATAAAATAAAAAATAAATATACAGGGTGTTACATAATAGTATGTCACTACTTGAGGGGGTGAATCTACGTTCAATTTCAAGAAGAGAAGCTCACATAAATAAAGGTCCGCAATAGATTCGTTACGGAGCTACAGGGTGTTGAAATTTCCAGAAAAAAATTGGTTTTCTCTTCACAACACCTGCAGTTTTTGAGATATTCAGCCCAAATTTGGAATGCAAGCTATTTTTATAGCCTCCATCATTACACGTCCTAAATTTTAACTAGAATTTACAAGGTGTTTGGTTTCCGGAGCCATGTCTTCTTTTGTCCTTTCAAACTTTTTTGCAGTACGCCACTGATCAGCGTAAAATCAATTTTCGTCATCTTCTTTCAATTCAGAAACTTTTTTGACGTTCTCGAGCAAAAAATTATTAAACGATTGTATACATTCGCTGAATTGAAAGCACTTCTAATTAAAAAAATGATTAGTAAGCTTTGATTTATTCATTTATTTTGATAGTTGCTAAAGTTGAACCAGTGTCTGCTCGAATTGTTTATTAAATTAACTATCAGTCTTAAGACTTTTGAAGTTATTGCTGTAAGAAAAAATGTCTACTTTTACTAATTCCGAATTGTCTGATATCCATTACATGTACGATCTGGGTAACGGAAACACAACAGAAGCGATTATATCAGGTGCGCTTTCCAAATCGAGTAACACCAGACAGGCGAACATTTTCAAACATCCACAGAAGGTTGAGGGAAACAGGTACTCTTACTTCAAATAATCATCTAAAAGGTGCAACTCAAACTATGAGAATCCCAAATATTGAGGAAGGAGTTTTGAATTGTATTGATTTGAATCCTCATGTGAGTACAAGAAAAATTGGAAATCAGTTGAATATTCCACATGTTCTAGTTTGGAGGATTCTCCACGTTTCATATTCAACGCTTCCAAATTCAACTTCCTCGAGATTTTCCTTCAAGACTGAATCTCTGCCGATGGTTCTTAGATAAAATTAGAGAAAATGCTCATTTTGATAGTGAAATAATGTTCACAGTAGAAGCAAACTTTTCGAGAACTGCTACCACAAATTTTTACAATAACCATTATTGGGCTGAGGAAAACCCCCATTTGATTGAAGAATCTCATCATCAAGAACTATTCTCACTAAATGTCTGTATCGGAATAATTGGTAATTATTTGATTGGGCCATTTTTTTGACAAACAGACTAAACAGTCCCGCTTATCCGCAATTTCTTGAGGAAGAGTTACCTCAATTGCTCGAGGATGTGCCACTTTTGGTGAGAAACCAAATGTGATTCATACATGACAGGGAACCAGCACATTTTAGTGGAGAAGCTAGAGAATTCTTGAATAATACATTCAACAACCAATGGATAGGTCGGGGTGGGTCAGAACCATAGCCTCCTAGGTCCCCAAGCTTAATTAGGTTAGAGTTTTTCTTATAGAGATATCTTAAAATTTCATTTTATACCACTCAAGTGAACACTGTAGAAAAATTTAGAAAATCCCATTAGCTCTCCTTCTTTCAGAATTTGAACACTACCAAGGCCTTGAAAAAGGCTTATAAAGGAACCGCAATCGGAAAATAGGGTACATGAACTATTTTCCTTTGACAATAGGTCTCTTCGGATGATAGTTCGCCTATGGACGGAACACCAACTAAATTAACACCTACACGTCATGATACTATGGAAACCACGAACTGCCGTGGTTGTCTAGAAAATGATGAAACAACGGAACACGTACTCTTCGAATGTTCGGCTCATAAGGCGACCAGAGTGAACACTGAAACACCTAAATCTGGATGATCCAGGAAGCCCCCACAATAGTTTTGCAGATTTCGTGAAAAAGTTTCTGCTAGACTGATAACAACATAACACAACAAGACAAGCACAATACGCCAAAGGGCCTGAGTGCTGCCCATAAGGGCGCCGTGCAGGAAGAAGAAGTGAATAAGTTCCATTTGTCGACGCGTTTACAAAGAATACTGAATCCTATTTATTAACATATATGTATGTACCGATGTACCGATTAGATTCGCGAATTTAAAAATCTTCAGTCGCGAATATGATCGCATTTTGTTTATCCGCAAATAGTGAAAACGTGAATGTAGGTAGCGCTAATAAGGAGGTTTTACTGTGTAAACGATTCTAGGATCGATGAGACATACGTTTTCTTGGCAATTATTAAATTGCATTCAATTTAATAATTGCCAAGAAAACGTATGTCTAGTCATGATCTAATAGATTAAAGGTACATTTGGAGAATGTATTATTTACATAATAACAATCTCAAATCATATTTTATCATATAAAATAATTTAGAAGATAACTATAATATAAATACAGAATTGTTATTGTGGAGACTGCTTTGCCTGATTAAGCAATGAACATGGAGACTGTAATGCTCAGTTAAGCGACAAAAGTAGACTGCTATATTTTGCAGGAGACTCAAACGCTTGGTTAGGCGAGAAACCATTAATCACAAAAATTTTGAACGAGTAATACGTTTTTTTTATCGCTGTCCTCCTAAATTATAATGTCGCCTATATTGAAAAACGAGATTTGATACAAAAAAAATCAGTGTAACCACTTAACGTGAAGATAGAAATGCTTGACCGTGCACGTCTTGAAGAGTCTACTGTTTTGGAAGAGAATGAGACAAAACATTCATTTCTAAAACTGCACCTGGAATTAAAGCAGGAAAGGATAGAGTTACACTGCTGTTATGTCCTAAAACAAGAATGACCTGTCAGTGTTTTGGCGTGCTATTAAGAAATATATAATCGATATATAGGTCGTCTCCTACAATTGGGGCACCAAATTTGTCTTCTTCCATTATTGGAGCAGAACACCGCTTCTACTTCATCTGTGCCTAGCGCTAGTACTATTGTGATACAGAAAGATCATCGTTTCAAAGAGTGGGGAATTTCATTTAGTGGTGAGAAAAAAGGACTTAGTGTGAATGCATTCTTGAAACGTGTCGATGAATATAAGTTAGCGAGAAATGTATGTGATGACGATCTTCGTCGAGGGGTAGTTGAACTTTTAGAGGGTACATCTTTATTTTGGTTTCGGTCTATGAAATTGAAAATAGTTTCTTGGAAAGATTTTCGTGAGAAATTGCGTGAAGAATTTCTACCTCCTGAGCCTGTGATCTGTGGGCTGAAATCAGATCTAGAGTCCAGTCAAGTAATGAGAGCGTTGCTCACTATTTTTCTTGCCTAAATAATCTTCTTTCACTTTTGCCAACAACATCATCAGAATCTGAGAAGTTAAGTGTACTCAAGGGAAATATATTGCCTTCATACATTCAAAATATAGCTTTATAGGAAATTTCTACAGTCGATGAGCTACAGAAAAAGAGTAAAAAACTCGAAACCACGCTAGATATGATAGCAAGACATAGGGGTTATGGGAGTGGTCCTTCAAGAGTTAATCTTCTTGAACCTGAATTATCTGCTGTTGGGAATTTCGAACAGATTGTATACTCAAGAGCTACATATTGACAGAAAACAAAACTGGTGGCGCTCGACAATTTTGTATTTAGTAGTTTAGATGATATTTTAATTTTTTTTTGAATATAGATTCTTGGTGAACTTTCTGCATTTTTTGATATTTCCTGAATATACTTGTCGATTAGATTTCGTTTTGTTTATTTATTACGAAAATAAGAGACCCCACGCATCTAGCTGTCATTCAACTACAGCTGAAATTCGTAATAAAAATTTCATAATTTTCCAATAGTTTTATGTATTTTTACTGAACCATCCCATTTCTCTTCATATTTATTTCCAATAAACAAACTAGTATTCCAAATATGCTGCAGTTTCTCTACCATTTCGAAAGGAGCCTTTGAAGGCTTTGAAGAATGAGAAATATATATTTTATGTTTCACTGTTCAATTCCTAGTACTTTGTTGACATATATGCAGCATATGATACCAGAGAAAATAGTTATACCATATTAATAAATTTGACTACTATCCATATTTTCAAATTTCATAACAAGCCACCCTGTATAAAGATATTAAATAATCTCGAATCAGTTATTCGAGAAGGAGGTAGTTGCTACAATAAGTTATTAGATATAGATTATTCCTTTTCACAATAATGTCAGCGTTTTAATACGCAGAAACTACCTTTTAAAGTCTCCACCCCGTAGCGACGTTCCGAAAGCAAAAGATAATTAAATCTGGAAGGTAATTACGGTCTAAAGGTGGAGATATAGCGATTCGATTAAGAGGTGCAGTGGTGGAATCGGCGATTATGATACGGGTTCAGTGCTCCCACGAACGAGTTTCCTACGCTGTCGGCGACTCACTTCCAACAGCCCAGCAGCCGTATCGGACGATCATCCTAAAACCCGGCACCATCACCAACATCTCCTGACACAGCTCTATGCTATGTTGCCTTTATGAATGACAGGACAAATATGGTTGACAAAAAAAAGTCTATACCGCCTATCCATTCAGAATATAACTAGCCATAACTCACAAATTCTCGTTAAAGCTATAATAAATGGATAAAATGAGCTATATGCGACATGCTAGAATATCTTCTGATATACAGGGTGTTTGCTCTTTCAGAAAAATTATAATTTGATTTCATTTCAAATAAATACCTTCACACTTCTAAAATTCATTCAAAGTACACTCGGAGGCAAAATTAGCGGAACACTCGAAAATTTAACCAAATTCGAAGTTCGATATTTTTCCTAATTCTCAACCGATTTAGATGATTTGTTCGGTAAGTTATAGATCAACTCTTCTGCTTTGTAGAAATTATAAGAGAAAACAAAAAAAATTCGAAACAAATTTCATACGGTGGCAAAACTAAAAGTGTTTTTTTTTGTCAAAAATTCGTAACACCCTGTGGAATTTCGTGGTCCGAGTTGGAACGTACAATATCATGGTCTGTCAAGACACATCTTCCCATAGTAACGCCCTTCTTGTTTCATGCGTTTATCTCTATTTTTGCAAAATATATTCAATTTCAAGTGGAAAATCACCATTTTGGAGAAATTTCATTGAATCAAGAAATTGTCATTAAAATTCGTCTATCAATTAGGAATTTTCCTATTATCACTCAGGCGTGTCGAAATTGTCGTTTGTGATTTTTATGTTCGAATTGCATTAGTTATTGATGACAATTTGGTTAATTTGGTGAAAATTAGGAATTCATAGGAGATAACAGTCGGTAGGTATTAAAATTGACAACCGAATTCTGGGACCATTGATAAAACTTTTCAATTACACATGTGCACACCTTTTTTATCAAATATGAAATACAACACACGTTTTTTTGTATATGACCACATTTGCACTTGCTTGAAGAATAAGAGTTTTCCATTCTTTGATTTGATACAAATTCGATCGGTTGCGGTGTTTTGTGATTCTTTTACTGTTCACGATTCGAAACGGTATTTTTCATTCAGAATGAAAGATTTACCACCAACCTCAGTAGCAAGGGCAGTTACATTGATCGAGGAAGGGCGCACCTACCGCTCAGTCGGTACCATGTTGGGTGTCTCGACGTCAGTTATCCATCAAATCTACCGACGTTACAGGGAAACTGGATTGTACGTGAGGAGGCGAGGACAAGGAAGAAATCGGGCAACCCGCGCTATACATGACCGTTTCATCGTCAATCAAACCATAAGAAATCCTCGTCTTACTGCTGTTCAGGCACGTAACCTTTTACAAGCAGTGGATAACATTAACGTCAGTGTGAGGACAGTCAGAAGACGATTAAATGAAGTTGGTCTGAGATCATACGCGCAAGCAAGAGCACCAAGACTCGATAGAGCCCATCGGGTAGCAAGATTGGCGTTTGCTAGGGAGCATGTAGCATGGACAATCAATCAGTGGAGACGAGTTTTATTTAGTGATGAGAGCCGATATTGTGTGAATTTCGTGGATGGTAGAGATAGAATATAGAGGCATCGAGGGGAACGGTACAATCAAGCGAACTTCGCAGGAACTGAGCAATACGGTGGAGGGTCAGTTATGATATGGGGTGGCATATGCTTGGGAGTACGAACAGAACTGGAGATTATTGGCAATGGATCACTTAATGCCCATCGGTATATAACAGAAATCTTGGAGCACCATGTTGTGCCTTTTGCTCTTCACATAGGGGAAAATTTCCTTTTCATTCACGATAACGCGCGCCCTCATACTGCGCGCATAGTGATAGAATATCTCAATGAAGTTGGGATCACACGAATGGACTGGCCGTCCCGGTCACCGGATTTAAACCCGATCGAACACGTTTGGGACATTCTTGGAAGAAGGGTTCGACAACGGAATCCAGGCAACGTTGAAGAGCTGACATTGGCTTTGGTGAAAGAGTGGGACAATATACCTCAACAGATGATAGACAACATCATTGGGAGTATGCGAAATCGTATGCGCGCTGTAATAAGAGCTCGGGGGGTCATACTCGCTACTAAAATCAAATGTTTTTTTCTGTGGGTCATCATGAACATTTTTCTCAACATGTTCATTTCATTTCGCGAGTGTATCGCCAGGATACACACCTGCTCTCAATTTTGGACAGGAATGATAATTATTTTAGTGTCACACAAAAAAATTCAAAAATAAATGTGCAAAATCGACGATTTTTCCAGTGTACTTCGAGTTCTCCCGGAGAATGAAATTGACCAGTGAATTTCAAAAATTTTCATTTCGTTAGATTTCCGCTTCTCTAATCTTGATTTCATTTTTTGGCTAACCTCCGATGTTATGCACCTACGCAAGATTAAAAACAAATTCTTGAAATTTGTGACTTTTCGCTTCAAATTGGATATCTCTTGTAAAAATAAAGATAAATGCATAAAACAAGAGGGGCGTTACTGTAGGAAGATGTGTGTTGACAGACCATGATATTGTACGTTTCAACTCGGATCACGAAATGCCACAGGGTGTTACGAATTTTTGACCAAAAAAAACTTTTAGTTTTGCCCCCGCATAAAATTGTTTGTGTTTTCTCTTATAATTTCTACAAAGCAGAAGAGTTGATCTATAACTTGCTGAACAAATCATCTAAATCGGTTGAGAATTAGGAAAAATATCGAACTTCGAATTTGGTTAAATTTTCGAGTGTTCCGCTAATTTTGCCTCCGAGTGTAGGCAGTACCTTGCAATATTATTTCTATATCGGTTTGTTTAGGACCATGATGTTGCCAAATTATTCAGATTTTCTGATAATTAGTGGCGAAATGAACCAAATTGGTATTGTGCGTTAAAAGCTGAGTTTTGTAGTTTTTGAAATCGTTCGTGACCAGTTACGAATATCTGCGAAGATCAAGCAAAGGTGGCACCTCGATAAAATAGATATTGTTCCTGTCATCGTATCATCCACTGGGTACCAATATAAAAATGCAGAAAGCTGTAATTATTAATACATGTAGGATAGTTAGGAAATTTATGTAAACTATATTGAAATCGAGCTTATTCTCCTTGATGGCTGAATCTGGAAAAGGTAAATCATATCCAGCTAACAGCTGAGATAGTGCATAAGTCCACGATAATAAACAAAAAGTTCATTATTTCCTACAGGTAGAACCCAATTACAGTAAAAATTTAAAAATGTATATAACACATCAACAACTTGAAGGGTAATCATAAATAATGAGTTAATATTAGTAAAAACCATGCAGATATTCGAAACGTACAGAAAATGATAAAAATAAAATGAACAAATCAAGAAAAAAATTGAAAAAAAATCCTATGGCATAAAATAAAATAGAAAGAAAACACTCATGGCGTGAGTAAAACTGAAAATTTGAAAAGTAGAAAAATAAAAAAGTATGCAAAAACTCAGATGCGCTTCAGAGAACATTGTCCAGATATACACTACTAATAGTGGTAAACGAATCGAAATTAATATTACACATTATCGAGATGGAATTATAAGTTGTACACATAAATAATATTGGAGATTGTGTGAGTGACTTTGTTCGGGAAAAACAGAGGCCCGTTTCTTGAGGTCAGTCTCGGAACTGAAATTTTCAGTTGAGCTAAAATAGAGGGACAATCCGAACGATTATTCAGGAGGTTAAACAAAAATTTCAAGGCAATAAATCCTCTTCTTATGTTCAGGGTTGTCGCTCTGAACCTACTCAAGAGTGCACCATAATCATACCTTCTGACAGGGTAGGCACCATCTTCTCGCCAGACAAAGTATTTGAAAAATCTTCTCTGAATTGCCTCCAAATGATAATCATGACCATAATATATGGGATGCCAAGTAATCGACGCATACTCCAATTTACTCCTAACAATAGTCTCAAAAAGACGAATTAAAGTATTTGATTTCGTAAAACACTTTCCATTTCGAATTATAAACCTATATAATTTCGAGGCGGATGTAAATAAATAGTTGATATGGGGAACAAAAGTGGAACGTTTCAATACACCTCTGTTTATAATATAATCAGAAAGAATTATGTTTTTCTTGCGAGAGTAAGTATCGGCAGTGCACTTAGATACAATCAAGTCCAAACGATTATTCACACACCAGTTTGATACGGAACTTATGACCTTCTGCAAGACCTCACAATCGCATTCTGACGCTATCTTCAGATATATTTTCAGATCATCCGCATACATCAATTTGGTTATATGAATTATGTCCATGAGATAATCAATGAACGTTATGAGCAACGATGGACCAAGATTGGACCCCTGCGGGACACCTGAAATAACAACAAATTCGCGGGAGTGAAAACTTTCGAGCTGTAAGAACTGTCGGTGGCCGACCAAGTAAGACTCCAAAAGAGCAGCTAAGGCTTCCGAGAAACCGAATCTGGACTTCAGTTTCCACAGCAATATACGATGATTCACTTTATCGAATGCTTTTTGAAAATCTGTATAAATAACCAATAATCCAAAATCTCGATTATATGCTGTGACAACTCTACCAGATTGCTCATCATGAATCCTTCCCCTGATCGCGGAAAATATAACGTTGTATAAAATAATCTCGAGAAGTTTTGAGAAATTGGATAAAATCGCGATGGGCCTATAGTTACCTATGATGGTAGAATCTCCTTTCGTCAAAATGGGAACAATCTTAGGTACCTTCCATGTCGAGGGGTAAGGACAATATTGAAAACATGACATAAAGAATGTGCAAAAACACGTCGTCCTTAACAACAAAGCTGGGTATACCATCTGGACCAGCGGTAGGCTTGCTAGATAGTTCTCTCGCAGCGGATATTATGTCTTCCACAGAAATTGCATTCAGATTGATGAATTCAGTACGAACATCTTCGGCATCATCAACTAATACATCTCCATTATATCCATCATAGACACCACCAAAGTACTCTACGAAAGCACCAACAATGTCTTGAGGCCTCTCATATGTTCTCTCATCATCTCTCATCTCTCCTGGTTTACGTGAATGGCCTTTTTTTGATTTAATGAATGACCAGAAGTCAGAAGGATCACTGGAAATTCGCTCTTCGAATATAGTTCTCATAAGCTGTGTTCATTTTAGATTTCACAATACTCCTCAAAGACTTTAATTAATTGTAATGAAATTCGGACATATGCTTTCTATAACTATCAAAGGCTTTTTCTTCAATTAAAATCTTCTTCTTCTTCTTCATCGTGTAGAAGGCGTAGCGCCTGTTCAGTTCCATGAGATAATCAATGAACATTATGAGCAACGATGGACCAAGATTGGACCCCTGCGGGACACCTGAAATAACAACAAATTCGCGAGAGCGAAAACTTTCGAGCTGTACGAACTGTTGGCGGCCGACCAAGTAAGAGCAGCTAAGGCTTCCGAGAAACCGAATCGGGTCTTACGTTTCTACAGCAATATACCATGATTCATTTTATCGAATGCCTTATGAAAATCTGTGTAAATAACGTCAACTTGACCGGAACAGCCCAAAATAATAATAAAAAAATAACACTCTGATAGCGGTAAAAGGCGGCTTTATCAAAGCAACGCGCGGTACATGTCAAGGAAAAGCCCCGTTTTTTATTCTTGCCGCTTTTCTAGAATTTTCGGGAGGTGCGTTTGACGGAAACATTCGAGACTTTCGTTCACGCTAATATAAATATTACGCCTGCAGGAATTGGAGTCATTCTGAATTGTAACTTGAAGGCAATACCACGTCGATACAAAGTTTATTATTAAATAGTACAAAATGAGTGCAGCGAAGAAATCTAAAACAAATCATCTCAATAACGATTGGGAGGAAGAATCTTTTGTATGTTGAAGGATAAGTTTATTTATCTTACTTGTAGTGTTGCAATACATAAGCGTGGTTACTAAAAGAGCCATCATAAAACGGTTCATAAAAACTATGAAAAGGATTTTCCGCCACAGAGTGAATAAAGAAAACGAAAAGTAAGTGATTTGATATCTTGTACGAAAAAAGAACAAACCATGTTCACGAGACCAGCCAAAAAACAATTTTGTAAAAAACTATAAGCTACCAATATATAAATTAGTGTGCATTACAACCGATGGAGCACCAGCAATGACTGGAAACAAACACGGTGGCATTGTGTCGAGCTAATGAAGATTTCCCTTCACTTTTTTCATGCCATTGCATTATACATCAACAAGTTTTATGTTCAAAAGTTTTAAGCACGGAGGAGAATTATATTCATTACTACCAAATTTGTGAATTCCATCCATGCACGTAGCTTGCAACGGCGGCTCTTTAAGTTGCAGTTGGAAGATAGGGAGTCAGCTGAACACACTGATTTAGTTCTTGACACGGACGTCAGGTGGTTGAGTTGCGGAAAATTCCTAGAAAGGTTATTGCCCGAAATAACAGATTTTCTAGACGACATAGGTGATGACACTCAGTTGTTGAAAAACGAAAAATGGCTGACTGATTTGGCATTTTTGACTGACATCACAATGCACTTGAACACCATTAACTTGGAGCTTCAAGGTAAAGCAAAAACCGTTATTGATATGATTAACGCAGTTAACGCATTCAAAAGTGAATTGCAATTTATGATAGATCAACTGAAAAGAAAGGATCTGAAACATTTTCCGTCTTTGAAAGCAAGGATTCCTCAGTTGAATTATGATACGTATGAAGCTAAATTATCAAATATTTTGGAACAATTCGAAATGCGTTTTTATAATTGCAGTAAATTGGCAAATATGGCATCATTTATGAATTATTCTTTTTCATGTAAAAACTTTGGGGAATTTGCTACTGAAATAGCAAGTCAGTTCAATATGAACTCACGTTGAAAATGAGTTGGTGCAAATTATATCAGATACAGATCTCAGAGCTAATGTATATGTGTGTGTGTGTGTGTGTGTGTGTGTGTGTGTGTGTGTGTGTGTGTGTGTGTGTGTGTGTGTGTGTGTGTGTGTGTGTGTGTGTGTGTGTGTGTGTGTGTGTGTGTGTGTGTGTGTGTGTGTGTGTGTGTGTGTGTGTGTGTGTGTGTGTGTGTGTGTGTGTGTGTGTGTGTGTGTGTGTGTGTGTGTGTGTGTGTGTGTGTGTGTGTGTGTGTGTGTGTGTGTGTGTGTGTGTGTGTGTGTGTGTGTGTGTGTGTGTGTGTGTGTGTGTGTGTGTGTGAAATCTAACCTAACCTAATTTTGACTTTCCTTTCCTCTTCGTCTTGCTTTCGTCTTTTTCTACTATTTTCTTCTTATTGTCTAGTTTCACGATGTTTTCCTCTTGTCTACTTATGATATTGGGTCATCAGCCTTTCTTTGAGGTTTCGGCTCGAGGAGATAACTGTGATATCCTACTTCTTTTGTTCTGTTTTTTCATTCTCGTGTTCCTTTTTCACTGAAGCAAGGAAATATGTATATCCGTTTTCCTTGTCTTTGTTTGGATTATCTTTTTTATTTCCTCCTTTTCGTGTTCCTTTATTTTTTCCAACAGTTCTTCTGTCTTCTTGACTATTATCTTTTCTAGCGTCAGAATATTGACTTTTCGTCATATTTGTTCAATTATTTTGTACCAACGGCTCCCAATTTCCATCCTGACTATCTTATTCAATGTCTCTTGTAAAGTACTTTTCCTGTTAGATTTTGTTGCCGTGAACCAAATTTCTGGTGCGTATGTTATACCAGATACGATGATTGTTTATATGATTTTCATTTTTTTCTTATGACAGTTTGTTGCTCCTGTTTAGGAGGAATATAGATATCTTGCAGCTGCCTAGCTTTCTTTGCGTTTTCTTCCATTTGACTGTGGAATTTCAGGGTTTTGTCTATCAATACTCCGAGGTATTTTGCTTCGTTTTTACATTCCACTTTATAGTTGGATATTTTTATTTCTATCGGTATCTTCGTATCCTTTTTCTGTTTCTATGATCGAAGTATTATGCAACTGTATAGTTTGCATTGAATTTGATTCTTCAGTTTTCGAAGAAATCAAGCCAGTTTATCTTCTTGTAGTCTCTTTGTTATAGTTTTTTGTTCTTATGCAATATTTAGATTGCTGTGGCGTCAGCAAACTGTGTTATCTTCGATTGTTTCATTCAGGTAATTCCGAGATGTATATATTGAACAGCAGTGGTACCAGTATTGATCCTTGTTGGATTCCAGCCTTTATTGATCTTTCTTCAGATTTGGCAGTCTTTATTTGTACTATAAGCTTCCTGTAGTCTAAGTATCATGCCGGTTTGTTTGAAAACTTCGTACTTTCATCTTGTATATAAGTGCTTCGTGCCAGACTTTGTCGAAGAGTTTTTTTTTTATTTTTAGAGACGCGAACATCGCATCATGTGTGAGTTTTGAGACAAGTTTTGGGATGTCAAAATACAAGTTTATACGAGTTTATAGCTGGGTATCTTGAATTCCGAGGTGAACTCCCTATAATGACTGGACAACACTTGAAAATTACCTGACGCGAAACCTGTCGTATTTGTGAAAATAAAATTGTGGAAAGTAAAGAACGGTATCTATAGGCGGAAAATCTGCATTGTGTGTGTGTGTGTGTGTGTAAAGCATTATATTTTTCAAAATGGTTGTTTAATAACCGTGCGAAGCGAGGCAGACTGCTAGTATCTTATATTTTCGATCGGAATAACGAGTTGACCTCAAATTATACTCTAACCTCGCGCTCTTCGCCCTCTATCTCGAAAACAGTTCGATGTATGAAAAATATTTCTAACAAAATTTACAGGAATATAATTGTCTATAATATTATTTGGAAATACAAATAGCGAAAACCCATACGAAACGAAATATTTGCGAAAAATGTATGAAAAATCGATTTTTGTGACCTTTGACCTCTGATTTTTATTTGAGTTTATAGTTGGGTATCTGGAATTCCGAGATTCTCACCTAATTTTGACTAAGATGACTAGATTAATGGTCAACTACACTCTGTCCTTTTAATTATGACGAAAACAGGAATAGCTTTCCTTTCCCCTCTTCGTCTTGCTCTCCTCTTTTCTATTATTTTCTTTTATTACTAGTTTTACGATGTTTTCTCTTGTTTACTTATGATATTGGGTCATTAGCCTTTCTTTGAGGTTTCGGCTCGAGTGGAGATAACTGTGATATCCTACTTCTTTTGTTCTGTTTTTTCATTCTCGTGTTCCCTTTTTCACTGAAGCAAGGAAATGTGTGTATCCGTTTTCCTTGTCTTTGTTTGGATTATCTTTTTTATTTCCTCCTTTTCGTGTTCCTTTATTTTTTCCAACAGTTCTTCTGTCTTCTTGACTATTATCTTTTCTAGCGTCGGAATATTGACTTTTCGTCATATTTGTTCAATTATTTTGTACCAACGGCTCCCAATTTCCATCTTGACTATCTAATTCAATGTCTCTTGTAAAGTCCTTTTCCTTTTAGATTTTGTTGCCGTGAACCAAATTTCTGGTGCGTATATTATACCAGATACGATGATTGTTTATATGATTTTCATTTTTTTTTCTTATGACAGTTTGCTGCTCCTGTTTAGGAGGGAATATAGATATTCTTGCAGCTGGCTAGCTTTCTTTGCGTTTTCTTCCATTTGACTGTGGAATTTCAGGGTTTTGTCTATCAATACTCCGAGGTATTTTGCTTCGTTTTTACATTCCACTGTATAGTTGGCTATTTTTATTTCTATCAGTATCTTCGTATCCTTTTTTCTGTTTCTATGATCGAAGTATTATGCAACTGTATAGTTTGCGTTGAATTTGATTCTTCAGTTTTCGAAGAAATCAAGCCAGTTTATCTTCTTGTAGTCTCTTTGTTATAGTTTTTTGTTCTTATGCAATATTTAGATTGCTGTGGCGTCAGCAAACTGTGTTATCTTCGATTGTTTCATTGAGGTAATTCCGAGATGTATATATTGAACAGCAGTGGTACCAGTATTGATCCTTGTGGGATTCCAGCCTTTATTGATCTTTCTTCAGATTTGGCAGTCTTTATTTGTACTATAAGCTTCCTGTAGTCTAAGTATCATGCCGGTTCGTTTGAAAACTTCGTACTTTCATCTTGTATATAAGTGCTTCGTGCCAGACTTTGTCGAAGGGTTTTTTTTTTGATTTTTAGAGACGCGAACATCGCATCATGTGTGAGTTTTGAGACAAGTTTTAGGATGTCAAAATACAAGTTTATACGAGTTTATAGCTGGGTACCTTGAATTCCGAGGTGAACTCCCTATAATGACTGGACAACACTTGAAAATTACCTTACGCTCGAAACCTGTCGTGTTTGTGAAAATAAAATTGTGGAAAGTAAAGAATATATTTTACTTCATCTTCGCCAGCTATTCCTCTGTTTTATCAAACAACCATCCTGTATATTCCACTGTGTAACAATAATTAGCGCGAAATATTCTCCACGAAAATTAATAAATATTACTAACATTAGAAGCACTTTATAGCTCCATTTTTTCGGCTGTAATGGTATAATGACTATTTGCAGGGTAACTAATCTTCACGTTCTGCTTTTCACCACTGGTGTGGCAGACTCCTGGTCAGATTTTTTCGCAGAAACGTTTTACACCGCAGCAAATTAATTTTAGAATGCGCCTCTTCGCTCAGATACGAAAGAATGAGGTGAATTATTACAATAATTGTGTGTACTTGTTAAAATAAATTGCTTATTATAATTACACGACTGTGAACATCCCTCTTCCGATACAAAAAGAAAGGCTAACTCGAAGAAAGCAATTCCGTTTGATGGCATGTAGGATTTATGGCTCTTTTATAGGTTTCAGCGGCTATAAAATGCGCTCTAATTTTTTAAACGAATCTGTTCATATTTCAGCTCTGGATATTTTCACTGAAGATGGTCATCTACTAGAAAGCGAGAATACCACGAAATAACATCATTTTTGTTGGAATGAACAATTTTATTGACGGTATTTACTCAATATTTATTTATTTTAATTATTTGACTATGAAAGACACTAACAGGTCTTTAAAACCCACAGCCATCTATGAAGTATATAAAAACAGTAAGAAATATAAAATAACAAATCGAAAGTTTAGAAATTAAAAGATTTCAATAGAAAATTCTCTATTCAATTTGTAGTCGAATAGTTGTATTAAGAACACGAAATTTAGAAAGACAATAAAAATACTTAAAAACTAAAACAAGTCAAACAGACAAAGTCTGTGATCTTAACGTACTTTTTTATTTGTGACGGTGAAGATAGTTCGTAAAAATCAATGGCATACCTATTCATCAGCCTGGCTACCAGAGGAGAGTTGAAGAAAGCATTCGTATTTGTAATAGGAGTGTGAAACAAGTGAGATCTACGTACATTGTAGCCAGGTGTGTTAAAACCAACCCTGGAAAGCAAACTTCCGGAATCTATAAAATCTTGCAACAGTCTCAACGTGAAACAAATATCGTGGATTTCTCTAATAGTGATACTGAGGGTTCCAGGAAGCTGTCGCAAAGTTCAGGTTACTGATGATAATTGCAAAATGAAGAGTCTTTAATGATTTTATACACTCGAATTGCTGAGAGCTTCTCAGAAGAAAACCGAGCATTCGGGATGCTTTTTTACATATAGAATCAACATATTTGTCAAAAAGAAGCTTTCTGTCAATGATAACCCCCAGGTCACGAATCGAGTTCACTGAAACGAGGTTGTGTGATCCAAGGGTGTACTGAAAGTGTATACTGTACTTTTTCTTCGAGAATCTAATGGACTGACATTTATAGAAATGTCAAAAAGGTGGATTATCGCTACAATATTTCACTAGACGATCGAGATCGTTCTGAAGCAAACCGCAGTGATCTTTGATTATTTTAAAAATTTCAAATCGTCCGCAAAAGCTACAAATGAACTATCCTCAAAGCACTCCGGAGTATCATATAAATAGACCAAAAATAACAAAGGACCGATATGACTCCCCTGCGCCACTCCCGATGTTGTGTTATATATGTCGGAACAATATCCACCCAATGCAACATACTGGGATCTTTCAGACATATACGAATGAAGTCAGCGAAGCAGTGAGCCATGCACACCGACCTCAGCAAGCTTCCTGACAGATATACTCTGACAAATTTTGTCGAATGCCTTGCTGCAATCGGTGTATACAGAGTCCACCTGATACATCCGTTCCAAGTTGTCAAGAAGATCCTAAACATATTCTACAAGATTTGACTCCTCAGATCTGTGCGAAAAGAAAGCGCGCTGCTGATCTGGCAGCACATGCTTTAAAGATTCGAAAAAAAAAATCATAAGTTAATGACTCGAAAAGTATAGCCGACAAAATAGATGTAGGCCTATAGTTCGTAACATCCCTGATTTAAAAATTGGTATTACCTTAGACACCCTCCATTTTACTGGAAAATAGCCCTCGTGCAATGACCTATTGAAAACAATACTCAAAGGATGCACCAAACTTGAAGCACATCTCTTCAAAAATACTGGCGGGATGCCATCTGGTCCCGGTCACTTGCTCTCGTCTAACTTGAGTGGTGCTTCTCGAATATTAGAGTCGCTTATTTGATATGAAGATATTATCGCGGAGTTACCGACTGAACTTAGTTTTTCGATGTCGGTTTCAGTTAAATTACTTTTATTGACATACACTGAGCTGAAATGCTTCATAAAAAGGTTACATACCCCATCACCACTGTTGGTCTGCTGATATCTATAAACAATTGCATTAGGTATTCCGGAGTTCTTGATTCTATTTCTGAAATAACTGTACTGTTATTGATTATGCTTCCTTCAACCCTCTTTACATAAAACGAAAAATCTACGCGAATAAGGAATTTGCTTCTTAAATTTTATGAAATCAGCACTGTTTTTATATTTTTTCCATTTGTTGTAACGTGCTAAAATCACGTCATAACAATTTGAGTTAAAACACCTGATTCCAGTCAACCCTCTATCTGTGACACGCCACTGATTAACAATCTGATGCGCATTAATAATAATAAATATTCTATATTCGATTCTGATGAAGTAAAACAAATAAGAAACACACTGGATGCTATCGATACAATATTTAAAGTCACTCGCTCAAATGGAGCTTATGTAGCATATAAAAATGCAATTTGAATTTGGGAAGCTTTTACTTGGTAAAATTCCATTATCAATAATAAAAACAAGTACTGTGTTTTAAGGAATTTTACTTAATAATTGCGATTCGTAACGCGTTTCACTACACCGTAGCTTCTTCAGACGAGTGAATATACAGAAAAATATAAATGAGAATATAACTATAAATGTTCCTGAGTAATTAAAAGCTTATTGGTTTGCTTATTCTTAAGTGGTTATTTATGACAGGTATATCCAATAAAATTAAGGAATAGATTGCTCCCGAAAAGATTCAATAGAGGTGAAGGGCTTAGATCTACTTGTTCATTGATGAGTCTACCTGAGTGTTTGTATTTATTAATTTCTAAAGTTTCCCAAAGATTTACCTTCCAATATTTATTATCTGTATGCAAAATTTCAAACTGTGGGTCGAAAGAATGATTATTTTCTAAGAGATGATTCGCGTAATTTGAATCTGATTTTTATTTGAAAACTGCGTTTGTGTTCCGATATTCTAATATTAAAATTTCTATGTGTTCTACCAATGTAGAAATTATCACAGTCATTGCAATTCAATCGATAAACACCTGATTTATTGTTTTTACCTGGTTTGGTTTTATTATTTTTATATATTTTATTATTATTATTTATTATATATAATTATTATTAGTTTGAAAAGCTATGTTGAAATTATTGCTACTTAAGAATGATTTCAGTTTCTCACTTGTAATGCCAACGTAGGTTAAGGTGTTGAATTTTTGTTTCAATTTATCGACAGAGTAAACTTCATTCAATGCGATTCTACTTTGTTTTTATTCAAAATATTATTTATTAGTTTGGGATTGTAACCATTATTTTTGGCTATTTGTTTAATCAAATTTAGTTCTTTGTTGACATTTTCCAACCAAGAAAAATATAAATTCATTAACTCCAATCCACAATCCCCCGAATTATATTCGTTGATAAAACTTCATAAACCTATTAGACCTGTTGTTTCTTATGTAACGGCACCTTCGTTCAAACTTTCAAAATTCCTCAACGACTTGCTAATAAAACATTGCAATTTTAAATCTGAATTTTCGGTCAAAAATTCATACGAACTTATTGCCAATATCAAAGATACCAGTATACCACCTAATTCCAAACTTATTTCTTTCGATGTTAAGAATCTATTTCCCAACATTCCTCCAAAAGATACGTATTACTTAGTTGAAGAGTTATTAGAAAGGAATCATGTCAATACTATCATTAAATCAGATATTCTTTCATTATTAAAAATTTGTTTAGATCAAAATTATTTCCATTCCAATTACAAATATTATACTTTTGAAGACGGCTTGATTATGGGCAATCCTTTAAGTCCTTTGTTAGCAGAAATTTTCATGAATAACTTAGAGAAATTAATTCATAATCATCCACTCAGTAAATATTGTTTATACTGGTATCGCTATGTAGACGATATCATTATTTGCTTCACAGGAACAGATAGACAGTTGAAAATTTTCGAAAATCATAGAAATTCATTACATCCAAAAATTGCATTCACAACCGAAATAGAAAGCAATAATTCGATAAATTTCTTAGAGGTAACAATTTCGAATAAAATGGAAAACATGTTTTCGCAATTTACCATAAGCCGTCACATACAGATATTATAATACATAACTCGTCGTGTCATCCATATCAACATAAAATGTCAGCATTCAATAGTTTTATTCATAGATTGATTAACATCCCGCTATCACCAGAAAATTTCAACAAAGAACTAAATTTGATTAAACAAATAGCCAAAAATAATGGTTACAATCCCAAACTAATAAATAATATTTTGAATAAAAAACAAAGTAGAATCGCATTGAATGAAATTTACCCTGTCGATAAATTGAAACAAAATTCAACACCTTAACCTACGTTGGCATTACAAGTGAGAAACTGAAATCATTCTTAAGTAATAATTTCAACATAGCTTTCCAAACTAATAATAATTTAGGCAAATATATAAAAAATAATAAAACCAAACCAGGTAAAAACAATAAATCAGGTGTTTATAGATTGAATTGCAATGACTGTGATAATTTCTACATTGGTAGAACACATAGAAATTTTAATATTAGAATATCGGAACATAAACGCAGTTTTTCAAATAAAAATCAGATTCAAATTACGCGAATCATCTCTTAGAAAATAATCATTCTTTCGACCCACAGTTTGAAATTTTGCATACAGATAATAAATATTGGAAGGTAGATCTTTGGGAAACTTTAGAAATAAATAAATACAAACACTCAGGTAGACTCATCAATGAACAAGTCGATTTAAGCCCTTCACCTCTATTGAATCTTTTCGGGGAGCAATCTATTCCTTAATTTTATTGGATATACCTGTCATAAATAACCACTTAGGAGGAGGCGACCAATAAGCTTTTAATTACTCAAGAACATTTATAGTTATATTCTCATTTACATTTTTCTGCATAATCATTCGTCTGAAGAAGCTACGGTGTAGTGAAACGCATTACGAATCGCAATTATTAAGTAAAATTCCTTAAAACACAGTACTTATTTTTTATTATAGATTTAAGCCCTTCACCTCTATTGAATCTTTTCGGGAGCAATCTATTCCTTTAATTTTATTGATATACCTGTCATAAATAACCACTTAAGAATAAGCAAACCAATAAGCTTTTAATTACTCAGGAACATTTATAGTTATATTCTCATTTATATTTTTCTGTATATTCATTCGTCTGAAGAAGCTACGTTGTAGTGAAACGCGTTACGAATCGCAATTATTAAGTAAAATTCCTTAAAACACAGTACTTGTTTTTTATTATTAAAAATGCAAGAAAATCCTTCGGCAAAAATCGAATTTGGTAAGAAACAACACCATCTTGGCCTCATACAAGAATCTGATAACAAAATGAAGACTGTTTGGAATATTATGAAGAAAGAGGTAACTAAGCCAGTAATTGCAACAAATGCGAATCTTTCCGCAGACGAATTGAATGATTTTTTTGCTAATGTTGGAGAGAAGGTCAACACTAGCCTGGGCCCACAAAAGAGTGCTAAAGCGACGCAATTGCTAGAAAAAAGTCTGCCAAAAACAGATTTAACATTTACTCTACATCGGATACCCGCTTTTGAAGTGAGTAATATAATATCCCGCATGAAGAGTAAAAATACACAAGACATATATGGAATGTCAACAAATTTGTTAAATCTATCCAAAAAGTGCTTATTCATATCAGCAGTAATATTCAATAAGTGCCTTGATGAGGGTTTTTTTCCAGAACATCTTAAAAAAGCAAGAGTTGTACCTATCTTCAAGAAAGGTGACCCTGATGATCCTTCTAACTATAGGCCTGTGTCTGTGTTGCCAGTGAATTATTTGAAAAATAAGAAAAAAATATTTGGGTTTGCCGACCTCTAGCGGCCAAACGAAGAAACTTTTCATATAGGTAAGTTGGCCTAAATCGACTTATTTCGAGCTAATTCACGGAAACGCAATTCACCCCCTGTATATCAAATTTTAGTATGTTATTTTTATGAGTGATTGTTATTGATAGTATTGATGATTTATTTATTTTATGGAAATTCATTTTTAAAGTAAAACGAAATGAGGCACTTTTGTCACTTTTCCACAATTTATTCAATAATCAAGATGGGTTTCGACCCTACGGTCATTTTCAAGTGAATAACAATATAATACATGAGTAGGCAGAACAAGTACAGAATGAAATTTATCCTAACTATTGAGTAGTGGGAATCCAATACGCTCTAGTTGGCCGTTGAGGGTTATAAATTGCGGGTTTTTGCATAGTATGTAAAAACCGAGTGACTGCCGGTATAAGCAGTCCCCTCTTATCAGCCAACAGCTTAGGGTGGAGGAGCTGTTAAGAGTCGGGGCACCCTATTGCCCTGGGATCGGGAAACCGACCCCGAAGGCGGAAGAACTTCTTGTAAGTCAACGGCATTGGGATGTAGAAGGCGAGGGAAACCACTACATTAAAGATCCTCGAGATATCTCTAGTACAATTATCATGGCTGAAAATCAGGAAGTAACGGCCCTCAGTCCCCGGCAGGTCTTCAGTGATCAGAGGGTGCTAAGAATCACCGGGTCAGCTATGAAGATTAGTACGTGGAATGTTCAAAGTATGTACCAACCTGGAAAAATGCACTATATTATGCAAGAAATGGACAGACTAAAATTAATATCCTAGGTGTTAGTGAAGCTAGATGGCCTAGCTCAGGGCTACTTACAACAAACAACAAAACAGTCTATTACTCTGGAAACAAAGACATTCAACATATACATGGAGTAGCTATCATACTAGACAAAACATCCAGCAAAGCAGTCGTAGGATTTGTCCCAATTTCTGAGAGATTGATGATAATACAACTGGAAACGACTCATACGAAATTAAATTTAATACAAGTGTATGCTCCAATAACACAGGCAACAGATGAAGAACTGAATACCTTTTACCAACAGCTTCAAGAAACTCTAAAATAGTAAATAATAGAGAAATTACAGTTTTAATGGGCGATTTCAACTCGAAGATTGGCAGGGGAAGAAGTGGGGAGTGGTTGGAGATTATAGATTAGGAGAACGAAATGAGAGAGGAGACCGCCTTGTGGAATTTTGTCAAGAGAAGAAGCTAATCATTACCAACACATTCTTCAAACTGCCGCAGAGAAGACTTTATACATGGCGCGCTCCTTTAGATGGACTTAATGATAAGATCGTTAGAAATCGAATTGATTTCATTCTCGTTAATGAGAGATACAGGAATGCCATTCAGTCGGTAAAAGCATATCCTGGTGCCGACGTTTTTTCGGACCACAATCCGTTGGTTGCCACTCTGAAGCTGAAACTAAAAATTCTTAAAAAACCAAAAGCTACACCAAAGATCAACACAACAAAACTACAAGTGCCAAGCATTAGAGAACAAGTCCAGAACAGAATCTATGAAAACTTAAATAGAATACAAATAGATCACGAAAATATTAACGAAGAATGGGAGGAATTAAAAAGAAATATAATCAACCCTTGTACAGAGATTCTAACTGAAGATAAAGAGAAGAAACAGGAGTGGATGACTGAAGAAATATTGAAAATGACGAAATGATCAAAGAAGAATGGGAGGAATTAAAAAGAAATATAATTAACCCTTGTACAGAGATTCTAACTGAAGATAAAGAGAAGAAACAGGAGTGGATGACTGAAGAAATATTAAAAATGATGAACGAGAGAAGACTTTTTAAAAGTCAGAACACTCAGAAGTACAAACAACTACAAAAGGAAATTAGAGTAAAGATTCGTCAAGCAAAAGAAAAGTATTACGAGGACAGATGCAAAGAAATTGAGGACTTAAACAGAAAATATGACATGTTCAACCTACACAAAAAGTGAAAGAGCTTGCAGGCACACAGAGAAAGAATCAAAGCACCATTCTTGTAAATAAAGAGGGTAAGATCTTAATGAATACAGCAGATAAACTACAAAGATGGAAGGAATACACAGAAGAATTATTTATGGATAACAGAACTGAACCAGAAGAAATTAACACATACTGTGAAGAGATAGATATTACTAAAGAAGAGGTGAAACATGCATTAAAGAACATGAAAAACGGGAAAAGCCCCGGACCAGATCAATTGGCAAGTGATATACTCAAATTAATTGACGACAATCATATCGGTCTCTTAGTCAATATATTCAATAAAGTATACAGAACTGGGAATATTTCAAGAGAATGGTTAGTATCTACTTTCATCTGCTTACCAAAAAAACCACATGCTAGAGAATGTAGTGATCATCGTACAATCAGTCTGATGTCACACACTCTCAAACTGCTCCTCAAGGTTATCCATAATCGAATATACCATAAACTTGACATGGATATAAGCGATAATCAATTTGGATTCAGAAGGGGATTGGGAACCCGCGAAGCCCTTTTCGCATTCAACGTGTTGACTCAAAGGTGTCTCGATGTCAACAAAGTGGTCTATGCGTGTTTCATAGACTATAATAAAGCCTTTGACAAGGGTCGTCATGATCAACTGATAGACATCCTTAAATCAAAACATCTAGATAGTAGAGACGTACAGATCATCACTAATCTCTATTATAAGCAAAAGCTATAATATGCATGGACAACCACACATCAGAAGAAATTGAAATACAACGAGGGGTAAGACAGGGATGCGTTCTATCGCCGACACTCTTCAATGCATATGCTGAAGAAATACTTAAGAAAGCTCTGGAAAACGAAGAATGTGGGATAACAGTTGGTGGAACACGGGTAAACAACATAAGATATGCGGACGCCACAGTAATCTTAGCGGAGAGTATCGAAGCTCTGCAGAGACTAATGACCAGAGTATCTACTTACAGTGAGGAATATGGGTTATCACTAAACATGAAAAAGACAAAATTCATGGTAATCTCAAAGAACAATCCAGTAAATGTTAGTCTAACTATAAACGGCAGAAATGAAGAAAGAGTGGAGCACTATACTTACCTTGAAGCAATAGTGAACAGCACAAATGAATACACCCAAGAAATAAGAATAAGAATAGAAAAAGCCCGAGCCAACTTCATAAAAATGGACAAAGTTTTTCGTAGTAAAGATCTAAGTATGGCATTGAAACGTCGTTTAGCTAAATGTTATGTTTTCTCTACTCTCCTTTATTGAGCGGAAGCATGGACAGTGAATGCCGCAATTCTTAAAAAGATTGAAGCATTTGAAATGTGGGTGTATAGGAGGATTCTTAGAATATCATGGATGGATCGAGTAACAAATGCAGAAGTTCAGAGACGCATAGGCAGGGAAATAGAGGTTGCTAACGCACTCAAGAAACGTAAATTGGAATATCTGGGCCAAATTATGAGAGGTGAAAAATATAAATTCCTACAGCTGATTATCCAAGACAAAATACAGGGAAAACGAAGTATAGGAAGGAGAAGAATCTCATGGCTGAGGAACCTGAGAGAGTGGTTTGGATGCACTTCGAACCAACTTTTTAAATCGGCCGCTTCTAAAGTAAAAATAGCGATGATGATTGCCAAGCTTCGACTCGGAGATGGCACTTAAAGAAGAAGACAGTATGTTAATCTCCAAACTCTCCAACAAATTCATTTCTCCTTTGTTACATTTATGAAGGATTTTAAGATTGTTCAATGATATCGAGTGGTTAGTTGATTCTATGTGTTCAAATATTGTCGAATTTTGTTTGAGGAAATATGTTCCTTGAATCTAGCTTCAAAACTTCTCCCTGTTTATCCGACATAGGCTACCTAACATTCATTGCATTTGATTTGATAAATTCCTGATTGCTTGAATTTATAGTTCTTTTGTTTGGCATTGAATAATAATCTGCTTGAGTTGGGGCCGCTTGAGAATGAAGTAGTTATATTCAATTTGTAAAAGTAAGTACTGATTTTGTTAGAGAGTTCGCCGGTGTATCTGACTAGTATATCTTTTTTCCGGGGTTTCTACGATACTTTATTTAGAGGCAATTTTTCTGATGATATTCAGTTGTGTTTGATTTGAAATTTTTCTGAAGCTATTTAGTTCAGTTTGAGAATTTTCTGTCGAAAGGGGAACAGACTAAGCTCTATGAATCATGGAGTTATATGCAGCTAGTTTGTGGCTTAAATGACTGAACGAGTTCATTGGAATTTGAGTGATTGTTAGGTCTAAAAATATGATTGTCGACTTCTATTTCTACTTGAATTTAATTTTGGGCTTAATGCTATTGATGTAAGCTAAAAATTGATCTAGTTGTCAAGCGGTTCCAATAAAACATGCTAGTACTTCGTCTTCATATCTATATTAAAAATTTACCAATTTTGATTGGAATTAGATATGATATCTATAAAGAAGGAAGATTTGATTGTGTTTTGTTTGTTTGTATTAAATAGGCTACTTGACCGATTTGAAAAATTATTTTACTGTTGGAAAGCTACACTATCTCCGGTGAACATAGGCTATATTAAAGTTCCAAAAAAGGGATCCATACTAAATCAAAGATGTGAGAAAAATTACCAAGAAATTTTCTTCCAATTTTTGTTGAAATGGATTTTCTTGTTTACGTGTGATTTTGCTTCTTGGGTCGAATGTTGGATTCTTCCAACAGATTACCTTCCTAGCACATGGAAAATGGGAAAAAAGAAAAACGCTGCTGATGAGTTTTGTAACATCCCTAAAGCTTGCTTATCTAAATTTTTTTTTCAATGTCAATCAAAATTTTACCAACAGAACTTCCCATGGGATCTCCTTTTAGCCCAATTTTAGACGATATATTCATGGACAGTTTAGAAAGAACAGTTAAATGCGAAAATAACATATAGTTTTCTGGTACCGATATGTAGATCATACTTTGATAGGTTTCCAGGCCTCAAACAGGGAAAATTTCTTGCAATTTCTGAATGAAGTTCATACCAACATTAAGTTTATAGCAGAGAAAGAAATTAATAACTCATTATAACAGAATTCACTAACAATTTCATTAATAACATCTACAGAAAAGAAACCTTTACAGACTCAACTACTCCCATTGACTAACTCAATCAATAATAAAAAACAAACAAGTACTGTGTTTTAAGGAATTTTACTTAATAATTGCGATTCGTAACGCGTTTCACTACACCTTAGCTTCTTCAGACGAATGAAAGTACAGACAATAAATGAGAATATAAATATAAATGTTCTCGAGTAATTACTTATTGGGTTGTTTCTTCTTAAGTGGTTATTTATGACACGTATATTCAATAAAATTAAGGAATAGATTGCTCCCCGAAGAGATTCAATAGAGGTGAAGGGCTTAAATCGACTTGTTCATAGATGAGTTTACCTGAGTGTTTGTATTTATTTATTTCTAAAGTTTCCCAAAGATCTGCCATCCAATATTTATTATCTGTATGCAAAATTTCAAACTGTGGGTCGAAAGAGTGATTATTTTCTAAGAGATGATTCGCGTAATTTGAATCTGATTTTTATTTGAAAACTGCGTTTATCTTCCAATATTCTAATATTAAAATTTCTATGTGTTCTACCAATGTAGAAATTATCACAGTCATTGCAATTCAATCGATAAACACCTGATTTATTGTTTTTACCTGATTTGGTTTTATTATTTTTATATATTTGCCTAAATTATTATTAGTTTGGAAAGCTATGTTGAAATTATTGCTACACAAGAATGATTTCAGTTTCTCACTTGTAATGCCAACGTAGGTTAAAGTGTTGAATTTTGTTCCAATTTATCGACAGGGTAAACTTCATTCAATGCGATTCTACTTTGTTTTTATTTAAAATATTATTTATTAGTTTGAGATTGTAACCATTATTTCTGGCTATTTGTTGAATCAAATTTAATTCTTTGTTGAAATTTTCTGGCGATAACGGGATGTTAATCAATCTATGAATAAAACTATTGAATGCTGACATTTTATGTTGATACGGATGACACGACGAGTTATGTATATTATAATATCTGTATGTGACGGCTTATGGTAAATTGCGAAGACATGTTTTCCATTTTCATTCGAAATTGTTACGTCTAGGAAATTTATCGAATTATTGCTTTCTATTTCGGTTGTGAATCCAATTTTAGATGTAATGAATTTATATGATTTTCGAAAATTGTTAACTCTCTATCTGTTCCTGTGAAGCAAATAATGATATCGTCTACATAGCGATACCAGTATAAACAATATTTACTGAGTGGATGATTATGAATTAATTTCTCTAAATTATTCATGAATATTTCTAACCTAACAAAGGACTTAACGGATAATAATACATAACTTGTCATGTCATCCGTATCAACATAAAATGTCAGCATTCAATAGTTTTATTCATAGATTGATTAACATCCCGTTATCGCCAAAAATCTCAACAAAGAATTAAATTTGATTAAACAAATAGCCAAAAATAATGGTTACAATCCCAAACTAATAAATAATATTTTAAATAAAAACAAAGTAGAATCGCATTGAATGAAGTTTACCCTGTCGATAAATTGAAACAAAAATTCAACACCTTAACCTACGTTGGCATTACAAGTGAGAAACTGAAATCATTCTTGAGTAGCAATAATTTCAACATAGCTTTCCAAACTAATAATAATTTAGGCAAATATATAAAAAATAATGAAACCAAATCAGGTGAAAACAATAAATCAGGTGTTTATAGATTGAATTGCAATGACTGTGATAATTTCTACATTGGTAGAACACATAGAAATTTTAATATTAGAATATCGAAACATAAACGCAGTTTTTCAAATAAAAATCAGATTCAAATTACGCGAATCATCTCTTAGAAAATAATCACTCTTTCGAGTTTGAAATTTTGCATACAGATAATAAATATTGGAAGGTAGATCTTTGGGAAACTTTAGAAATAAATAAATACAAACACTCAGGTAAACTCATCAATGAATAAGTCGATTTAAGCCCTTCACCTCTATTGAATCTCTTCGGGAAGCAATCTATTCCTTAATTTTATTGGATATACCTGTCAAAAACAACCACTTAAGAAGAAGCAACCCAATAAGTAATTACTCGAGAACATTTATATTTATATTCTCATTCTTATTTTCTGTACATTCATTCGTCTGAAGAAGCTACGGTGTAGTAAAATGCGTTACGAATCGCAATTATTAAGTAAAATTCCTTAAAACACAGTACTTGTTTGTTTTTTATTATTGATTGAGTGAGTCAATGGGAGTAGTTGAGTTCGTTTTATTATTGATAATGAAATTTTACCAAGTGAAAGCCTCCCGAATTCAAAAAAAAAAACTCACTCAATCACTTAAATCACAAACTAGCAGCTTATAATTTGATGCCATATGTCCTCTTTCATACCATTGTCACCGACAGACTTCAAAATTGAATAAAATTTGTTTTAAATAACAAAATTCCTTCGGTTTTTATAGACATAATTATCCATTGTGAAGAAAAGCATCAAATAACACAATTATTATATTCCATGAAAGGTACTTCCTTGAAAAAATACGCTAAGTTAAACTACGCTGTTCTTCTCTCCAATAACTTGCGAAACAATTTTACGAAATTTAAAATAACCACCTCTTACTCGAGCGGTTTGAACATAAAAATTCAAAAAATCAGGATTTTACAAAATTTCCGACATCCTCGAAGACTTTGGTATGCCATCACTTACCGAAATTACTGTCAAACTGGCTCGCAACCTTCTAGCAAACATATCAGTCCATCAGAGCACAACAATGTCTACTCTAACCAACTACAAACCAAAACGGTACGATACCATCAGAAGACCGTGTTCCCTGGTAATTGATTGGGTCCTCCGTCCGCGAAAGCGTATTTGACTTAGGCCAATATCCCCCATCTGCTGCAATTTTTCTCTATACATGTAGACTATAGCCTACGGGCTAGAACTCCAAATGGAGGTTTTTAGTCGGTGAAAATCCGACATTGGCCCTGCTCCCGCAGTGCATCTTTCCGAAGATGACCTATCGATCGAAACTGATCTTGTTTCTTAGAATATAAAATTGTGGTATGAAAAAATAAATAAGTATAAAATATATTTAACTTCATTTTCGTTGATAAAATAAATAAATCATCAATATTACTTATTCCCACTCGTTTCTAGGTGTTTTTGGCCTCAGGATTCATATGATCGATCGACTATTAGCTGAATGTTGAAAATCTTCTGGTGGAAAACGATATCAAATGTAATTCATTAACAACAAAAATGTATCCTCGAAGCCATTTTCTGTGTTAAAAACTAATGTGCGAATCAATGTTGTGCACATATAGGAGAAAAAATAATAACTGAAAAGTTCTACTACTTTTTGCTCACAACAATATAAGTATAAAATAAAGAATTTCGCTTATCTGCTCCGGGGAATGTCCGGAATAAAAGATAAACAAAACCTGCAGGTTTGCACAATGTCCAATTAGTGACACAATGGGGAATGTTAAATATGTAATTCAAGCTTAAAAACAAGTTTGAATTTCTTCGAACAACGACACCGCCGAATTGAATGATGCATTCGAAGCCAACAAACCAAATGAAAAGAGAACAAAAATACGCTATTGAATCAACGAACCACGCTCTACTTGAATTTTGTGCATGAAACAGTAAGACCATACAAGCGTTTCAGCGGTTATAATTTTTCAATTGCTCGAATTCATTCTACAGGCCTACAAAAAAATCATTTAGCATACGCAGAATTTATATATGAAATCAGTATTCAGTAGAGAGCTAGATATTTTCAGAAAAGAAAATATTTTCATCACTTAACCTGTCTGAAAACGATTTGCGAGGTGGTGAAATTAGAGAAGGCCTTGAAAAAATAAGATAAGCAAGCAAAACTGAGTCTCTGCGCATGCTTGTGTTCTCGCGACATTCATCCATAGAACCGATTAGAAATGCCAGAGGTGAGGTTAGTTCGTAAGTTCTCTGCCTAGACAATACACGTTCTTGGCCTTCCATGATAGTTCAGTCCAGGATAGAGTTCTAATAAAGTTAACTTAAAACGTAAGGTGTTGTAGATTGTTAAACTTTTGTTCTTTCTTTTCTCTCGTCATATAAGATCGGAGACTATACAGCATATTACGTCCGGAATTTTTCAAGGAGACTCTTTGAGTCCACTAAGGTTCTGTTTAGCTATGAACCCATTGTCCTCAATGCTCAACAGAACAGGATACGGATTTAGGATAAAAACAGATATGAATTATCATACAATCTCCCACCTGCTGTATATGATGACATCAAATTAAATGCTTCGAACAAGAAGCAATTGGATGATTTGCTGAAAACTGTCAGTAAGTTCTCGGCAGATGTTCATATGAAATTCGGGATTGAAAAATGTAAGACCCTGAACATTCAAAGAGGGAAAGTCATAGATGGTGAAACACAACTTCCAAACGGTGATATTTTACAGTGCATGAGGGATGGCGAAACATACAAATGTCTAGGATACCAACAAGCCATATTGCTAGACCAAAAACAATCAAAGGAGAAGATTCGTTCAGAACACAGTCAGCGTCTGAAGAATGTGCTGAAATCAATGTTGAACTCGGGAAATCTAGTCAAGGCAATTAACACCTACGCCATTCCAGTGTTGCTTTACTCATTTGGAATAATCAGATGGACTAAGACAGAACTCGATAATATTCAAAGGCAGACCCAAACGATGCTAACAAAGTACAACAACCATCATCCAAAATCGTCTGTGATACGAACAACTTTGAAGCGGAAAGAAGGAGGACGCGGATTAATAGATGTTGTCAATTTACACACAGAACAGATAAAAAATCTCAGAGAATTCTTCTCAGCAGAAGCTCTCACTTCTGACCTCCATAGAGTGATATCATTGGCTGATAAGGGATATACATCTCTAAATCTCTACCAGAGATGACCTGCTGAATCTACCGTTCTTATCAGATACTGAAAAACAAGAGCAATGGTTAAGATAGGAATTGCATGGACGACATCACCATGAGATTAATCAACCACACATCGACAAAGAAGCCTCCATCAAATGGTTGATGAAGGAAAATTATTCGCGGAAACAGAGGGATTCCTTGTGGCCAAACAAGACCAAGTGATCGCTACAAACAACTACAAAAAATTTATCATGAAGGACGGAACATTACAAACAGATAGGTGCAGAAAATGCCATATAAGATCGGAGACTATACAGCATATTAAGTCCGAATGTGAACAACTGGCCAATACGGACTATCTTCACAGGCATAATCAAGTGTGCAACATTATCCATCAGAAACTTGCACACAAGTACGGACTTCTGAATACCTTCCAGCCGTATTACAAGTATCAACCGGCGCCCGTATTGGAAAATGACTCTATCAGATTATACTACGATAGGCCTGTTATCACTGACAGAATGGTGACGAATAATAGGCCAGACATAGTGGTGTATGATAAGAGAGCCAGAACAGCAATGCTGGTGGATGTCGCCATACCGAATAATAACGACGTGCTGAACAAGTTCCAGGAGAAAAAGTCCAAATACACAGACCTTGCTATTGAGATCAAGCAGATGTGGCACCTCGAGAAAATAGATATTGTTCCTGTCATCGTATCCTCCACTGGGTTAATACCCAAAACTTTGCATGATAGCCTTAAGAAATTAGAATTACATAAGAATACCTATATAGAGATGCAAAAAGCTGTAATTCTTAATACATGTAGGATAGTTAGGAAATTTATGTCAAGTATATTGTAATCGAGCCCATTCCGTTTGATTGCTGAATCTGGGAAAGGTAAATCATATCCAGCTACTAGCTGAGATAGTGCATAAGTCCACGATAATAAATAATAATAATAAGTTCTTTATTTCCTACAGGTAGAACCCAATTACGGGAAAAATTTGAATATTTATATAACAAATCAACAACTTAAAGCGTAATCATAAGTAATGAGTTAATATATTAGTAAAAACCATGCAGCTATTCGAAATTTACTCGGTACAGAAAATGACAAAAATAAAATGAATAAATCAGAAAAATATATGCTATGGCATAAAATAAAATAGAATGAAAACACTCATGGCGTGAATTAAACTGAAACTTTGAAAAAAAAAAAGTATGCTAAACCTCAGATGCGCTTCACAGAACATTGTCCAGATATACACTACTAATAGTGGTAAACGAATCGAAATTAATATTACACAATCTCGAGATGGAATTATAAGTTGTACACATAAATAATATTGGAGATTGTGTGAGTGACTTTGTTCTGGGCGTGCTCAGGAAAAACAGACGCCCGTCTCTTGAGGTCAGTCTCGGAACTGAAATTTTCAGTTGAGCTAAAATAGAGGGAGAATCTGAACGATTATTCAGGAGGTTAAACAAAAATTTTAAGGCCAGAAAGCCTCTTCCTATGTTCAGGGTTGTCGCTCTGAACCTACTCAAGTGTGAACCTTGATCATACCCTCTTAGAGGGTAGGCACCATCTTCTTGCCAGACAAGGTGTTTGAAAAATCTTCTCTGAATTGCCTCCAAATGATAATCATGATAATAATAGATGGGATGCCAAATAATCGACGCATACTCCAACTTACTCCTAACAATAGTCCCAAAAAGTATTTGATTTCGTAAAGTGCTTTCCATTTCGAATTATGAACCCATATAATTTCGAGGCGGATGTAAATAAACAGTTGATATGAGGAACAAAATTGAATTTTTGGTCGAATATAAGACCAAGATCTTTTATATCAGTGGAACGTTTCAATACACCATTGTTTATAATATAAACAGAAAAAATTATGTTTTTCTTGCGAAAGTAAGCAACGACAGTGCACTTAGATACATTCAAGTCCAAACGATTAATCACACACCAGTTTGACACGGAACTTATGACTTCCTGCAAGACCTCACACTCGCGGTCTGACGCTATTTTCAGATATATTTTCATATCATCCGCATACATCAATTTGGGTATATTAATTATGTCCATGAGATCATCAATGAACATTATGAACAATAATGGACCAAGATTGGACCCCTGCGAGACTCCTGAAGTACAACAAATTCGCTGAAGCAAAAACTTTCCTGCTGTGCGAACTGTCGGTGGCCGACCAAGTAAGACTCCAAAAGAGCAGCTAAGGCTTCCGAGAAACCGAATCTGGACTTCAGTTTCCACAGCAATATACGATGATTCACTTTATCGAATGCTTTTTGAAAATCTGTATAAATAACCAATAATTCAAAATCTCGATTACATGCTGTGACAACTCTACCAGATTGCTCATCATGAATCCTTCCCCTGATCGCGGAAAATATAGCGTTGTATAAAATAATCTCGAGAAGTTTTGAGAAATTGGATAAAATCGCGATGGGCCTATAGTTACCTATGATGGTAGAATCTCCTTTCGTCAAAATGGGAACAATCTTAGGTACCTTCCATGTCGAGGGGTAAGGACAATATTGAAAACATGGCATAAGAAATGTGCAAAGACACGTCGTCCTTAACAACAAAGCTGGGTATACCATCTGGACCAGCGGTAGGCTTGCTAGATAGTTCTCTCGCAGCGGATATTATATCTTTCACAGAAATTGCATTCAGATTGATGAATTCAGTACGAAGAACTTCGCCATCATCAACTAACACATCTCCATTATATCCATCAGAGACACCACCAAAGTACTCTACGAAAGCACCAACAATGTCTGCAGGTTTCTCATATGTCCTCTCATCATCTCTCATCTCTCCTGGTTTACGTGAATGGCCTTTTTTTGATTTAATGAATGACCATGAAGTCAGAAGGATCACTGGAAATTCGCTCTTCGAATATAGTGCTCATAAGCTGTGTTCATTTTAGATTTCACAATACTCCTCAAAGACTTGAATTTATTGTAGTGAAACTCGGACATATGCTTTCTATAACTATCAAAGGCTTTTTCTTTGATTAAAATCTTCTTCTTCTTCACCGTGTAGAAGGCGTAGCGCCTGTTCAGTTCCGGTTTCCCTGCAGCAGTTCTTGTAAAGTTTATTGCCAACTGTCTCGCCATCGTTTTGGTGATCGTCCAACGGGTCTTCTTCCGTGTGGTATGTTGTTATATACGATTTTGGCTATTCTATCTGTGGCCATTCTGTTTACATGCTGGTTCCATTCTCTTCTTCTTTTCTTACCCATCTTACAATATCGTCTGTTTCACATTTTTCCTTATGTCGGTATTTCTTTGTCTGTCATTCAATGTGTAACCGGTTATAGTTCTTAGCGTTTTCATTTCTGTTGTTCTTAGTATCCTCTTTGTTACCGACGTTTCCGCTCTTGTTTCTGCCCCGTATGCCATAATTGGTCGCACACATGTTTTGTAGATTCTTGATTTGCATGGTATACTGAGGTGTTTATTTCTCCAAATTGGTTGTTTAAGATGTCCCGATTCTGCAGCTCCTTTGTTCACTTGTCTCCTCACTTCATCTTCAAGGTATCCTGTGCTTGTTATTTTGCACCCTAAGTATTCGAATGACATGACTTGGTCTATAGTGGCGTTGTCTATTGTTAACTTGTAGCGCAGAGGTTCCTTAGCTATGGTCATGCATTTTGTCTTACTTGTTGAGATTTCCATATTGAAATTTTTTGCGCGTTTGCTAAAGGCGTATAACATTCTTTGTAGGTCGTCTTCTGATTCTGCAATGAGTACGGCGTCATCGGCAAAGCATAAGATGTTAATTTTGTAGGTTCCCATGCGGTATCCTAGTCCCAAGTTTTTAACGGTCTCTACAAGTTGGTCCATAACAGTATTAAATAGTAGAGGGCTAAGACTATCACCTTGGCGGATGCCCGACGTTGTTCCGAAATGCTGCGTTAGGGTATGGTTTGTTCGTATTTGCGTTGTTGTATTAGTGTTCAGATCTTTTATGAGTCTTATATATTTTTTGGGTACCTCTTTGTTTTCCAGTATCTTGATTACATCCTTCAGTTGGACTCTGTCGAAGGCCTTCGTTAAGTCTATGAAACAAAGATTCAAGAGACTTTTCTACTAATTGCCTTGTTATAAATAATGCATCGACCGTGGACCGGTTTTTTCGAAAGCCTTGTTGCTCTTCGCTGATTGGCATTGTTGACGTTATGTCATCGGCAAGAATCTTTGTAAGCAGTTTCAAAGAGGTGCCTAATAAGATTATTCCGCGATAGTTGGCAGGATTTGTTTTGTCTCCTTTTTTAAAAATAGGCACTGTTACACTTCTTTTCCATTCTTCTGGTATTTTTCCGTGTTGAATTATGATGTTAAACAGTTTTGTGTACTCTTCTCTCATGGCTTCTCCGCCATATTTGATCATCTCATTTGTTATCTTATCTTCATTTGGAGCTTTCCTATTTTTAAGTTTACTTATTGCCATAGCTACTTGCTCTTTCGTGATTGTTACCGGTTCATTTATAATGTCGTTTTCTAAGTCTTCTTCTGGGGGTTCTTCTCCATATTCTGATTCGGTGTAAAGATTTTTGAAGTATTTTTCCCATGTTTCGTTTGTGATTGTTTTCAGTTGTATAGTTTCATTGGTGTCCTTTTTCATACCCCTTAATAATTTCCAAATTTGTTTTTGCGCTCCGTATATATCCGCTTCCATTTCAGCACTAAATATCTGCCAGTATTCTTCTTTAATTTCCCGAACTCTGTTATTCACCCTATTTCTTATTCTATGTATCTATTTCGGTTCTCTGGTGTCGGATGGTTCTTATATTCTAGATATATTTGTTTTTTTTTTCCTTTGTAATGTTTTTGACTTAAGTGGTGAACCAGGGTTTATTATTAGGTTTGCCGTTCTGTGATACCGTGCAGGTTCCCAAGGCCTCTGTGGCACCCTTGTATATGTTTTCTTTTAGTTTGAGCCATGCTATGTCGGGGTTATCTTGCTGCAATATTGGATTACGAGTTATATACTGTTTGCAACGGTTTGAATAAAATATCTTTTAATTTTGAAAAAATCAGTAGCGTCCTTTTTTCCTTGGGAATAACCTGTGTTATTACCTACGCCACTGGTGAGTTGACTTTAATACCCTGTAAATCGGTAAAGAAGTGTTTGCGGATCTATGTTTATATGAACTTTTTTCATGCAATGACTCCATCAATCACCTCCTTAAATATTGCAGTATCTTTTTCAAGCACCCTGTATATTTACACATTTTCACGATTCGTCCATAGGTACAATTCTGCCATTTCGTTGTGATCACAACTATTGAACGACTTTCGATGATAAGTAAAAGTTATTGTTTTTTTCTTCTACATTCTGATCAATTTAAAAGTATGTAAGATCTACAAAAATACTTTATTGCCATTTTGATAGGACATCGTCTGTGAACGACAAGTGAAAAAATAAAGATTGATAGCTCAAACATATTTTCATCGAAAAATATAAGCCCATAACGTGGCAATAAATATCTCATGAATTATTACTTGTAAAACTGTCAGCCATTCGAGTTAATAATTAGATAATTCACTGCAATTTAGAATGCCTACATGTATGCAGAAGAGAGCATGAAATATTGCTGCAAAGTAGCTCTTAGGCTACGTTAAATTTCAAGTCAAGATAGTAATTTCATTTGACCTTAAGTGGGCTCAAGACGGCCTTGCTAAAATCATTGCTATGTACTGTCTTTAAATGTAATTGGCCTATTGTGGAAAAAATTGCTGAACTTGATTCTGTAGTTCTGAAAATTGTTAATAAGCTACCACTAAATCTACTCCACGAAGGTTGGGGATATGGCGAAACTTTATGGAAAAAAAATTAAATGGCATTGGTCTTAGTCAGGGGTGCTCAAACTTGAACTGCTGGCGATCTACCTCAATATTTTTAGACTACTTACGATCGACTCTGAGAGACTGCAAGTATGTGTGATGCAGGGTTGTCGTACATACACGATACACCCTACCTACCTACCTACCTAAATAAGTAGGATGTACCGTAGCATATAGATATTAGCTTTCCGCACAATATACGTTATTTTAATCAAGGTTTGGGTTAGGTTTAGTTAGGTTCTTCTCTATATCAATGAGAAAACTCATAGTTGTTCGAAATTGCGAGTTTATTGGTTGTTACAAAACAAAAGAGTTACATATGGTGTTAAAATTAACTAAGGAGTGACTTTGGATGTTAAAGCGTGGCACTGAATGTCCTCAGCATACTTTTCATAAGATGGTACTAACCACTGAGTGCTACTCGCAAGCATGATTACATATGATCGTCAGTTAGTCGATTGCGAAAATGCAGATTCGCACAAGTAAGTTTACCCTAACATTTCCGACAGTTGAAGGGCAATTTGACGGATATTCATCTTCAGATATAAAACACCAGAAATTTGTATCAGATGCTGTAGCTTCGAGATGTATATCTGATATAATTTGCACCAACTTATTTTCCACAGAACATGAGTTCATATTAAACTGACTTTCTATTTCAGTAGCTAATTCCTCAATGTGTTTACATGAAAAAGGATAATGAAGACACTATATCACCACTACACCAAAACTTCAACCTTAACTCTCGACGCGCGTTCGCTAACTAAGTTAGCATCATCAGGAGATGATAAAATACTTATTATCATCTCATCATATTATCTCCTGATGATGCTAACTTAGTTAGCGAAACGCAAGTCGAAAGTTAAGGTTGAAGTTTAAGTGTAGTGGTGAAATAGTGTCTTCATAGTTCATATGCCAAAGGTTCCAAAATCACAACGTAGATGAAAAAGGATAACTCATAAATGATGCTATATTTGCCAATTTACTGCAATCATAAAAACGCATTTCGTCCCATACGTATATATATATATATATATATATATATATATATATATATATATATATATATATATATATATATATATATATATATATATATATATATATATATATATATATATATATATATATTCAACTGAGGAATCCTTGCCTTCAATGACGGAAAATGTTTCAGATCCTTTCTTTTCAGTTGATTTATGATAAGTTGCACTGCGCTAATCATATCAATAATAGTTTTTCCTTTACCTTGAAGCTCCAAGTTAATGGTGTTTAAGTGCATTGTGATGTCAGTCAACAATGCCAAATCAGTCAGCCATTTTTCGTTTTTCAACATCTGAGTGTCATCACCTTTTTCGTCTAGAAAAGCTGTTATTTCGGACAATAATTCTTGAAACCTTTCTAGGAATTTTCCGCGACTCAACTATCTGACGTCCGTGTGAAGAACTAAATCAGTGTGTTCAGCTGACCCCTATCTTCCAACTGCAAGCTACATACACGGATAGAATTCACAAATTTTGTTGCAATGCCCATAATTTCTTCCATGTTCAAAACTTCTGAACGCAAAACTTGATGATGTATACTGCAATGGAATGAAAAAATTGAAGTAAAATCTTCATTATCTCGACACAATGCCACAAAACCGTTTTTGTTTCCAGTCATTGCTGGTACTCCATCAGTTGTGATGCACACTAATTTATATATTGGTAGCTTGTAGATTTTTACAAAATTGAAGAAAACGTCATATAAATCTTCACCACAGGTCTTACCCTTCAGAGGATAGGTTATCAAAAATTCTTCCTTAGCCAACATGTCATTGAATACCATCCGAATAAAATTACACTGCTGGTCAGGGTCTGTCATATCGGATTCGTCGCACTGTAAAGAAAAGTATGTACATTTCATGATATCATGTATTAGTTTATCTGTCATGTCCTGACTCATGACTTCAATACGCCTTGTAACAGTCGGACGAAATAACTGAAGTTGTCTAATGGCAGACATGGTTTCTGTTATATTTTTAAAATCTCCAAATAAAGTCTTACCCGCTTCAATAAATGCTTCCTTCTCAACCGATCCATCTATCAATCGTTATACGTTTGAGATTTCTTCGCTGCACTCATTTTTTACTATTTAATAATAAACTTTGTATCGTTAGTTACAATTCAGAATGACACCAATTCCTGCAACCGCAACATTTATATCGACGTGAACGAAAGTCTCGAATGTTCCCGTCAAACGCGCCGCCCAAAATTTCTAGAAAAGAGGCAAGAATAAAAAACGCGGCTTTTCTTTCACAAGTACCGCACGTTCCTTTGATAAAGCCGCCTTTCGCCGCTAGCAATGTGTTATCTTATAACGTAATAATATTTTGTATTTCAGTTACCTACTTATTAAAAAATTTTTTCTTCTCGAAATCTACTCGAAAAGCACTCGCGATCGACTGGTGGATCGCAATCAACCGTTTAAGCACCCCTGTTCTTAACACTGATGCATCACAAGAACGGCAAGAATAGTTGCTTTTTCTGCCAATTTTTCTAAGGCAAAAACAACAACCACGAACTGTAGCTTCATTTTTTTAGGTAGTTCTAGTGGTTCGTTTTTTCGTTTTCAATAATTTGAGTGACCTGTAGGACAGTTCGATAACGTCTTTACATGCGTTCGATCAAATGGTTACTTCAATCTTGCTTCAAAAATTAGCCTATGATAGTAGTATGGCAGCGGGGTCTAATGGAAGCCAGAGGGTAATGAGAGCAGTGCGACTAGAGACAAAATTAGAGGTCGTACTCATTCGGTTGCCTCTCGGGCGCCTCCATCACACTGCAACCATGTTTCCCTGCCTAGACTGGTCAACTGAGAAAGAATCCTTTAAGAAGGCCGAGTTACCGACCATAACATTCAACACCCCCTCACGACCCCTCACCAGTCTATCAGGTCCAACATAATACACATAGATGGCAATAATTTAACCTGCAAGTATCAAACTTCGTCAATCAAACTTCAATCGCCGAAAAATGAATTGTCATTTGTCTGTCAATGTTTTCAGTTTCCCGCTTAAAGGTTCCTTTTCATTAGAGCGTTTTGACGCTGATTCGAATAGTCACGTGATTTTCAGCATTGACGCTAGAAAGTTGTGATTTCTGAACTTTCTTCTAGCGTCAGACGCTAGAAAAGAAAACTGACAAGTTTATATTTTCCGTCTTCAAGGCTTGCCAATAAAAACCCTGAGGCAACCAACAACATAGTTAGAGATCTTGAAAAAAGAATTTCGCAATATAAACACCTCAAAAAAGTCTAATGAACACTTACCAATATCTTTAAAATATGAATTGGATGATTCGAATTTATAGAAATCTTTCGGTTTTTGTTAGGATGTATTGTATATATGTATTCTCAAGAAAACAAAATAATATTTGACTTCTCCAAAGCAGCTATTATAAAAAAAATCTTGAAATTTAAAAATGACGAAATTTGGTAAAACAAAAAAAATCCTGAACTAATATTTTCGAAACGATATGGAAGCACTTATATTTTTCAGTACTCAGAAGGTCCACCTCTGTTATTAATGACACTTTGGCATCGTCGCGGCATGCTCAATATTGAATTGTCTATTACATTTTGGCCTAAGTCATTCCAAGCCCCCTGAACTGCTAATCGAAGCTCCTGTTCATGATGGAAGACGTTTTGACGCAGGAGATTTCTTTTTAGGGTGTCCCACACATGCTCGATGGGATTCAGATTTGGGGAGCAGGATGGCCGCGGTAGAAGATCGATATCATTCTCTTCAAGAACGTTCAAGACAACTCTTGCACGTTGAGGAGGGGCTTTATCTTGTTGGAAGAGTGGATTTTGACCCATTGTTTGGAGATACGGTACCACTACAGGTAAAACTATCTCATTTGCGTAAGAATATCCCGTGAGGTTGTTCTGTATGTAAGCGAGGTCAGTTCTTCCACCAAGGCGTATACCTCCCCAAAACATCACTGATCCGCCTCCCTGTCTAACAACTTCTCGAGCATGCTGGAGACGGTTTTGCTTTCCAGGTTCCCTCAATATTCGAATTCTTCCCGAATCGGGATAGTAACTTAATCTAGATTCATCACTGAAGCGAACTGTGGCCCACCTCTCTTGATCCCAGTTTACGTGTTCTTGGCACCAAGCTAAACAAGCACCGCGATTTCCATGGGTCAGTTGTGGAAGCCTTCAAGGACGTCTGGAGTGGAGTTGACTTTCGTGCAGTCGATTTCTCACAGTTTGGTCGGAAATTTTTACATTATAAACTCGTGATAGCTCTTAGGCTAACTGAGATGCTGTGGTAGTACGATCTCTTCTGGCTTGTAAAATCAAAAATCGGTCTTGAGCGACTGTAGTAATCCTGAAACGACCTGTATAGCGTTCTTCTACGCTACTTGTTTCATTGGAACGCGACCATAAACGGTTTCTGACACTTGGGCTACTTCCCAGAACCCTGGATACTTCCCGTTGTGAGCTCCCAGCTTGGAGCATGCCAACGGCTCGTAACATCTCTTCTCTAGTCAAATGTCGTATTTCCATGGTCGAATCACAAAACTTGAATCTTTTATTTGTGCTTACAACATAAACAAAGTGCCAACTAACTGATTTCAAACACTGAATACATGAAAGGATTATAAAGCAGCGTCGCATCTGCTGCATTTTTAGTTTTTTATAAAAAAAACTGAAATCTGTTGCGGCACTCTACATAATTTGGTGAGAAATTGATGCAGGTGTTAATTTAAAAAAAAATCATCCATATTGATCGTTCTGGATACAATATATCGATATTCAGAAGTGTTCCCTAGACTTTTTTGAGGTATTTATAACACTAAAGATTTCAGAAATGATGCCAAATCAATGAAGAATAGACTTTAATTTATCAATCATCAATTAAGTGTTTTAACACAAAATAAGTGACAAATGACATATTTTGACGCTGAAAACCCCTTTTTATGGGAGCGTCATGATTTCATAGAAAAATAGGACTCGTGACCATTTTGACGCTTGAAATGAGCGTCAAAACGCTCCAATGGAAAGGCACTTCAACTCTTTTATTTTTGCGGTTTGCGTTCTGAAATCATTTTCTTTTCAGGTATTTCCGTTGCTGGTGTCTTCGAATGAAGTTTAGTAATTATATGGAAAATTTATGGTAAATGAATCGAATTTGTAAAGTTTTAGCTGATACTTTGTGCATCTGCTTTAAGCTTCACCCTACTAGTCCAGAAGAGGTGGAAAAAACTATCTGCTAATTGAAGAACAATAAGTCACCAGGGTTTGACGCATTTCGCTCCGAAACTCTCAAGAAAATCAAGCTCGAAATATCAACTCCTCTGTCACATATTGTAGATGAATTGTAACAAAATTAAATTCAAGCAACGGTAAGAAATTTTAGAAAGATTGAAAATGAAAAAAGTTTAAGAACAAGTGTAACAAAAATTACTTTTACTGGTTTAGCCCAGAAGAAAATGATCAATGAGACTCTAATTCAATAATTGTCACTGAAATCTTGCAAGAAAAGTCAAGGAAGTTTTGCATTTTGACGCTTGAATCGAGTGTCAAAACGCTCCGATGGAAAGGCACTTCAACCCTTTTATTTTTGTGGTTTACGCTTCCGAAATCATTTTGTTTTCAGGTGTTTCCGTTGCTGGCGTCTTCGAATGAAGTTTAGTAATTTTCTGGTAAATTTATGGTAAGTGAATTGAATTTGTAAAGTTTTAGTTGATACTTTGTGCAGCTTGAGCTTTGGTTGATTCTACGGTACCTGAATTGTATTATATCCAATTGTTTTAATTTTGAGGTTCACCCCTATGGCGTTCGGCGGGAAAAGACTATATCATAGAAGAGGGCCCCTGTGAATGGCGAGGAAACAAAAGTTACATTGTTCATAATAACAATTAGCGAAGATGTACAGTATGCCATAAAAAAGCAAATTTTTTCTGACAAATATGTGATGTTGGCTTGCATCCAAAAGATTCTTTTGTTTCTTATCATACTAGTTAATGTTCTTTTGATGAAAATAAAGACTTTGTTTGAAATCAATCGATAATTTAATATGAGTATGCTATACTACTCCGGTCCTTTTAAATGGAATCATAGTTTCGACCAATAGCAACACTCGAAATTTAAAAAAAATGGATTATACTTTATATTCCCCCTTTCAACTACAATCAACGCAAAAAGTTCCGTTTATAAAAAAAAGAAAGTTTCAGGGTTATATAGGTTAAATACAAAAATTATATGACTTTATAACAAATCAATTGCAACAATTGCAGAAAGCATCTTCAATTGCTGTGCCATTTTATTTCCCGGATCTGCCACCTTTTATCTGTTATTTCTTCCAAAATCTTTCATAAATATGAAGCCTACACTCTGTATACATAAAATGGATGTTTTAACAGATTAATAAAACATTTAAAGAAGAATCATAAAAGATTATATTCTTTCTCAAATCAGGAAATACTATACGCCATTACCAAAAGGTAATAACTGTCCAACATCACATAGCCTGAAACAATGTCTCCTCAGATAAAACTGTCACTTCAAAACTACCATCATATTTTAGCCTTTTTATTTCTGCTACTAATTACCTACAATGTATTAATTTTATCGGTATTCGTATAAAATATATTATACGCATTTGATAGATATATTTCCATTAAAATATAGCCTAAGAACAAATTGTTCACTTTTACAACCTCGTCAGTTATGAGTCTGCGTAAAATCAATAACATCGAAAGGTGAAGTGGATTAGAGGAAATTCAAATTTATTACCAATTGATTTATCGATATTTAAATCATGTGTTAGTACAAGCCTATGAATTTGCCTGATACAGAGAGAATATGAAAGTATAAAAATAACTTTAATGTAGTAAAGGTCGTAATCATAAATATGTTTCCATAAAATTTTGAAATTAATGAATTCTAGTCTGGATTTGTATCAAAAACGATTTATTGTATATTACTTGATATGATCTTATTTTAATTGTATGTTTAAACATCATCATTTACTTCAACTCAAAATTATGGCAATTGATTTGGAACTAAACAAGAATGTTTTACTATATTCATGACGTCCAAATAAGCATAAAACATCTGTATAGGAAAAGCACATGTCTCATTGACCACCTGCGTGCGCATACAACTAATCACGTGAAATGCGCCAAGTTGTACCATGGTGAAGCTGCCATCTGCTTTAAGCTTTACTCTACTAGTCCAGAAGAGGTGGAAAAACTATCTGACAATTGAAAAACAATAAGTAACCAGGCTTTGACGCATTTCGCTCCGAAACTCTCAAAAAAATCAAGCTCGAAATATCATCTCCTCTGTCACATATTAAAGATAAATTGTAACAAAATTAAATCCAGGCAACGATAAGAAAATTTAGAAAGATTGAAGATAAAATAAAATTAAGAACAAGTGTAAGAAAAATGACTTTTACTGGTTAAGTCCAGAGAAAAATGAGCAATGAGACTAATTCAATAATTGCCACTGAAATCTTGGAAGAAAAGTCAAGGAATTTTTACTCAAATATTTAATTACATATTATAATTATGGTGAACAATGTCAACAAATGCTTCGTTCTATATATATATATATATATATATATATATATATATATATATATATATATATATATATATATATATATATATATATATATATATATATATATATAAAAAAAAAAGTGATAATACTATTGATCCGTCTCAATATAGACCAATTACTTGCCTTCCAACAATATATAAAATTCTAATTGCATGTATTACCAAAAAATTTATGCACATTTGGAGAATTATAATATTCTTTCCGAACAACAAAAGGAAGTAGAAAAAACACCTTGGTACTAAAGAGCAACTTGTAATTGATTATGTTGCTTTGAATCAAGCTCAAACTAAGAAGAGAAATATTCATACAGCCTTCATTGATTACCAAAAGGCTTTTGATAGCTCTCCCCATTCATGGCTTCAAGAAATTTTGGAAATTTATGAAATTGATAAGACACTTCGTCTTTTTCTTGAATTTGTAATGAAAAATTGGAGAACCAATCTTCATTTAAATATTTCAAAACAATCGTTAAAATCCGAAGTAATTCCAATCAAAAGAGGCATTTTTCAAGGTGATTCTTTAAGTGCTCTTTGGTTTTGTCTTTGCCTTAATCCATTATCTCATGAATTAAATGCTACTAGTTGCGGCTTCAAAATAAAGAGTCTATCAACTGAGTTCAAACTAAGTCACTCAATTTATTTAGATGATATTAAATTATATGCCGGAACCAGATCTCATTTAAAAAGTCTACTTGAGATTACTTTCAACCATTCCAATAATATTCATATGAAATTTGGTTTTCAAAAAGCTTTCAAATTCGAAATCGAGCCAATGCATCAAAGAGATACATATAAATATCTTGGATTTTGTCAAGAGAAGACAATTAACCAGAGCAGCACTAAAGAAAATATTAGAAGTTCATATTACAAAAGACTTAGAATTATCATCAAGAGTCATTTAACTAGTAAAAACCTTTTCAGAGCTATCAACTCCTATGCAGTTCCTATTCTTACATCTTCATTTGGAATTATTAAATGGTCTAAACTGATCCAAATGAATTACAATGTCAAACGAGGAAAATGCTTTGTAAATATCATAAGCACCACCCAAAGTCAGCTGTTCAGAGAGTTACACTACCTAGATATCTTGGAGGTCGTGGATTAACTGATTTGAATAATCTTCATAGTAAACAGATTTTTCATCTACGTTCCCATTTTCATGATAAACAGAGAACGTCTAAATTACATGATATTGTTGTTGCTTCAGATTATAATCTTACACCTCTGAACTTGACAATGCAAAAGGTAGATTTTGATATATTTGATGATAATTCTAAAAGAGAAAGTTGGATGCAGAAGGAATTACACGGAAAGCACCCTAAAGAATTGAAAAATGATTATATTGATGAAATCGCATCGAACAAATGGTTAGTATCTGGAGAATTGTTTGCTGAAACAGAAGGCTTGGCAATTGCGATCCAGGATCTGGTTGTTTTCACGAGGAATTATAGAAAACACATCTTCAAACAAAATATAGATGATTCTTGCCGTAGATGTTTCTGTTCTTCAGAAACAGTTTTTCATATATTATCATCTTGCTCAGTCCTTGCTTCAACAGATTATTTAGAAAGACATAATGCCGTCGCTAATATTATTCATTTTAATCTAGGAATTAAACATGACCTAATTTCCCAAAAGAAAAACATTTTTCAAATATGAACCTGAGATTATTTGTGAAAATGACAAATATAAACTTTATTTTGATAAAACAATTATTTGCAACAGAGCTGTAAAACACAATAGACCAGATATCATTCTTAATGATTAACAGAATCAAATAACATATATAATTGATATTGCTATACCCGACACACATAATATACAAAATAAATACAATGAAAAAATTTCTAAATATATGATGCTTGGCGACGAGATAAAAAAATGTGGAAAATGAAAAAATATTTATTCTACCGATTATTATTTCCACAACAGGTGTTATTCCCAGAAATCTTCACAAAAGTATTGACACTACTCGTTGGTACATTGATATCATTATCTGATGATGCTATAGTATGTATATATTCTGGTAGATTGATATATTCTCATAACATTTAACGTTATCCTGGCTAACTCGTCGGGGTGAAACCCCTACTATATATATATATATATATATATATATATATATATATATATATATATATATATATATATATATATATATATATATATATATATATATATATATATATAGACTTATCTTGGTGAAATAGATGAGGTAGAGATCGTCTATGTTATAGTTCCCAATCAATTAGGGAGTTCAAAATCCAAAAAGATCTTGTATTTTACAGCAGCATGTGGAGGAAAACTTCTATTTCATCTGGATTTCTGGACTCCAGATAGAAGTTATATCTCAACCTCTGAGCTCCACCTACGACTTTCCATCTACGATTCTCCACCTAGGAATCTCTATCTACGACTCTCCACCTAGGACCTATATTTTTGATATAGGTCTAATTTTCACTACATAATTTTGATATTATTTAATTATTTCAAATACAATTAAAGAGGATTTTCAAGAACTGATTAGCTTGAAGGTCTGCGGCAGAAAGAAAATGCTGGGAAAGGTTCGGAAGCCGGTAAGACATACCATCTGATAGCCGGATTATGCGCATCAGACTGTTAGCCAGTGTCAGGTGTTTTAATTCAAATTGTTGTGAGGTGATTTAGCACGCTACAAATTGTTTCACAACCGGATTTTTTCCTGACAGTATCAAAAAAGTTGTTGTTCATCCACTATACAAAAAATGACGATAAAAAGGAGATGTCAAATTATAGACCAATTTCTCTTATGTCAAACTTATCGAAAATCATGTTTGGAGCAGCATAAGATCATTTCAGATGGTCAGTATGGAATCAGGCCTAATAGGTCTACAGAGGATGCGATTAGAGACCTAACGCAATCTATATATGATTACCTTGATAAGAACACACCGCATTTATGTATTTCCCTCGACCTATCGAAAGCGTTCGATACGGTGTCACACAATAATCTACTTGAAAAACTTTATCGATATGGTTTCCGAGGAACAATATTCAAATTACACCAAAGTTATTTAAACAACAGAAAACAGGTAGTAAAATAGGAAATGTAATGAGTGAAGAAAGTATGCTTACATACGGTGTCCCACAGGGTACTGTGCTTGGCCCTTTATTATTCATTTCGTACGTAAACAACATTCACAGAATGAAAATCCAAGAAAAAATCATCAGTTTCGCGGATGACACCACCGTATTATATAATCTTGGGTGGAACTGAAAGAGAAAGCCGAAAAAGATTTCAAATCAATTAAAAATTGGCTGTTAGCAAATAAATTTACATTAAACCAGGAAAAGTCATTACCGTTTTCATCTTACCAGTCGGGCCTTCCAAAGATGGAACCCCTCAGGATGGATGAATAAGTGTTATATCTTTGGAAAGGTCTTTCAATTCTCTATTCAAATATTGTACCTTCATGAACATTTAATATCAAACAGAAAGTTCAATCCCAACGAAAGTTTGTTTTTTAACAAAAATTTTCCATCCCCTCTATGTCAGGATTGATTGCTTTTAGTGGAAAAAGCTGAGACACGTCAATTTTTGATTGGAGAGGAACCTATTTCTGAGTTGATATGGAACACGTGAAATCAACCCTGCCCTAGCAGCTCCTAAGTTGAAATTCATTATTGGGAAAGTTGATCGAGTGAGATATCAGCCGATTTACATATCAGAAACCTGCAGTTATTATCTAATGTTATTTGGTTGATATCTCTCAAAAAGAACAAATCATTGGTCTTCAACAGATCTTTTCATCAGAACATTTTTTTTTGTGTGCATGCGTTAGCATCAGCCATCTTTTTCGTACTGTTTTTATGTAAACAACCATGCTCCAGTGCCCACTTCTCGTGTATCAGAAATTAAAATATTACTTTAAGTTGAATAATTTTAAAGAAACAACAAAACGGTGTTGTTATGGAGTGTGTAAAAGTGATGCACGGTACATATGATTCAAAACCTATATATACTATTTTATAAATTTGCCAAATGTTTATATAATTTGTTTTTTGACTCAATACATTTCGACTTTGATTGGGTGTGTTTAAGACATTTAGCCATTTCTCTTTGTCAACTGGTACATTATTCTTCATTGTGAAATATAAAAACTTCTATTCCAGAGAAATACATGTAACATCAGGTGTACCTCAGGGATCACATTTCGGCCCTCTCTTATTTAATATCTTTATCAACGATTTAAAGGAGTTTGTTTCCACTAGATTCCTTTCATTCGCCGACGATATCAAGTTGTACTCAATTGTGAGGCATTCCCGTGATTCAATGAACTTGCAGTCTTAAATTGAAAGTTTCCTTTTGTGAGTGGAAATAATGTTCTTAAGTTAAATATCGATAAGTGCAAGCTAATTACATTTCACAAATCTAGAACGCCCAGGGCCCCCGTGAAGGCTACTGGCGCTTGTGTGCAAAAAGGATTTTGACCTATATATATATATATATATATATATATATATATATATATATATATATATATATATATATATATATATATATATATATATATACTACTTTCTACTTATACTTAGATATTTAAAAAATAACCAGATATTTCTGATAACAAATACCTAGGGAACTTCGTTTTGAAATCAAAATGATAGCTGAGTCTAGATGCAATAGAAAAATAAAAGATAGCTATTGTAGTAGGTGTTCATAGATATTTTCCGAGATTTTGCTGTTGCAAATTCACTAATTACATCGCTAAAATTTATACCGTCAAAAATGCATGCCCTTCGTGTGGTCCGGTCGAGATAGGTCGCGATTGATTCAGATGGACCAGTAATTATTCTAGGACATCTGGATATCAATGGTTTTGTAAATGACAATACGTTTTGGATTTAATTTTATTTTTGTTACTTCTTGCTACAGTGGGGTTTCCGTTTAATCATGTATGTAATTATACTTCAGCATGATGAATAAATAAATAATTGCATTTTTGACTCAGTAAAAATCATAAATTTTTATATATTGGCTCATTTCAAACATTTAATTTATGATAAAAACTATTAAACATATTAAATTTAGTTTTACGTTTGTCCTAATTAATAATATCATATGTAGCCTTAAAATATTAGTTTTTTCCATAAATATTACTCAAAATATATTCTCATCATTACAAATGAATTGACATTAACAATGAGAGTAAAATTGTAAATATTAATTTTGTTTATAAGTTTTAAAATAATAAACAAACGTTAACGCTTTATCTCCCAATCAGGTCACTTTTTTTTTCCTTTTTGCGGACGCCCATGACATTTGAGCCACCTCTTCAATTGTTAACAATTATGAGCTTTTACTGAATCATGAATGAGTGAAGCACCATCGATAGTTTTTTTCAACAATTTATTATTTTGTGGAGATGATATTCCTTACCCAGCCATTGTTGATTAAAACAGTACGAATGTTTTGAATTGCCTCCGTTTCAATATGTCTGCTACGCTTACGCACATCATACGATGAAAAAGCCGACTCGCATAGCAAAGAAATAAGGACTTTCCTACGATCACTGTATTTGTAGACCCGAAAAACGTCGTTATGCCCAGCAGCTCATCGAAGAACACCCAATTGGCAATCAAGCACAAACCATTGTAAGATATTTAAATTTATATTATAGTTATTTCAAATTGAACTTTATTGAGCAATAAATATTATTAATTGTATTACACCGCCATCTATCAAAACTTAATTAACTGAAAGGCTGTTGAATAATGTGCCACATACTTAATACAGAAGCTAAGGGTAGTTAATACTCGATTTCCCATCAACACTACTAACCAAAAATACACACTATTATCCTATAATGAACATTCAATTTGCAATAACAAATATTGAGGTCAATAATTGGGATAGAAGCTATACTATCTTTCAAGGTTGACTTGAAATATATATATATATATATATATATATATATATATATATATATATATATATATATATATATATATATATATATAAATTTCGTGTCATGATGTATCTTTAGTATAAATTCCCAAACTGAACCGATTTTGATCAAATTTCGCAACTCTCTCTAATTTGGTCCACCTTGAAAGATAGTATAGCTTCTATTCTAGAATTCCGTAAGGACAGTCCTATCAGGTATCAGGGGAAGTGAATCTACCCCTGCCCCTTCCGTAGATTCCTGAAGTTTTCTGACCCGGAAAGCTACTATCTGTAAGGGTCCATAGCTCAGAGTTACGAGTGAAGCCCACAACGGTAGGAGTCTTCTGGCGGAGGTGGCAACCTAAGTCTTTTGGGGTAAAATAAAGACAGGGGCAGATGGGGCTCTGAAGCTGTAGTGAATGCAACCTATCTAGAGGAGCAAACGTCGACAACAAACCTTGGCCCTCCAGGTTGGTGGTTGAGTCAACAGGCTAGCAACCTGCTATTCAAAAAAGGTTCATTATGCTAAAAATTTCGATAAATCGCCTCGGGATCAGGATGGATATTTATATATATAATATTAAAAACTTTGCAATATAACTGTCGCCAATACAAATTCGAAATGTAACTAGACTTTCACTAAAAACAATATATTTTCATTGAGAAATTTGAATTTTGTTTTTTCATTGATTACAATTTATTCGGCCAGAGATTCAGTAGATTCAGCAAGGCCTAAAATTATATAAAGATTTTTATTTCTGTGATTGTCCTTGAACTATCTGACATTGGCATATTCATAATTTGACACTTGAAAGTCGGTCAAATCAAATTAGTCCAACAAAATCATAAGTTCAAGTTCTTTTTATAACTAAACCCACAGGTTTGAAAATATCTCAAAATTTCTCAATGAAACATTGCACTCGATACTCAACATTGCATTTTCTTCCCCTACTTAAATAAAGTGAAAATTAATGGAACCTTCAAACATTGGAAATCTTGTGTTTATTACTTGAAACCAGGAAAATAAGTAAGTTTCAATATATTGAAGAATTGCCATATCATTGTAAATAATTTGTCTTTTGAATATTACAGGTGATGGGAAATAGTAGTAAAAAGCAAGCTGCCAAATGTAATTTCTTGTCTAAAGATGAACAAAATATTGTTAGTAATGCTTTTCGTTTGATAAGTAAAAATTCTGATCGAATTAAAGAAGACGAGTTGACTGTAAGATTTAAATATCCGTCAAGTACATTTATCTCTTATCTATTTTATATTTTTAGAAATTATGGAGTAGCCAAATTGATGCTCGTCTGTTGCAGTATATAAACAATTATTTATTTGGTATAGGTGATGAAAAACAAATGTTTGTTTCCTTATCAGCATTTGCAGAGCTTTATGTTTTTTGTACAAGGGGTACTGTTGATGAGAAGTTCAAGGTTCTCCTCAAGTCCCTGGGTAAATCAGAAAATGAAACATGTGATGTTCCTTACAGTCTAGTCAAAGAGGTAAATATACATTAATATATTTAGTATAATCGCAAATTTGTTATACATACAACTTTAAATTCAAGCATATTTAAATGAGGATTTAAATATGCTTAAGAAATTTATGGAAGTTGCAATAATTTCTATGATTCTAATCATTTTTTCAGTATGTTGAAAGCATCGTATCTTCCTATTTGAAAATTCAAAAAGTTAGTAATAATAGACAGTTCAAATCATGGTTCTCAAAAGGTTGCTTCATAGCTCCACAAAATATACAAAGGCTTGGAGAATCATTATCAAAAGATTTGTCAGTTGGAGAAAGTATCAACAAAGTAACTTTGGAAAACTGGCTTCAGACATGCACTCTATTAGGTCAACTTCTTCTGTATGTCTTCAATCATCTCTATAAAATGTCTTACAAAGAAAAAGAGAAACCAGTCGACAGAGCAGGTCACTCCCATGACGAAGATGAAGTGGATAGGGAATCACATGCACGTGATAGAAGTTTAATTCCGATATGCAAAGGTCTCGATCTTATACCTTCTTATCCAAGTATTCTCGACTTGAACCAGATTATTTTTATGAATTCGAATCTTCCGCAAGAATTTCAAACTGATTGGAGATTTTTGTTCAGTTCGGAGATACATGGCGAGTCTTTTTCCACATTGATAGGTGAGGACATTGTTAAAAAACCAGCAATTTTAAAACTAAATATTTTTGAATACTAAATAACTTATCTTCAAGAACCAATTTCTATTTTACGGAATATTTCTGTCAAGCAGTAAACATTTTTTTGGGAGTGGAGTCAATTTCCAAGGAAAAATACCACAAGTCTAGCCCACGGGTTCCCAAACGGGGGGCGTGACATCCAAATGAAATAAATAAAAAAATTACAAAAATAATTTCCTTAAATCTTTGTAATAAAGCCTTTCTAAGTTTTCATAATTGTTTTTGTAAAGTTTTATTAAAGTTGTAAACTTTATCAAAGAAGGCTACAGTTTTTAAAACTACAAAGCACACAAGAGTTCAAGGTTATCAAAACTGTTCCCCTCGACGGCAACGGCCGTGTGTACCGATTCCTCCGTTTGGCCTTGGTGTGAGTGCGAGTGTCCCCGCACCCCTTCCACCTCCAACCCCACCGCATCTTCAGTCCAATGTCAATAACCTTGCAGTTTGTTCAGTGCTTGAGTTGTAACTAGGTCGTTCTAACACAGTGCTTTCCGTGAAATATCAGTCAGCGTGTTTGCTGTATTGTGGGTGTTCTATATTTGTTTTGACGTTTGAATTGGAGTAATTGTTTTTGTGTTGTGAGAGTACTGTGTGAAGCTGAATCAGAGAAGATGAACACGGCAAAGAAACGCAAGTATATTGACGATTATATTCAATATGGGTTTGTTTCCTTGCTTGAAGATAAAGTTGATCACCCTCAGTGCGTTATTTGCTATGAAATATTAAGCAATGACGCGATGAGGTCTAATCGTCTTCTGAGACATTTGTCAACCAAACATGCCTCTTTAAAGGACAAACCTAAAGAATTTTTCGCTGCGAAATCTCAGAATTTAAAGCGCATGAAGTTAGATAGCACTGGATGTGCTGCACAGTCATCTCTTAAAGTGCTTGAAGCTTTCTGTGTATTATCTCTTCTTATTGCTAAGGAAAAGAAAAAACTATTGGTGAAACACTTGTTAAACCGTGACTTTTAAAAGCAGCCGATGTTGTCCTTGGAACTGATAGGCAAAAGCTATCACAAATACCACTTTCACGACACCGTAAAACACCGAATTGATGATATGGCCGAGGACATTAAAAACCAGGTGGTGGGTATAGACGTAGCACAATGTTCTCATTTGATTGTATATGTTCGTTACATTGAAAATGAAAGAATGAAGGATGAACTGATGTTTTCTACTGAGCTGGTGACCACTACTAAAGCTGTAGATGTGATGAAGCAGTATCAGACTTTTTTGAGAAACACGAACTTTCTTAGCAAAAACTTATTGGTGTATGCGCGGACAGTGCTCCTTGAATGCTGGGTTCGCACTGAGGTTTTGTGCAGTTGGTCAACCAGAAGATTGTTGACGTGGTTGGGATTCATTGTTCTATTCACCGCCAAACCTTGGCAGCAAAAACGCTTCCAAACAAACTCAATGCTGTTTTGAAGCTATTTATTACAGTAGTCAACTACGTAAAGAACAGTGCATTAAATACTTGACTGCACATAACGCTGCTATTTCATACAGAAAAACGATGGCTACCAGAAGGCCATATGTTAGAATGACTATTTGAGCTCCGTGATGAAGTGATTACATTTTTGGCACTGCAGAAACCAAACGAGCTTAGTGCAGAGTTCAAAAAACTCAGTAACCAAGTGATTTTGGCCTATTTATCAGACTTTTTTTGACACGTTAAACAACCTACACTTGAGACTGCAAGGTGCAGACTCAAATTTAGTAACACATCGGGATGCCATCAAGATTTACGTAGAGAAACTACAACTTTGGATGCATAGAGTATCAATGAACCCCAGCAACTATGCAAGTTTCAACAAAGTAGTGTCAATCTCAGAAGAAGCATGTTTTGAGGACGTTTTTGAAGGACCGCTTTTGAAAAACTTGATAGTTGACCATTTGAAGAACCTCAAGGAGGAGTTCAGCAGGTACTTTCCTAACTTCAATCCTTGAACATTTTGAATAGGGAAGATGGGTCGAGTGATGACTCAAAAGAAAGGTGGTATCTTTGTCTACATTGCCTTGAACGAATTTTCATTTTTGATTGTAAACTGTAAATGATACAGGGTGAGCAACTGACTATTTCCCTGAGACTATTCAAGTTTCAGTGAGGTAAAATGGAACAGATCCATGCTGATCAATGGCAGTCATCATCAAGTACCATCCTCATCTCGAATTTCAATCCCTGGAGCAGGGGTGAAAACGCTTGAAAATTTGGAAGGGGGTAGATGTGTCGAGTGATACCTCGAAAGAAAGGTATTATCTTCGTCTGCATCCCCGTGAACGGATTTTCATTTTTGATTGAGAACTGTAGAAGATACAGAGTGAGTTACTGAAAAATAGAGGAGACTATCTATCGCCCTGAGGTATCACTGGATCGAAATATTACCCCTGCTCTAGGGATTGAAATTCGAGATGAGAGTGATTTCGGAAGATGACAGCTTTTGATCTAAAATGAATCTATTCCAGTTTTTCGCACTAATACTCCAATAGTCTTGGGGCGATAGTCTTCTCTATTTTTCAGCGGCTCACTCTGTATCTTCTACAGTTTTCAATCAAAAATGAAAATTCTTTCACGAGAATGCAGACAAAGATCATACCTTTCTTTCGAGGTATCACTCGACCCATCTACACTCTTCCAAATTTTCAAGGGTTGTCACCCCTGCTCCAGGGGTTGAAATTCGAGATGAGAATGGTACTGGATGATGACTGCCATTCATCAGCATGGATCTGTTCCATTTTACCTCACTGAAACTTGAATAGTCTCAGGGAAATAGTCTTCTCTATCTTTCAGTTGCTCACCCTGTATCTTTTACAGTTTTCAATTAAAAATGGAAATTCGTTCAAGGCAATGTAGACAAAGATATCACCTTTCTTTTGAGTAATCACTCGACCCATCTTCCCTATTCAAAATGTTCAAGGATTGCAACCCCGCTTAGGGGGTTGATATTTCAGGCAAGTTTTGTACCCCAAAAGATGTCCCCCTTGAAACAATAATTGACCTGTTTTTGCGTTTTGATCAGAAATTAATATCTTGGTAGATATAGCCTCTGTTTAGTTTTCGTTGAAGCACCCTGTATGAGTTACAGGGGAGTCGTGCATATTTTGAATTTGTTGGTTCATGTTTTTGTTCGATTTGCAGGATTACCAAAATCAGTATTGTAAGTTCATTCATTATTCCTCTATTTACAAATTAAGTTTCACGTAACTTATATCACGTACATTTTAGTATTTTTGTTTGTTTCCGTTACATGTTTACATTTCATTCATAACCACTTCACTGTCGGTTTTTAACTTGTAAATATTTTTGAGTCTCTAATATGTTTCTAACTTGTATTGTTCGAGATACTTTGCTGTTCTCTTTTACTTCGTTTTGACCTTTTCAAAGATTTTACAATGGCATCAACTGTTGTTATAGTGCCCTGAGGATGGAATTTTCCGAAACGTCGGCTAGACTGAAGAGGTAGTTTTCCTTCGAAATTGACCCCATTCCCACAAAAATTATTACTGCATCATATTGTTGGGTTACCAAACATTCCCTCAAATTTTTGTCAAGTTTTCTTTCTTTTTTTAGGAAGGATAATAGATCAAGGTCCCACAATTCTAGTCCTAGAGACCCGAGACGGGTATATCTTTGGCGGATTTGCTCCAGCGAGTTGGAACTTGAACCCAAAATTTTATGGAAATGATAGCTGTTTTCTTTTCACATTAGCACCAAGAATGCGTTTATTTCCATCTACAGGATACAATCAGCATTTTCAGTATTTAAACTTGCATCAACACACTCTGCCAAATGGTTTGGTAAGCTTCGATTCCATTTATTCTCTTAACCTTCTGAATTATCTTTCAAACTAAAACGCTACCAAAGTGAAGGAAATGTTCGAAACAAAAGAGTGACTTCTCATGTCACCAATATGTTTTTCTACAATATAAAAGTTGAGAATAACAATTCTTTTTGACTATTAAAACTTTTAATAAATACAAATTCCTTTCCAAAGTTATATTCAAATGCCATGGCAACCTCAATAACCTACGGTTGAAGAAAAGGGTTGAATAGCTTTGAATTCCTGGTCATGAGGGGCACAAATGCAAAGAAGTACAGTAAAACCTCCGAATAACGGACACCCACGGGATCAAAAAGTTGTCCGCTATTGGGGGTGTCCGTTATTGGAGGTTCGTGATAGGGACAGATGAATAAAAAATACTGAGACCAACAAATTTATACTATATTTTATTGTTTGAAATAATCTTGGATAGTGGTTTGTTTTGCTGTCTTCAATTTTTTCTTGAAAATTTCAGACTCACAGTCTAAAAGAGTTGAGGAAATATTTTTGGTTAGATGTGGATGGTTTATAATAAAAAAGTTTTCTATATCTCTCAATTTTTCACATACCTCAGGCAAACTAGAGATAGTGGTCACTAATGATTCTTCATCTTCACTATCTAAATCAATGTTCTCATTAGTCACTTGAGACAACAGCTCTCAATAGAAACGTCATTGTTTTCTGTCAACACATTGTCATCAATTGAAGAATACACTTCCAAGTCGGCAAAAGTCTCTCCGATATTTGGGAACAGAAGCGATAGTGGGATGTTATCTTCATGATCTATGTCGGAATCGCGTACCGCACTGTCACTTTTATGGAAGCCGCTTTGGCAAAACAGTTTTCACTACTTCGGTGATAGTTTTCTCCACGCAGCAGCAATCCATATGAGTGCATTCGTTAGAGTTATGCTTTTCTCCACTTTTCTAATGACTCTTCTGTATCCATAATCGATAGAAGTCTTTTCACGAGCAGGCTCCTATAAATTACTTTGAAATTTTGAATTATTCCTTGGTCCATTGGCTGGCAATATGACGTTGTATTCGGCGGTAGAAAAATTATTTTCACATTGTCTAGTGGAATACTTGAGTGCGATGTTGCGTTATCTAAAAGAGAACGACTTTCCGCTTTTCCTTTTCATTTTATCATCGAATTTCCTCAACCAAAAGGACATGATCTCCATTGTCATCCACGCTTTTTATTAGAGACCCATTCTAGAGGCAATTTATCGACATGGGCCCCTTAAAACATCTTGGATTCTTACTTTTACCAATAACTAATGGCTCTTCTTTTTGACCTTCCATATTCGAACATAAAAGAACAGTCAGTCTCTCCTTGGCTGCCTTTCCTCCAGAGCACTTATCATTTTTAATGCAAAAGTTTTTGCAGGTAGAGCGCGGAAAAAAGACCTGTCTCATCAGCATTGTAAATATCCTTAGGTGAATAGTCCTGAAGTATCAACTTCAACTTCTGCTTCCATTCAGAAACATCCTGCAAGTTAACATGCGCAGATTCCCCACATATAGCTTTGAAAGTAATTTTATGTCTCTGACAAAATTTTTCTAACCAGCCGTTAGAAGCTTTGAAGTCATTCAGCTGCAAATTTTGGCGGCTTCCAGTGCTTTCTCCTGGATTAAGGGACCAGAAATAGGAATATTTTTGTTGCGAACCTTACAGAACCAGTTAAATACGACTTGATCAATTGCAAGGCCATCAGTTTTTGGGAACGCCCTCTTCTGTTGAAGATTTCCACTTGTCTGGAACAACTTTTTATTTCACTAGCATTCTTCACTATATCCCTATCTGCGTTTTTCCGACGCCAAATTTTTCACTCAGCTTCGAACACTCAATCCACTTTTTCACTCTCATCAATAATATCTATCTTCTCTTTAATAGACAAACGTTTTCTCTTTGTGAAGCCATGATATTGCAAGAACCTACAATTTTAAACTGAATGGAAATCAAGGTCCTCCAGGTGGTTAGGATCTTAATTTTGGTGATAAGGGAAAAACCGAGCATTTCTTGTTTCCAAATATTCTCGTTTTATTTCTATAGGTACCTATAAAAATATAAAAGGTACCTACCTACACAGAACTAAAATGACCATTTTATTATCCTCAGTTCCACTAACCATCGTAAATCCTGTTATCCCTAGTGTTGACAATTATTTCAATATGAATAGCGTTGAGAAGGTCGTATGTCCGATAGAGAGAGGTGAATTTACTGGTTTATGAGCAAATTTTGAATCTATCAGATGTCCGGGTCCGTTTTAGGGAGGTGTCCGCTTTTGAGAGGTATGAATGGCATGAAATATTCGTTTTGACATGTTGGGATTCTAAAACTGTCCGATATTCAGAGGTGTCCGCATTTCGGAGGTGTCCGTAAGCAGAGGTTTTACTGTAGTAGATGAGATCGCATAGGAAAGGGCGAAAATTTTTAAGACCTCTGCTATACTGGGGTTTCAATAAAGATAACGAAATTTCATAGCATATGGGTCGAAAAAAATTTTTTTTCGCTTGGTACTCTGAAAAATAGGCTCCTAGACACCTCTAAGAAAGTATCTACAAGTATGAGCTCTTAATTGTAACAGACAACAGTTTTCTATTTAATTAATGATGAATAAATTTATGGGATGATTATAAGACTTATTTGGAATGAATTATTTTATTACGTATGCAAAATGATCAGTTTCAAAGTCACTGAAAATGCATTTATTTATTATTACTCTTTACAAACACCATGAAGGTACTTACATGCAAAGGTATAAAAGGTTTGAAATAAATGAAAATGTAAACTACACAATATCAAACAACAACAAAAACGGTCATATCAATAAACAAACAAAAAGAAAGTAGTAGGAACCACCATAAAACGCCGCAATTTTAGGCACTCAATAATTTCCTAAGCATACTTAACTTTATATTGTAAATATCGAAATCAGTTTTGCAGATTACATACTCTCATCATGTTCTGTACCCCTTCCACATAGTCAACACGACATTGTGCCTAGGGCATCCAAATCTGAGAGGCGTATTCAAGATGTGGCCTTAATATTGCGTTATACAATGTGACTGTTTTAGAATTGCTGAAGGTTTTTGAGATTCTTTTCAGAAAACCGAGTGCTCTATTTGCCTTTTTAACTGTATACATATTAGATTAGATATTATCTTCGAGTGAGGGCTGCCTAGCAGCCCAGCCACTGTGACCCAGCGGTCTATTGTGGCACACTCTGTCCTAAACTTCATCCACGGGCTCCATCCCTCTCGTAAAGGATACGAGTTTCGTGGGTGAGAGCTTAATAAGCTCAGTCAGCTTCAGTTTGCAAGATCCAAGTTCTTCCATCCTGACCCTGTCCCCTGCTGGGCACTCGCACATAACATGTTTCATTAATTCTGTATCTTCTTCACATAGCCTACATGAAGGATCCTCAAACAATCCTGATTTAATTAGGTGTTTCCTGAGGCGACAGTTCCAACCTAGAGAGTTTAAGCCAGGCCTTGGCTTTTGTAGTGGAAGGTCCACTGATGGCACGTCGAGCGTGTCTGAGTCCTGAGAGGCTCATCCAATGCTCAAGTCCAGACATTGGTTGTTTTCCACCCTTGCAGTTTCCAGGAGTATTCGGAGCTTAGGCTCCGGTCCAATGAACTCCAGATTAGTTCCTCGAGCGGCCAATGAGTCCGCCTTCTCATTCCCCTCAATGCCCGAGTGGCCAGGAACCCATATTAGACCTAGCCTGCTCCGCTCTCCTAGTTTGGCAAGTACAGGTATCGGATGCCATTGCTTTCAGTGCAGCTTGGCTATTGGTGAGGATTTTAATTGACCTATTTGTTAATCCTCCCGCAAGCAAGAGGTTAGCACAGTAGTCAATGGCGAATATTTCTGCTTGAAAGACAGTCGCATGCCCACCAAGACAGATCGACTTGGCGGCACCTTGACCGTAAACACCAGCTCCAACACCTTTCGCATTCTTTGAGCCATCCGTGTACCAACAGGGACCCTCAAGTAGACGGTCCTTGAAGCTGATCCATTCCTGTCTATCAGGAATGATGATCTGGAATGGCCTCTCCATGTTGGTTTTAGGTGTTGCTATGTCCGACCTCATACTCAGCACTTCATTGTCCTCAATTTCAGACTGTAGGGCGCCAGGCACAAAGCCGAAGTTACCCGCTTCATTACGGGAAAGATGATGGAATCTGTAGAAACCCATTCTAGCCACTCCTCATATCACAAGATGAAGAGGGGCAAGGCCCAATATCAGTTCCATGGCCGCAGTGGGTGTAGAGCGAAAGGCTCCTGTAATCATCATGCAGGCTGTTCTCTGTAATTTAGAGAGCTTGAGTTGGCATTTGCTTCTTAAGACTGCACTCCCACCAAGCAATGCAGCGGTACGTAATACGTGGTCTAACCACCATCACATATAGCCACTGGAGTTGCTTTGGGGCAAGATCCCACTTTTTTCCACAGGTCATTTGACATGCCCATAGGGAATGTCTAGCCTTGTGTATTGTGTTTTCCAGGTGCGAATTCCACGTGAGTTTACTATCCAGGGTCATCCCTAGATATTTCGCTTCTTCCACAACCGGAATAAACACCCCGCCCAGGGTCGGGAGGGAAACAAATATCCTCCTCTTTCTGGTAAACGGTACCATAAGGGTTTTATGCTAAGTTTCTCTCCTTGACACTACCCCTGAATTTCAGACATAGCCTCCCGAAGTCTGTCGAAACATCGCTATCATCTGCGACAGCCAGAATGACTATATCATCAGCGTATGCTTATACATAAACATCCAGTGCGCCAATTATTGCCAGAAGGTCATCAACTAGCGGAGACCACAGCAGAGGGGATAGTACTCCTCCCTGTGGGCAGCCCCTGCCAGCCACAAAAGTGACTACTTCTCCTTTCAGTGAAGTGTTGATCACTCTGGCATTTAGCATGTTACTAATCCATTCCGCAATAATATTTGGTAGTCCTCTGGCTCTCACAGCCCCACACAGTGAGTCAGTGGGGGCCGCATTAAACGCACCTTCAATATCCATGAAGGCTGCAGCTGCAGTCTCCTTGCGGTCCAGAGACTGTGTGATCCTCCCGACTAAGTTGTTAAGGCCAGATAGGTTGATTTGCCTTTTTGATAGGCGTCTTGATGTTCACTCAGAGGCCTCAGCGATAACACCTCGGTCCTGACGCATTCATCTAACACCTTCTCCAGGGTTTTTCAAAACAAAAGACGTAAGACTAATCGGTCTAAACGACTTCGGTTGTGAGTTCGATTTACCCACCTTAGGTATGTAAACAACCCTGACTCTTCGCCAGCTGGCCGGGACAACATTCGAGGCAAGGCTCGACCGGAAGAGCCTGATGATGTATGGGAGAAGGGCATCCACGCCCTCTTGTAATAAGGCAGGTATGATGCCATCCTCTCCACGAGCTTTGAATGGCTTAAATGAGCGAATCGCCCTCCTGATTGCTCCTGGCTTGATGATCGTTCTTGCGTACTTCCAATCGTCCTTTTTTGGCCTTTTTACAAGGCCCTTCGAGGCGACGGTGTCACAGCTTTCACTGATATCAAGAAAGCGACAATTTGGGAAGTGTGTTCACTCAAGAATCTCTAATGTCTCCTTTCCAGAGCCCGTGTATCGCCCATCCGGACCCTCCACAGATCCGATGGGGAGCGCTGGGCCTCTGGCGAGAACCCTATGCAGCCTTGCACTGACGGAGTACTTTCCACCTCCCTGCAGAACCTGCGCCAGGACTCCCGTTTTGCCCTCCTTATTTCTTTGTTGTATGACGTTAGAGTAGAACGATAATGGTCCCAATTGCCGGTATTTTTAGCTCGGTTAAATAGTTTCCGAACTTCTCTTCTACGTTCTTCAAGGGCAGGATTCCAGCATGAAGTAGTGCCATTCTCAGGCTTTCTCCTTAGTGGACAGTTATCGTGATATGCTGACCCGATCGACCGGGATATCTCCTCAGCTATACACTCTACGTCTTCACGACTGTTAGTAGATGTGGCAATACCTTCCAAATGAGCACTAAGGGTGGCCCTATGTCCGTCCCAATCAGTGTTTCTTGGGTTTCTGTATTCAACCACTGGTCTGATCCCAGATTCAATGGTAAATTGAATGTGTCTGTGGTCAGATCCCGGGGGTTCACTTGACACACCCCACCTCGAGATTTTATTGCTCAGGGAATTTGAGCATAACGTTATGTCCAACACCTCAACGCGATTTCGCGTCACGAAGGTTGGTTCATCTCCCCTATTCAAAAGAATGGGGGCTTCTGCCATGAGAAAGTCGAAAAGACGAAAAGATGTATACAACTGTATACATAAGATGGACATTGAATTTGAATTTGCTCTGAAGGGTACACTCCAAGGTCCCTGATTGCAGCCCTATGTTCAAGAATATTGCCTTCACTATGATAATTTGCTTGGATGATGTTATTTTTATTTCTGCAGAAGGTCATGGCTGAATATTTCTTTACATTTAAACTCATTTTATTTTCCTGAAACTATCGCGCATCTTCAGGTTTTGAGATAATTTTAAAGAGCTTAATATCATCAGCAAATAAGAGGCACTTGGAATTCTTCATGCGCTCAGGTAGGGAATTAATAAATAAGGTAAATAGCAGGGGATCCGGGATGCTACCTTGAGGTACTCCAGATGTAACAAGTATCTCATTAGAGAAACACTGACCAATCCTCACAATTTTCTTTCTGTTGACAAGATAGTATTTGACAAACATATATGCCCCATCGGAGAATCCAGCATACGCTAGCTTATTTAGTTATTTGGAGTGACCCACTTTGTCAAAAGCTTTTTCGCCATCCGTGTAGACCACGTCAAGTTGTAGTTTGGCGTTAATGGCTTCCGCTACACTATCCGAGAAGACACACAAGTTTGTAATGGTGGGTCTGTCCCTCATGAAACCATGCTGCAGGCGACTCACTTTTGGTTCAAAGAATCTGTATAGAGCCTCGTGCAAAACAATCTCAAATATTTACAACATTTACCTCCAGTTTTATGAATAGGACTTGAGGGACTTATTAAAGATAACTGTAAGGGGTTGAACCAATAATTCAGCAAGGCCCTTGTAGATGAAAGATGGTATATTGTAATTACCGGTTGTTTTCTTCGATTTAAGTTTTTTAATCGCTGATATGACAAAATTATTCACAACTTCGGAAAAGTTGAAAAATTGTTCATCCGACAATGGACTATATTTAGTTGGTTCTTCAGAAATTTCATAGATTGATTCGAAATACTCAGCAAATGCATTCGCTACATTATTAGGATTGGTATAAGAATAATCTTGAAAGACATTTTGGCTGGTATTCCTCCGCGATTCGATTTGTTCTTAATGAACTTCCAAAACGACGTTAGGTTTGTATTTAAACTTTCCTCTACTTCAATTTTGTGTTGATTGAATTTTGGTCTATTCTACATTTTATAGTTTTTCTCAGGATCCTATATGAGTGGAGTTCATTTGGATTCGACCTCTTTTTGAGGATTAATCTTCTATTCTTCTGTTTTATTGATTTTAATCAGATCTCTGGAATACCATGCGGGAAACTTATTTGCCTTATTTGAACGCCCTCCTATACCTTGGAATTGCGACATCTAAGCACTCATATATATTCTGATAAAACATTGTTGATGCATCATCTGCTGAGTTACACATACCAATCATAGACCAGTCACAATTTTTAACCTCCTGATAGAGCAATAGGTAATCACCCTTAGCATAACAATACTTTCTTGCATCCTTAATAGTGTCCTCAGCAATTGATTGCTCCAATACAAAAACAAAGCACAGAGCAGGATGATGCAGATCCTCTTTGACAAGGGGATTATCAGATCTCTGCACCCTCAAGTGAGAGCTTGAAGTTATAAGGTCCAAACACCTACCTATATAATTGGTAATTTCATTATATTGTTTGAGATTATTTATACTTAAGAACTCTTGAAACAACATACTTCTACCATCAATATTAGTCTCCACAAAAGGGAGGTTGAAAACACCTAGCAACAATAAACCGTTTTCATCAATCAACAGGTCCTCAAATATGCTGAAATTATTTTTTATACAGTTCCATAGTGGAGTTCTTCTGTTTTATCTTTATAACAATACACTCAATGTATTAAACCGCTAGATACTAGTGGAAAATAAAAAAACATAGATTGTGTTAGCTTCAGAAGACAAACATAAGAAATAATGGACTTCAAAATAGAAATCCTCGAAAAAAAAATTATTTATGGAAAAAAATTAAAATACGCACTGAACAAACGTCATAATAATAAAAACAACACGACTTAGATTTTGAATTGTTAAAGATAAAATAGTAAAAAGTGTTATTAGAACAAAAACATTCAACTAAATTCTTGAATATAAAACTATAGGAGTTTGACGATGAATATCTCGTAAACGCTTAACTTGATCGAAAAATTATAAGAGACCATTTTTGTAGAGCAGTAAGTTTCCTACAAAACAATAAGTTTCATGTTTCATAATAATTTTTTCATTGAGTTATAAAATTCATAAGAAAAGAGAAAATTTGCCTTCAAATAATCAAACTTAAACCGTTAATATCTTTTAAACGATTAGGTTTACGAAAAAATCGGTAGAGGCTTTTTTGTAGAACATTCAATTTCCTACGAAATTTATGACACGATATATCTTTTCGAGTAATTGGAAGCGAGATATCAATTTTTCTATGTGATAATAAGAAAAAAATTGAAAACTGTAAGGCGGAGGACCTTCCCGTTATTATTAAGAGCTCATACTTAGAGACAGTTCCTTAAGGTGTCTAAGAGTACAGAGTACCAAGCAAAAAAAATATTCGTTTTTTTACCCATCCTATAGCATATACACCGAAACGAAGTACAAGCGCTTGGTAGAGATTGATGGAATGAGATATTTCTAAGCTATACTAGATTTCAACCCAAAGAGGTCAAAGGAAGTCCTCATTTTTTGTGAATCAGTTTGGTTTTCGGAAGTCTAAATCTACGTGTGATGCAATAAACAGGCTACTTGAGTACATAGTACGCGGCATGGAGAAAGGGTTCGTTGTGGGTAGTTACTTCTATGACCTGAGAAAGGCCTTTGATCTAATGAGCGCATCCATTCTTACCAAAAAACTGGGTCACTACAATTTTAGTACATCCAGTACCGATCTAATTTATTCTTTTCTCACTAGCAGAGCACAGTACAAATTGGTTAATGGGATCGCATCCTGCTGGGTGAGGTCGTCAGCGGCGTCCCGCAGGGATCTGTATTGGGTCCCTCTTTATTCATTATTTTTATTAATGACTTAGTAGAATCTGTGGGCGCTGCAGATCTTCTGTTGTTCGCGGATGACACTACCGTGATCGAGGAAGACTCTAGTGAGATAGAACTTTATCTAAAACGAATACCACTCAAGCCGCTTTCTTTGATTGGTTTTGTTCTAACGAACTAAGTGTCAACATTGATAAGACCTCTAAGATTATATTTACCCACAGAAAAGTCAATTTTGTTAGTCCACCAAGCGTTAAGTTCCTTGGGGTAAGACTCGATTATAAATTGAGCTGGGAGCAGCATGTCGATTGCCTAGCGGCTCGGATTTCTGGAGGCATTTTCTGCTTCGAAACCTGATTAAGATGCTCCCGGGAGATGAGATTCGTTCTGCCTATTTTCCACTTATTCAACCCCACATATGTTATGCTTTGACAAGCTGGGGCCATTCAACACATGCTAGTAGAATTTTTGGTTTACAACGCAAAGTCATACGAATTATTTCAAATAAACAATACCGAGACGATATTAGAGACACTTTTGTCTCTCTCAAAATCATGGCATTTCCTTCATTGTATATATTACAATGTTTATTGGAGGGAAAAAGAGATAATAGCCATTCATTAAATACAGATTTTCATGATCCTACCACGAGAGGCTGTGACATACATGGAGACTTTCTACGCCTGGAATCGAGTAGGCTCAATAGGAACTATTATAATAAGATATTTCTTAACAAGTTGCCGGTGACTATAAGATCAGTTTCATTCGATAATTTCAAGAAAACCTTAAAAAAAATTTTGCTTGTGAACCCCTTTTATTCCATTGTTAAATTTTTAAATTGTCCGCTTACAGTAAACTCTTTTGAGTTGTAATTTTTAATTGTATTTGTGTTGTCTATACTTTTTTATTTTAACACTAATTATTTGTAGCTTATGACATGTGCAAACTACCTTGTGAAACCAGTGCTAGCACGCAATAAATCTATTCTATTCATTATGACGCTTGAAGCCACTGAGTGCCAGTGCTCTAGTATACACTCTGCTTAAGGGGTTATATCCACTTATAAGACAAAAACAATGTGTTTTTTGAGTTTTTTTCATGAACAGACCTTTTATTTTATAAATAAATAGAAGAAATCTCAATAAGAAGAATTTAATGTACTTTAACAATCAGCGATTCATTTTTTTAAATATTGGGTTCCTTTGTTCCTGTAGCCAATCTCCAGAAGGACCTCCTAAAAAAGGTGTCTGGCGGTGAGGAAGATATTTCTGCTACAAATTATCTGAAACCCAAAAGCCACAAAAAAATTAGTTTTATGATAGATTAATTCAGGTAATGATCGAAGGAATAGTGAAAATTTCGATTTTTGACAAAATGGCGGTTTCCCAGAAAAAAATCATTATATATGATAAAATTTACACTTTGAAGTGTCTTAAAAATCGAAATTATTGTGAAAAATCTTATTCCTTCGATCATTACCTAAAAAATATATCTAAGAAGGTCGTGTAAAAATGTCAAGCCGATCGGTTCAGCCGTTGCGGAGAAATTTTCCTCACCGACTCGAAAGTAGCGTTTCGAGAAAAAGGCGATTTTTTTTCCAACTTACATCGAGTCATCTATTCCAGGACTATAAGAAGAACCCTCCGCTTTTTTTTGTCCCCAAACTGTTGTTGTCTATGAGACATTCTCCTCACGCGCGTGCTGCTTTGCGCTCTTGCGTTCGAAATCGCGATCCGCCGTCACCACCGTAATAATAATGCGCTCTGCGTTCTCTTAGCTCACATAGGCATGAGCATAAGGTCCAAGTGATAATCTCATTGCATTCATATAATAAAGGAGAGATGTTTTACCTTCATTGAACATCCCGGCTGCAACAGATGCAGCTATTTCAACGATTTTTGAACCACATGGGATTATTTTGGAGTTATTTCTACAATCGAAAAATGCAAAAAAAATTATTTTTTGAAAATTACAAGTGGACATAACCCCTTAAGCAGAATAAAACTTTTTTCTAGGCTATGGGTGGGCAACATGGGTACTGTGGACTCTGGTTAGATAGTGAATATGGCATAGGACACACAAGCGAATCCTGCACTACCTTCTCGGGCTACCAACAGATGTCCGCCAATAAAGAATTTCAATATCGACATCTGGAAGTTTGGGGCTTGGGTAAACCACCATCACCTTCCGCGAAATTGAAACGAGGGTTAAGCCACGATCCATCGAAGCTGGGTCATCCAGAAAGTAAGGCGTTGCTTAAAATGATCGGCAAGGGCAATTTCAGCGAAGGAATGGAGGAGGCGCCACCTCTGGTACACCACCACAACTAATTCAAGGTTCAATCATTTCTTACGACGATTGTATGACAACTCGTAACTTTAAGTTAGAGTTTAAGCTAAGAAAGACAAATTGTGCCATATTGGTTTTTCTACAATAGCTGACAGTAAATATGCAAACAAACACGTAAAATTATTTGATTTTACAGTCACACTTTCATATAACTGGACACAATTCAAAATATTTCGCATGGATGTTGTATCTTCTGTATACAGTATACCGGGTGTCCCAAAGTGACTGAGGCAAGCTCTATTTCATTAACATTGTAGAATATTTTGTTATAATTGAATATATTGAAGGATACTTCAAAATGAGAGCAAAAAACTTTTTTAATGACAAGCCGTCTAAAAATTGAATCCTAATCTTAATATTTTAAATCATATTCTGTATATTTTCATATACTTTTTTGAGGTTCTCATTTATGTATTCATTACTCTATTCTTTTGAAAATCGGTGAGAAAATTAACATTTCATGATTCCATCGAGCCATGAAAACACGCCCTCGGCCATATTCAAACTGTGACAGTAGCCTGATGTTAAGGGTGGAGGTGTGTTGATATTTATTTTGAAAATATATTTCATCTATTATAATTTGATGCGCATAAGGTAAATGCACCAATGCCTGACACATTAAGAGATTTGAAACCTATAGTAGGGTATAAACGTTCTGATATTTCGCGTTCTGTATAGAATTACCTGTTCCTTCAAAAATTCAAATTATAATTTATTTAAATTGATGAGTATCAAATAAATTTTCTTCGAAAATTCAAAGATATTTGATGATATTTAGATCGGTGTCGTGGCTCCAATACATGACATCTCAAATTTTCAATGGACCTAAACATGATATTTCTGCTCCTAAAAATGGCTTCAAGGTTCATGAGTAACCATATGTTCAAAACATTTCTGTTCAGAATAATTTATCTACATAAAACAACAATAATAAATTAATGAAAATTTGAGAACAGCGAATTATGACCTATTGGTATTCTCTCATTTCTTCAACATCAAATACACCCCTTGCGTTAACAGCTTTTGGGGTGTTGGTAATTTTCACAACATCAACCTTGTCATACCAAATTTCGTCTATGCAATCAGGCCACCGCCATCCCGTTTTGCCACTCGGTGTCATGGCATTTACTAAGTTATCCCAACCTACAATTGAGGCAACATGACCAGGACCTGACCATAAATCGAATAAAGATTTATCGCATAAGAAACCATTCCATTGGTTTTCATTTAACTGTTTCTGGAATTCCTTTAAGGTATCGCTATTCACAAAGGATTCAAAAAAGGATAAATTTATATCTGCCAGATACTTATCGTCTGAGATATCACGTTCCTTTGATTTCCCTATTCCGATCTTGACAGTGTCTTTAACAAAACCTTCAACTTCTTCAGGGTTCCATGGATGTAGTCCGCACTTACGAAATCCGTTTTGAATAACTGTTGGAGTCACCTGATTTTTTATCGCAGCATCTAAAAGAGTTGCGAAATCAAATCTTTTAAGATTTGCATGCTGATTTTCAGTACTCCACCTGCTCTTTCCATCCAGATTTGAGGGTGCGAAAAACGGATACATCCATTGGTTGTAGTAGGTGAGGTTTGGGTATAACGCAATTAAAATAATATCATTTTCCCTGTAAAACTTGCTGAAATGGTAGGATAAATGTGCGACATGGCCATCAACAAAAAAAATTCTAGGAAATGTTACGTTTTCTTTAGCCCATGGGTAAAATACATTCACCATGTAGCTATAAAAAGTTTTACAGGTCATCCAACCGTTTTCAGAAACACCAAAACCCCTATGCTTTGGAACATTAGCAGAAAGATCTGAGGGTATCTGTATGTACTGTAAGACATTCTTTTTTGTTGGTATTCACAGTTGCATATACTGTCTTTTCACCCCTAGGAGCTAAAACTTCATTTCCTTTTGGATTCAGGAAAAAAGCCGACTCATCAGCATTGAAAATTCGGCTAAGGTCTGATAGGATATCAGTGTAGTTTTGTCGTTTCAAATAATCAAAAACTTCAGAAAACCATCTTCTTAATTAATCTTTTCCTACCGACGATCTACTCATTGTTAAATTCTGTGGTGTACGAAGAATTATTTCCGGATGTCGGCGAAGAAAGCCCGCATGCCATTTTCTTCCGAGAAATGCATTTTTGAGCTCTCTTTTAAGCTTTCGTGACAGTTTCGAAACACTCGTCATGAAGTTATTTTTTGATATGGGAAACCCAGATTTAGCCATGTGCAGTAGCCATTGCACAAGAAGATTCTCTTCTTCTCTAGAAAATATAGTTGCAGGCCCCATTTTTCGTGATTCGGGATTAATGTCTTTTTTGGCACATTAAAAGTTCTTGAAGCTGTTTTAACTGGCATACCATTTCTTAGTGCTTGAAGAGCATCTTTCATCGGTTCCTCCGGATATAGCAAATATTTTTTTTTAATCTATTTCAGCAATAAAAATTGCCGTTCACTTGATTATTGACAAATATGTGAATCAAAACAATTCACTTTTTAACTTGTTTTGAATATAAGTGCTAAAATCATGTACAGATACATCATGTTCCTATAGATGACACCGGTTGTCACCTTTAGGAGTATATCACGAACCTATAGATGACACCGGGTGTCAGCTTTAGGATATGGGGCACTCGAGCCGAATTTAATAATGAGGATGAAATCATGTGATTGAATGCATTCAGAAAAACGATTAGCCTCAAATATTGGTATTGTACCAATACATGACAGCTGTGTCATCCTTTGGACCACTCAAAGAAATTAAGTTCCTATAGATGACACCCAATGAATTTCGTTAAATATATGTTATATCTTAAATTTTCGTCGGAAATTTGAATTCTCCACTACCAAGTTGATCAAAAGAATATTTCAAAATATCAGTTATAGAGAATGAATACGAAAAAACATCATTTCGTGGACTTACACAATAAAACTGCTTAATTTGATAACATAACTGGATACGAACGCAAGCGTGTTTGTGAATTGACGCACAACAGAATGACAGCGGCGCGCAACCGAACGAAGTGCATAGATTTGGCGGGAAATATGAAGATCACTTTATTTACAAAGTTCTATGCGCTAAGAAGCATCTAAGTCTTAATAATGCGTTATAAAAGCATATGTGTCACTTACTGGTACAGGGTCAGATAATGGTGCGTTTACCTTACTGATATGATATATACATCTTAGGTGGATTCTGCTCAACATATGATCTTCAAGTTTCAAGGGCTTTTCTGTAATGCATTTTTTGTGTATAAAATGAACATCTTACATTATTGATTATGATAAAATAGAAAAGTTGATTTACACTTATTTATATTAATATTATTCACAGATAGATAGATATTAGTACAACCACCAGTTATTCCCCATCCTTACGGTCTCCAGGGGAATTCCAAGCCTAGGCTCTGGTTCTGTGAATCCCAAAGCTCTTGCTCGAGCAGCCAATGAATCCGCCGTCTTATTGCCCTTAATGTCCGAATGTGATGGGAAACACATCAAACGGAACCTATTTGTCAAGGGTTAAACAACATTCTTGCACAATAAGTGACGTGCAGTTGTCGGATGCCAATGCCTGCAGTGCATCTTGACTATCCTTGATTTTTATTGACCTACTTGTTAAGTTAATCCCGCGCAAGCAAGAAATAAGCACAGTGGTCAATGGCGCATATTTATGCTTAAAAAACAGTCGCAAGCCCGCTAAGACAGAATAAACTGTTCCTTAGCAGCACCTCAACACCTTGGGCAGTTTTGGAACCGTCTGTGAACCAACAGGAACTGGCCTATTCCTTTCTGCTTGGAATGATGACCTAGAGTGGCAGCCCCATGTTGGTATTGTTATGTCACACTCCATACTCAGCATCTCATTGTCCTCAATTTCAGACTGTAAAGCGCCGGGTACGAAGATGTACATATTTTTCCCATTTCGGGACAGGTGATGGAACCTGTAGCTGCTCCTCTCATCACCAGATTTAGAGAAGCAAGGCTGTAGTGCTTCAGTGATCACCATGCAGTCCCTTCTCTGCAATTGCTTTCAAGGCCTCATTCCCATCAAGCGATACAGCCATATCTGATACGAGGTATCACATATAGCCACTTGTGTTGCTTTGTGACAAGTTCCCATTTTTCCACAGGTCATTTGACATGCTTATAAGGAATGTCCAGCCTTGGGTATTATGTGTTCCAGTTGTGAATTCCACGCTATCTTACTATCCAAGGTAACTCCCAGATATTTTGCTTCCTCTGCAACCGGAATAAAAATTTTACTCAGCATCGGGGACGATGCGAATATCCTAATTTTCCTAGTGAATGGCACCATGAGGGTTTTTTTGGGGTTTATACTAAGTTTTTCAACCTTGTCTTGTTGCGGAAGCCTTGTGCATAGGTTACGCGAGAGTTGTGAGTTCTCGAGCTTTCCACACTGGTTAACTTAAAAACCAATGCTGAATATTTAAATGAATAGTTACACTCAGGTTTTCTATTGATTGACTTGATGATGTCGGACATCTTCACACTACTAACAACCGCTTTTTGTATATCTAGCCTATTTGACCGAGCATGTCCGGTCACGGAGGGGATGCAACCACCTCATGCGATGGAGAAAAACAGATGTCTTATTTCAATGTTACCTGCTGGGGAATTTCTATAAACTTTCTTAACTAAAGGTTTTTATTGAACCGTATAATCGCCTCACGAAGTATGGATGTAATCGAGGGAATGTCGATACATTTGAAGAACAAGTTCATCGGAAAGAATACTGCAATAAACATAATGAATACTTGTTTGGATATTGTCTTTCTCCCCGATCTCTAAATCTAAATCTAAGGTACACGAATTCTAAACAACCCTTTTGTTGTTTTGTGTTTCTCACACCACCCCTGGATATCTGAAATGGATTCCTGAAAGCTGCCGGACACGTTATCTCCGCCAGTCTGCTTGACCATACAGTCATTGTACGCTTGTTCATAAACGTCGACTGTTGTCATCAACTAGTAATGACCACAACAAAGGGGATATAGTACTTCTCTCTGAAGACAGATTATTATTCCTAAGTGTAAATCAATTTTTCGTGTTTTATTTATCATTTGAAATGGATTTATATCAAGAAATGACACTAGTGTTCAACATTACTGTTGAAGATATTTTGTTTAATAATCTAATTAGTTTATTGGGAATATGCTTTCTACAATATTAATATATACTTTCTAAGTTGAACAAACAGCTCATAGTAATTCTGAAGCATACAATGCTTAATAGGACCCTAAATTATTATTATTATATCCTAGTTTAATTGTTATTCGTACAAAAACGATAAAGAAAATTTTTATAAAAACAAAATGTGATCAATTACTCCTTTACAGTATATATTTATTATGCAAATGAAATATGCTATACTGAGGAAATATTTTTACTTAAACTTCAAATATATATATATATATATATATATATATATATATATATATATATATATATATATATATATATATATATATATATATATATATATATATATATATATATATATATATATATATATATATATGTATATATATCATTGCAATATCTATGAAAGGGTGGGTCGAAAAAACGTTCCTAGACTCCTTAAAGAAAGTCTCCCACTTTACAGTTTTCTATCTTTTCTTTTTATCACATAGAAAAATTGATATATGGCTTCCAACTACTAAATATATCGTTTTATAGATTTCATAGGAGAAATTGAATGTTCTATAAAAACCTCTTACGATTTTTTGTAAACTTAACCTTTTAAAAGATAGTAACGGTTGGAGTTTGATTGACTGATTCTTTTTTACCTTTGAAAAAATTTGCGGGAAATTGTATACCACGATTGACACAACATTTCAAATGCCACAACGAAGATTTGTACTAGTTTTTAGTTCATTTCCACCCATTTCGAGATGAAGACCTTATCGTAACTGGAGTCAAGTGCTAGAGATGATGGCTATGTACAACTTGACTATGTCCAAGTCAGAAGCGAATATTTCGCATCATTAGAATGGAATATTTCGTATTTCCTTTCTTATGCAGTATTTCGGATCCTCAATATTTCTTGGTGTATTTAGAAAAATAAATTTCAAATAAGCCACAAAAAAATCCTGCAGTGTCAAAGTACGTGACTTGGTTGGCTTTTTCATGCTCCCTCACCGGCCAATTTATTTTTCCTGAAACATCGAATTGAAATATTTCCATCTTGTTGGAAGTAGAATTTATCGAAACTATTTCGATCATAGATAAAAATATAGATTATGAGTGAGGGCTTCCTAGCAACAGGGTGTCAGCTTCAGTTTGGTATATCCAAGTTCCTCCATTCTGATTCTGTCCCTCGCACATAACATGCTCCATTGGTTCCATTTCTTCTTCAGATAGTCTACATGAAAGATCATCCATCAATCCTTACTTGTTTAGGTGATTTCTGTGGCGACAGTGCCTCGTTGGTACGGCAGTTATAACTCAGATCCAGTCTGGAGAGTTTAAGCCAAGCCTTGGCTCTCTCAGTGGAAGGTCCACTGATACCAAGTCGAGAGTGTCTGAGACCTGAGAGACTTATCCAGTGTTCACACACCTTCAGGTCCAACCACCGGTTATTTTCCATACTTGCGGTCTCCAGGGGGATTCCGAGCCTAGGCTTCGGTCCGATGAATCCCAAGCCTGTTCCTCGAGCGGCCAATAAGTCCGCCTCCCCATTGCCCTCAATTCCCGAGTGTCCGGGTAGCCACATCACACGGAGCCTGTTCCGTTCTCCCAGTTTGACAATTGACATTCCTACACCATAAGTGACGTACAGGAATCAGATGCCAAAGCCTTCTATGCAGCTTGACTATCGGTGATGATTTTTATTGTTATATTTGTTAATCAAGAGGTAACACACTTGTCAATGGCAAATATATCTGTTTGAAAAAGAGCAAGCCCGCCAAGACTGTTCTTTGGCTGCACCTCGACCATAGACACCAGCTCCAACACCGTTTGAAGTTTGGAGCTGTCTGTGTACCAACAGGGATCCTCAAGCAGACAGTCCCTGGGGCTGGTTCAATCCTGTCTGCTAGGAATAATGATCTGGAATGGTAGCTCCACGTTGGTTATAGGTGTTGCGAATTCAGACTTCATACTCACCAGCTCGTTGTCCTCGATTTCAGACTGTAAAGCGCCGAATCTGTAGAAATCCATTCTATCTACTGCTCTACATAAATGGTCTCTTATAATTTTTCGGTTAAGTTAAGCGTTCGCAAGATATTCATCGTCGAAACATCAATGCTTATCAACATTTCCAATTTTCGTTCAATAATTCGAAAAATTTTGATTGAATTTATGAGTTTTGGGGAAATTTACACAAATTTGAGTTTTTAGGAACAAAAAAGTTATGAACTATTTTTATTTATTTTTTTTTCAGTCTTGAGCATTGTATATTCACGCCTGCGCATGTTTGGAAGGAGAAAAGGCACTCTTCCGTTCTGGCGCTGAGAGAAAAGGGACTTTTCCGCTAGTCTTCCATACGCGGCTTCATACAAGCTAGGAACTCCTTTGAATACAGTGATAGTATCTAAATTTCTTTTCTTTCGTTTACCACGTTTTCACCAGTTATACAGTCCACTTGATAATTATCTTACAACTTGCGTAAACAAGCATATTGGGTTAGGTTATATGTGCCAAGGTATACCGATAAAACGGATTTCTTTATTCATTATAGTTTAATTAATGATGAATAAATTTATCTGATTATAAGACTCATTTGGAATGAATTATTTTATTAGGAATGCAAAATGATCAGTTTCAAGATCACTGAAAATATGGAGTAGATACTGAAGAAAGTTGAAAGTAAAAACACAGATGGTGTTAACTTAAGAAGACAAACAGAAAAAGTAATGGACTTCAAAATAAAACTCCCTCGGAAAAAATTGTATATTTTGGGAAAAAATTTAAAATACGCACTGAACAAACGACATAATAATAAGTAGCAACACGACTAAGATTTTGAATTATTAAAGACAAAATTGAAAAAAGTAATAGAATAAAAACATTCAAAGAAATTTTTCAACATAAAACTTCTATGTGAGTTACTTCTATAATAGAAACTCAAATTTGTGTAAGTTGCCCAAAACTCATACATTGAATTGAAATTTTTCGAATTATTGATTAAAAACTGGAAAAATTGACCGGCATTGTTGTTTGACGGTTTTTTCATTGAGTTATAAAATTCATAAGAAAAGAAAAAAATTTATCTTCAAATAATCAAACTTAATATCTTTTACAACGGTTAGGTTCACGAAAAAATCGGTAGGGGCTTTTTTTGTAAAACAAAAGGATATGCTGTAGTTGGAAGCGAGATATCAATTTTCTATTTGATAATAAGAAAAAAATAGAAAACTGTAAGGCGGAGGACGTTCTTTTTCATCCATCCTAATCTGTTATCTATGAGATATCGAAAGAATACATCATTTATATTATTTGAATCAATTTATCTTACTTGATATGAATCCTGTGACTATGTAATGTTTTTCAATAGTATTTATTTATATGACCTACACAGTGTTCAATTTTGTTCAAGTGGCTCATAATGTCAATTCATTTTTTATCAAGAACAATTTAAATTTCTATTTCAAGTAAAAATTCATGTGCTAAAATAAGAGAGACGAAATGAGCCCAGCTTAAACCGCATGAAATCACCATTTGTGTTTATTTATTTCTACTCACTAGTTTCATTTGATAATCTATAATTTGGTAAATACAAGAATTTCTCAAATCCTATCATCTATCTCAGTGAGACCATTGTTAGATTTAAAACAGGATAATATCGTTTTCAATCATATAAATGGTTTATATATCTTTTAAAAACAATGTGATACTTGATTTTTGAAATCAATTTTATTTTGCTCTAATTGTTTGAATAAAGCGAAATGGTGCTTCCCAAAATATATTTGTTTGACTGGAATATCAGTTTACTGTTTTTTAGAACTTGGAAATGTGTCCAGAAATATAGAATTTATATATCGAATTGAATCATTAACGTACAATGAATTAACACACTAAGTACAGAAGAAAATTTGAAATAGTAGAGCGATTTCTTAGTTGGATGTCCCACTTCACTTAATTATTTTCAGAAATCAGTAGCGGCTCGTGGATCTTCTAGGAGATAATTTTATATTTACTGACCTGATTTGTATAGGTTGAGTACTAACAGATTGTGTCTGAATGTTTTATGAAGGCTTGTTTTTCATAGTTATGTTGAAACTGATTCTGGGGTCTTCGTATACAATAGATTGTTCAACATATATATCATTGATGCATTTTGTCATGGTGTACTGATGTCAGGTTATTTTGATTGTTCTATTTCAATTTTGAATTCCAAAAAATATGATGTGCTACCGGGTGTTTCAAAATAAAACTTCATTTACAAGTAAAGAAATAGAAAATTTAAATATAATATTCTTGAAATTAAATCAGTTATTGCCTCTTTTATCTGAAGCAACTATTTACATGGACAGGACTTTATTTTGGCCCCAAACTCAGTGTGTTTTTGCCCAAGATATGTATAGACTCAACTCGTCTACTGAGGGAAACTGGATTCTTTGGACTCAACAAGTCGCAAGGGTTTGAGTAAATAGACTCAACACGTCTATTCAGAAAGCAGGATTCTCTGGACTCAACACGTCGCAGAGGTTTAAGTAAATAGATTCAACACGTCTAGTTAGAGGGCACAGAACTCCCTGTTTTCACGTAGATCGCACGTAGATCCTTGAATTTTGGTGAGGGTCGAATTTCTACCCTTTCCTCTTCATCTCGCTTGTTTTACATCTCCTTGGTTTGTCCGGGGGTTCTACTGGTTGGTTATCCTCCTTCTTTTATGTAGTGGAGCATCTATGCTGGCCCGGTTTTCGGAACTTGGTAGGAATTTATACCTACGTTATCGGTGTACGCATCACCTACCACTCTGTACTGACCATGCGCTGCGTTAGTAACGGTGATCATCGTTACACAAAAAATGTGAAACTCCTGATAAGCAAACAATCTTTCTAAAAAATGTGAAACTTTTTTATAATAACAAACTGATAAGCAAACAATATCATAAAATCAACAACATGTCATCATTCTAATCTAACCCATCTATCTTCTTCCAAATTTTCAAGGGTTGTCACCCCTGCTCCGGGGGTTGAAATTCGAGATGAGGATGGTACTTGATGATGACTGCCATTGATCAGCATGGATCTGTTCCATTTTACCTCACTGAAACTTGAATAGTCTCAGGGAAATAGTCTTCCCTATCTTTCAGTTGCTCACCCTGTATCTTTTACAGTTTTCAATTAAAAATGGAAATTCGTTCAAGGCGATGTAGACAAAGATACCACCTTTCTTTTGAGTCATCACTCGACCCATCTTCATCTAAATGTTCAAGAATTGCAACCACCGCTTAGGGGGTTGATATTTCAGGCAAGTTTTGTACCCCAAAAGATGACCCCTTGAAACAAAAATTGACCTGTTTTTTCGTTTTGATCAGAAATGAATATCTTGGTAGATATAGCTTCTGTTTAGTTTTCGTTGAAGCACCCTGTATATAAAAATCAAACAGAAATATGCATATTCTAGATAGCTTTATTTTCAGTCGTATCGTCCTTCCGTCGGCCAATCTCAGTCTGAATTTCCTTGACTTCCCAGTTTTAATTTATTTCTGCATAAAGTGAGGATCTTCTGAAAAATTTTACTTTAAAACTCATTTGTTCATTCCTAGAGGTTAGTTGTTTTTGTAACTCTTCAAATGCTTCAGCGAGCCGTAAGTTCTTTCAGTGTTCGAAAATCTTGTCTTTCCACAGATATTTTGTATTCTGGATTCATGTTAGCGTCTATTCTTTCTATTTTTACGTCTTGGACGAGGTCATTGTGTCTTCTGATTGTTGTTTCTATATCCAGTAGAATTTTTGAACGATTCGTTTTTCCTGTGTGCGATTTTGGATCTCTTCATCTACCTTTAACGTGAAATTGGATGGTAAAAAGAAACTATTGATGTCATCACCGTTCTTCCAGTCTTTCTAATTACTTCGGTTATTGCCAAGCCATAGCAATGCCTGTTTCCTGAATAATTCTGGTAAGGCCATAAGCATCTCTTCGTCTGTAATTTGGTAACATAATTTCAATTCTTCTTGTCTCTCCTGGAAGATGACTGGGTCTTTGGTTCCGTCAAAATATAAATTCCACTTTTGGACTTTATCTAAAATAAAACTTTTGCCAGTGTTACTGTTTAAGGAACTCTGAGCCATGGATGACGTTGCAAGGTCTGTTGCTGGGATTATAACAGGCTCTTGTTCTCCCCCTGAAGTATTCTTCAAGAGATTTGACAATCAGCTTCTCAGCTCCTCAATTGTGCCTGAAGTTTCCGAGTTTACTTTTTACCACTTCCAGAATGTCTTCTTTATTGAGTTTGTAGATCCAAGTTATTCCTTTATTTGATTTCTCTGTCACGGTGTATTATGTCACCTTGAAATACTCTCGCAATCTTCTGTTCGGATTTGCGTGCTCGGACGCTAATTTGTGATATGCTACCGGGTGTCTCAGTGAAGAAACTAGGATTTTAAAATAAAACTTTATTTACAAGTAAAAAAATAGAAAAGTAAAATATAATATTCTTGAAATTAAATCGGTTATTCTCTCTTTCATCTGAAGAAACTATTTATATAGTCAGGACATGAGATTGGCCCTAAACTCAGTGTGTTTTTGACTCAAGATATGGATAGGCTCAACTCGTTTATCGGAGGAGCCATGAATCTCTGGACTCAACGGGTTGCAGAGGTTGGAGTAAATAAACTCAACACGTCTATTTAGGAGGCCAGAGTCTCTGGACGCAACATGTCGCAGAGAAAAGGAATGCTCAATACGCTCAACTAGGGTTTTCGCTGTGATCCTTGAATTTTTGTGAGGGTCGACTGTCTATCCTTTTTCATCTTCATCTCGCTTATTTTACATCTCCTTGGTTTGTCCTGGGGTCCTATTGGTTGGTTATCCTCCTTCTTTTATGTTGTGGTGCATCTATGTTGGCCTGTTGTTTAATCTTCCATTGTACTAGGGATGTCCTCTTTCCTGTTGTCCTCGGTTGTAGTTCCATTATTTGGTTGATCTCCTTGTTTTCGTGGTCTTCCATCTGGTCGGTTGTCTTCGTCGTTAGTCGTGTGATGATTTCTTCTAGTGTGTCGATTTCCATTTCCTTCCTGAGTTGGTCGTTGCTTATGTACCATGGGGCGTTTGTTGCTGTCCTGACGATCTTTTTGAGTGCTGCTTGTAGTTTCCTCTTCTCGAATCTGTCCTCAAGATGCCAAATTTGTCCTGCGTATCTTATTCCTGGGATGATTATTGCCTTGATTATCTTGATTTTGTTCTCCAATATGAGTTTGCTTCTTCCGTTGAGTAGGGGGTATAGTTTTCCGTGTAGTTTCCTCTACACGGAAGTGTAGTTTCCTCGATGCGCCTCTTGTAGTTCAATTGGTCGTCCAGAATTACGCCGAGATATTTTGCTTCTTTCTTCTATTTGATTTGTTGTCCTTCTATGGGGATTTCCTTTGGTGTTTCCGGATGTCTCCTCTTCTTGTGGTCAATGTAAATTGCTACCGTCTTCTTCGGGTTGACCTTGATTCTCCATCTTCTAAAATAATTGGTAAGTTGGTCGATATCTTCTTGTAGCCATTTCCTCACTGCTGCTTTGTTCCTGTGGCATGCGTATATTGCCGTGTCGTCTGCGAAATGCTCTATCTTCGAGTGCTTCATCTTCGGTATGTCTGCGATGTATATGTTGAATAGTAGTGGTCCTAGTGATGATCCTTAGGGTGCGCCGACTCCGATCCTTTTCGCTGTTGACTTCTGGTCCTGTATCCTGGCTATGAATCAACTGTTTTGTAGATACGACATCGTGATGTTGGTAAGCTTCGCTGGGTATCCTGTGGTCTTCACCTTGTAGATTAATCCTTCGTGTCAAACTTTGTCGAATGCTTTCTCAATGTCCAAAAATGCTGCTCCTGTCGATGTTGATATGTTCTGTTTGTCCATGATGTCCTCCGTGATTGTAGCTAATTGGTGTATTGTCTAATGTCGTCCCCTAAATCCAAAGAGGTGCTCCGGGAGTATTCCTTTTTCTTCGGCGAAAGCTTTTAGTCGGGTGTAGATGATATTCACGATGATCTTGCTCATCGCTGGTAGTAGGGTTATCGGTCGGTAGCTGCTGGCTTTTGTCCTAGGTTTTCCTGGTGTCGGTATCAAGATGGTCCCCGCTGTTTATCATATGCCTGTTTCCGTTATTTCATGAATTCCTTCGTCTGGTAAGTTCTTCAATGCCTGGTTGGGGATTCCGTCTAGTCCTGGTGCCTTCCATTTTTTCAGATGGTTGATGTGTCCCTGTACTTCTGCTGTTGTAACCTCTTCAATGTGGTAGTCTTCTGCTGTATGTTCCTGGATTCTTCTTTCTATCCTTTCGGCGTTTTAGTTGATTTCCGCGCTTCCGTTGCTGGCGTTCGTTTGAAATTGTTCCTCTAGTGCTGATACTAATATTTCCACCTTTTCCTCTCCTGGTTGTCGGAACTTGGTGGGAATTTATACCTACGTTGTCGGCGTACGCATCACCTCCCACTCTGCCCTGAACATGCGCTGCGTTAGTAACGGTGATCATCATTACAAATTATGCAGGGTGATTTACGGGACTATGCATTGTGTCCTATCTAAAATTAACCACAATTGAACTATGATTTTTTTATACAAATTTTCGAAATTATAGTGTCATTTTATTTGCCCAAAAATTGACTCAGATTTGAGTAAAATTATAACTTTTTCTTAGTCAAACGAGAAAAGTATTATTTTTAGTGCAACGTACTTCCCAATGCTATTTTATTTACAGGGTATTCAAAAATCACTTGTCAAGTCAAAACCAAATTAAAATAAGTTTTCTCAAAAACGAGTACCTAGTTATTTTTACTTTACTATAGTATGAGATCCCGCTGCTTAATTAGTACATAAAAATGTAGATAATCAAAAGCTAATTCTTAAGTATTTTTACATATTTTGGAGTTCATTTTTATTAGATGTCAATTTAAAATTACTCGTCAGTATTATTGATTAAAACCTTATTATTCGATCTTTTGCAAAAAATTTCGTTTATATCTTATGGAAGTAAAACCTACACCACTTCTCGACAGCGTATTAGAAAAATTTGAAAAGTCACAGTTGCAACTGATTGCTTACCCGCAACCTCTTCGCAGCCAGGTGTAAAAAGGTATGATTTCATGTCAACTCTTCGTTCATGATGTATATAAGTTTGTGCCACATTGAAGCTAATTTTTTCTGTATTTAATGTTATAAAGCTCCTTGTGAAAAAACTCTCCATAATCCTGTCCTGAAAGGTACTAGGTACTGAAAATAAAGTGACACAGAGTGAGTGCGTGACGGTACTTGTTAGACAAGGATGCTAAATGCCAGCTGTACTTTACAAGAAACGACTATATGATATAACATTCTTTACTAAAAATCGATTAATAATGTTTTAATTAATAACACTGGCTGGTAATTTTTAATTGACACCTAATAAAAAACTAATAACCCAGTATGTAATTAGCTTTTGATAATCTACATCATTTATATACTAATTTAGCCTCAGGATCTTAGACTATTAGAACCGTATTTCAAATAAGTATTGATTGGTATTAGGTTTCCTACAGTTCCTTCGGAAAATTGAATCATTAGACCATGGAACATAGAAACAGACAGAGTGGGTTTGATTCCCATGCCACTTTTATTTCATGATTTATGTACTTTTCGTTGAATGCTCTGCAAGTTCAACTTATTGTTTGTTTATATTGACCATGAACGATCAATAACTTCATATCCCCGTTTGAGTATTTATTTGCCATTTCATTCTAAAAAAAACTATGCTCAAACAAAATTAGTGTTATTGCCATTTTTAAACAGTCAAACTGATGCAGAAATTCACGAGCCACTACTGGAAAAACCAACTGCAAAATTGTGTCAAATAAAAGTTTCACAAGTTCCTTGAATAATTTTATGTTCTGGTACATAAAGAAATACTTAAAAATGCCATAAAAACAGCGAACAGTCTAAATAATATGTTGAAATACTGAAAATACCAGTGAAACGATTGTTTACTAGTGATTTATACTTACAAGCCCCATTACCCGGTTAGACACAAACAATTTTCCACCGTTGATTCGATGTTGTATATTATGATAAAAGTTATGTGGGACCATTCTGTATTAGATGTTCTATGTTAAAAGTTGTTTTCTGCTGTGAATGAATACATCTGTTATCATAAAATATGCACGAATGAATATCTATAATTTATTGTTGTTACACTGTCTTAAAATGCCAAAATAATGTATTAGATTTTTATAACTGAATCATTATTTAGGTATAGGATTTTCAATTTGATCTAATATGCGGATTCCATGCAGATGTTTGTGTAAAAAGCATGATAAATCAGAATTAATTATATTCATTGTTCTGTCGAAAATATTAAGCTGACAAAACTGTTTTAAAAGATACATTTTCTTTCATCTTCATTATCATTTTGACTTTGGATTATCTTAGATTACCCCATCTTTGATTACTCAACTATAAAATTATGTTCTAAAACTTATAAAATTGTCGTCTATCAAACAAATCATATAGATTTCAATATAATCAGGCGAATTATGACTGCTCTTACTACATTTGAATGTGAGGATGGTAACGAACGCGTTTATGAAAATCGTTCAGGAAATATCCTGTATTGGGTACTCCAGACTTATATTCACAAAAAATTCTTGAAAATTAAAATGAAGAATTGAAATTCTGTTACAAAGGCATGAAGCATCTCGTCACTCTTCATCTTTGCATCCACCAGTTATAATTCGCTTGAATTACTGTCCACCATTTTTTTTCAAAAAAATCTTAATGTGTTTAGAGTAAGGTAAGCTAATTAGGATGACTAAAGGAATTGCATTTTTGAAAGTTTATTAGTGAGTAAGGAAATATTCAAGAGATATTCTAAAACAAGGCACAAGTATGTAAGCCGCTCTCTCCCTTTCCTTTCAAATAAATTGCACCACCACTGTTTATAATTCATCAACCATACATGAGCACATTTCGTAAAATCACTCTTATATAAAATATATTTATGATGTTTTTGTTATTTGCTTGTTTTTGTTGTTCATAATAAATTAAATTATTTGAACTTGGAAGGCTTTTAGTTCACGAAAATCCATAACCAAATGAAATGATAAGTTAAGGAATTGTACTAGAAATTACTACAATCGAAACACGTTTCACTATTCCGGAACTTCTTCAGATGATTTAGTATGCATCAGTGATTATACCTCATTTACTAGTTAACAAGAATTATAATAAGGAATATGATTGCGCCTTGAATAGATTCAATAAGGATTAAGAAGTCGAGTGTATTAGCTCCTTGATATAATTTGAATTTATTATTCTCAAAAATTTTTCATTAACTATTATTTGTATGTAATATTTCGAAATTTGGGTTCAAGGAATGCACATATTCCAATGGATGATTTGCATAATTTGAAAAACTTCATTTGTGTCCTGTTACTTTAATAATCAAATTTCTATGGGTCCTACTTATGCAATATTTATTGAAGTCTCTTCTCGTAACACCTGACTTATTATTTCAATATTAAAATCTATTCATTTATTTATTTAATTTATTTATTGGCCCAAAGTGTCACATAATTACATGCAAATACTCCACAGAGAGTAATAAAACTCTATGCGTGGTGAGACATGAAAATTACAGAAAAATAAGGCTAAAGAATCAACCATAACTAAAACTAAAACAATAAATTAACTGAACATACTTACATACTGACTTAACTATCTACTTCAGACATTGAAGAAAAACCCAAGTACCCCTATACCAATAATTTTAAATTATAAAATCATTTCCCAAAAAAAACCCAATTCTATCTCTCTATTACACAGATACAAATTTTTCAATTATTTTTTAATTTTTCTTATAAGAACCTGTTGTGCTTTTTAGAGCCTTTAAATCATCAGGAAGATCATTGAATAGTTAACTATCCTTGAATCGTATTGTCTTGTTTATTTTAGGTATGATTATATTCCTATTTCTGGTTCTTGTGTCAATGAGGTATTTTTGTTTGAATGTTTCATAATGGTATTGAAGTGACTCATATGCAAAAATCTGTCTAATGTTCACTATATTTTCAGGAGAAACAACTGATTTTTTTAATTACTTTCAATTATTTATGCTGTAGTGACTCTAACAAAGACAGACAATTGCTATACGAACCTCCCCAAGCAATACTACCATATGTGATAATACTATTGAAAAAAGCATGATAAATCAATTTTAGCGTTGCACTGGAGATAAATCGAGTAAGCCTGTGAAAACGAAAATTAAGTATTTCGTTTTGTTGTCCATCTTAAGTTGTAGTCAAAAACAATCCCCAAATATTTACAGTGTTCAACTCTTCTCAAAGACCTACTCTCAATTTTTATATCTACCTCCCTCGGGACACTATCACAATAGTTTCCAAAAGATATAAATACAGACTTCTCAACATTCAATGACAATTTATTCAGTTTTAACCAAATGGCGACTTTTTCAAGTTTTTTATTCAAATTATTTTGTTTCTGACCATGTGCTTTCAGCTGATATAATAGCCGTGTCATCAGCATAGGATACCATTTATTCATCGGATTGACAAGTTAACAGATCGTTTGCGTAAAGAACGAACAAAATCGGTCCCAATATCGTACCTTGAGACACACCCATCTTAAGATATTCACTATTACTTTCAGTACCATTCACTCTCACTTTTTGTTCTCTACCATTAAGATAACTTTTCAATAAGTCAAGCACCTTTCCCCTTAGTCCCAGAAAATATAATTTGTCCAGCAGAAATTTGTGATCAACTGAATCAAAAGCTATTATGACAGGTTTACTCTGATCAAGTTTTTTATATAATATACTTGTAATGAAATGTAACGCATCTTTGGTGCCCCTTCGCTTAACAAATCCGAATTGGTTTTTTGAAATTATGCCGTGAGTTTCTACAGAATTAGAAATTCGATCACAAACAATTTTCTCAAGGATCTTTACAATATTTGAAATTAGAGAGATTGGCCTATAATTAGTGACGCTGCTGTTACTGCCTGATTTATGAATTGGTATTATATCAGCTCTTTTGAGTACTTCTGGCCAAACTGCCCCTCCTATACACAAATTAAAAATATGCTGAAATATGCTAATGTTTTCAGTGTCTTTGTATCAATCATATCTACACCTCCTTTTTTAGGTTTCATATTTTTTATTATAGATCCTACTTCTGAACTGCTGGTTGGCTTAAAATACAATATATCACAAACCATGCTTGGCACTTTGTCTACCGGATGGCTGTATAATCGAATCACCTAACTTTGCCCCAACCTCGTTAAAATAATTGTTCATTTTATGTGATATCTCAAAATTATCTGTAATCTTAGTTCTATTTTTATCATTTGAATTGTGGAGGCCGTAACTTGATGTAGATCCATGATATAAATGAGATAAAAACACAAGGTTTAACTTTAATCTACACTTTATTTGAAAAAATTCGACGACGTTTCGCTGACACAGCAGCTTTATCAAGAATGAAAAATAGAATGAAGAGTATGGTATTATAAACAAATCGTAGAACAAGTTGGATGAATAACAGGAAAATCCACACCGAGCCATTGTACAGTTAGTATGAAAGGTAATAAAACTAATTAAACAAGTTAAGTAGGGTGAGTAATTCAAATCTACCTATTCATTCAAAAGCTTGTCCGAATGTTTGTATCTATTTATTTCTAATGCTTCTAGGAGATCTAATTTTGAACTTTTGATTTTATATGTAATATGTCAAAGTTTTTATTGAATGAATGGTTTTCTTTTATTAGGTGGTTTGAATAATTTGAATCAGATTTATTTTTATCGAAGCTACGTTTATGTTCAGATGTTCTTATGCCAAAACTCCTATAGGTCCTACCGATATAAATTTTATCACAAGAACCGCAATTGAGTTTATAGATTCCTGATTTACTTGATTTTTCAACACGAGATTTATTATTTTTAATATGTTTACCTAAGTTATTAGAAGTTTTGAAGGCTATATTAAGATTTTGTTTGACGAGAAAGGATTTAATATTTGTACTTGCAGAACCGCAGAATGTTAAACTGTTGAATATTTTATAGTCTTTATGAATAGGATATACTTCATTTATTGCTTTCTGATAGAGTTTTTACGAATGATTAGATCTATCATATCCGGATTATATGAATTATTAATGGCTATTGATGATGTTTAACTCTTTATTATAATCTTCTACTGATAAAGGTAAATTGAGTAACCGATGTACCATGCTGTTTAAAGCTGCAAATTTGTGTTGAATTGAATGTAATGAGTAGTTATGTATAATTGTATCAGTATGTGTTGGTTTACGAAAGACCGAAAAACATGATTATTATTTTGTTTAGTGATTTTTAAGTCCAAAAATTTATGGAATCGTTCTGTTCAATTTCATCGTGAATTTAATGTTCAAATGGATGGAATTAATGAAATTAACAAATAAGTCTAATTGACGAGTAGTTCCAATGAAACATACTAAGATGTCGTCAACATATCTATACCAATAAAGAAATTTAGAAATGAGTGGATGTGTATGAATTTTCTGTTCAATATTATTCATAAAATCTCTGCTAAAAGTGGACTCAAAGGATTTCCCATGATCAAACCATTTTTACTACTGTAATAGATGTTGTTGAAAGAAAAATAATATAATATAATAATAACATTGAATCTGTTGGACGTTTGCATTGAACAAAATTATTTTTCTTTCAACAACATCTATTACAGTAGTGAAAATGGTTTGATCATAATAACTTAGGTAAACATATTAAAAATAATAAATCTCGTGTTGAAAAATCAAGTAAATCAGGAATCTATAAACTCAATTGCGGTTCTTGTGATAAAATTTATATCGGTAGGACCTAAAGGAGTTTTGGCATAAGAACATCTGAACATAAACGTAGCTTCGATAAAAATAAATCTGATTCAAATTATTCAAACCACCTAATAAAAGAAAACCATTCATTCAATAAAACTTTGACATATTACATATAAAATCAAAAAGTTCAAAATTAGATCTCCTAGAAGCATTAGAAATAAATAGATACAAACATTCGGACAAGCTTTTGAATGAACAGGTAGATTTGAATTACTCACCCCTACTTAACTTGTTTAATTAGTTTTATTACCTTTCATACTAACTGTACAATGGCTCGGTGTGGATTTTCCTGTTATTCATCCAACTTGTTCTACGATTTGTTTATAATACCATACTCTTCATTCTATTTTTCATTCTTGATAAAGCTGCTGTGTCAGCAAAACGTCGTCGAATTTTTTCAAATAAAGTGTAGATTGAAGTTAAACCTTGTGTTTTTATCTCATTTCTATTTTTATCAATTAAAATTTTACATTAGTACTGTTGCCTGGTTTTCTATTAATTTTATTGTTTATTATTTGCCATAACTTCCTAGGATTAGTTATATTAGACTAAATGGCTTTTTATCAAAATTATTTTTTGCTTCAAAATTACTTTGTTCAATACCTTAAGATAATTTCAAAAGTTCAGAGCCCTTGTTTGCTGCCCACATATTATATAGTTTCCTTAGTTTCACATGACTTTATAATACCAGGAGTGATCCATTTTTGTTAGATCTTCTATATTTCTTTTTTAAGAAACTTGCCCTATCTACACAATATCTTATCTGACCAATTAATGTATTGATAGCTATGTTTGGATCCTGAATTAACAATAACAAATTCCAGCTGTTATATTTAGCTACGTTGCTCAGTTTACTATAATTAATAGTTCTACAACTGTCCTGTTTCACACCTGATAGTGTTAATTTTTTAATTTCAACTAAAAGTGGGTAATGGTCTGTGATCAAATTCTTTAATGTACACATTTTACTTTCGATGGCTGCAGTTTTATGGAATACATTGTCAATACACGTTCCTCGCGAATTATTTTCGGCTGGTCTAGTAACTTCCCGAAAGCCTTGCCTATAACCACGCTCCAAACAAGCACACAATAGTTCTTGACTATTCACATCGTTAGTGAGTAGATCTATGTTAAAATCACCAACAATATAATGGTTCTTAATAAATTTTTTCTTCACGAGATAAGATTTGAAGTCCTCAATAAAATCAAACTAACCCAAGTCATGAGGCCTATATAATGAAGAGATCTCGAGATTATGTCCATCATTCGAAATAATTAAAGTGTTAATTATGCTAAGATTTCCACACCTCACAACCTCGGTATCCTCCTGTATATCAGCGCGAACGTAAGCAACAACATCATCCGCTATGTTTAGTCTACTATTATTATAATTCATTTTATAACCAGGAATATGGAAATATCTATAATGTTCTAAATTCCAAGATTCAGCACAAACGATATAAATAGATAATAATATATTTATTCATTCTTTAGGCCATCACACGATGTATAGGACGTACTAACAAAATATGATATAATATACAACTCGCATATATACCATACAAACTGTAATATCCAATATACAACTCGCAAAATTTATACAATACAGCAAGGACAATTTTCAACTAAGCTAAAAACTCCTTGTTTGAATAATCTGCTTGTAGTTTTTTTTTCAAACGTCGACCTAGGTAATAATTGATCTCTTGGTAAGAGGGAGAAAATTCATATTTTCTGTTTTTATGTATAGGTATGCATAAAGTGGCGGCACTTAGTGTGGAGCGATCTTGTAAGCTCGATAGTGTAGTATATTGATGTTCGTTATCTCTTAGGTGAAGAAGACTTCTGTAAATGTAAACGCAAGGAAGATTGAAAATTTTGTGTAAAATTAAAACTGACCTACGCGATTCACGTGGGTTAAGTTTGAAGATCATTCGTATGATTTTTTTCTAAGAAACAACTCTTTGAGAGTCCACGGAATTTCCCCATAGATGTTCATTCTTCTTTAGACGAGACTGCACAGATTCGATATCGAGAGACTTCCTTATTCTACTGTTTACGTAATACGATTTGTTCAGTTTTTGGCATAGCTGGTCTACATCAAGCCTTCATCCAAATGCACTTTAAGAAACCTGATACAATTACTAGACCCTAACGTATCTCCTTTCCAGTTGATTACCAGAGGAGCCCTAGTAGAATTCCTTGATCGAAAGTATATAAATTCTGTTTTAGCCACATTTAGTATGAACGAATTTTCAAAACACCAAGTGTTAAAAGCATTTATAATCTCTTACCAAGTCTCGGAGGGCACCCCAGGAGTCCGCGCCGTGACATTTATGGAAAAATCATCAGCAAATATTGTAATTTTATCTGCGTTCACATGATCAGGCAAATAATTAATAAAGGAGAAACAGTAGTAGTCCCAGCACGGAGCCCTGAAGGTTCCCTAACTTAATCCCAAATTTCAAAATCAGACGAACCTACCTTCTCAATGACCTTGGAGAAGAAACGCAAAATTGAAATTGGACGAAAATTAGCTACATGTATGTATGGTTCATTTGTTTCTCTCATTTCCTGAGCTTCCACAAAAGGAGCGACCGTGCGAGACTGAGCGTTTTTCCAACAACAACCATTGATTTTCATAAACATTCTGTCGAAGAAGTACCGGGAATTGATTTTTTTTAATCTGCTTAAAGCTTTTGTCGACATTTTTGTTGTTGCTAAGTTTGCACAACTGTATTCTATACTGACGAGGAGTTTGAACGCGATCTATCATTTAGTTGGTTTACAGTGCTCGATTTTGTCAGTTCTCACAAGTGTGTTTTACGTGCAAGTGCATATGAGTGGTACAGTCCATTCAACATTCCTGTGGTGGAATATTTGCTGCGCTCTGGTCGACCATCAACATCTTCAACTGAAGTTATCATCGATAAAGTAAAGGAAATGGTAAATAAAAATCGTCATTTAAGTTTGATAGAGATAATCAATGAACTTTCTGTGTCGCGTTTTTTATTCTTGCCGCTTTTCTCGAAATTTCAGGCGACTTTCGTTAACGCCGATATAAATCTGCAGGAATGGGAGTCATTCCAAATTGTAACTTAAAGGCAATACTACGTCGATACAAATTTTATTATTGAATAGTAACAAATTAGCGCAGCGAAGAAATCTAAAACGTATCATTTTAATAACGATTGGGAGGAAGAATTTTTCTTTTGTATGGTGAAGGATTTGTCTTATTTGTCGTGCGTCAGTTGCAATACCTAAGCGTGGTAACTTAGAGAGGCATCATAAAACGGTTCATAAAAACTATGAAAAGGATTTTCCGCCACAGGGTGAATTAAGAAAACGAAAAGTACGCGATTTGATATCTTGTTTGAAAAAAGAACAAGCCATGTTCACAAGACCAGCCAAACAATCAAAATATCTCATATATTAGCGAAACACAAGAAACCATACGGAGATGGATCGGTTCTGAAGGAATCATTTATTGAAGCGGGTAAGACTATTTGGAGATTTTAAAAATGAAACAGAAATCATGTCTGCTATTAGAGAACTTCAGTTGTCTTGTCCGACTGTCACAAGGCGTATTCAAGTCATGAGTCAGGACATGGCAGATGAACTAAAAAATGAAATGTACATACTTTTTTCACATTTCGACGAATCTAACGATATGACAGACTGCAACGTGCTAAAATCACATCACAACAATTTGAATTAAAACACCTGATTCCAGTCAACCCTCTATATGTGTCACGCCACTGGTTAACTGTCTGATGCGCATAATCAGGCTATCGGATGGTATGCTTACCGGCTTGTAAATCTTCTCCAGACTTTCTTTTCTTTGCCGATCTTTGGACTAATTAGTCATTCTTGAAAATCCTCTTCAATTGTAGTTGAAATAATTAAATTATATCAAAATTCTCAAGTGAAAATTAGAGATATATCTTTATCTTGAATACTGTGTAGTAACCTTTATCAAAAATATAGGTCCTGGGTGGAGACTCGTAGAAAGAGATTCCTAGGTAGACTCGTTGATAGAGATTCCTAGGTGGAGAGACGTAGGTGGAGCTCAGAGGTTGGAATGATATAAATTCTATCTGGAGTCCAGAAATCCACATGAATCGGAAGCTGAAATAGAGGTTTTCCCCCATATACAGCAGTAAAAATAAGAACGTTTTGGAATTTGAACTCCCCAAGTGAATGGGAACTATAACATAGACGACCTTAACTCATCTATTTCACAAACGGTTTCGTGGCATTGTGTCGAGCCAATGAAGATTTCCGTTTATTTCTTTCATTCCATTGTATTATACATCAACAAGTTTTGAGTTCAAAAGTTTTAAACACGGAGGAAATTGTTGGCATTGCAACAAAAATTGTGAATTTCATCCGTGTTCTTCACACGGACGTCGGGTAGTTGAATCGCGGAAAATTCCTAGAATTGTTGCCTGAAATAACAGCTTCTCTAGACGAAAGAGGTGATGACACTCAGATGTTGAAAAACGAAAAATTGCTGACTGATTTGGCATTTTTGACTGACATCACAATGCACTTGAACACCATTAACTTGCAGCTTCAAGGTAAAGGAAAAACTATTATTGAGATTATTAGCGCAGTAAACGCATTCAAAAGTAAACTGCAACTTATGATAGATCAACTGAAAAGAAAGGATCTGAAACATTTTCCGTTTTTGAAACCAAGGATTCCTCAGTTGAATTATGATACATATCAGGCTGAATTATCAAATATTTTGGGACAATTCGAAATGCGTTTTTATGATTGCAGTAAATTGGCAAATATAGCATCATTAATGAGTTATCCTTTTTCATGTAAAAACATTGAGGAATTTTTTTTATTTCATTCATAACACAAAAGACCCACGTTGGGTCCATAACAGATTGTAAAATGAAACATTAAATATATTTAACCTAGGCGAGTCACATTATTTGTTGTATTAACTCAAATTATCTATTATTAATGTAATAATTCTTTACACTACTTAAAAGAGTGATATATTATTTGGTAATTTATTGAATAAGGAAGCTACTCGGCATGTGATTTTTCGTTTACCTATGTTAGTAGCCGAAGGAAGAATATATATCTTTTGATTATTTCTAGTTGCATGACTTTGTATTTCGTGGCTGTACTGTAGGCTTGCAACATCACTGTGTATTAAATTATTTTTTATTTTGACGCTATCTAGATCTATAATTTCCTGTGTATTGAAAATTTTAGTTTATTATACAAATTCTTTGTACTGTATCTTGGATTTTTGTTGAATAAAATTTTAATAGCACGATTGTGAGATATTTGAACCTTAGCTAATAATGACTTCTTTGCTTGTCCCCAGAAAGCTACCATAATAAGAGTTTCTATATAAATGGTAGTTGAAAATATTCATTTTCTTTATAATACTTTCATAGTTCAGTTTATGATCTAAAATTAATCCTAGGTACTTTATGTTAAAGGCTTGTTCAAGTGGCTGCTCATCTATCTGTAGTTGATGCAAGTTGCAGTCATGGTTTCCAAAAAATATATATTTACATTTCTCTCTATTTAACTTAATCCTATTTTCTTTGGTCATTTTTTCAATTGATTTGAGATCATTTTGTGTCATGTCTACAACTTCTTCCTTATTATTACCTATATGATAGATTATAGCGTCATCTGCGTACAAGAGCAGTGAGCCACCAATATCACAGCTGTTTAAATCATTATATATTAAGACAAGTAGTGATCCTAGTATTGACCCTTGTGCCATTCCTGAGATTATTTCACTATTTTCACTAGCTACACCCTGGACCCCAGTATACTACCTCCTATTAGTTAGGTAATTCTTGAAGAGCTTCAATGCTTTACCTGTGATTCCTATTCGTTGTAGTTTTCTAAGTAGAACTGCATGACTGACTACATCAAATGCATCAGAAATAGAGCAACGTAGCCAAAACAATTTTTTTCTTGTCAAGACTCATATATTAGATTTAGGACTTTCATAATGATTCTAGAACATCTATAGATCATAATCGGAATCACTTAGAAGACCGAACCTGGCCATCGGGGCTCTTTCGGTCAAACAGAGAGGGAATTGTTTTGTTGAGTTTGAATATTGAAGGGATTTTGCGATTATACTTCGAAATTGGCAAGCAAGAACAAGGAAGTGATTTTGTTTCAGGAGACTCACACTGCGACGGAAGAACATCTCCGCGAAAGAGGAAATATCCCAGGTTATGTACTATTTGAATTATCTCCTTAGTCCTTTTTATAGCCTTGCTTGCTATGTAAAATCTTTTCTTAGATTCAACCCCCTTCCTTTCACCCTTGTCTTCGTCTGGAAAACATGGAGTGCAAGATGAGAATGAATCTGATAAGCAGAAAAATCTTTGGTACTCTTTATATACACACGATATTGACACAACATAAACATACAAGCTATTGCTAATGCAATAGCGACAGGAAAACGAGTTTTTTCCTCAGGTTTTTTCACTCGTTAATTGAATCATACGCAAGATAGTATGGTTCCCTTGTTACATTTCCTGACCTCACACTTGTATTTTTCTGACACACACCAAAATTATAGATATAAGCATTTATTGTAAATGCAATTGTTCCAATTTTTGTAAATCCTCTCTCTTCGAAAGAATATATATAGGACTTTCATCATAGCTGTTTTAGTACTTCTAGAAGCAGTCAAGTCATTGTTTTAAGGAAAAGGAGTAGAATTACCTACAGAAATAGCAAGTCAGTTTAATATGAACTCATGTTCTGTTGAAAATGACTTGGTGCAGATTATATCAGATATACATCTCAAAGCTACAGCATCTGATACAAATTTCTGATGTTTTATATCTGAAGATAAATATCCGAATGTAAGGCAAGTCGCCCTTCAACTGATAGCTATGTTTGGGTCAACTTACTTGTGTGCTTTTTCTGAAATGAAGATAATTAAGTCAAAATATCGCAATCAACTAACTGACTATCATATGTCATCATGCTTGCGATTAGCACTCAGTGGTTACGTACCATCTTATGAAAAGTATGCTGAGAACATGCAGTACCACGCTTCAACATCCAAAGTCACTCCTTAGTTAAGTTTCACACCATATGCAATTCTTTTGTTTTGTAACAACCGATAAACTCGCAATTTTGAATAAATATGAGTTTTTTCATTGATATTATAGAGCAGCACCTAACTAAACCTAACCTAACCTTGACTAAAATAATGTATATTGTGCGGAAAGCTGATATCTATATATTCTACGGTACACCCTATCTAGGTAGGTAGGGTGTATCGTGTATGTACGACAACCCTGCATCACACATACTTGCAGCCTCTCAGAGTCGATCGTAAGTAGTCTAAAAATATTGAGGTAGATCGTCAGCAGTTCAAGTTTGAGCACCCCTGTATCAGATGAAATATTTCATCAAAGTGAAACAAATATTTACTTGCATCCAAAATCTTTAATAACCATGTCTACATAAATATAAACTCCATGTTTAACATAAAAACGAATATAACATAAAAATTCAAACACCACCAGATCAATAAACGTGATAGCAGTGAAAAATATAATTCACCTACTTTGGTGTTCAATAAATTTACATTAAAGTTCATGTATATAACGAAAGATACAAAAATATTCCACGAATAAACAAAACAAAATTATATGGTACGAAATATAACAAATTCTTGTTTCTTAAATGCCAAATTTAAATGCATAATCTCTTCAAAGTCAACAGATTAAAGGCTAGAAAAATTTAAACCGATATGTGGCTAAACCTGCCAATCCTACTGCTAGACTCGCCGCTACAGTAGCCCATACATAAACCTAAAAAAAATACATTTAATTCTGAGTAAAACTAAAGTATTTAAAGCAATCTTGACTAATCAACCTTTTTAGACAGGGGTGGTTTCTTTTCCTGTTTCAAAGTACTACCAAACATTCTCTTCGCTAGCTCACGTTCAGTCTTCTTCTGCTTTTCAACAATCTGCTTCAATTTAGTCAGCTCATTTTGGATATCAGGGTCGTTTGGCGCTATTTCTTTAGCTTTTTGTAATGATTTCATAGCGGCTGCAATATCAGTTTTCGCTTTATAAACCTGAAAAATTATTCACTTTTACACATTTAATACTACACATGATTGTATAGAATACGTTCTGTATGATTAATACTGGTGATACAAGGATCCTTGTCCGCACATCTTCGTCGTGTACCCTAAAATTTTGTGTGAAGCCGCTCTGTCCATCTTAGATTAAAAATTTAAACCTTACCCCAGAGGTTTGTGTGTGGAATAAACTGTTATTTCCTCACTACTCAGAGGAACTACATGAGAAAAAATATATTTTATTGGGAAGTCAAGACAATAACATGAGGATAGAGAAACTAATCAAATACATTTACCGTACGAACCTTATACTTCTCAACAAATAAAATGAAGCAACTTTCGTCACAACCAATAGAAGAGTTTTTGGACCTGACTATATGCAATAAATAACTCATCCCGAAAATTCGAAATAAGAGAGTGGCCAAAGTAGTGCTCCTCTCCTACCATCTATATATCCACTGTTTCGACAGAACAACAACCAGTGCCTCACAAGAAACCACCGGAAGGAGTAAGAAAGACGAAGGATGGAACGCCGAGACACCTGACGGAAATTCACTTCCCAGGTTTCCTCAACAGAGATACACCAAAAATCAAAAGAACATGCTGACATAACAAGTTGGAACATAGCCTCAATGGTCGTTACAGTGGAAAATGTTCGATAGAGAGTAACTACCTTTCAACCCTACAAAACACCAGAAGCAGATACATCTAATTGAAGGACTGGACTAAACAGTTCCTGCATAGCACTGGGACACTTCCCGGATCCCTGGAAAACCTTCGTCTTGTCTTCATTGCCAAGACGGGCAAGACCTCACATAAAATCACCAAAGCTTTTAGACCGATGAAGAATATCCTTGCGAAATTCACCCTACATATCACTCAATATGTCTATGAGCAAGCTAGATCAGTGGACTCAGCAATACACTCTGTTATTTTTTCTTATATAATATGCTGCTAACTAAATTTGCATCATAACCATTATTTATTGCGATCTGTTTTATCAAATTCAATTCTTTGAAATAATTATCATTAGACATCGGTGTGTTCAAGAGTCTATGTATATAGCTATTAAATGCTGCAACTTTATGTTAGTAAGAATATGCCGATGTATAATGAATTGTGACATCTGTATGAGAAGACTTATGATAAATTGAAAACTGGTGTTTATTATTTGATCTTGTTATTGTTAGGTCTAGGAAATTGATCGAATTGTTCTGTTCTATTTCAGAAGTGATTTTTATTTTTGGGTGCAGGTTGTTGATGAAATTTTCGAATACAGTGAACTGTCTGTTTGTTCCTTTGAAACACACAATAATGTCATCGACATATCGATACCAATATAGGAAATGTTTACTAAGCTGGTGTTTATCAATAATTTTTTCTATGTTATCCATGAAGATTTCTGCTAAAAGAGGGCTTAAGAGGTTTCCCATTATAAGTCCCTCATGACTTTTATAAAACAATCGTTAAATAAAAATAATTTTTAGATATGCAAACATCTAATAAAGCCATAATGTATTTAATTCGTGGATTCGTCATATTTTGTGTTAACAAATAATTGGATTATATTATACAGTTCTTTCAGTGGAATACTTGGAAACAAATACTCGACATTAATTGATATATAGGCAATATTAGCAATAATGTGAATTCCTTCTTAAAAATTCAAATTTAAATATAGCCTTTGAAACATCAACAAATTTAGGTTCAATTATCAGGAATTATAAATCTCCGATTGATAACGAAAATAAATCAGATGTTTATAGATTGGATTGTGCAGATTGCAATTGTTTTTATATAGGTAGAACAGGAAGAAATTTTAATGTTAGAATCTCTGAACATAAACGCAGTTTCATCATAGGAAAAACCGATTCAAATTATTCAAATCATCTTAGGAAAATGGTCAGTCTTTCAATTCAGAATTTAAAATCCTAGTCTGAGAATAGAGGTATAAAACTCAACCTTCTGGAAGTACTTGAAATTAACAGATTTAGGTATTTACCGGAAATTCTTGATGATCAGGTAGACATAAATAACTCACCCTTATTAAATTTATTTCCTAAACATTAGTTCAAGTACCGATAGCTCTGAGTGGATTGCCTCTTTGGTATATTTAGGTATTTGTTAGTAGGATATATTTGTAGTATTCATTCGCTCTTGACAAAGATACTGTGTATTGAAACGCGTCAAGCATTCAATAATATAATTAAGTAGAAATCATCGTTTACTTGTATTTGTGAAAATGGATTTCTATCACGTAAAAGCCTCGTCAATTGAATTTTTAGGCTTTTAGTTTAGGTTTTAATGCCAGTCTATATAAATATAGATGGTACAGGTACCATGTGTATCTCCATAGCTTTGTTTACTGGTTCTGAATAAATAAATTTACCTACACTATATCCATACAAAATATCTATCAAACAAATAAAATTAAAATTTTCTTATGAAAAATGCAACCATTCATCAGTATTTTTATGACGTCACGTCAGTAAACCGACTTTACAGACAACCGATTTCTTTTTTTTCTTAAAGGATAGCCTTCGAGGACAAAACGAATTCAGATTTGAATTCTGGGCCCCAAAATTAGTAATTTAACATTTTTTCAGTAAATTCTGAATGTTGCCACTATATAGAATTACCCAACAAAATGTGATATACTTACTTTAGCTTGCCTATAAAGTGCTTTGATATTATTTGGTTGGCATTGTAATACAGTCTTTAAAGAAGTAAGGGCAGCATCATAAGATTCAAGTTTGATTTGCGCTGCAGCTAAATTGTTGTAAACACTGATTCTATCCTCCAATAAGTCTTGAAGTGCGGAATCTGTAATATCTTCAGCTTCTGACTTGGGCAGTTTTATTCCGCCTTCAACCTCGTCCAAGTAATCCAGTGCTTTTCTGTAGCACTGAACTGCAATCGTATTTTCACCTCTGCAGTACCACCAATTGCCCCTTTCCCTCTTTTTATTACTGAAATGACGAAATATGAAGAGTTGCTGAATTGGAAATTAAATTTGGTAATCCTGTTGTTTACGCTGCCCACACGCGCACCGTGTACCGAGTCGACGAGAAATGTTTCCGAACGATTTGAATTTCAAGCCAGTGTTGCCAGATCCCTTACCTGAAGTTCATTTAAATTTGACTTCGTATAAGAGAATAAATGTTTGATCTCTGTCGTCTCACTCTTCAGTTTGTTCAATACTTGTGTTGGATAAACTTCATATGCGATTTGAGCTTTACTTTCGAGACGAGTGATTTATTCAACTGATTTGGAATTTGTTAATTATTTTATTTTTAGGATGATTTGTCTAGAACAAATATTGTTGACGTTCAGGAAATCATGCAGAATAATCAAATTCGTGAGAGTATTATAAAGACCAGACATTATATTCACATTGATTCGGTATACATTTCAAAGAGCATATAAGCAATTACAAAGAATTAAAACCGTTGTACGAAGAAATCCTACTCTCTACTTAAATTTAAGAGCACCTATATCTACATTTGTTAAGGGAATTTCTTGAGTTATATACATCATGACTTATTATATTATTATTATTAATTATATATATATATATATATATATATATATATATATATATATATATATATATATATATATATATATATATATATATATATATATATATATATTCATAGAACAAAAAGGGGAGGATCCCCATTTGTGGGAAGTTTTTTTTCCATAACAAGTTGGAGTAAAATTGAGCAGCAACATTTCTGTCCGTATTGACATAAAAATAGTAGTAGGAATTCTTGTTGAAGCCCTATGCATTGGCTGGGAAGATGCCTACCGCAGCTAGAGGTTAGGTTAGATTTTCACCCTTGTCTTCGTGAAGAAATCCTGGAAATCATGGAGTGCAAGATGACAATGAGAGAAAGAAGCTGCTAAGCAGAAAAATTTTTGGTTGGGCTATAGCTAGTGCAACAGCGACAGGGAAACCAGTTTTTTCAATAGGTTTTTTCACTCGGTCACTGAATCATACGCAAGATATATATATATATATATATATATATATATATATATATATATATATATATATATATATATATATATAAGTCGAATAATTGTATTTACAATAAATGCTAATAGCTATAATTTTGGTGTGTGTCAGAAAAAACACAATCGTAAAAAACAAGCGAAGATATAGAATACCAGCAGAAAAAACAGACCTTGACCGTTCCTTAATCAGGCATCTAAACTTGCATCATGCCTCCTACGATTGCCCCTAAAGTGTGAGCACAGGAAATGTTACAGGGGAACCATACTATCTTGCGTATGATTCAGTGAACGAGTGAAAAAACCTATGGAAAAAACTCGTTTTCCTGTCGCTATTGCACTAGCTATAGCTTGTCTGTTTATGGTGTGTTAGTGTCGTGTATACAAAGAGAGTACCAAAAATTTTTCTGCTTAGCAGCTTCTTTCTCTCATTGTCATCTTGCACTCCATGATTTCCAGGATTTCTTCACGAAGACAAGGGTGAAAATCTAACCTAACCTCTAGGTGCGGTAGGCATTTTCCCAGCCAATGCCTAGGGCTTTAACAAGAATTCCTACTATTATTTTTATGTCAATACGTACAGAAATGTTGCTGCTCAATTTTTACCCTAACTTGTTATGCAAAAAAAAACTTCCCACAAATGGAGATCCTCCCCCTTTTTGTTCTATGAACCTTCTGTTTGTTCTATGAACCTTCTGTTTGTTCTATGAACCTTCTGTTTGTTCTATGAACCTTCTGTTTGTTCTATGAACCTTCTGTTTGTTCTGTGAACCATCTGTTTGTTTCATGAACCTTCTGTTTGTTCTATGAACCTTCTGTTTGTTCTATGAACCTTCTGTTTGTTCTATGAACCATCTGTTTGTTTTATGAACCTACAGTGGTAGTTCACCCCCCCCTTTTTGTTCTATGAACCTTCTGTTTGTTTTATGAACCTTCTCTTTGTTCTATGAACCTTCTGTTTGTTCTATGAACCATCTGTTTGTTTTATGAACCTTCTGTTTGTTCTATGAACCTTCTGTTTGTTCTATGAACCATCTGTTTGTTTTATGAACCTACAGTGGTAATTCACCCCCCCTTTTTGTTCTATGAACCTTCTGTTTGTTCTATGAACCTTCTGTTTGTTCTATGACCTTCTGTTTGTTCTATGAACCTTCTGTTTGTTCTATGAACCAACTGTTTGTTTTATGAACCTACAGTGGTAATTCACCCTCCTTTTTGTTCTATGAACCTTCTGTTTGTACTATGAACCATCTGTTTGTTCTATGAACCTTCTGTTTGTTCTATGAACCTTCTGTTTGTTCTATGAACCTTCTGTTTGTTCTATGAACCATCTGTTTGTTTTATGAACCTACAGTGGTAGTTCACCCCCCTTTTTGTTCTATGAACCTTCTGTTTGTTCTATGAACCATCTGTTTGTTTTATGAACCTACAGTGGTAGTTCACCCCTCTTTTTGTTCTATGAACCTTCTGTTTGTTCTATGAAACATCTGTTTGTTTTATGAACCTACAGTGGTAATTCACCCCCTTTTTGTTGTATAAACCTTCTGTTTGTTCTATGAACCTTCTGTTTGTTCTATGAACCTTCTGTTTGTTCTATGAACCATCTGTTTGTTTTATGAACCTACAGTGGTAAATCCCCCTTTTTTTTATGAACCTTCTATGTTCTGTTTGTTCTATGAACCTTCTGTTTGTTCTATGAACCATCTGTTTGTTTTATGAACCTACAGTGGTAGTTCACCCCCCTTTTTGTTCTATGAACCTTCTGTTTGTTCTATGAACCATCTGTTTGTTCTATGAACCATCTGTTTGTTTTATGAACCTACAGTGGTAGTTCACCCCCCCTTTTTGTTCTATGAACCTTCTGTTTGTTCTATGAACCATCTGTTTGTTTTATGAACCTACAGTGGTAATTCACCCCCCCCTTTTTGTTCTATAAACCTTCTGTTTGTTCTATGAACCTTCTGTTTGTTCTATGAACCTTCTGTTTGTTCTATGAACCTTCTGTTTGTTCTATGAACCATCTGTTTGTTTTATGAACCTACAGTGGTAAATCACCCCCCTTTTTGTTCTATGAACCTTCTGTTTGTTCTATGAACCTTCTGTTTGTTCTATGAACCTTCTGTTTGTTCTATGAACCTTCTGTTTGTTCTATAAACCATCTGTTTGTTTTATGAACCTACAGTGGTAGTGGACTGTGAACCACTCACTTAGACCATGCAATGATAACTGCCACCTCTTAGGATTATAAGTTCAATCTATCAGTTATGTTCCTGACTCTGGGAAAACACACCAACATTCATACTACAACTATATCTAACCTGGGATTTGCACCCGGTCCCTCGGCGTGGGAGTCAGTATCTCTACTGACTCACGTCAGCCACCTCCTTTTTTGAATTATTGTTGAAGTCGGTTGAAAAGGAGATGTAGCTTTCAGAACCATAGAACATTGAAAATCATGTAATAGCATTACGCAAAATAATTCAATAAATGCTTTAATTTTATTGGATTGTGGAAAACACCGAGAAATAGAGTATGGATGAAATCAGGAAGTTATCAAAATTCGTGAATAACTCGAATACCACATCAGAAATAACTTATTGGATGTATGAATACTAATGAATCAATAGAACTGAGATGTTGTTAGTCGCACCCTCCGAATAAATGAAAAGACAATTTTGTACAGTGTACAATTCTCAATTTATTACCCTGTTATATGAGCTAAATAGTAAAGGTTCTAGCTTACAAAAAAAATCTGGAGCATACAGATCCTGCACTCAGATTGTCAAAAAATTTATGCCAAACAAAAAGAAATATTTTCCCTCAATTTCATCCGTCATATTGAACTTTATTGAATTACTGAAATGTGAGGTCAGATTCTAATATCTTATCGGAAACATTCCTCGTCAACTCGGTGTACACGAAGCGAGTGCAGGCAGAGTAAACAGCAGGATTACCTTAAATTTTGAATGACTTACCCCTTTTTCTTCCTTTCAGAAATACTAAGAGTTTCCAGATCTTCTTCCCTTGTAGACACTAATTTCAACTTATAAGTGACTGTAGTAACTCCACTAATTTTTGGTGGTAATCCTTTACTGCCAAAGGCTAAACGAGGTTCTATTTCTAACAAGCATTCTTCACCTACATTCATCAACCCGATAGATACATCTAAACCTTGAATAACCTGGAATATACAAGGAAAATTAAAAAACAATAATACTTCGGAACGTTATACTTACATCACAATCACCCAAGTCAATCTCAAAATTTTCCTGCTTCTCTATGATTTCATCTTCCACAAATAATTCATAATTTATCGTACAAACTTGCTGTCTCTGGGGTCGAGAATCAGGTTCACCTTCTTCTAGAATTTTCTTTTTGATGACACCACTACCGAGTAAATCAACCCATTCGTTTTCTGCATTTTCATCTTGACATTCGGCCGTTTCAGAATTAGTTTCGGCTTCGCCTGCATTTTCGTTGTCGTTCACTTTTTTATTATCTTCACTATCAATGGACATTTTTGTACTATGATGTTCCTGATAATTCTCGCAAAAACAATTTGTAAAATTGATTGAGTACTAGTTGTGGTGTGGGGAAACAAATGACAAAAATTTTGATAACCTTAAAAGATTGTGACACAGTTAAATAAGAAAACGAAGTAGAGATGAAATATTCATTATTTCTCTATGATACGATGTGACTAGGCGTCCGAAAATGGAAATCCTGATATTTATAATTGTTATCGTATTTTTGCAATAATATTCTTGAAATAGAGCAGATTAGAAAAAAATGGTTCTTCTCTTTAACTCCGTTCCAAATGTTAAATATTCACTAACAAACGGAGACAATAGTTCAAAGTTTCCACCGGTGCCAGATTGGTATTATAAAAATATTTTATGAAAAGAAAAGGTATCATAGTTATCGAAGTAGATTTAAAACTATAGCTGTTTACTTTACGAAACTGTTGATTTTGGATGAAAATCATAGTACTTCATTGATTTTGCTTTCGTTTGAAATAAATTCTACTAAGATGGAGTTTGGACATAATAAATTGAAAAACTGGAGTTTTTCCAATCATATATTTCCACAAATAAATATTTTGCAAATGCACTTAATGATACTTAAAATGATGGTGAAATATATAGTGAGATTGAGTGATAATTAAATAATGATTTTCAGAAAAAATAACATATATTTTTACAAATAAATATTTTTGAAGATAAATTCAGTAATACTTCAACAACTCATTTTGTTGGGGACTTTGCTGCCCCAATTGTTCGATTGATTTGAGCTGCAGCTCCATAAACTAATCCATACAAGCCACCAAGAAGCTCAGAGAAAAATAGACTAACATCATTAGCTTGAACTCTATACAATCCTACTCTGTCACTTGCTGTTGCATCCTGATCTTGATCCTCGTTGTCCTCATCTGGTTTCATACGTAAAGCTTTCACGGTAGTTCTTTCTATTTTACCATTCTCATCAAACAACACAATTTCATTAGGTAGCAAAATTACTTGCTCTGAATCACTAGAAGGCATTGAATTCAAACTAGTTACAGTCAAATTTAACTTCTTGATTATTGGATCTTCTTCAAATCCTTCGTCGGATGAATCCTTTTCAGAATCAAAGTCTTCATCTGTTGTACTTGGGTTCTTTCCAGAATTTGCAAACATTGTGAGGTAGGAAAATTTCTTGAGAACTTTGTTGACTTTACTTTGAATTAAACTTGGTATTACCCCATTGTTAGTTTGAGGATCTTCATTGAAAGTGAATTCAGTATCGTTCTCGTCTACTGGAGCTGTTTCTTGCTTTACAGGTTCAGTTTGTTTTAGTTTTCGTAGATCTGAGATGTTTTCGGTACTTCGCGACCCTGAGCTAGCCGAGAACGCAGAGGTAAGGGCACTGGCTACGTTGTATAAAAAGGGACTTGAAGAGCTCTCGTGAATAAACTGAAACCATAAAGAAGCACTGTCAGTTTCCTATTCTAATAGCAAAATTAACTTCATCATCTTTGGAAAACCTACTAGCAGAAAGGGATTCCAACCACCCCAATTCCCATAAAATTTCGACTCACAATTCAATGATCCACACAGCATTTTATTTATCCTAATGATAAGAAAAATGAATTGAAAACTTTAACTATTAACTATTAACCAAATATATCCAATTATAGATACCAAAAATCCGAAAAATTCACCCCTTAACATATTTTGGACAGATCAGTGAGAATTTTGCAAATAACCTTTTCAAATTGACATCTAAATTTGCATTAACACCTCGAAATAAATTGTCTTTTATTTATTATTTAATGCTGAAATTTCTATAGAGAATTTAAATAGATTGGGTGTTTATAACTTATCTTGTTCAGACTGCAATAATTTCTACATTGGTTAGACTGGTCATTCCCTTAAAACTAGATATAAAGAACATCAAACTTCATTCCTTAAAATAAATAAGATTCAACATTGGTTAACCTTTGTATCCAAGATGGACACTCTTTTCCTAGTATTGATAAACTAAAAGTCCTACACATTTCCCCAGAGGGTAGAAAGCTCAATTAGCTAGGTTCAGTGGAAATTTAAAAAAATCTGTTTTTAATGACAACTTGCAGATAATGAACGATCAGACTGATCTATGTGAATCCCATATTTTCGATGTATAGTAAAAGCTCCTGATTCGCGCTTCCTACATTCGTGTTTTCACTATTCGCGGATACAAAAAATGCGACCTAATTCCGATATTCGCTGATAAATATTTCTTTATTCGTGGATCTAATCGGTACATCGGTGCATACATATGTATTAATAAATAGGATTCGGTATCCTTTGTGAACGCGTCGTCAAATGGTTTAAGAGAAAAGTGAAATAGACCTAGTTACTACTACGTCTAAAGTATGTTCTTAAATATATCGCCGCTGCATAGTTTGGCTTTTTCTTTGACATAAGTCGCCTTTGCCGCGGTCGGTGCTTTCCATTCGTTAAAAAATTGTGTTCGAGTAATACATCTTTACTGTTGCCTTCCTAATTTATGCTGTCGCCTAAAAAACTTGAAAACGGGTTTCGATACGAAAAAAAATCAATGTTACCTCTTAAAGTGATAATATCACGCTCAATGTTAATGAATCAACTGTACTATTGATAAAGAAATCCGAAGACAACATAAGGTGGTCTGTAGCTTCTACATGTAGGGGAGAGTCGGGTAGCACCGGCCGGCGGGAACCCCCGGCCAAAGCTAGTTCCAGAAAATCCCGCAGACATACATTAACAGGCGCCACGTCAAAAAAAATAACGGCAGCAACATATAGCCATACGTGCAAGTCTATGACCCGTGTCAGTTCAGTGAACAACGCGTGACAGTCGATCATATACTAGTGTCGGTTCTTTTGTTTGTGCCGCACACTTCTGAAACTCCGTTTTTTCTGTATAATGTAAGTATCTTACCATGGCATTTTACTAATTCAGAAAGGTTGTCAATATAGTTCGAAAAAATGTTAAATATTTGAAGCTGTTCATATTGATATTGGCGATTGACATGACATCATAAGATCGAATCGGTCGGGTAGAATCGAACACTTGTTTGGATTTAATTAATGAAATAGTGGAATTATTAATCCCAGTTGCTCTGTCATGTCAAGTCGTCTGCTTATCTTTATGTTAAAGTCGCTTTTGTACTGCAATAGGGAAGAAATAAGTGAAAATCTGATGTTTTCTTCACAGAAAATGCCAAAATTCAAAGAGAGAAAAACAAGTAGAGGAAGTTGGAATGAAAATACTATGAAAAGAGCGATCCGGAGTGTACAGGAGAGAAATCTATCTATAAGAAGAGCTGCTGAACGGTATGGTGTTCCAAGAAGTACTCTCCAGTATAAAATAAAAGCTATAGGTAATGGAGAAGAAACAGAGTTCAAGCCGAAATTGGGAAGGTTGGAGCACACATTTTCCAACGATCAAGCTCTCCAACTTCATGAACATGTTATCGATCTAAACAATCGGCCGATGCCACTTACGAAAGCGGAATTTTTGGAACTGGCTTTCCAATTCGCAGAGCAACTAAAAATTCCTCATAGATTCAACAAGGGAAAAAAATGACCGGAAAAGATTTCTACTACAGCTTTTCGAAAATTCCCAGATATTGCTCCCACAACTCCAGAGTCAACCAGTATCGCGAGAGCCGTCGGGTTCAATAAACCTCAAGTAGATCGTTTTTATGATCAGCTGTTCCAGCTACAGGAAAAATATAGTTTTCCAGCTTCGAAAATTTACAATGCTGATGAAACGGGAGTCTCGACGGTGCACAAAAATGAGAAAGTTATTTCTACTAAGGGAAAAAAGCAAGTAGGCGAGTTGACATCTGGTGAGAGGCGACGAAACATCACCTTGATGTTTGCTATGAGTGTAACTGGTCACTTTGTACCTCCTCTTTTCATCTTCCCGAGAAAACGGATGGATAAAGATGGTCGATTTATGATTGGAGCTCCACCGGAAAGCATAGCTATTCCACATGAAAGTGAATGGATGAATGGTGATATATTCCTGAAATGGCTCCTGCACTTCAAACAGCACGCACAACCCTCGAGGGAATACCCTGTTCTTCTGATTCTCGATGGACATTGGAGCCATAAAGAATTGGCAGCGATAGAGTTTGCTCGTGCTTATTACATCCATATGCTCAGCACACCACCACACACAACTCACAAAGTGCAACCGTTAGACCGGGTATTTTTCAAGCCGTTTAAGTCTGCATTCAGTTCAGCAAGTGTCATGTGGATGAGACAAAACCCAGGAGGGAGAATTTCAGACTATAACATCGCTTCCCTTGTCAATTCGGCTTTCACTAAGGCAACTAGACTAGAAATAGCTCAAAATTAGTTCAAATGCATCGGAATTTATCCATTCAATAGGGAGATTTTACTGATTTGGATTTCTTGCCATCATCAATGACCAATATCGAACAGGAACCAGTTTTGGATGAGACTTCTGAGCATCCATCAATCAGAAATCAAAATCATCCACAAGTTTCAATCCGCAGCCATCCACTAGCGGCATCCAACAGCTATCAACTATTTCTACTCAGCAACCATCCACCAGTTGCTCCCAGCAGTCGACCACTACTCAGGCATCACTACCAACAACGCAGCCACCTACTGTGAAAAATAGTGCAGAGCCAGTTGCATCTCCTAGTTTGAATGCATTGCTTCAAAAAATGTCCCTTCTCCCTAACGCCTCAAGAAAGCGTCTTGAAAAATCCAAAAAAGTGAGATTCTTACATCCTCTCCATTTAAAGATGCACTGGTAGCCAACAAGGCTGTAGCTAATGAATCCAAGGCTGCAACTGATATAACAAAAGCAGCAATCAGTCAAATGAGATTGAGAAAGAATACCCAGAGTTTAACTAGGGAAAAAGCAAATCATGATACAGAATGCATCATTTGTGGAAAAAACTTCGATGAAAAATCTATTCAGTGTCACAAGTGCAACAAATGGGCTCATGAAGAATGTGTGGACATTGATCCATCGTCATCTTTCTACTGTTGTAACGTTTGCAAATCTAAACTTCGTTACAGTAATAAAAATGAAAATTTTCATTTCTTATTTCATTAGTATTGAGATGAATATGTTTTGTTCATTATATAGATTGAAAATAGATCTTTTTCTCTTAGAGTTTTTTTTGTAGTCCTGAGTTTTACTTATGTGGCCGAGGCTACCTGACTCTCCTCTAGCTGCATTATGGATTGAAGACCGCAACCAAAAGAGAGTGTCCTTGGGTGGTCAAAGGAAATTGCGCGCATTAGGTCGAGCAGGCCACAAAAGTCGTTGTTTCGGGAGCGAAATGCGGCCGGGAAATCTATACTTTCGGCCAGGGGATCAAGAAAATATAATTCACACAGTTTGGTGTTTAATAAATTCACATTAAAGTTCATGTATATAACGAAATATACAAAAATATTCCACGAATAAACAAAACAAAATTATAAGGTACACCTAGGTAGATAGGTAGGGTGTACCGTGTATGTACGACAACCCTGTATCACACATACTTGCAGCCTCCCAGAGTCCATCGTGAGTAGTCTAAAAATATTGAGGTAGATCGCCAGCAGTTCAAGTTTGAGCACCCCTGCTCTAAATGCATTGAATTCTGCTGAATGAGCCTCTTTACTTACAACGAGCTAGAAATAAAGGATATTGATAATAAAAAACAAACAAGTACTGTGTTTTAAGGAATTTTACTTAATAATTGCGATTCGTAACGCGTTTCACTACACCGTAGCTTCTTCAGGCGAATGAATGTACAGAAAATGAATGAGAATATAAATGTTCTCGAGTAATTACTTATTGGGTTGCTTCTTCTTAAGTGGTTATTTATGACAGGTATATCCAATAAAATTAAGGAATAGATTGCTCCCCGAAGAGATTCAATAGAGGTAGAGGGCTTAAATCGACTTGTTCATTGATGAGTTTCTATGTGTTCTACCAATGTATGATTATAAGATAATAAAAACAATTCGTGAAAAAAGTACCAAGAACGATTTAGTATTCACTAAAGCAGATAAGGGTAACACCGCCAGCGCGATTAGTAAAACCGATTATATTTCTAAAACTGAAGAATTCTTAACAACTATATAACATCAACTAAGAATCCTACCGCAAAATTTCAGAAAGTGGTTAAAAACATAATTTCGACAGCAAAATCATTAATTACAGACCACGAAAAATATAAATTCATTAACTCCAATCCACAATCCCCCGAATTATATTCGTTGATAAAACTTCATAAACCTAATTACCCTATAAGACCTGTTGTTTCTTATGTAACGGCACCTTCTTTCAAACTTTCAAAATTCCTCAACGACTTGCTAATAAAACATTGCAATTTTAAATCTTAATTTTCGGTCAAAAATTCATACGAACTAATTGCCAATATCAAAGATACAATTATACCACCTAATTCCAAACTCATTTCTTTCGATGTTAAGAATCTATTTCCCAACATTCCTCCGAAAGATACGTATTACTTAGTTGAAGAATTATTAGAAAAGAATCATGTCAATACTATCCTTAAATCAGATATTCTTTCATTATTACAAATTTGTTTAGATCAAAATTATTTCCATTTCAGTAAGAAATATTATACTATTGAAGACGGCTTGATTATGGGCAATCCGTTAAGTCCTTTGTTAGCAGAAATATTCATGAATAATTTAGAGAAATTAATTCATAATCATCCACTCAGTAAATATTGTTTATACTGGTATCGCTATGTAGACGATATAATTATTTGCTTCACAGGAACAGATAGACAGTTAAAATTTTCGAAAATCATATAAATTCATTACATCCAAAAATGGATTCACAACCGAAATAGAAAGCAATAATTCGATAAATTTCCTAGACGTAACAATTTCGAATGAAAATGGAAAACATGTCTTCGCAATTTACCATAAGCCGTCAAATACAGATATTATAATACATAACTCGTCGTGTCATCCGTATCAACATAAAATGTCAGCATTCAATAGTTTTATTCATAGATTGATTAACATCCCGTTATCGCCAGAAAATTTCAACAAAGAATTAAATTTGATTAAACAAATAGTCAAAAATAATGATTACAATCCCAAACTAATAAATAATATTTTAAATAAAAACAAAGTAGAATCGCATTGAATGAAGTTTACCCTGTCGATAAATTGAAACAAAAATTCAACACCTTATAATATATTATATTATAATTTAGGCAAATATATAAAAAATAATAAAACCGAATCAGGTAAAAACAATAAATCAGGTGTTTATAGATTGAATTGCAATGACTGTGATAATTTCTACATTGGTAGAACACATAGAAATTTTAATATTAGAATATCGAAACATAAACGCAGTTTTTCAAATAAAAAATCAGATTCAAATCACGCGAATCATCTCTTAGAAAATAATCACTCTTTCGACCCACAGTTTGAAATTTTGCATACAGATAATAAATATTGGAAAGTAGATCTTTGGGAAACTTTAGAAATAAATAAATACAAACACTCAGGTAAACTCATCAATGAACAAGTCGATTTAAGCCATTCACCTCTATTGAATCTCTTCGGGGAGCAATCTATTCCTTAATTTTATTGGATATACCTGTCATAAATAACCACTTGAGAAGAAGCAACCCAATAAGTAATTACTCGAGAACATTTATATTTATATTCTCATTTATTTTCTGTACATTCATTCGTCTGAAGAAGCTACGGTGTAGTGAAACGCTTTACGAATCGCAATTATTAAGTAAAATTCCTTAAAACACAGTACTTGTTCGTTTTTTATTATTGATAATGGAATTTTACCAAGTAAGAGCCTCCCAAATTCAAAGGATATTGAATGATATTTTTATGATGCTTTCTAAGGGACAACCAAAAATCGCAAAATTCCGATTGTAAACTTCATATCTTCCTTTCGGTTGATTTCAGGTGGCAATCATATGAGAAAAAATTATTCAGAATTTAATTTTCTATAGTGTAAAAAAATAGAACCATACATCTGCCATTTGAAATAATGGAGTCAATTTCCGGTATAACCGCAAGTGCTACAGCATTGAGAATATTTTTGGAACTTGGTTCGAATAACATTCAAGACAATAAAAAAATCTCCAATCGGTTATTCCTTTCTTCATACACTTTTGATGTCTACCTCGCGTGGACACCCGGTATGTAATGATTCTTCGAAAATATGTAAAAAAACTGTTGGAAAATATGTATAGTATAAATATCATTTGAAGGGCCTTTTTACGCATAACAATAACATCAATAGCTCTCAACTATGAATTTATTCATCTAACTCAAGATTATTCATTACTATGAAACGAATAAATAACTGAATGTTTTTGAAAATTTTGAAATTATGACACTTATCGCTAAACATATGTTTTGTTTTTGATTAGCTGTGATAGACTTGGAAAGAACGCTACAAGAAATAATATAGAAATTTTTATAATCATCAACTTTACATTTGAAGTGAATGGAACATAATTTGAATACTGGAATGGATCGTATACTATATTTTCTACTATTCTCACATTAAATTTTCATTTCATATAAGTTAATGTCCCACTATAATCAATATTCATTAGTTTCTAATAAATGCGATTTTTCTCTTATTTATAGTCGGTGGCGAATATTTATGATTAGTTGAGCGAAACCTATTTCCATCATTTATAAATACGATTTCATCAAGTCAAACAGCTTGAAAATTTTTCGAAAAAAATTGACATGTCAAGAAATTGAAGCTTCTGAAAAATATAAAGTTCAACTTGACTTGATTTTGCAACCCAAAAGCTTGACTTGACATCAAGCTTTTTCAAGATGCTTGAAAGCATGATAAGGGGTCCTCCATTAGCAGGTTTTATCTTCAATTTCTAATAAAACGCCAGTTTTTTAGGAAAGTGGCGATATTTTTATTTTATTGCAAAGTACGAAGGTTAATAAGAATGAAACACGATACCAGTCAAGTATCCACCTTAGGCCTTTTTACAAATGGTCATTTTTTGTAGGAAATTTTCATTACATCATCGCATAATTGCGGTGGCATTTCACGTATAACAGCTCGAATATTGTCCCAATCGTTGCTGGACCATTGGCGCAGACCTTATCTTGTGGAAGTGGAAGTTTGCTAAAATTGTAGCGATATTCGAAAGTGAAAAGAAGCCTTTTTGGAAAAATCTTTGAATCTATCGTGATTGATTATCTTTTTCATTTTTTTTCATTGGTCATATTTTTAAAACGACTGTCAACATTTTTCGCAATCTTTAAATTAAACAAGCAAATTTTCTTTAAATTAAACAAGATCTATTTTCTTTAAATTAAACAAGATCTACGAAGAAATAATATATGGGATATGTCAACCCAGATTATTGGGTTCATAATGATTCTAGAACATCTATAGATCATAATCGGCATTACTTAGAAGCCCGAACCTGGCCATCGGGACTCTCTCGGTCAAACAGAGAGGGAATTTGTTTTGTTGAGTTTGAATATTGAAGGGATTTTGCGATTATACTTCAGAATTGGCAAGCAAGAACAAGGAAGTGATTATGTTTCAGAAGACTCACATTGCGACGGAAAAACATCTCCGCGAAAGAGGAAATATCGCAGGTTATGTATTTTTTGATTATCTCCTTAGTCCATCTTATGGCCTTGCTTGCTATGTAAAATTTTTTCTTAGATTCAAGTGAGTTTAGACATATAAGAGTCAGATATGATTGTTGAAATATTTTTCTGCTGGTTTTCTTTTTCCATTGTGACAGATTCCTGTCCCAAACGCCCTTCCTTTCACCCTAGTCTTCGTCTGGAAATCATCAAGTGAAAGATGAGAATGAGATAATGAAGCTGCTAAGCAGAAAAATCTTTGGTACTCTTTATGTACACACAACACTAACACAACATAAACAGACAAGGTATTGCTAGTGCAATAGCGACAGGGAAACGAGTTTTTTCCTCAGGTTTTTCACTCGTTTATTGAATCATACGCAAGATAGTATAGTTTCCCTGTTACATTTCCTGAGCTCACACTTGTGTTTTTCTGGCACACACCAAAATTATAGATATAAGCATTATTGTAAAAACAATTATTCGAATTTTTGTAAATCCTCCTTTTCAAAAGAATCTATATATATATATATATATATATATATATATATATATATATATATATATATATATATATATATATATATATATATATATATATATATATATATATATATATATATATATATATATATATATATATATATATATATATATATATATATATATATATATATATATATATCTTTTTCACGTGTATAGTTCAAGAGTATCGCGTCATCAGCACGGTTTTGTCAAAGGTAAGTCAGTATTGACGAACTGAAGAGGGCGTGCAGGTGGATGTGGTATATTCTGACAATGCCAAAGGATTTGATCATCATAAAACACTTATCAGTATATTATATGATTTTGGATTTAGTGAATCACTGTCGAGATGGGTCGAGTCATATTTGACTAACAGACTACAGTATGTCACTTTGAACGGAGATTCCTCCAAAACATTTCATGTTTCTTCCGGGGTACCTCAGGGATCGCATCTGGGGCCTCTTCTCTTAGTAATTTATATAAATGATATATCTTAATGTTTCATTAATACTCATTACGAACTGTTTGCTGTTGACCTAAAAATCTATAAAACAATTGAATCTCTTGCCGATTGGAAGTTGTTTCAAGATGACTTGAACCGATTTTTCAATTTTTGTTCTTGAAGATATTTCAAACTCAACATAGATAAATGTCAACATATAATTTTCGCGTAGAATGTCATTCTCGTCGACAGTACTTTCTCTCTTGACGACCTACATATAAACAGGGTGGATAATGTAAGATACCTTGGCATCATATTGGACGAAAAACTTTCTTTTATCTCTCACATAGATAGTATAGTCTCTAGAGCTTTTAAGATTCTCGGTTTCATCCTCAGAATTACTAGGAATTTTAAGAACTTCGAATCTTTGAAAACTTTATACTTTACACTGGTTAGGAGCAATTTAGAATATGTTACTCCGGTGTGGTGCGCCTATTATCATGTCGGTATTGACCGAGTTGAGAAAGTTCAAAGAAGGTTTTTCGTAGGTTATTGCAAAGTAACAAGAGTATAAAATGTTGAGTTTAGAACAGAGGAGAGTGCTGTTTGATGGTATATTTCTGTATGGCGTACTGAATAACTATTTCAACTTTCCAATAGTTAATTATATACAGTGTGTTCCAACGAAAATTTGACCCCCCCTATAACTCCGAAATGAGTAACATTAGCGAAAAACACCAAGACACGTCGATTTTTGTTTCGAGGGGGAGCATTTTTCGAAATAATTCGAAACTTGTCAGATCAACCCCTACCCCAGCAACCCTAATTTCGAAATTCATCATAGGGAATAAGGGTCGAGTGGCACCTTACTGTAAAGGTCTGTCAATTCTCCATTCTGATTTGTCATTTTAGAATTTTAAATTAACATACAGGGTGTCCCAACCGAGGGTAAGTTGAATTCCTGCAAATCCCAAATACTAAATGAAATTGATTTATTTTGGCATTATGCAAGCGCAGGTTTATGCTCGGTCTAGAAAAACGACCTACACTTGTGAATTTGGAGTTGGTGCAATCAACCCCTATTTCCAGCATCCCCAACTCAAAAATCATTCGATCGAAAATAGGTCAAGTGGCACCTCGTTGGAAAGGTATTTCAATTTTCTCTTCGAATTTGGTATTTTCGAAATTCAGAATCAGCATACAGGGTGTCCCGGAGCAGGAACACTGAAAACCCAAATAACTTTTGAAACTGGTTCATTTCGGTATAATACGAGAACATGTTTATGTTTGATTCGAGAATAAGACTCTCTTGCGTGAATATGGAATTTTGCAATCAATCTCTTCCATTCAGCATCCCCAACTCAAAAATCATACAAGTGATTACAGGTTGAGTGGCAAAGTTCCAGAAAGATTTTTCTATTTTCTGAATCACTGAGGCATTGGTTTCAGTTTGGCAATCGAGGTTTTCTGGCGTGAGGATCAGGATGAGGGATGATGGAGAAACTGATTGGATGCTCATCTAAACAGGAAAACGAGATTTATTGAACTTGTATTCAATTGAAAACAAAAACTAACTTGATTATTACAACAATTGTTCAAAATGACCTCCGCCCACCTCCATACAGTTATACAGACGATTTTCGAACTCTCTTTCACATTAGCGAAAACTTCAGGAGTCAAAAGTCGGCATTCTGTGATAATCCTCATCCGCAGCTCCTCCAGGTTTTCTGGTCTTGTGGCATAAACTTTAGATTTTAGATGGCCCCACAAGAAAAAATCTAGGGATTTAAATCTGGTGACCTGGCTGGCCACTCAACAGGTCCTCCTCTACCAATCCACCTTCCTGGGAAATTTTCGTCTAAATATTGGCGCACCCGAGCATCATAATGCGGAGGAGCACCGTCTTGTTGAAAACGCATTTCGTCCTCAGAAAGAGTTGGATCGTTCTGTAAAATTTCTGTCAATCTAGGATGTATGTGTTCCTCTAACAACTGTAGGTAGCCATTTCCATTCAGATTACCCTCAATAAAGAAAGGCCCAACTAGATGATTGCCAAAATTCCTGCCCAAACGTTCAACTTCTGAGGCCTTTGCGTGTGGGCCTCTCTAAACCAATGAGGATTCTGTGTGTCCCAATATCGACAATTATGTCTATTCACTTCACCACTGAGCATAAAGGTGCTTTCATCAGAAAAACAGATGTTATTCAGAAAATTTGGATTAGCGTTTAGGTTTTCACTTAGATTTTCACAAAACTGTAAACGACGATCTGGATCATCTTCGTTTATTTCATGCACTAATTTTACCTTGTAGGGTGAAATTTGTGATGTTTCACGATTCTATGGACAGTTGTAGCTGATACACCAGTCAGACGAGATAGTTTTCTGATCGAAGTAGTATTCTCCATTTGTAGATGACCCACTACTGCCACTTCCGTTGCCTCATTTCTGACAGGACATGCCACTTCATGTTTTTGTTTGCCACCGAACCCGTAGCTAGGAATTTGTCAACCAAATATTTAACGTACTGGTGACTGACTCCCCTTTCTCTTTCAGGATGGTTCCTATCGAATATCCTTGCCGTTTCTTTGGCACAACTGTTATTTCGAAAATACGTCGATACAATTTCGACCCTTTCCTCAGTAGAATAAACCATTTTCAGATTAATTTCAACTGACGAACAACAACAATAATGAGGAACTGATCTGAATAATAATAATATTTCATTGCAAAAATGAGAAATAACAGATGACTGCACGCCAGATGGAAATGAAAAAAATGTGAACATTTTCAATGCAGAAATCAGCTTTATTTCTTCGTAATTGATGCTCAACACATCGTACCCCAATACTTTTAACAGTTTCGAATTAATTTTAGTTGATAATTTCAAATGACGATATTGAATTTTTCGAAAGCGACATCCTGTATGGAGAGCCGAACTGAATGAAATGCTTTAATCATTCTGGAATTCAAAAACCTTTCTGAAGATATGCCACTTGAATTATTTGTATGATTTTCAAGTTGGGGATGCTGAATGGAAGGGGTTGATTGCAAAAATTCTATAACCACACAAGAAAGTCCTATTCTCGGATCAAACATGTTCTCGTAAACCGAAATGAACCAGTTTCAAAAAGTTATTTGGATTTTCAATGTTCCTGCTTCGGGACACCCTGTATGATGATTCTGAATTTCGAAAATACCAAATTCGAAGAGAAAATTGCAGTACCTTTCCAACGAGGTGCCACTTGACCTATTTTCGATCGAATGATTTTTGAGTTGGGGATGCTGGAAATAGGGGGTTGATTGCACCAACTCCAAATTCACAAGTGTAGGTCGTTTTTCTAGACCGAGCATAAACCTGCGCTTGCATTATGCCAAAATAAATCTATTTCATTTAGTATTTGGGATTTCCAGGAATTCAACTTCACCCTTGGTTGGGACACCCTGTATGTTAATTTAAAATTCTAAAAATGACAAATCAAGGTGGAGAATTGACAGACCTTTTCAGTAAGGTGCCACTCGACCCTTATTCCCTATGATGAATTTCAAAGTTAGGGTTGCTGGGGGTAGGGGGTTGATCTGAGAAGTTTCGAATTATTTCGAAAAATGCTCCCCCTCGAAACAAAAATCGACGTGTCTTGGTGTTTTTCGCTAATGTTACTCATTTCGGAGTTAGAGGGGGGGTCAAATTTTCGTTGGAACACACTGTATGTCTTAATGCTCCCTAGTATCGGAACCGTCAAAGTTCACTCTTTTATGTTCCTAGAGCTAGAACTGCACTTTTCCATAATTCTGTATTTTTGAGATCCATGAGATTCTTCAATTATCATTTGAGTAGCTTGAAGGTTTTCGGCTTAAGTGTAAATGTGTTCAAACAAAAATTCACCTTTGAAGTAAAACGAAATGGGACACTTTTGTCACTTTTTCATAATTCATTCATTAATCACGACCGGTTTCGACCCTACGGTCATTTTCAAGAGATTATTGAATAAATTGTGGAAAAGTGACAAAAGTTTCGTTTCACTTTAAAAATGAATTTCTATAAAATAAATAAATCATCAATACTATCAATCAAAAATTCACCTCTTATCTGATAAGAAATTACAAAGCCTTATTTTTGATTTTTGAGTTGATTCGCCAAAGAAAAGTGAAGATCATGTTAAAATATCGATACTTCGATTAAGCCACACTCGTCTAACCCACCAACGCCTAATGGCGAAGGAGCCTCTTCCAAACTGTGTGCTATGCAACGTAAGGTTAGACATCAGGCATATCATTGTAGAATATCCGAAATATGACCAGGAAAGACTTGCATCAAACTTAAAGCTGACACTACAAGATGCTCTTGGGAACAATGTCACGAATATATATGATACTCTCAATTATTTCAAACTCATCAATTTATATGATATGTTATAGTTTCCATAACAAATTTATAAATGTACCGTCAGAGCTAATGATCTTTGCAATCGAAGCACTCAATCTGAAATAATAAAAAAAAAGAAACCTAAAACAGATGCCTATTAATATTACGAGTTGAATGGTGTTTGGTGTTTGGTGGTGTTTGCAAAAATAGGTAGTCTATATACCTTTGAATGTACTACAATTTGCCACTTGCTTTGGAAACACCCGAAATCTAAAAATCTAAATCTGAATGCATTGAATTTTGTTGAATTTTTACTTAAAACCGAGCTAGAAATAATCGATATTGAATGATCTATAGTATTTTTATCATGTTTTCTAAGAGACTAGCAAAAAATCGCAAAATTCCGATTGGAAAATTCCTTTCGGTTGACTCAAGGTTAGGTTAGATGATATGAGAAAAAATTGTTCAGAATTTAATTATCAACAATAAAAAAATAGAAACATATATTATGCCAATAATGTACCATCTCGTGTGGGCACCCTGTATCTATGTACATACAGTGTGTTCCAACGAAAATTGTTGTTAGAGGAACACATACATCCTAGATTGACAGAAATTTTACAGAACGATCCAACTCTTTCTGAGGACGAAATGCGTTTTCAACAAGACGGTGCTCCTCCGCATTATGATGCTCGGGTGCGCCAATATTTAGACGAAAATTTCCCAGGAAGGTGGATTGGTAGAAGAGGACCTGTTGAGTGGCCACCCAGGTCACCAGATTTAAATCCCCTAGATTTTTTTTTGTGGGGCCATCTAAAATCTAAAGTTTATGCCACAAGACCAGAAAACCTGGAGGAGCTGCGGATGAGGATTATCACAGAATGCCGACTTTTGACTCCTGAAGTTTTCGCTAATGTGAGAAGAGAGTTCGAAAATCGTCTGTATAACTGTATGGAGGTGGGCGGAGGTCATTTTGAACAATTGTTGTAATAATCAAGTTAGTTTTTTGTTTTCAATTGAATACAAGTTCAATAAATCTCGTTTTCCTGTTTAGATGAGCATCCAATCAGTTTCTCCATCATCCTCTCATCCTGATCCTCACGCCAGAAAACCTCGATTGCCAAACTGAAACCAATGCCTCAGTGATTCAGAAAATAGAAAAATCTTTCTGGAACTTTGCCACTCAACCTGTAATCACTTGTATGATTTCTTGAGTTGGGGATGCTGAATGGAAGAGATTGATTGCAAAAATTCCATATTCACGCAAGAGAGTCTTATTCTCGAATCAAACATAAACATGTTCTCGTATTATACCGAAATGAACCAGTTTCAAAAGTTATTTGGGTTTTCAGTGTTCCTGCTCCGGGACACCCTGTATGCTGATTCTGAATTTCGAAAATACCAAATTCGAAGAGAAAATTGAAATACCTTTCCAACGAGGTGCCACTTGACCTATTTTCGATCGAATGATTTTTGAGTTGGGGATGCTGGAAATAGGGGTTGATTGCACCAACTCCAAATTCACAAGTGTAGGTCGTTTTTCTAGACCGAGCATAAACCTGCGCTTGCATTATGCCAAAATAAATCGATTTCATTTAGTATTTGGGATTTGCAGGAATTCAACTTACCCTCGGTTGGGACACCCTGTATGTTAATTTAAAATTCTAAAATGACAAATCAGAATGGAGAATTGACAGACCTTTACAGTAAGGTGCCACTCGACCCTTATTCCCTATGATGAATTTCGAAATTAGGGTTGCTGGGGGTAGGGGGTTGATCTGACAAGTTTCGAATTATTTCGAAAAATGCTCCCCCTCGAAACAAAAATCGACGTGTCTTGGTGTTTTTCGCTAATGTTACTCATTTCGGAGTTATAGGGGGGGTCAAATTTTCGTTGGAACACACTGTATTTTCACATTTCGGCCTTACATATAATCCGCTCTTTACTTAGTAGTATTCTCTAGGCTTTTAGAGGTGTTTATGTATTCCATACAGGTCTTTCCAACTTAGATAATCTTTAGAAATATATACCTAACCCACATAATAATAAATTGTTGATTTCTAATTCATCGTGTTTACCTCAATACGTGTTCGTATCCGTACATATGCTCCACATATTTGATATGATATTTCTTGATCTTTATATTAGCGATAAATATACTTATGAGTTTACTATGTTTTCTTTATTAATTAAATGTTTCTTCCAGGAATCACAGATTGAAGGTTAAATAAGAATTTTAAACAGCATTCAAATTTGATTTTTCTCATTCATATTAACTTTCATTCCAAAAGTGAAATTTGAATGTCTATTGACGTGTTGAAAGAAGTTCGATATTTCGAAGATTTCTCACACATAATTAATAAAATGAATATCGATAGCGAAAACTAATGAGGCTTAATTAATTTTACATAGTCTACTATTCAGTGGCGGCACTTTTGAAGCAGTTTAGATGTCACATAGGAGAAATGTAAACTTTCTTTCACTGCCAGTGTTTTGCAGACATTTTTTAAATTTCTATTTCTACATCCTGTCTGAAAAATCTCTATTTTCCCAGATAAATTTGTATGAACTACAAATTGAATTAACTCAGAAAAATTCTAGATAACCGTTGAAAATATCACCCGAATAACCTCATACAAACTAACTGATTTCAATAAATTTTTCGTAACTTTAATACATTACTTTGGTGTGAATGATAATCTTGAATTTGTTACATCGAGTTCAGAATAGTGAAAATATTTTGAAAGTTGAAATCACATCAATGAAATTCTTTAGCAGAAATACACTGCTCCAAGAAAGTATGGGATATCGTAAAATTTGAAGGAAATATTGAGGTATGTCTCAATAATGATAACATTACTACGGAAGGTTTAATATTCGTCCCAGAATAGAAGGCTTCAACGTGTTTACACATATAGCGACAAATTTCGCAAGTTATCATTATTGAGATATGATGTAGGAAAGCGGGGGAATTACGCGCATCTAAGGTAAAAGGTTCGGTAAAAATTATCTGAGCGTAGAAGAATCTTCAAAATTTTTCCAGGTAAGGATACATATTCCCTTCATTTGTTACACTGCTAGAGAAAAAATTACAGCTAACGACATAAAAGATACAGAACATAATTCATGAGTACCCTATTATGCGGAATTACCCCACATGTTGGGTAATACCGCGCGGTCCATAGGGTAACTGCGCAGATGAGAAAAATTTTAAACAACCACGAAATATAAATTTTTATTAAGAGAAACGAAAAATACAAACTTTCTAAAAGAGACAACTGAAAAAGCAATGATGCTTGAAATGATGTTTTTAACGTTTAATCATTTTCAATTTTTTTTGTCCTGATTTCAGACACAAATCACATGTGTAGTTGACGGCTGATTCCCAACCACTACCTTCTGCATGAGATCAAAATGAACAGATAACACAGCGATACCAAATTTCCTTGTCATGTCCGAACTCACCAAAAACGATGCAAAGATCTAAATCATCATCACAACTTTCAAATTCCGAATCATCAAATTGAAGTTTTTTTTTTGGTACAATCGGTTTTTCCACTCTTTCAGCCTTTTTCTTTCCATTCTTTTCTTTCTTCTTTCTTCAGATTTCTTTTCTCCTGTTTTTTCTCTAATACCGATTTCAGAGGTGTAGATGTGAATATCTCAGAATGTTGCTTTGCACGTGGTTTGTTAGTTTGATTTGTTTTCGATCTTGGAACTTGTACTAGAATTTCTATGGGCACATCTAATCCTTGATTTGTTTCCGATGATCCAGATATCAAATCAACTGGAGTTTCAATATTGACGTTAGGTATTTCGGCCGCTGTAGAATCAGAAGGTTTATTTGGACCAAAGTCATCTTCAGAAAATTTGTTCGGTTCAAAGGGCCATAGTCCTGCAGTACGAAAGCCAGATATGCCTTTATCCATTGTTGCAACTTTCACTTTATCAAAAATAGCAGCTAGTTCATAATGGGTTATTTTTTCATGGCCATGAGTTCTGAGGTATAAGTCACATTCTCGGTTTAAAGCATTTTTAAGTGTCGCGAAAAAAGTTAAGTCGAGTGGTGGATGCATGGGGAGGTAGGGATACCATGACAATGCCATGACTTCTGCAAAAGTTGTATATATCTGAGGAAATATGACTCCCATGGTTATCCAAGGTAAGGAGCACGGGGTCATCCTCCGTGACTTTTACGTGAAGTAGAAAATGTTGCATCCACTCAAAAAATAAATCTTCGTTAATCCAGCCAATTTTTGAGCATCTGTATATTGCCCCAACAGGTCCATTTCTCGTCAGCTGGGCATTCATACGAGCCCTCAGAAATATAAATATCGGTGGAATAAACTGCCCTATTGCACTAACAGCACAGACCACTGTTACTTTTTTTCCTCTCTCCCAAAAGATAACAGAGCCTACCTGCTTCTTTCCTTTTGGCGCCAAAATTTTTGCTGGCTTCTGTACAGTCGAGATTTCCGTTTCGTCAACGTTAAACATTCGCCCTTCACGGAATTTAAAGTTTTCAATAACTGACAGCAGATTGCTGAAAAATCTATCAACCTCAGGCTTATTGAATGCAGCAATACGATTTAGGCTGGTGCCTTCATATTTTCGGAGGGTGATTTGTGGAATACGTTTCAAAAATAGATCAAGCCAATCTTGACCACCCATTTTTTCTCTCATGGCTGAAACGGTGTTTCACTTTGTTCATTTCAGCCAACCGGTATGCTAAGCGCCTTAATTCAGTTGGCGTAATTCCAAAAAAAACTTTAGCTAATTTTATGACATGATTAGCTATAGCGTTTTCTTGTTCCTCATTGAAAACCGGCTTCCTTCCCATTCGCAATTTGTTACTCTGATTCGCTTTCGATTTGTCCCGAAGAGTGCTTTCTGGAATATTCAAAGAACGACCTACCTCCCTCACTTTTCGGCCAGATCGCACCGCAGTGAAGGCTTCTTGCAGTGTGGATTCCAGCCATTCGTTCTTTTTCGATTTTCTGATGTACTCACGAGGCATATTATGGAATCTGGAACAAACAATTATGATTTGTTCGAAAAAATTATTTGCTTGGGGTAACACGACGCATCCGCTGTATAACCCCAACCAGCATCGAATCACATAACCTATTCATAGTCGATAACAAACTTATTATATTTGAATGTAAATAGGAGGCTAATTATTTAGATATAACAAGTGAAATCTGTATGCGAAATTTATATAAAACACAATTAATATTGGACGCTTACCTCTTATTTAAGTTTGAATCGAAATTATTTGGAAACGATGGAGAACACACCACTCACCATAGCATATAAACACATTGTGCAATTCAGCCAGCAGTAAGAGCGCTCATTCGGGAGTTTACTATTATATGGCACCATAATTCTGGAGCTTAAAAAACTATTTGGTGGCTGCGATAAGACTGTGCGCGGTATTACCAAAGGCACGGTATTCCACCGCTTTCCTTTACACCTCGTTAAAAACCAGACAGGTACTGGAGCGTTAGCATTCGACCGAGCATCTTGCAGACACAATGTGTAGCGTTGCGGTTGATAATGGAACTAATACAGCTTCTTGTTTTCTGTTTGATCTACTATTTGTTTTCATCGTTTCCCAGTGGCGCTGGTAGTAGCCTCTGTGTCAGTTTGGAGGGCGCCAATTGTATATGTACACACATACATCCTCGAATTCAAAAGTAACTGAACTATTGTATTATTATACCCGTCGATAACTTGTTTCTTCATTGACAGCCGTTAAAAATTTCATGACATTTGTATGTGAACAACTCGAATTATTGTGTCATGTTTGTTAGTGCGCAAGGCCCCGCAGCCATATGTGCAAAGTATGCAATGCACACGGTCGCCATTCGTTAGGGCGCCAAAACCCAGGGTCCAAAAAATATTAAAATAGAAGTTGGGAAATTAAATAGGATTAGGTATAAAGGCATACGAAATTTTAGTAGTATATCATCGAGTTACTGCCGATTCCTATGTTGCGAGAACATGTCAGGCGGCAGTTTCTTGATTTTTCCTGTTCAGACATGGATAACGCCTGGAGTGCTATGAAAGCGATGCATCGCCACAGGCGTTTTTAAATCAGTTAGTTCACTGGACCGTGCAATAAGTGAATAAAAACAAGTAATCCTATTGATTTTTACATATAAAGTTATTTTTATTGCGTACAGTGTGGTGTTGTGTTGTGTAATATTTTGTTTACTACTTATTTTTAAATTATGTGCTGAATACCTGCTGACTGCAATTTCAACAGATACTTTATACTGTTAACATTAACCCTTTATAGGATACTGGTTATACTTAATTTTTTAGCCAAATATCTTTTATTAATTGAAATGTCATGTACGAGTTTAAAAATTAACTGATTTTATCCATAACTCCTTAGTTTTTATGCTATTGATCTTTTAAAAACCATTTTGTAGGTTTTTTAAGGGCTATAAGATCAAATTAGCTTAATATTTTTTGCCTTTATTTTTGAAAGGATTTAAGCTGAAAGACCTCGAACAAATTGCTTTTTACTCAAATATGCAAATATTTTAAGAATATTTCCTACCCTACCCACATGGTGCTTATTATTGTGGTTACTTTAGAAGTTAATTCTAATTCCCATGAGTACTAATTATTTATTTGGTTTTTCAGGATAAAGATAGAGACTTCAGGTGCGAAGTTCCGCGAGCAAAAGAAATTGAGACTATTAGAAAGGGAAAAAATGGTTGGATCTTTAAAGCATTTCTTGCAAAACATTTGAGATTCCACGGAGACTATCGATGTTGGTGCGACCGAATCGTCCAAATCTCAAGATTCTAAATCCGTAATATCAATAACCGGGCACCATCTGAAATTTCAACAGTAACATCAGGTCCTGCAACAAGTGGCAGCGGTTGTAGCAGCAAAACAGCTTCTACTGATGCAGAGCCCGATGAAGCGATGACACCATCCTCGTCTACAGCACTTGAACAATCCACTTCAGGTAATTCAGCTTGTGTAAAAAGTTCGGTAATGTCAGCTACCGAAATACCTGCTGCAAGTGACACTTTTGATGAAGGCTGTAACGAGGCTAGTATCGATATAATTCCGTCCGACCCCGGTTTGTGGCCCGAAAGAATGACCAATGAGATGGCTAGAATATTGGTTAAACGTGGTCGGCCCTTGATAGACATCAGTTTTAACTTTCCTAGTAATAAAGATAAGAGAAAGTTTTCGTGCAAATACTTTGAAAGAAATCTAGCAAATGGAGAAAAAGTCGAAAGGTCTTGGCTTATTTACTCCATTTCTAAAGAAATGTATTTTGTTTTTGTTGTAAGTTGTTTTGTAAATGCAAATCTCCTAACGCTTTTTGTGATACAAGTAGAGTATCTGATTGGCAACACTTGTCTTTGCTAATTAAGAGACATGAAACGTCAATTTTACACAACAGTTATATAAACACTTGAGTAAATTTTAAAAAATGTTGGAGACATCTATGACATAGAAACGGAAAAAAATATTGGCGGGACGTGTTGGAAAGAATTATTGCGATTGTTAAGTATTTATCTACACAATGCTTGGCATTTCAGAGTTCTTCTCAATCGCTTTTCGAACATGATAATGGAAAATTTCTAAAAGCTGTTGAGATGATTGCCTCTTTTAATTCAGTGATGAGACAGCACGTTAGCCGAGTATACAACTCCCAAAAAAAATCTGTTAAAATGACTCATTATTTAGGCGTGCAAATACAGAATGAAATAATTGAATTATTGTCATCCAAAGTAAGAAATAATATTTTGGAAATGGTTCGCAGTTCAAAATATTCTTCAATAATATTAGATTGTACACCAGACACTAGTCATACTGAGCAAATTAGTCTTGTTCTGAGGTATGTTGTCCTCAACACCACTTTAAAAAAGGTTGAAGTTAAGGAAAGTTTTATTGCGTCTAATCCAATACTGGACTTTACAGAAGGGATATATACATTTGTGATAGAAAATTTGAAAAAATTAAAATTAGAATTAAAACACATTAGGGGACAAGATTATGATAATGGGACAAATATGAAGGAAAACGCATTTTGATGCGAATCCGAAAGCCATTTTTGTACCTTGTGCGGCTTATACTTTGAACTTACTAGTGAATGACGCTTCTAAGGTGTCAGGTGCTACAATAAACTCTTTTAATCTTGTGCAAGAGTTATATAATTTTTTTACGTCATCCACAAAAATGTATGTTTTGAGAAAAAGTGTCCCCGGGTTAAGTTTAAAGCCTCTAAGTGAGACAGGAAGGTCCTGCAGAAATGAAGCAATAAAGCCCCTTAAAGTTTATTTAATTAAGGTTTGCGAAAGTCTTCAAGAAGTGGCTGAAGATAATTCGTTTCACATTGATGCAAGACATAAAGCGAGTTCCCTCTTAACGTCTGTACGAAATTTTCAATTTATTTGTGGAATTATCATTTGGCATGACGTTTTATTTCATATAAATATTGTCAGCAAACAAATGCAAAGTGCTACAATTAATATTAAAGTAAGCCAAACCTACCTAGAAAATTTAGTTGATCACTTCCAGCAATATAGATCTGACCAATCATTTCAAGAAATTCTTGTGCAAGCGAAAGAAGTAACATCCTCTCTCGAAATTGAAGAAGACTTTCCACCATTACCAACGGTTGGGAAGACATTTAAACCAAAACTGTTTGACTATGAACACCGAGATAAGACCCCTCATGATCCAAAAACCGCCTTTAAAATTAGTTTTTTCTTAAAAATTATAGATCAAACTATAAGCTCTTTAAAAAATCGATTTGACTCATTAAATGAGTATGATAATATTTTCGGATTTTTAAGCGACATATTCAAATTGAGTGACAGCGAGCTTTTAAGACATTGTTCTATTCTTGAAGAGCGACTGACAGATCAGGATAATAAGGATATAGACTCCAATGATCTGTTAAACGAAATTAAAGCGTTAAAGTTATTTTCATAAACTGATGTTACTGACCCCTTCAGTATTTTACAATATATATTTGAAAACAATTTAATCTCTACCTTTCCAAACGTAAGCATTTCACTGAGAATTCTTTTGACATTGTCAAATTTTGACGGTATAAATTTTAGTGAAGTAATTAATAAATTTGCAACAGCAAAATCTCGGAAAATATTGCTACTACAATAGCTATCTTTTATTTTTCTATTGCACCTAGACCTAGCTACCATATATATATATATATATATATATATATATATATATATATATATATATATATATATATATATATATATATATATATATATATATATATATATATATATATATATATATATATATAGTAAGCAAAGAAAAACACCGACCTGCTCGTCGCTCTCTATAACCGCGTTTACGAAACTGGCAGAATACCCCAAGAATGGTTACAATCGATCTTCATACCATTGCCGAAGAAAACAAATCCAAAAGATTGCGGAGACTTTCGTCTAATAAGTTTAATGAGCCACGCATTAAAGGTCCTACTTAAAATAATTCATAACCGCATTTCTATCAAGTGCGAAGCGAACATTGGAGATGACCAGTTTGGCTTCAGGAGCGGAATGGGCACGAGAGAGGCTTTGTTCAGCTTACTGGTACTAGCGCAAAAATGCTATGATCAACAACGAGACAACTTCATCTGCTTTATAGACTTCGAAAAAGCATTTGATAGAGTGAGATACGATCTGCTGATGGAGTCGCTTCGCGGCGTGGGCTTAGACGGGAAGGACATTACTCTGATACAGAACCTATATTGGAACCAGAGAGCTAAAATCAGAATAGAGGGATCCATATCCGAGCAAATCGGAATCGGCAGGGGAGTCAGGCAGGGCTGCGTCTTGTCCCCTTTGCTGTTCAATCTGTATTCAGAGCTAATATTTGACAGATCTTTAGCAGATATCTCAGAGGGAGTCAAAATTAACGGCGTAAACATAAACAGCATCAGATACGCTGACGATACTGTCTTGATCGCTGACTCGGATGAGGGTCTACAGCGACTCCTCAACAGCGTTAGCAATACCTGCAATGAGTTCGGTATGAAAATAAACGTGAAGAAAACCAAGGTAATGATAATCAAAAAGTCAAAGAATGTTCCACAACCAATCCAAATAAACGGAAAGATATTAGAAGAAGTGGATAGGTTTCAATACTTGGGATGCTGGATAGACAACAAACTAGATCCAGACACAGAAATAAGATCGAGGATAGAACAAGCCAGAAACTGTTTTGTACGACTCAGAAAGCTCCTCTGCGACTCACGAATCAGTCTCGACCTGCGTTTAAGACTCTCAAAATGTTATGTATGGTCTACTCTCTTGTACGGAGTCGATACATGGACCATAAAAACACAAACAATCAACAAACTAGAAGCTTTCGAGATGTGGACATATCGCAGAATTCTCAAAATACCATGGACATCGCATACCACCAACGAAGAAGCAGGATTGGAACAGAACGAGAACTATTCAAACTTGTAAAAGTCCGTAAAACTGCATACCTAGGTCACATCCTGAGAAACGACAAATACCGTTACGCACAGCTCGTCATCAAGGGAAAGATCGAGGGCAAACGGGGTCTAGGACGGAAAAAACTGTCATGGCTGAGGAACATACGTCAGTGGACTGGCATGAACTTCGAAGAGCTCATCAGAACCGCTGAAGACAGAGAGAGATTTGCCGTTGTGATATCCAACCTTCATTGATGGAGATGGCACGTCGAGAAGAAGATATATATATATATATATATATATATATATATATATATATATATATATATATATATATATATATATATATATATATATATATATATATATTTGTTCCTAAAAAATGTGATTTTTAGTTTTAGGTTTTTGCACACAAGGGCCAGTAGGCCTCACGGGGCCCTGTATCGGAGTGGAGTCAGTTGAACCTGTTGAGCTTCAACGCGAGCAAGACGCAAGCAACTACGTTTTCTAGAAAGGTCCCCGCTGGAAAACCTCCTCTAATGATGCAAGGCCAACAAATTGCATCCAAAGATTCGATGCACCTTCTCGGAATAAAGGTCAACTCCGAGTTTTGTGGTATGAACATGCATCAGCAATAACTAAGTCTTGTTGACGATGATCATTGTTTACAAACCCCAAAACGAGCACCTCGGAGCCTACTTCACTCGGATCAAATTCAAAATACAGAATAAATAGAAAAAATTAAAATGTTTAACGAATTCTAACAAAACGCGTCAATCAAATTAATAATATTGAACAAAATTATAATAATTTAAAGTGAAAAAAGTTACTATCAGCTAAATGGTAAATACTGATGTCAAGTTATTATTTTACTCACCAAAAATGGTAAAAACAAGAACACAATTATTTTGAACATTATGAAAGAATGAAACACAGAATAACGTGCTGAAAATCTAAAACATTCCGCAAACGACTGTTTCAAAATTAAATCTGTGTAAAAGGAAAACTCACAATGATTAATATTCTTATTCGGTTTTGGATATATCAATGAAAGGGAGGACGATATTCCCCACTTTTGAATATTTCAACATTTACAGTTTTATCGAATTCATTGTTATTGGGGACGCGTTTCACCTTGGAGATTATTTAAATACGATAGCACCGCATTTGGTTTATGGTTGAAACGTCGATGGACCCGCATTTTAATTGGGCTGAGAAGTTATCTGTGAATATGAACAAAGAAATGCAGTATGATGAAATATATTATCGCATGCACTAAGTGGAAGTGCAGAACATGAATGTAAAAAACCCTTAAACGTTGTTCAAATTGGGTGGTGTTCACAGGATGGGACGTTTATCTTGAAACAAAATTATATCTCGGTTGGAGTTGATTGTTTCGATGATGGTATCCAGCAAAAGTTATAGGGCACATAAGGGACCATTGAAAGAACCATATCACAACTTCTGATTCGGACCAGAAGTGATGTTTTGAACCAGAAATACGTCCTTTTACTGCGGAAGGCTCTATTTTAATTACGGAATTCCAGTGAAGAACTGAAAATGAACAATTTGTGTTCTTATTATTTTTTCGTTAGAATTTATATTTCGCCCATAAAATACCCATAAAATCAAAACGAGGGAATCTTATTGATTTTAACTTATTGGGATGATAGATAGATAGATTGATTTATTCATTCCAAAAGTAAAACAACTTATTAGGAAAAGTCAATACATAGATAACCAAACATAAAGTAAAAAAAGAACTAATAAACTAACTAAAAACAAATACAAACAATCAGCTCTCCAGAAACTCCACAGAATAAAATGCCTTACTCAAAGGAAACTTTTTTGTTCTACTTTTGAAAGCCGATATGGTCACATTCAGGCCCGCCTCTAGCGGTTTGAACGCCGGTGTGCAATTTCTATCGTGCCGCCCCTATCTAACTACAAAACCTAGGTGTTTATACAAATTTGAAAAAAATGCTGTACAGTGAAAAACTATATTATATTAGGTTATTTTATACAAGATAGATACACTAATACGACATTAAATGAAAAAATGAAGGCAAGAAAGGTGCAGTTTATACATATTATGTAGTATATATATATATATATATATATATATATATATATATATATATATATATATATATATATATATATATATATATATATATATATAGGTATTAAGTTATTTTACAGAAACTGCACCTTTCTTGCCTTCATGTTGGCAAAATCAGCTATAATTTTTTGGTGTCTAGTCTATTTAGAATCTTATGTTCAATTGAAATTATTGCTAAATTACTTAGTCTTTGCTGGTGCATAGTTGATCTCAAATAGTTTTTATTATTTTTAACTTTGAAAATGACCTCTCACCAGATGCAACTGAAACCGGCAATGTAAGTAGTATCCTTAGCGCTATTGCTGTATTCGGAAATGTTGACATTAATTCATTAGCAAAATGTATTGCAATAGGGTTTGTGGATCATTTGACTGGTTTTCAGTTAAATGCAACTTTAAAGCATTGATTTCATTAAACATATCTATACCGTCAATATCTGCGTCACTACTTGAACTATCTTTTAGCTTCACATTCAAATCTTTACAATGCTTCATCAAATCATCTTTGGAGTAACTAAACAAGTTATTATTGGTGAAAAAGCCAAAAACGTCGGTAAAAGTTTCCAACTCATCGAATCTACGTTTTAAAGAAGTTAAGGTTTGGTCCAGGATCCTAAAAAAAACATCTACCTTGTATTTTGTTTTAGGGTCTAGTAAGACTTCATCACTCTGTTCATACTGAAATTGAGTTGGTTTTCTTCGTGGACGAACGGTATCTATAGGCGGAAAATCTGCATCTACAGATGCAGACTACTTACCATAATTATGATTTTTTGCGCCGACGGATAATATAAATAATTTTCTAAATTATTTTTATAGTCACACTTCGCACAAAAATATACAGAATATTATTAATTTTAAGTACCCTGGACCGTTTCCGGATCTCACATTAGGGCTATAACCAAATAATTGAAGTTTGTTGTTCACTCACATCACTTTCGCATTTGTGTTAAATAAATAAAAACAAAGAAATGAGTATATAGTTTTAAGGGGATTTCCCCTGATATCTGTGGGATTTCCCTATTTCGCATAGAGCACTATACGGATTAACTTTGTTCTCATGAATTTCAATAGATGGCGCTATGTAATGCTACGATATAAAAGAAATATTTGGGCGCCGTTCATCATATTATTTTTATAAGGATAATCTTTTTAGTATTGTGAGGTGACAATGTCTGAATTTTAGTCGATGATTGTCTGATTTGCCGCCCCCCTGAATGCGCCGCCCGCGTGCATTGCACGCCTTGCACGCCCGCTTACGGCGAGCCTGGTCACATTTGTATCAATGACATCAGATATTTTATTGAAAAACTTAACACCCCGGTAAACATGCGAGTTTTGACTCATTCTGAATCTCAACAGAGGAAGCCTTATTTTATCATTGTTTCTAGTGTCATGGTGATGAATCTCATTATGTTTTAAAAAGTCCCAAATTGGTTTTGACATAACACAAAAGTAGCCAGATATACAGAGAGGGCAAAGTCAAGATTTCAAGTTCCACGAATTTGGATCTACAGTGGTCCATAGATTTTGAACATGTCATAATTCTTTGTTTGTTTTTCCTTTAACGTGCTATTTCTGCCTTTCGGCTAATGACACACCGGAGAATTCTGTCACCTCATTAACCCGGGAATTTTGCCGAACCCCTCTCGTGTCGAGGGAAGGGATCTTTAATGTCCAACACATCTCTGTTAGACATGACCGACAGCTTTACATCTCCTCCGAAACATGGACACTCAAGCGATTTCCAGAATCCGAAAAATCGCACCGACTTTGTGGGGATTGAACCCAGGTAACTCTGCGCAGGAAACGGGCATCATATCCCCCACGTCACCGAGCCGGCTATGTCATAATTCTAATTATTCGTTTTTGTGCTCGAAATGCGACACCAGAACAACCCACTGCTCCCCAAAACATGAGACCATATGTTAATCTTGACTGTACAATTCCAAAATACATCAATCGACGAATCACCATTGTGACCGTATCACGAAGTGCTCTCATGACAAAACCCGCTGAGCTCACTTTCGAACAGACCTTCTCTATTTGATAACTGCATGTGAGTTTATGGTCGACTGTTACTCCCAGAAAGTTTATCTTTTCTATTTCTTGACAAAAATGGGCAGATTCATCGTCATAGATGTACCACATATTTCGATAAATAAAAGTGGCATATCTTTCAGTAAATGCTCTTCCCAAAATTTTCTATAGGTTCCTGTATTGATATTTATTGGGTAAATTAAGGTCCTAATGATAAATCATCGAATATTCCTATCCAAACAATTGAAGAAAACTTATACTACTAATAACTTAAACTCTGACTTACAGAAGATATCTGAGTGGGGTCAGTTGAACCTGGTGAGCTTCAACGCGAGCAAGACGCAAGCAACTATGTTTTCTAGAAAGGTCCCAGCTGGAGAACCTCCTCTAATGATGCAAGGCCAACAAATTGCATCCAAAGATTTGATGCACCTTTTCAGAATAACGATCAACTCCGGGTTTTGCTGGCATGGACATGTATCAGCAATAGCTAAGGCGGCATCAGCTAAATACTTCACGTCATCTCAGCTGTTGCTTCTATATAAGGCGCAGATTCGACCTGCTTTGGAATATTGTTCCCATGTATGGGAATCTGCGCCCAAACATTCGTTGCGGATGTTGGATAATGTGCAAAAACGGGCTGTGCGCCTCATCGACCACCCGGAGAGCACCTGCGATCTCCAACCGCTAGCTCTCAGAAGACAAGTTGCTGACCTTTCTCTGTTTTACAGATACATCCACGGAAGATGCTCCAAGGAGCTGAAAGACCTTGTTCCAGGAAAACTCATGTTTTGCCACAACACTAGGCTGGCAAGTAGTTCTCATCATATGGCAGTACATTTAACGACCCCTCGAACCTCTCTCTATAAGAATTCCTTCGTTTACAGGGCCGGTGAGCTGTGGAACTCGCTTCCGTCCAACATCTTCCCAACATCCTACAATTTGGCCCCTCGTCAAGAAGCGAATAAACGAACACCTCAATTCTTCCCAGGCGCCTACTCATGTGGTGTAACTGGTTCGCCTATTCCTGGGAAACGCGCATAAAAAAATACAGATGTTTGCTTTTGAAATTGCATGTAGATCATCTTCCATCATCCATGCATAGTTCATAGATCATACATCATATTAAGCAAAATTATAATCAGTTTTGACGTAGATGACGTCATAACTACAAAACAAATAAATCTAGTCGGGCAACTAGACACTTCCATTTTCTATGGTCTTCTTATAACAGCTGCAACTGACAAGTTAGAAATAAACTTGACAGCATAATTCTGACAGATTCTTTCAGACGAGCGCATGCTTTTCAGGATTAATGACGTCAAGGAGACATTGGTTACATAAAAATAGTTGTGCCATTTCTTGCTATTCCTTGGGCGAAGTGAGGGTTACGCCATTTTTATTTTTTCCTCTTTCATTTTCCTGGACACATGATACGATTTTCCCTTTGACGGTTTTGTTTCAAGTGGTACCGAATGTTTAAACGTCTCTATTAGCAGTGAACGAAATCGAGGTGTTTTGCATAAACGTAATCCCAGGAAAAATGAAGTCTTCGGTGTTGTGTTTTATATTCAGTTCTATATTTTTGGCCGACTTTGTTTATTCTGCAGGTAAGTCAGATTATTTTTCGTATTGAATCTCATTTATCATTGAACTATTAATAGGTTCGCTAATTATTATCTACGGGTTTGCTCATTTCTTATAGGTCATTGAAATTTCTATGGTTGTTTCCGAGAATTTCAAAGAATTCTAAATATGACTATGATTGTTTTATGCAGTAGTGGATTACTCATCACTAATCTGTTTTCCCTTATTGAATTTCGAGGTAATCCGTTCGCCCTAATTATTTTAGTTACAAGTGGGAGTTTCTAAATGTTCTATATAGGTCTATCCATTTTCCTTGCGCCTCTTTTTTTATAATATTGAATGTATAAGTTCATCTTTTGTGTTAGTTTCCTATCATTGAAATGATTGATGAGCTATACCAATATCAGATCGAATATTTAAATTTTATCAAAGAACAAATATTGAATTATGATTCATAACATTTATATTTCTCATTTCTTATTGGTTTAGCTTCCAGTTTATCTATTTTGATTGGAAATTGATAAACTGATTGCGATTTACTGCATTTAATTCAAATAGTCCTTTGTATTTATGTATTGCAGCAAACCAAGATACTCTAAGAATGGTAGTTAACCTTTTAAGGTGTTATTACTGGTATTTATCAGTTAAGATTATCAAGGTAGATGAATTAAGTAGGTTTATTAATATTTAATCCTGGTTATCCTGGTTAATGACTTAAATCATCCCTACTTGCAAAAATTTTATCTGATTTTCACTAACAACATACTAAAAATATTCTTGAGAAAAGGTAGGGTGCAGTATGCTGTACATTTTACATACCTACTTTATTTCCAAAATGTTTCGACGCTCATTTCGCTAATGAGATTAATAATCATAAGTAGTCAGTGATATTGTATCATCAAGAAATTCTAGTTATCATTTTCCATTCAAGGTCTAAAATTTAGAACATAGTCAAGGTAGGAAACCTTCCAGTGTAACTCTAAATATTCTTACAGTTTATGTTGTGTTTGGTGTATTTTATGAAGAAATGGATTTATTTTTCTATAACATTTCACATTATTCTTCATCTAAATATTTTATAAGTTCTATGAGAGTTATGTTCAAGGACGAATTGTCAAATAAATTTGAATTTTGATTGGATGCTTAGATACAATGATAGCCAATCAAAATTTGAGTTATTTTGACAATTTGACCTTCAAATGCATTTGTAAAGAAAGAGGGAGGAGTAATCACATGATTTAGAAAACATGAAGAACTGTGAAATACTGACTGTAGGAAATTGTTCTTGTCTCATCCTGAAACAGTTGTAAAATTTAACCTTGGAAATATATTTATCCATTAAGTATACTATGTTTGCCAAAGAGGGTGTAACTCTTACAGGATTCTCTAAACATAAGGTTCGGTGTTTGTGGAATTATATCTCTTAATTTGTTCTATTGCTGTTCATGTGACAATTTGTAATACAGGTAAAGCTGTATTATCAAATATTATTCAATACTGAGACTATCTACACAGGAAATATTTTAGACTGGATGTGGCCACACATATCGACAGTTGTTTATTGGACTTCTCAAATTTTATTGAAAATATGTACAAAATTTACATTTTCAATAGAACTATTGTACCTATGGATATTTTAGCATTAAATATAATTCGTAATTCGTAAATCATTTATTGGTACCAACATAATAAAATTACATAAAATACATTTCTTACACAGGTCAGACAAATAAGAAAAATATCTAAAACGAATTAATAAATCTCAAAACATTTCATGACAATTAAACACAAAAATTTAACAAATCAATCCTCTCAAGTCACAATTAAAATAGTCTTGAACATTGTAGAAGGCTTTATCACATAGAAAGTTCTTCAGTATTTGCTTGAATCTATTTAGTGGTAAATTTCTGACATTTAATGGCAATTCATTATAAATTTAACTGCCATGTACTTTGGATTTTCCTGGCACTTCTTAAGTCTACTAAAAGAGGGCACAAGATCACACCTCTGTCTTGTGCCACATTCATGAACATCACCGTGGGCTGTGAAGAGACCAAAGCGATTCCTTACATATACCAGACTCTCAACTAACCTAAATGCTGATCTACAATCATCCCTGTAGTCCAGTCCTGCCAGCACCCTAACTGCTCTTCTCTGCAGTCCAAAGATACGCTCAGCAGAGGAAGTCCCGCCCCACACCAGAAGTCCATATGTCATGGTTGAGTGGAACAAAGCATGATACGCCGATAAGAGAGTCGCAAAGGACACACAATTGAACAAGTTGCGTAACAGGTATATAGACCCCCCAAGCTTTTTCGAAATTTCGTCAGCATGAATGTCCCATATAAGTTTGGGAGTTAGATGGATTCCCAAAAGTTTAACACTAATTGGGTTCTCATGAATATCTAAATGTCTTTGTGTGAAGGTCATCATCTGAGTCTTTTCTTTGTTGAGTTTCAGTCTATTTGCACTAAACCACTCACCAACACTGGACTGCACCACCGAAGCCATGGAAACAACAGATTTGATGTTATCCCTGATATATAGGGTGGTGTCATCAGCAAAAAGGGTGAATTTAGTTCTTGTGTCGCACAACCGTAGGTCATTTATGAAAATCAAAAAGAGAATTGGTCCCAGGACAGAACCCTGAGGTACCCAGATATTAATTTCCCTTTCCACAGAAGACACTCCCACAAACACCACTGATTGACTTCGGTTGCTGAGGTATGATCCCAAAAGTGATAAGCTGTTGGTATCAAATTTATAATAATCTAACTTTGCTAACAGAATACTGTGGATTACACAATCAAAGGCCTTGCTTAGATCATAGAATAAGGCCATATCAAACTCCATAGTCTCGAATGCACCCATTATATCAGAGAGAAGGTCAAGAACAGCCAGCACTGTTTTTTCTCGGATCTGAAGCCAACCTGAGCATCATTGAAGAGGCCATTAGTCTCAAAGTGGCTCACAATAATTTTTGCCATGCACTTCTCTACAACTTCAGACAGAACCAGCAGCAGTGAGATAGGTCTGTAGTTAGTTATATTCAAAATCTCTGGCTTCTAATGTAGCAGAGTCAATCTCAAAGTTCAGAAATATGTTGTTCAGACAGGCTCTCTTCTTGTATTGTTTTTCACAGCGGGTTGAAAAATATAACTTTCCATCAAATCACAAAGCCTCACTGTTGCCGAAAGGGACATTGAAGTCGCCCGCAATGATAACCTCTCTATTCATGTTGACACTTTGCAGTGCATCCTCCATCCTCGCCAGAAATGCGTCAAAGCTACCACTATTAGATCTGTAAATGCCCAGGACATGAATATTTTGGGGCTAAATAAGAGATTAACAGATTTGTATACATTTTTCACTATCAATATCTTCGAATTTCGAGGTCAGTTCAAAGTCAATATCTTCTCTTATTAAGATGAGGCTTCCTTCCCCCCTGTATGACTGCCTGCAAAAATAACTGGCACTCTTATAGTTAGATATTTTAAATAAGGACATTTTTTTCACTTCTAAGCCAATGTTCATTAAGTACTATGATATCGATGTGATCATTAGACTAGCTTCAAATTCATCTAGTTTATTGCGTATAGAACGCAATTAGAATGTAGGACCTTTAGGGAGTCTGCATTGTCACCAAACTTGAGCGCTCTGGACATTCAGAAAATGGTTTACAATTATACCCTTATACCCATACTCAAAATGGTTCAGCTGAGGCAGATTGAAAATAAGGATAGTTAAAGCGACTTAACATCCTAACAAACTATTTTACCAAGGTATCACTTCTATGGATGTTGCAGTTTATTCTTAGGACGCAGTTTAGTTTGTATAACAAATTCAAAAAAATCAAACTCCATTTTGAAGAAATGGTAAACTGCAGGTTAATTGAAATTCTATGCATGAAACTGTCTTAAACATGGCATACAAGCATTGTTCTACATTTAGCACCCTCAAGAATAGTGTCCCTGAATAGTGGTGAGCCAGAGTGGGTCCTTTGTGTCCTTTTTTTCTTTTTCTTCATCTTGTGGGCCTAGTGCCAAATCAGAAGTTGGTGGTTTCTGAAGTAAGCATCTTGAAATACCTCAATTCCATTTTTTAATTTTCAGGTTTTCAGACATTGATTAAAGTTTATTTTGTGGCAACCACTCGGTCGTTTCTGCGTACTCTTGTAAGAAAATACCACAGGCAAGTTTCAGATCCTCTAATCATTTCTTATCAGTATATTCAGTCGACTCAGCACTACACTCTGTGGTGTATATTGAGAAAGGACTGGAAAAAGGCGAAGTCACTCTAGGAATATTCCAAGACATAGAGGGAGCTTTCGACAACACTCTTTATAAGTCGATGATGAAGTTATCGTAAATAGAGCGCATCGAGGCTCACATCGACCAGTCGACCGTCCGAGGACCGCCAGCAGAGGATGTTTTCAGGGGGCAGTTATATCTCCTCTCCTCTGGAACCTCGTACTGGATGGGCTCCTGGCGGTCCTAATGCTGGGCACTTTGCAGTCGGTTATGCCGACGATCTCGTACTCCTTGTTCGTGGAAAAAACCTCAGAGTATGCGAAGTTGAGCAGAACGCTCTGCAGATGACTGAACAATGGTGCAGGGAGAACGACCTGTCTGTTAATCCAAACAAAACAGACATGATTCTATTCGCTCGAAAAAGGAAACTACATCTTTTCAAGGCACCTATTCTTTTTAACGAGGAACTAACACTAGTAAAACAAGTGAAATATCTAGGTGTGATATTTGGCGCCAAACTAAATTGGGACAATCACATCGAAACACAAGCGCCAAGAGCTTAAAACACACTCTGACCCTGCTGGAGATTATTCGGCTTTCGGGACTCAAACCAAACAAAACATTGGTTATACACGACAGTGATACGACCGCTCCTGACCTATGCGGCCATCGTATGGTTACCTGCACTGGGCAAGGAGATAAAACAGAACAAAATAAATAAGAGCCAAAGGCAAGCATGTCTTGCAGTCGCAGGAGCCTTGAGATCCACACCCACGGCCTCTATGGAGTGTCTTCTGGGCGGCCCTTGATAACACATAGTGGTGGAGAAGGCGGCCATGAGGGCTTTTTTGAGACTGTGGGAAGGGGGTATGTGGAGGAACAGAAATCCAACTTCTGGACACTCTACCTCTCCCAATAAAATAAGAGAACTCCGACCTGACCTTCTCACAAGAGGAGATCAAATGAGAGCCACCTACCACTTTGAAGAACCCTTCAAGGTCGTCATTCCTCCAAAAAAATTTAGTCTACACCCCACGTCTTACTCATCAGGATATCAGGAAAACCTACACACGAACTACAGAGACGCATACATCTACATATGCTCTGACAGCCAGAACGTATTTGGATATCTGAAAGATACGAAGGTTACATCCAAACTAGTTGACGAATGCAAAGCAGCACTTCGACAACTCACTAATACAAACATAGTTACTCTGTTTTGGTGCCCAGACCATGAGGGTATCGAAGGAAATGAGATAGCAGACAGCCTTGCCAAAAAGACAAAAGCTGTTAGGTCAATTGGACCAGAACCTGTTCTGACTATTCCGTGGACCCACATGATCTTCTTCTTTCAAAACTGGAACACCACCAAGGCTCTGAACTATTGGGCAAGCATCTCGGAACAGAGACAGTCAAAGAGACTCATAAAGGGGTCGCATATAAAGAAGAGGATTCATGAGCTATTGTCCCTCGATAAAAAGTCTATTAGGATGGTAGTTGGCCTATTGGCGGGACACCAACTCAATAAACACCTACACGTCATGAGACTATTGGAAATCACACAGTGCCGTGGTTGCCTAGAAATTACGAAACAACGGAACACATACTCTTCGAATATCCCGCTCATAAGGCGACCAGACTGAACATCTTGCGCCCGGTTGATCCACTAGGCCTCCTAAAACAGTCTTGCAAACTTCATTGAGAAGTTTTAACACAACACGGCAAGGACAATTGGCCAAATGGCCTGAGTGTTGCCCATAAGGGCGCTGTGCAGGAAGAAGAAGAAGATTGTCCACTTCTTCATTACCAGTGTGGCATGAGACCCACATAGTAGTAACATTGTTCTGAACAATCTTCTATTCTCAATCCTGGACTACTTTAAAAGTTATTTAGGATGATATGTCATCGCGTTGATTTATACTTCCTGAGTGCACTGAGGAATGGCACACACCTCATCCTTGCAGATGGACTTTCGCTTATAGACTTCTGAGGAGTTAACCTGTGAATTCAAAAAGAGGTACCTTACTATAGTTCCTAGTCAGCAGTGTTTCTTCAATTACTCCATCGTTTAAGGTAACAAGTCCCGGATAACCTGTAAAATCATATTTAGATAATTTGACTTCAATCACCAACGTAGTTACATTCAAGAATGACACAGGTACTTCAAGGTTCCTCTTACTTTTCAATACTAAGTCTATAGAACGATTTGTCTTTGCTTTCAAAATGGACTTCATTTTCTAGGACAACTGATAAATTTGGTCGACCATAGGGTTCAGTATCTTCGGTGGCTGTTCGACTGCGTTTAAAGCCAGCATACTACCTTTGAACCATTGTTGTTGATGGAGCAGAGTCTGTGGAACATTTATCGAGTCATTTCTTTGCTTGAACAGTTCAAATAAAAACAGAGCGTTACTTAACCTTAAATATCTTGAGAACGACTATATTGAATATCATGAAGCATTCACAAGTACCTTCCGAAGGTTCATACTGATGAAAAACAAATGCGGCATGGTATTAGCGGTGCCATCTGTGCGATTGGCTCTGAATTTATCCAGTGGCGTGTTATGAATGTTTGTAATGGTAACTAGATGTTGAACTGGTACTATTGAGTCAGGAGGCACATGAAAGCAATTCTTTATAATAATTGATGGTGGAGTGACCCCTTTGGGGGTGCTTTCAATCTGGATAATGAGGTTTGCTCCTAGTTCAGTGGTGTCCCCACTAAATGTCTGTTCTGTGAAATTGGCAGTATCGTATCTGTCATATCCTTCCATTCATTTGTAAGACTAGGGATATCGGTATAAGTTATAGCTCGTACACTTGATCGATTTTAATGAAGCAAAAACCTAATTTATTCTCAAATGATATAACAGCCTGGAACATTTCGTAGTTTTCACACTTTCGGAAATACCGGAACTTGACCTTCATTTGAACTTTTTGAATTGGTATCCTTATATTTTTGTTTTTTAGTTCGATTACTCATTCAATTTCAAGGAACTTCTGCGAAAAGAATAGTAGTCAAAACGCTGTATTATGTGTATAATGTTTCAGGCCCTTAGAATATCATTTGGGATGCAATTAGGTTTTTGTTTCATTGAGATCGATCAACAATTGTAGGGGTTACAGCTTGTTGCGTTTTTCATGGAGTATCCACCCTCTAGGTATATGTTTTCTGTAAAATCTTTCATAGTGGACTGAGTAGTCACAACGCATTCACGACCAAATGAGCCATGACTCCAGCTCTGAGATCTATTACATTAGATGAACCTTCAAAATCATATTGGATAGTATGCAATGTGATTCTGATAAAAATATTATGAAATGCTGGAAGAAATTGGGCATAGCAAAATCATATTGGATAATATGGAATGATAAGCAATATACTTTGTTTCTTGAAATTAATGGTTAAGATTTCTGCCATCAATTTTTTCAGATGTAAAAAATCTGATTGCAATAATATTTTCAATTATTTCCAGTTTTCAGCTGAATGGAAAATGAGTGTATCGCCTGTACAACTAATAATATCGTGTCCTGTTTGCATGAGCATCAATCAGTTCAAATATTGTGATGTATTTAAGATGAATAAAATCAATTTATAATTTCTAATTGAATGACTTTATTCATATTACTTTCAGTTATACATTTTAATGCGAGGTGACAATTATTTTAGATTTTACTTGAAGTCGCTATAATAAGAATGAGGTGGAGGAGAACCTCCGAATTTCCCACCTGGCACATAATAATAATAATAATAATAATAATAATAAACCTTGCTATTGAGATCAAGCAGATGTGGCACCTCGACAAAATTTCAAGATTTAGGAAGAGGGTCTTGTTCGGAAAGTGAGTCACAGTCTCCCTCGGTTAACGACGGAAGCAGCGTGATATCGAGTAAGGGATACTGCAACACAAAACCGAGTGGGAAATAACATCAACACCTCTCAACCGACTCTTGATGTTTCAACGGCGGCGCAAGCCATTATGCCTACGACCACGAGCCGGACTCCCTAGGAAACGCATGAAGTGGACTCCAGAAATGAATACCTTCATTATGCGTTCCTATTACAAGATTACAAACTTGGAATCGGAAATGACAGCATACAGATACGCGTTACATCTTGCGTTCATAGAAAATATCCTGAATTACAGCACATATCCGAGCAGAGAATTTCGGATCAACGAAGAACAATCGTTAAAACAGGCTACTTTCTTCAGAAACGCTGCAAAGCTTACGAGAAGAGGTCATAATGGAACTCAGAAGCGAAAATGATACTCATAACGGTATACCTGCTGGAGTCAATGAAAGTGTTACAGATAACATCGAAGCCACGGAAACGAATATTAACATGGAACGCCCTCTTGAGCCGAATCAGCAGAACGAATATACGTATTTAGCAAGATCAGAACTCAACAGAGCAATAACTGAATTCAGTGGTAGTAACCCAACTAAAAGACCTAAACTGCCCAAACTCAAGACGAACAAGAACACCAATATCATCCTAGCAAGTGTAAACTCAATGTTTGAAGAATATACCGACCAGAACACCTTGGAGAAGATTCACACTTTGATTTACTGTGGAGCAGTAGCGGTTCTTCTACTTCACAAACAACAAATCTGTACAACTCTGATTCAAGCTGAGCCAAAAAGCGTCAGAAAACCACTATGGCAAAAACGACTGGAGAAGGATATTGATAATATTAGAGCAGAAATCGGTCGTCTCACAGAATTCCTGAGAAACAGAAAACCCTCAAGGCGCTTGAAATCACATATACGCAAAATTTATAGGAAAATTGGTACGAACACAAAACACCCTCATCACAAACAACACATCGACGTGTATATGGACACTTTGAAACAGAAACTCCAAGCAAAAGCAAAGAGGCTTTCAAGATACGTCAAGTGTACTGAAAGGAAACACCAAAACCAAAGGTTCCTCCAAAACGCTGCCAATTTTCATAAGGGAAATAACAAAACTGCGACCAACAATAACAGAGAAGTACCTGACGCACAGTGCTTGACCGACTATTGGTCATCAATATGGTCGAACCCCAAAGAACACAATAGAGATGCGGAATGGATCACGAATGAAAAGAACGCCTCGATATCAGACATATGGACTTCGATGGAATAACGGAGGAAGAAATTACAACAGTAATTGGAGCGACCAACAATTGGAAGGCCACAGGTATAGATAATATCCACAACTACTGGTACAAGAAGTTCGATAAGCTCCATGGAGCCCTAGCGAAACAGCTCACGTATGTTCTTCAACATCCCAAGAAAACACCCACTTTCCTAACGCAAGGCTTAACATATATGCTACCTAAGAGCGATAGAACACAGGATCCGTCTCAATATAGGCCAATCACTTGCCTGCCAACACTCTACAAAATACTCACTTCATGCATATCCAATCGAATATACCAACACCTTGACGACAACAATATATTAGCAGAGGAGCAGAAGGGATGCAGAAAGAAACACCACGGGTGCAAGGAACAACTCATCATCGATTCTGTGATAATGAAACAGGCACACGTAGGGCATCGCAATGTTCATTCAGCTTTTCTCGATTATCTGAAAGCATTCGATAGTACCGCCCATTCTTGGCTTGTTGAAGTATTGCAGATATACAAAATTCACCCAGCCCTGGTAGAGTTCTTGAAGACAACAATGACACACTGGCGCACGTCTCTGCTGGTCAACATGAACAATAAATCAATTAAAACCGACGAGATACCCATACGTCGTGGAATTTTTCAAGGAGACTCTTTGAGTCCACTATGGTTCTGTTTGGCAATGAACCCATTGTCCTCAATGCTCAATAGAACTGGATACGGATTTAGGATAAAAGCAGAAAGGAATTATCTTACAATCTCCCACCTGCTGTATATGGATGACATCAAATTATATGCTTCGAACAAGAAGCAATTGGATGATTTGCTGAAAACTGTCAGTGAGTTCTCGGCAGATGTTCATATGAAATTCAGGATTGAAAATGTAAGACCCTGAACATTCAAAGAGGAAAGTCATAGATGGTGAAACACAACTTCCAAACGGTGACATTATACAGTGCATGAGAGATGGCGAAACATACAAATATCTGGGATACCAACAAGCCAGATTGTTAGACCAAAAACAATCAAAGGAGAAGATTCGTTCAGAATACAGTCAGCGTCTGAAGTCTGTGCTGAAATCGATGTTGAACTCGGGGAATCTAGTCAAGGCAATTAACATCTACGCCATTCCAGTGTTGCTTTACTCATTTGGAATAATCAGATGGACTAAGACGGAGCTAGATGATATTCAAAGGCAGACCCGAACGATGCTGACAAAGTACAACAATCATCATCCAAAATCGTCTGTGATACGAACAACTTTGAAGCGGAAAGAAGGAGGACGCGGATTAATAGATGTTGTCAATTTACACACCGAACAGATAAGAAATCTCAGAGAATTCTTCTCAGCAAAAGCACTCACTTCTGACCTACATAGAGTGGTATCGTTGGCTGATAAGGGATATACACCTCTAAATCTTGCTACCAGAGATGACCTGCTGAATCTACCATTCCTATCAGATACTGAAAAACAAGAGCAATGGTCAAGAAAGGAATTGCATGGACGACATCACCATGAGATTAATCAACCACACATCGACAAAGAAGCCTCCAACAAATGGTTGATGAAAGGAGAATTATTCGCGAAACAGAGGATTCCTTATGGCCATCCAAGACCAAGTGATCGCTACAAACAACTACAAAAATTTATTATGAAGGACGGAACATTACAAACAGATAGGTGCAGAAAATGCCATATAAGATCGGAGACGATACAGCATATTACGTCCGGATGCGAACAACTGGCCAATACAGACTATCTTCACAGGCATAATCAAGTGTGCAACATTATCCATCAGAAACTTGCACACAAGTACGGACTTCTGAATACATTCCAGCCATATTACAAGTATCAACCGGCGCCCGTATTGGAAAATGACTCTATCAGATTATACTACGATAGGCCTATTATCACTGACAGAATGGTGACGAATAATAGGCCGGACATAGTGGTGTATGATAAGAGAGCCAAGACAGCAATGCTGGTGGATGTCGCCATACCAAATAATAACAACGTGCTGAATAAGTTCCAGGAGAAAAAGTCCAAATACACAGACCTTGCTATTGAGATCAAGCAGATGTGGCACCTCGACAAAATAGATATCGTTCCTGTCATCGTATCCTCGACTGGTTTAATACCCAAAACTTTGCATGATAGCCTTAAGAAATTAGAATTGCATAAGAATACCTATATAGAAATGCAAAAAGCTGTAATTCTTAATACATGTAGGATAGTTAGGAAATTTATGTCAAGTATATTGTAATCGAGCCTATTCCCTTTGATTGCTAAATCTGGGAAAGGTAAATTATATCCAGCTACTAGCTGAGATAGTGCATAAGTCCACGATAATAATAATAATTTATTGATCCTTAAGACATCACAAGTATGTATAGGACAGGTCAATAGAAAAGACATTAAGACATTTAGACATTATCTAAATCAACACATAGAAACTCATTCACAGTATAAAAACATTTTGCTAAAAGTAAATTCTTAACTGCTACCTTAAATCTATTTACACTTAGACCCTGTATATGCCGTGGAAGATGATTGAACAATCTGATACCCTGATACAGGGCGACATTTCAAATCTAGAAGTTCTGTGTTTAGGGATACATAATGTTTCCTTATTTCTAGTATTGTGGGAATGAAAGTTAGAAAGTTTAGTCATGTTACTTTCATTCTCTTTAATATAAACGAGGCATCTCAAAATGAAAATAGACGCCAATGTGAGGATACCATTCTTCAGGAACAACGGTCTACATGAAGATTGTGGAGCTGTATCGAACATCATTCGCAGAATTCTTTTCTGGATGATGAAAACTCTACCTACGTCTGAGGAATGTCCCCACAGTAAGATATTATAGGACAGGTGACTATATACCAAATTGTAATAAACGTTCACAAGGGAACTTAGAGGTAGTGAACTCTTGATTCTATTTAGGGCATAATAGGAACTATTCGACCTCTTACAAATCGCATCGATATGTGCACTCCACTTCAGATTCCTATCGATGTGAACGCCGAGGAATTTAGTGGTGTCCTTCGAAGAGATGACTGTATCTAAATACCTTATTGTTATGCTACCCTGATCACAAGACGACAGAGTGAAGTGAATGCATTCCGTCTTGTTGACATTGATCATAATAGCATTAAAATGGCACCATTCTACGAAACTCTCCACCAGCAGCTCGCATAACTTTTGAAGCTCCTCAAGAGTCTCAGCAGTAATAGCTATGGAAGAGTCATCAGCGAACAGTATCAACCAGATTATTTTTGATAATAAATTGCGAATATTAGATTTTCTGTAGAATATTTTTTTCAAATTTGGTGGCAGATCGTTGATGAATAACAGAAATAGAAGTGGCCCCAAGACAGAACCCTGGGGTACTCCTAATTTACAGTACTGTTCATTTGAGAATGAGTCGTGAACCCTGATTGAGGCAGTTCTGTCCTCCAGATAACTACGAATCCAGTTCAAGAACACGCCTCTGAATCCAAGATTATAACATTTATCCAATATAAACTGGATAGCAAGACTATCAAACGCTTTAGACAAGTCAAAGAACAATCCAGCAACATATTGACCATTATCAAGGCAACGATAGACGAACTCCACGAACTGCAATGCTCCAGTTTGAGTCGAGCGGCCGGTTCTGAAACCATGTTGTGCAGTATCAAGTATTTGAAATTTATCTAGGTACTTCATCATTCTATCAAACACTATTCTTTCAAAAACCTTGGAAAAGACACTTAAGATAGATATAGGTCTATAGCTCATGATATCGTGTACATCATCCTTTTTATGAATAGGAATGACGATTGCTTTTTTCAGAATACGAGGAAATACGCCTGTGCTAATTGACAGGTTAATAACATGAGCGAAATGTCGGCTGATATCGGTACCTATCATCTTCAGAATTCGTGCTGAGATGAAATCAACACATATGTGGGAAGATCATATTGCTCAATTACAATTATACCAAAACGTGATTTTAAATATATCACAGATATATGAGAAAAATGGGTCCCAAGACAGTACCATGGGACACACCATATTCTACAGTGTTAGCTCACCGATAGAAATAAATATTTCTGCTTATTCTTTTGATGTGTGTCATGTTCATCTATTGATGATATGTTAAATCTTTGCCATCCAATAAGACATTTGTAATTCTTATGATTCAAGATGATTTTTTCGAATTCATGTGTATTCGAAGTTCAAGAATCTTCCGATGGGGTATTAATTTCCATCCTCTTTTACATGTTCAATTTTACGATGTATATAGGACACTTTGTTAGTGGCAATGTCGTTTCCTGGCCGCGACCGAGAGCTCGTTTATATTGGCATTAACTTCATTCACGAAATAATCGCGTTTTATGCCTGCCTGAGCAAACAAACAACTTTGCGTGAGAACGATTATAGGAGCCATCAAAATTACAATTTGGGGTCCATGCGAAAACACGTAAGGCCTCGTTAAAACCTTTTAAAACCAACTGTTGTAATTGAAACGCGTAAATAGATGCTAATAGAATTAATTTTATGATGTCTATCTGATATTTTATCGTTCATTTTCTATTTTAATTCAGTGTGGACAAGGGAGTATGTGTATATGAGTACTAGGTGGGGTGAAAAGTAATCTCCTTGGGAATGAAGAACAAATTGTTTGAATGTTTTTTTATTTTATTCAATGTAGTCCCCTTAAGCTCGATATACTAATTCCAGCGATTTTCCAACTTCTTGATCCCGTCCTAAAAGTAATTTTCCGGAAAGTCTGCAAAACATTTATTTTATTGATGAGCCATATTTTGAGGTTTTGGAAGAGACAATTGTCCGAGGGAGCCAAATCGGGAGAACACGGTGGATGCGGAAAGAATTGGAGCCCTAAATCATTGATTTTAGCCGTGGTTGCGATGCTCTTGTGCGCTGACGCATTGTCTTACAGAAACAAAATTTTTTCGCTTCATGTGAGGCCGTTTTGCAGCGATTTCGGCCTTCAGTCGCTCCAAAAGTGCACAGTAAGACGCTTATGATGGTTTTTCGTTTTTCGAGGTGTTCCACGAAGAGTATGCCATGACAATCCCAGAAAACCGACGTCATAACCTTTCCTACTCATTGCGCCTCCCTCGGCCGCTTTGGAGCACTCGTGCCAGCTTCAGTCCATTGCCGGGCATTCATTCTGTTTTCTGTTGTGTAATGGTGAATCCAGGTTTTCACATTTCTTTTGCATCACAAAATTTGAGACAAATTTTTTGTTCGATATTTTCATCCATTGTAAAAATCGCAAAACAAACTTGTGAGAACTGCCAAAATCGAGCACTGTAAACGAACTAAATGACAGATTGCGTTCAAACTCTGCGTCAGCATGGAAAAAGTTGTGGCAACTTAGCAACAACGAAAATTTTGACAGACGTTTTCAGCAGATTCTTTAAATAATCAATTTCCGGTACTTTCTCGACAGAATGTATTGTTTCTGAATATAGATACGTATAACCAATTAGCTTCAAAAGTTAACAATTACCTACATATAACAAATAAATTTTATAATGTGCTACAACATTGATCTTAAGACCAATTAAATCTCAACAATTAAGGCAACCCAGCAATTGTCCACACAGGTTTCGCAATGTGCCGCCGACATAAGAAAACATGATTTAATGCTGTCTTCTCAGGGTCCAAGACGTTCAGACTGCGAATCGCATATCAGCAGCTTGTCAAATGAGGTATCTGAAATTAAAGTTAGCATTTCTGATGTGCAAAATCAAGCGGCGATACTCTCTACTGATGTTGCCTCGCAACAAATCTCTACCAATCGTATAGATTCCATCGAGTTTCTAGACCGCAACCGCAGATTTCACAATCATCATCCGCCTTGTTCCAGACAAGCAAGATTCAGCATCTGATGATCTCACAACATATTGTTGCTACTTCTAGGTTGGGGGACGCCGAGAAGAGAATGCCTAGACTTGTCCTGGTGACCTTCTCTAACCCCATCATCACTCGAAAACTGCTGAGAAACAAGAAGATTCTTTTAACCATTGCTAACTTTCGCACTTTTTCAATTGATGATGATGTCTCGCCGCAGCAAGCCAATATACTGAAAAAGGCACGCGAGGAGCTTCAACTTCGCCAGCCTAGTGGAGAAACCAACTTGACAATTCGGTACCTGAAAGGCATTCCCACAGTAGTTAAAACTAATGGTAATTCCTCAAAAAACTAGTTCAGAAAGTCAAGGAATGGACAATCTATTACACTAACCTACGCTCGATCAAGAACAAATTTAACGAACTATGCGCTTCTGTCCATGATCTAAGACCACAACTTATATTTATATCGGAGTCATGGTTACACCCTGGTATCCCAGACCAGACCTTCAGTATTCCTGAGTTTCATTTATACCGCAGAGATAATCGCTTGGATATGACGGTGTGTGTGTGTCTACGTGAATGACGATATTATCACACTATTTTTCTTGATCTGATATCTGCAACCTTCTCAATTCATATTGGCTGTATATATCGCCCCCGCCCATTTCCTTCCGATGCCCTACTCTTTAACTATCTTGCATCCATTTCTGAAACAAAAGATAACATTCTTATTACTGGCGACTTTAACTTCCGTGAACTCACCTGGCCAATTATGGTCCCCTCGCCTGAGAATTCTATATCTTCAGCCTTTGTCTATGCGCTAGAGACCGGCGGCCTTTTTTAGCTTATTGATCAACCTACCAGGTTTGGTCTTGGGCAGAATCCTTCTACTCTTAATCTCTTACTCACAAACGACAGTAATCTTATTGCCAACACAGTTTAACACGTCTATAATCCACCAAGCTATCTACCTTTGTTGATTTTCACTCTGTCCACTCTCAATTGATCACTGTCAACTGGGACCAACTGTTGGATACTAACGATGTCGAGTTGATGTGGCAGACATTCTGCTCGACCCTGGACGAAGTCGTTACCTCCAATACAAGATGCCACAAGATCAAATTCATTCCAACTAAACCATGGCTTTCAGAACAGATACTATCTTTACTTAGGCGCAAAAAATCCCTTTGGCAGCGTTACCTTCGCTGCAGATCACGTTTGAACTATGATACTCATAGGCAGTTTGCCAACCACTTGTCCTTGTCCATACAAAGAGCCAAGAAAGCTTTCGAGGAGAACCTTGTGACTTCCAAAGATCGCAAGAAGCTCTTCAAATATTTACGTTCATCGCTCAGCTCTAAAGTTTCCATACCTATGGTGCGTCGATCTACTGGTGAACAGTGCGATGGTAGTGCGGAGTGCGCGAGTATATTTGTTGACGTCTTTGTTGATTCCTATTCTGTTGAACCTGATGGTCCAATTCCACGTGTCCGATTGACCCGTGCCCTTCAATCGCTGGAAACAATCGAGTTTTCTAAGGAGGAAGTGCTGAGCTGCAAGTTATCCATTAACCAAAATCTTGGCCTTGTCGTTCACGACCTCTACGTTACCTACCGTTTGGAAGACAGAATAAACCCAATATTCAAGAATGGAGATCGACTTTCTGCTTTTAATTATCGTCCAATAAGCCTCCTACCTATTGTATCCAAGATTGCAGAGAAGATTGTCTGCAAACGAGTGCTAGCATTCATGCAGGATAGTGAAGTCATACCTGCCAGCCAACATGGGTTCCTTCCGGGTGGGTCAATTGTCACTTGCCTTCTGAGGTGCGTGGACGACTGGACAAAAGCAATCGACCGTGGTGAACCTATAGACATATTATACTGGGATTTCGCAAGAGCTTTTGATCGTGTTCGTCTCCGGCGTCTGCTGCATAAACTAGATTATCTCTAGATCAGGGGTGGTCTGCTGGAATGGATAAGGGCTTTTCTTAACGATCGTCAAATCTCAGTTAGAGTAGGCTCCACCGTTTCATCCACCGAACCTGTTACTAATGGGGTCTCTAAGGGCTCAGTTCTCTTTCTGGCATATGGCAGACTTACCATCAACCCTTTTTCATGCTCACGCATCGTACGCTGATGATCTCAAGTTTTACGCCAATGCTTTGACGTCGTCGTTGCATTTTCAGAAAGACCTTTGTAATATATGTGAGTAGTCTCGAGAATGGCTTCTTCCCCTAAATATAAGCAAATGCAAGGTGCTACATCTGGGCAAGAATAATCCCCGGTACCGGTACTGTATGGATGGTTCGAGCATTCAGTCCACGCAATCACAAAATGACCTCCGTGTGATCATTTCTGAGGGCTTATCGTGGTCGGCTCACGTCAGCCATGTTGTATCGAAGGTAAACCGGATATGCTATCTCCTACTCAAATCTTTCACCGGATGCTCCATCAACACATTCAAGTTAATGTACACGTTTTACGTTCGACCTATCCTTGAGCACGGTGGTCCTGTTTGGCACTCAACCCTGGTCGAAGAAAATAAGCTCCTCGAGTCTGCCCAGAGAAGCGTGGAGATCTGATTACCACCTATCGTGTAATGAACGGCCTATTTGGGACGGACCTTAGCGATCTCTTTCGCATCAACAGAAGCCATCTTCATTGACTGAAACTGTATCGGGAGGACTTCAAAACTACCCCTCGTGAGCTTTTTATATGCAATCGTTGTTTTTATTATTTCCGAACATGTGGTGATAATTCAACATTTCTTATCATACTATCCAGTTTTTTACAACAAAAACTTCATTCTTCACAAGTAATGTATTTAACATAAAACCGTTTAACTTAAAAGTTTTTTACCTATTTTTATTTCAATTCATCTCGATTTTCTCGTTGGTTAAATTAGGCATTATTCTTAATATTATTTTTTCCTTTTCTTTTCTGTGAAATCACATACCATATAAATTATGTTTTGAGATTCATGGACCCTTATGGTTCCATCTCTTACCTTTGTTAAATAAATAAATAAACATCTAATATTCATTAAATATGGTATACACACAACCAAATTTATATAAAATCACCCGATATTTTGAATTTTACCTCAGGGATTTCGGAAATTTCGAAGGATTGTTAGAATTTATCCATTTTAAGATATTTCAATTGAAAAAGAAATAAATTAAGTTATATTTCAAGAAAGAAACAAATGAAAGAAAATAAGTGACTCATTCCGCATGTAGTAAAAAAATTGAAAATTGTTTTCCCACAGTAGCTTGTATTACCTCCTTTTGCACTGATACAAGCCTGAATCCGTCTAGGCATGCTTTGAATTAGGTTTTTGACCTCCTCTGGGGTGATATTCTGCCACTTTTCTGTGGCGGCTTGGATGAGCTGTTGTGGTGTTCTTGGATTATCCTGGCGCGATCTAATTTTCGTTTTGAGATTATTCCATAAATGTTCAATAGGACTAAGGTCTGGAGAGCAAACTGGCCAGTCCAAAATTGCGATTCCCTCTGTTTCAAAATAATGTCGCGCGAGTTTGCTCGTATGCGGAGGAGCATTATCTTGCATAAAAGTGAAATTCTCACCATAGGCACCTCGCCAAAGTCTCACTGTGAACTCCAGCACTAGGTCCACGTAATTTCTAGCCGTTACACTGGCAGGAAACGAAATCAAATCTGTTTTGCCTATCAGCATAATGCCACCCCAAAACATCACACTGTCCCCTTGTTATTTCGGAATTTGTCTTGCTGCTCGGAGTCTAGCTTGTCTTCCACGACCCCTTAAAACTCGAATCCGGTAGTCATCTGATCGAACACCAATTCTGGTCTCATCCGAAAAAAGAACATTTCGCCAATTTTGAATATTCCAATTTTGGTGCTCGATACACCAATTAAGTCTTAATTTTTTGTTGTCTGGTTAGCTCTGGAACTCTTAAGGGTCCTCTGCTGTATAAACCTCTTGAACGAAGTTTTTGACGTATCGTTTCGACTGATATACTGATGCCGGTTGCTTCCAGCAATTGCCTTTGGAGTATGGGGTGCGACGCACTAGGGTCTCTTCTTGCAATTGGGCACAAAAAGCGGTCTTGTTCTTCAGAAGTGATCTTCCTACGACTTCTAGGCCTATTTTGCAGAGATTGTAGCTCCACGTATCGGGTTTAGGTTTTTGAAATCACCCCCTGTGATACCACGAACCATTGTGGCCGCTATATCCCTCTGTGTCCGCCCTTCTTCAACGAGAGCAATAATTCGACCCTTCTGCACATCGGATAATCCAACGTAAGGCATTTTCAATTATGATTATAGGCGGTTTTAGATTCTGAAATTTACAGTTTCAAATATCAGTGACAACTGAGTACAATATTCCGAACATGTTTGAATTTGGGAGGCTTTTACTTGGTAAAATTCCATTATCAATAATAAAAAACAAACAATGAATCACATTCATTCGTCTGAAGAAGCTACGGTGTAGTGAAACGCGTTACGAATCGCAATTATTAAGTAAAATTCCTTAAAACACAGTACTCGTTTGTTTTTTATTATTTCCGAACATGTGGTGATAATTCAACATTTCTTATCATACTATCCAGTTTTTTTACAACAAAAAACTTCATTCTTCACAAGTAGTCGAAGATCGATGGTTAAGAACAATCAATAATGTGAAATACCGAGTGATTCCATATAAATTTTGTTGTGTGAATAATAACAAATAACAGTTTCATTCAAATCCTGCAAGCATCTTCTTCAAATATATCTTCTAAATCTTCATCTTGATTATACACAGCGTTTTCAACATTTTCTTCATTTATTTCGACTTCTGTCTTCATAATTGATGGCATCTTCAGAAATTTCTGGCCTTTTATATGTGATTAATTTTTCAAATGATAAAAAACAGAATGTACTAAAGCGGTTGTGTTAGATGATCTAAGTTGGACTCTATTCCAAAAGTAACCGAACTGTTAAAAAAAACAGTACTACATCTGTTGTAATATTGTACCCGTCGATAACTTGGTATTTCATTGACAGCTGTGTAAAATTGCATGACATTTGTATGTAAACAACTTGAGTTCTTGTGTCATCTTTATTATTTTGGGTGTTCGAATGTTCCATCGTTGCGCTGATGTGTGTGAGCTTGGATTGTCATGATGCAGAATAATTTCAGTTCTTTGATTTGATTTCTTCAACTGATCGAGCACTTGCAAATGGATGTATACCATTCAGAATTTACAGTTCTACGTTGCTCTATTGCTATGGTGGCGACCTGAAAAACAGGTGACCATTTGTTTCGAAGTGTTTCGTGCACGAACAACTATTGTTGGGCTTGGCTCGTCTTGAAAGACCCATACTTTCCATTATTGTTTAGTTTCGGGCTTGTAGGATTCGTCGATTTTGCAAATCCCATCGAATTTCTTCAACATTTCTTTGCACCAGTGCTGGTATGAGTACAAAAAAAAGGATTCGAGTATGAGTACAATTACTTTGCTCGAAATAGTATTCGAACGCTGTACTCGATTACTTTCGTGAAAGTAATTGAGTACTGATTACAATTTTATCCGAGTACTTGATCGAATACTTATATGAATACTCTTGTGAGCACAGAGTTTTCTCTCTAACCCTTTTTATGTTGGTGAACCACAGTTATTACTATTATGTATCATTATAATGGGTTAACAGTTGCTAATGAATATCAACGAAACAAAATATCAAGTTTTATTGTTATAATATGAAAGGTACCCAATTAACAAATGAGAGACATAATGAAAATACCAATTTTATTGAAATTCGAAATGAAAAAAAAATGGTCACAACAGTATAGACATGCTCACTAAACTGATTCGAAAATACTGTATAATTTGCTTTCAGTCAAACTAGTTTTTCGAAATTATCGTCACTTAAAGCATTACAGCGTGGAGCGTTTACTATGGATGCGAATGAAAACATTCCAGGTGCTGACGAAGATAGCGCTGTGTTGAATTTCAGAAAAAGTTTTTTCAAATTCGGATAGTCGTTCAACATTTGAAAATTCTTCCGGTTGTCATTTAAATATTTGACAAGCTCTAGTTAAGTTTTCGTACACAGTACTTGTGTTGTAATTTGAACAGGAGATCTGAAGAAACTGGAATTTTTTCTGGAATGGTCTTCATTGAAGTCGAAAAAATCATCATTGGTGAGGGGAGAACTGCGGTCGAGTTCCTCTCCGGGTGAGATTAAAGCAATTTTTTAGCACTCGTGATGATAACTTTTTTCTCTTCAATTGATATACTCGATTTTGTTATGCAACTGAACCATCTCAGTTTGTATTGAAGACATAAAACAGATGCTATAATTGCATATGTGGAATTCAAAGTTAAGATATCTATAAATCGCTTGTTTATACCGGCCAAAATTGCTGAGAGCAGAGTTTCCCCAGCAAATTAAAAATTTTATGGTACGGTTATTGTACTCATGGTTACAAACTGCACTCATGAGTACATTTTGTAATCATGGGTACTGAATTGTAATCGTGAGTACTGAATACAGTTACTATTCTCAAAAAGAATTCATTCCCAAATACTGTACTCGAGTACTTCCCACCATTGTTTTGCACCAAACATGAGCCTTCTTTTGAGTAGTTGGTAAGTTGTATGGGATCCAACGCAAACAAATCTTTTCGACAGCCAAATGTTCATGCAACATTGAAGATACGCTGGTGGAACTAATGTTTAGGGTTGTCTCAATCTCACAGTAAATCACATGGCTATCATCGTGTATCATTTCGCTCACTGCATCGATGGTTTGCGGTAAACCAACTGATTTTGTACGACCTTCACGAAGTTCGTCACTGCGTGAAGCATGGCCCGATAGAATTCGTTGAACCAGCGTTTCACAGTGGCCAAGTGTGGAACTTCATCACCAAAAACTGGAGCAAGTTGATCGCAACACTGTTGTCGTATTAATTCCATTTTAGGCCAATTTGAAGGTAACTCGCCTGGGGTGGAAATATTTGGTGTTAACGGGTTTTTGGATATCTGAACTTCCTCCGAATGAATTTGAATTTTAGATTTTAAACGTTACTTTTTTGCTCAGTGTATTGAATCATGATCAAACGTGTGGTTCAAGTTCATTTTCTCGTACATTGCAAATCCAACTTCACGGAGCTATCATACGAAGTTTTGAGTGACGTGTTAATTGGTCTGGTCTACAATTGAGCGTTCCTTCTTTCTAATTCTGGGAAAACGGAATATTGGGAGCGCAGGGAATCAAGCGCTATGTACGAAACGAATTCGATTTTAAAACGGAATCCTGATGACAAATTCAGCCAGGATATAACGGGATACCGCTCGGAAGGATAAGCGACAATCGCAAAACGGGTGAAACAGACTGGGCGCGTTTATTTGCTATTTTAACGTCGTCGAACCGGCGCCGGTTATCCCCTCGATATTAGCCTCGCCATGAGAAAACAAATATCCATTATCTTGGAGCTGATTATGGATTATACCATAAATACCAACAAATAGAGAACAGGGTAAACATATTTGATATCAGATCTTGGCGTAACGTCGGTACATCAAATTGTACGAAAGTAATCGATAAATCTGTTGATTTAAATAAAGTTCTAGAGATGGTCATTAATAACACAGCTCTACAAAAAAATTTTTTTTATTGTTGCCCTGGATATCATCGCAAATTTTTATGTTTTCAAGTGCCCAGATTACGAATATATTCATGAAAGTTCTCAATGTGCTCGTATTTTCATGATTTTTGCATTTCTTATATTTCGAACAATTATAAGCTTGTTAGAAATAAAATGTAATTTTCCAGTCATGATTAGGCTTCTGCGCAACTTTTTCGCTCATACAAACATCACCTGATCCCCACTCTCAGACCCCTTGCTCCACAGAACAGCTGAGATCTCAGTTATTTGACAATATTGAAGTACATATACACGTAAATCTGGATAAAGTGTCATGGATTAATACTTTGTTTCAATTACTGAATGTCCATTCTTATATATTTGTCTTCTAGTCTAAAATATGAGTTCGTCACGAAGAAAGTGTAAATATTGTAGTGATTTATTTTGTTATATCTGCGGTGTTTATATACCAAAAAACAAAAGAAATATCACAGACTTTGTCAAGGAGACTATGTTGAATATTTTGGTTTCAAAATGGACAAATTAGGTAATAAAGTTTGTAAGTCCTGTGTTGAGTCTTTACGGTTGTGGAAAAAGGTGAACGTTCTGGATTAGACTTTGGTATTCCTATGATCTGGATGGAGCCTACGAATCATTTAGATGATTGTTACTTTTGCGTAGTAGATGTTAAAGGTTTTAATCGAAATCAAACGTGGAAATACCCAGACTTACAGTCTACGAAATGTCCGGTTCTACACAGTTCTCCTCGGCCCATATACATTTCAAAAGTAATTCGCATGCCCTCAGAAACAATGATGTTACCAAATTCACAGAAATCGGGACCATCTACTAGTGGAAGTGAATGGGAAGGTGAAACATCTACGCCAAAGTTATTTTCTCAAATGAACTCAGTGATTTAATACGTGATCTCAATTTATCAAAACAAGGATCAGAACTGTTAGCCTCAAGATTGAAAGAAAAAATTTATTGGCACCAACAGTAACAATTACAACATACAGAACGCGAGAAAAAGAGTTATTACAATTTTTAGTGAAAATGAAGGATTAGTGTATTGTAATGATATCGCGAAGCTGCTTATAGACATAGGTTTAAAAGAGCACAAATCTACTGAATGGCGCCTTTTATTGATAGTTGCAAAAGAAGTTTACAATGCGTCGTATTGCACAATGGAAATAAATTTGCATCAATTCCAATTGCCCATTCAACGAAACTCAAAGAAGAATATGAAAATGTAAAATTAGTTTTAGAGAAAATTAAATACTCTGAGCATCAATGGCCGATCTGTGTGGATTTAAAAATGGTTAATTTTTTACTTGGCCAACAAAGTGGATATACAAAATACCCTTGCTTTATTTGTATGTGGGATAGTAGAGCAAAGCAACTTCATTGGGAACAAGATGTTTGGCCTGTAAGAAATTCTTTAACTGTCGGTAAAGCCAACATAATAAGGGAGCCGCTGGTGAGCAGAGACAAAATCATACTTCCACCATTACATATTAAGTTAGGTATGATTAAGCAATTTGTAAAAGCATTGAACAAAGACGGAAATTGTTTTAATTACATTTGCAGAAAATTTCCGAAGCTTAGTATGGAAAAATTGAAAGGTGGAATATTTGATGGTCCTCAAATACGGCAATTGATGAAAGACTCAGATTTTATCAAAGTTATGAAAGTAAGGCTTGGAAAAGTTTTGTGTTGGTTGTCGAAAATTTCCTAGGTAACCATAAAGCAGCAAATTATGAAGAAATTGTGCAAAATATGCTGACAAACTTTCAGACTTTAGGAGCAAATATGAGTATTAAGTTACACTATCTCCGCAATCATCTAGATAAATTTCGGGATAATTTAGGAAATTATAGTGAGGAACAGGAGAGCGGTTTCATCAAGATCTAAAAGTGATGGAAGAAAGGTATCAAGGTCGATGGGATTGTCACATGATGGCAGATTACTGCTGGTCTTTGAAAAGAGATTGTCCCCTGAAAAATTATAGTAGAAAAGCTCATAAAAGGCGTTTTATGGAAATATGAAATATATTTTCGACATTTTCCTCTTTATTTACTTCGATGTATCCGAATTTCTCAAAACATAACTGACATTATAAATATATCTGTTATTTTGTTTCTTGTTTTACGATTTTTGTTATGTAAAATGAAAATAAAGATTTAAAAAGAAATCAGAGCAAATCCTACAAAATCATTGATAGTTTCACGAATTGTGTGCATAAATAGACCCAAAATCATTTTCATATCTAGGGCAACAAAACCATTGTAGACCAGTGTAATGATTTGCTATACAGGGTTTTTCTCAACTACACTCACATACATTGTGTCGAAAAAAGAAATCGGTTGTCTGTAAAGTCGATAGTTGAACGTGACAACGTTATAAGAAAAAACTGATGGAATGGTTGCATTTTCCATAAGAAAATTCTAATTTTATCTGTTTAATAGATATTTTGTATGGATATAGAGAAGGAGGTAAATGGAAATCATAATCACAGCTCAGTGCTTATCTCGAAATGCTGAGCTGAGAATTCCTGCAAAGTCTGAACAGATGAAGCGTAGAGTGTACTCACAGTAAAAAATTACAACCTTCAGATCTGAATTGGAAACTGTTGATTGGACAGAAGTTTGTCAGATGACTTGGCATATGTAAGGTTTCTCACAACATTTCAAGATATAAAAAATCGTATTTTCACAATTAAGGCAATCAATCCAAAAACAAAAAGTAAGCCATGGATAACAAATGGCATCAAGATTTCGTCAAAGCATCTGTAACTGGTTGGGGATCAGAGATGAGTATTATAAAAGATATTGTAGGATCCTAAAGCAGGTTGTCCAAGTAGCAAAGAAAATGTACAAAAAGAGGTATGTCTCAGATTTTAAGAATAAACAACAAGCTACTTGGCAATTGGTTAGGAACTACACAGGCAATGTACGTAAGAGTTTCCATTCTGATTGAGATTTCTACAGATCAGAAATCCTGTGAGAATGTATTACATGAGCTGAATGCATATTTCGTCAGTGTTGGTGATTGCTGACCTGGTGGTGATGGTGATAATGGTGCCAATTTTAAGTATGAAAGTCTCATTAATAGCCTGGTACTGGAGAATACTGATCCACAAGAGGTATACAATATAATAAAATCTTTGAAGAATACTAGGTACACTGGCTTTGATAAAATTCCTGTTACACTGATAAGGGAGGTTGAAGACCAAGTATCACCAGTGTTATCTCATTTAGCAACTGATTGACACAGGAATATTTCCCAATAATCTTGAAATTGCTAAAATAAAGGCAATATACAAAAAGGGCAGCAAACAAGAAAAGAAAATTACAGGCCGATATTGTTGAGCAGTTTCAGTAAAATTTTCGAAAGAACGTTAACGTTAACTTTCTTGAGTATCAAAATGGGTTTAGGAAGGGGAGATCTACAACAAGAACAGTTTACATTGCAATTACGAATATTTTAAAGAAACTAAATAATTGCCAAGTAACCGCCCTAGCATGCATGGACCACAGTAAGGCCTTCGACAGCGTCAACCATCAAAGACTATTTGAAAAGTTGTACAGAATAGGAATAAGAAGCACACCATTGCAACTTCTCAAGTCATATCTGACCGGTAGAACTCAATATGTTGCTTAGCAATATCCAGCAACCGGTAGTGAATTCAGGTCATTGGCTCTCCCCAATGAAACTGGAGTTCCTCAGGGATCCATCCTTGGGCCATTATTGTATATCATATACACTGACGATTTACCAGCATCCGTTCCCGAGTTTCTTGTTCAGTATGCTGATGATACCTCTTAAGTGCTTTCTGTATCGGGTTCAATGGACACTCAGATATGTTCAGTCCTGAGTAACTTGAACTCATGGTTCAACAAGCATGACCTCAAAATAAATTAAAATAAAACACAAATACTGCAGTTCAACCACAGTACGGAGTTCAAAATCATTCCTTATCAATGTGGTGATAGTGTTGTTCCTACTCTGCAGTCTCTCAGGTTTCTTGGAATCACAGTGGATTATCGACTCAGCTGACAACAGCTTGTGGACTCTCTGGCTGTTGGTTTGTCGAGATATGTTTATGCCTTAACAATGATGACAAGGCATGTAAGTTTGAAAACTGCCTTTTTAGCATATAATGCCTATGTTGCTAGCAGGCTGATATATGGTATCGTCATATGGGGAAATTCCACATACATAAATAGACTTCTTATCCTCCAGAAAATATGTTCAGGGACAATATTGGGTCTAAATCAGACAGAGTCATGTCGTCCATATTTTGTACAGACTGCAACACTCACTGTTGTGATTCTTTATGTGTATGAGACTAGTTTACCTTCAGAAAAATGCTACTTACATGATTTCAAAATTTTCAATCATTTACCACAGCATTCGAAGAAGTGGCCTATTGACAAGATGAAAAAAAGGCTAAAAGAGCACCTCCTCAACCATCCATATTATGCGCTAAGTGAATATTTCTCTGACATTTTAAGACTTTGATTGTGATGATGTTTTTGTTTCTGTGGTGTATGTGGTTGTTTTACGAAATTGTTGCATAGTTCTGCTTTTTGACTTTTACTTATTTAATTTTTTTACATATGTTTAATTGACTTAAAATTGACGTATTCTACAACTCGATGTTATTATAGAACAAATAAAGAATATTATTATTATTACAATTGAATTGATCAAGTTACATTTATTTTGATTTTATTATTTTATAATAAATTTTGTATTGACATTTCGTTCAGCAAGTAAACTGAATAAAAGTTGTTGTTCAATTAATTAATTATTTTTGCAAATTTAATTGTAATTTGTTGTGAAAAGTAATAATTTTGAATAATTTATTATAAGAATAAACTGTGATTAAATTATTGTTCATAAATCTTAAATTTAAAATTTGCCTTAATGTGTTTGATATAGGAGAAAATTGTTTTCTTGACGGCTGGCTGGTCCAACCTGTCATTTCAGACACGTTGTTATAATATGTGGAAGATTTAACATTTATGTTTTAATTTTTAAAATCATAGCTACCTACGCTCGATAGTTATTTCGATCGAATAGTAAAGCAATTGATTTTTTACTCATCGTGAAATAGTTTTGTTAACTTATTGTTATAGTTTTGTCGCTGCACTTGCGAACCGATGCTATTTATTTTAATGATGAAAGCACGTATATTCGACCATATATCACTGAACATATATTTAATATCGAAAGGACCATCACCTTTATCGTCGCTATAAACAATTGACACCACATTCACTTTCCACTGCACTTCATACTTGACGAAAACATGTAAATGTATTATTGTATAGCAGCTGTCCACGCGGACGCATCGCTCACTCAAGCAGGAGAGAGACGGATTTCGAACGCAGCGGCCGATTGTGCCTCTTTGTCGCTAGTTCCGCGCTCTTGGTGGCACTTCAGGCCTTAAATGAAACGCCTCAGAGCGAGGTAACGCCGCATGAGTCATGTTTTTTTTCATGTGTGCAACCGGTCCATCGAATTATATGAGGTTGTCAGGTCAAAAGTACCGTGAATCGATCAGTGAAACACAAAATATTTATTTTTTATCCAAATCTATTGTTTACTACAACGAATAATCCAATCATCAAAACATTTTCAATTACACCTCATTAAGCACTGGTGTGCATTGTCTAGGATTTTTTCTTCACCCTCCCCGCTACAAATAAGGGTGGTATCATCAGCGAACATTGTGAGATTCTCCGGGTTCCGTAGTGCTTTCGGCAGATGATTGATGAAAACTAAAAACAACAGTGGTCCAAACACAGAACCTTGTGGTACACCAGAACCAATGCTTAGACTGGAAGATTTTTTGCCATCGACCTCTTCAAATTGAAAGCGATCTGTCAAAAACGATCTGATCAACCTATTTATCTGATCCCTCATACCAAGGCAGTCCATTTTATATAAGAGCGGCTCATGAGATAACAGATTAAATGCTCTACAAAAGTCCATAAACAAAGCAAGACGCTTCAATTCATCATCAATGTCATCATACAATTTATTCAGGATATCCATCAAAGCAGAATTAGTCGATCTTGCATTTCTGAACCCGTGTTGGCAATCTGAGAGAATATTGTCCTTCTTTATGAATGGTACCATTTTATCATGGATCACTCTTTCGAGTACCCTAGATACAGCAGACAGCATAGCTCTTACAATCTTTTTTTGCATAATGAATACCCTCAACGTGTACAGAGTTCCCCAGCATCTGAAAAATATCTAGTGGACAGTTGTTTACGCACATTATCGATGTGAGATAGCCAGGACTTTGAACAATCCAGCCACAACCCAAGAAATTTGAAATCATTTTTTTGTCTCAAAATTTCAGAGTTTGCGCTAACCAAAAGACTGAAATCATGCTTTTTTTTGTGAAAAATACGCGAGCTTTGTCTTGGAATGAATGAGAACCACTCCCTCCTCGAACACCAGTCCGAAATCACCTAAACACATGCATTTGCCGACTTAGATAATTCCGAAACCGAGCTTCCACTCAGCATCGCGGATGAATCATCTGCATATAAAGTACGGACCTGTTTCTCAATCTTCGAATCGACAATGTCATTAATGAATAAATTGAATAGAAACGGGCCAAGGATACTTCCCTGTGGCACTCCAGATGAAACAGCCAAGAAGCCAAAAGTAGAAATTTTACCATCTACCTCCACCTTTACCGCCTGGGTTCTACCTCCTAGGGGGCCATCCATAAATTACGTCACATGAATTTTAGGACTTTTAACCCTCCCCTGTCCTTGTCGCAGGTTGTCACATTTTATAACCCTCCCCTGATGTGACATCACATATTTGTTAAATTTATGCATGTATTCAAAAATAATCAAAGAAAAATAGTTATTTTTATTTTTTCTTATTTTATTAAATAATCTTTCATAAAATCAACATAAAGTGAAATATTTCAGATAACTGAAACAAACGACTAGTTAGTAAACAATAAACGACTAATTCATTAAAACGAATAATTATGTGGTGGCGCTTGTCGAAGATCTCGCAAACAACCGACGCGCGGAACGATAAAAAGCAAGCAAGCATTCGCTGACGATTTAAACCTATTTAAACCCTTACCATTATAATTTTTGTTTTTGTAATTTAAATTTTAACATGTGACATCACACAGCTTTTGACTCCCCTGCCCTTGTCACACTATGTCACATTACGGTGATACCCTCCCTCCCTTAACGTGTGACGTAATTTATGGATGACCCTAGGTATGGTTGTAACTAGGACCAGGTGCGGCCCCTTAAACCATATTCAAAAATTTTTTCTAGCAAGAGTTTATGATTAATGGTGTCGCGGACTTCTCATTTTGATCTATAGCGTCAACAATCTTGTTATAGATTGAGAGAACTGCATAACCTGTACAGCGTCTCTTGCGAAAACCGAGAGTATGTCGTTCTTTTTAAAAACTATTTATTATATAATGTTAGTCCATTTTATCTATTTCTACTGTAAAGCCTTTCTTTTCTATATGAGAGTAAATTAAATCTCAATTAATCAACAACTAATTCCTCTGCTGTTATTTCTCTACCGTCAAATCTTGTAAGTAATTTACCTTTTTTTTAGCAATCATTTCTTTATTATTTGCAACTATTATTCTCACTGGATCATTCAATTTTAGAACATCTACCACAAATTGCTCTAAATCTTTTCTTACCAAATGGTCCGTTGCTCCACTGTCGAGGATAAAGGTTTCTAATGTGTCTGTTGTTACATTCAGGTCTACAAATGAAAATCCTTCAGCATGATGAGCTGCATTATCTCTATTCGTTGCTCTATAATCTCCTCTTGATCTTCCTCTATTTTCTCCTTTAGATCTTCCTCTTCCTCTGAAGTGACCTCTTTGATAAGTGTGACTCTGGTTTTGTGTACAGTCTTGAGCAATGTGTTCAGGCTTCTGGCACTTATAGCAAATTATTTTGAACGCATGTTCATTGTTTGAAACTGTGCTAATATGCACTTTGTTACCAATTTTCAGTTCCTCATCGAGTTTACAAATTCTAATGCACAGCCCTCTTGAATGGTTTCGATTGCTGTTATCACAGTGTCGTACTTACGTCAAGTCCTACCACCAAATAACAGACTTTGCCTATATCATCAATTTTGACACCTATGCACTTCAACTCTCTTAAGGGTTATCAAATTCTAAGAAATAGTTTGTCACTGTTGCTACATTTTAATGTAAGCAATTTTCTTCTCAAAGACGCTTTTTCTCTGAAACAGTTTCTTCAGGATGTCAATTATTTCTTTGGCAGTTTTAGAATCTTTTATTAGGTTCAAGTGCTTATCGGTAACACATTGGACTATGACGGATCGTGCGTTAGCATCATTGATTAAAAACTTTGTGAGTGCATCTCCAGTTAAGTTGTCGCTCGTATTTGTGAAATTTCCTCTTAGTTGTTTCTCATCCAGTATGCATTCAACTCTAAATAGCCAATTATTGAAGTTATCAGCCTTTAATTGGAGGTACTCTATTTCCGCCATTTGTCTTCTACTTTTATTTCAATTTACCTCTTTATTGACATGGCCTGGGTCCATAACCTTCTAATTATTGAGTTGAATGTTTATTAATACTTGGATTTTAGTTTGAATACATTTAATTGAACATTCAATTACTTCATAATTTGAACACTTGTTAACTGTATGAATTATATTGAAAAGTTGGGTTAGTACACAGAATATTATGAACTACAGAATATTTGAACAGAAATCATAGAGGAAGTGATTTTCTTAACAAGTCGCACCTCAAATTTATTGAACCAACTTACCGATGCTTGAAACCTCCACTACCCCAACTATCACCAGGCTCTTTAAACTGTGCGTAAAGACTCTTTGCCTCATCTCCCCATAATGGTTAATTAGAGGGCATACTCTTGATCAGTACGATCAAGCGGTAAGACTGATTCTTTTCGTAACGAAACTAGTTTTTCAATTTTTTCAAACGACATAAGATTATATAGAAATTATTGGAAATTGATAGTATTGATGATTTTTATTTTTGGAATTTCATTTTTAAAGTAAAACGAAATGAGTCACTTTTCCACAACCCTCCTTCCCTACGGTCATTTTCAAGTGAATAACAATATAATACATGAGTAGGCAAGTACAAGTACAGAATGAAATGTATCTTAAATATTGAGTAGTGGGGATTCATTATGCTCTAGTTGGCTGTTGAGTAATTGTGGGTTTTTACATAGTTTGTTAATCTCCAAATTTTCCAACAAATTCATCTCTCTCCCTTTGTTACATTTATGCATGATTTTAAGATTGTTCGATGATATCGAGTGGTTAGTAGATTTTATGTGTTCAAATATTCGCGAATTTTTATCTGAGCAAATATGTTCCTTTAATCTAGCTTCAAAAGTTCTCCCTGTTTGTCCGACATAAGCTACCTGACATTCATTACATTTGATTTAATAAATTCCTGATTGCTTGAATTTATCGTTCTTTTGTTTGGCATTGAATGATACTCTGCTTAAGTTGGGGCCGCTTGAGAATGAAGTAGTTATGTTCAATTTGGAAAAGTAGTTACTGATTTTGTTAATGAGTGTATCTGAGACGAATGTATCTTTTTTCCGGGGTTTCTACGTTGTTCTCCGCGTTTAATGATTGTATTTAGAAAATGCTGTGGTATATTGTTATTTCAATCAATTTTTCTGATGATATTAAGTTCAGTTTGAAAATTTTCTTTCGAAAGGGGAACAGAGTAAGCTCATGGAGTTATATGCAGCTAGTTTGTGACTTAAATGACTGAACGAGTCCATTGGAACCGATGCGTCTGTGAATGTTTCCTTTCTGTAAATTTTGTAAGTGAGTTGGTTATTTGAATTTGTAATGGTCAAGTCGAGGAAATTAATTGAGCTATTTTCTAATTCAGAAGTGAAGCTGATGGGGCAATGTATTTCATTCTGGAAATTTAAAACTTGCTGAATTCGTCTGTTTGCATCTCGAAAACCAACTAAAATGTCATCTACATATCTGTACCAGAAAGTGATGTGTTTTTTAGCAAAATATGTGTTTAATATTAAGTTTTTCTTAAATTATTCATGGAAATGTCAGCTAGTAGAGGGCTAAGAGGTGAACCCATTGGAAGACCTGAATTTTGTTTGAAGAATTTAGATTGAAATTGAAAGTAACTTTGATATAGGCATATTTGAAGAAGATTGCTAAATTCATTAGTGATATATGACGGTGTGTTAGACTCGGATAAGATATCTGTGTAACAAGGGGAAGACACTCATTCGTTGGAATGTTCGGGTACATATTTTTGACATCGAAAGAGACTAACTTAATATCTTGGAAGATTGTGAGTTTCGAAAGTTTATGTATGAGATCTACAGAATTAGAGATAGTGTATTGTGCTTGAAAATTCGAGAGGTTTATAAATATTTGATTTAAGAATTTTGCTAGTTTACCTGATGGTGTGTTTATATATGACACTACAGGTCTTGCAGATTTTTCTTCCTTATGTAGTTTAATCGATCCGTAAATTTTTGGAGCTTGAATATTCATTGGAATCAGTTTCCTCTTCTCCCATTCTGTGTGTGCTAGGTTTTCTGACAAACTTGGCTCTTCTTTGATTTCTTTTGTGAAAAGTTTGGTTGGATCTGTTGGTATTTCGGTGATATCCATTGTTTTCAGTACATCCTGCATCTTTTCTTCGTATAAGTCTTTATTAAGGCATACTATACTATTGCCTTTGTCAGCTTTAGTCATTATGAGATCTTCGGCTTGGATTTTGCTTGATATGGACTCAATTATTCTCAACTGATTCTGATTTTAAGTTTTTATGTCAGATTTTCTGATAATTTCTGGGAGTTTGTGTTTATGGAGGCTTGGGTTGGTGATGATATCTTTATGTTTTTGGATTGCCAGCTCTGCTTGCACTCCGGTTATTTCCTTGTCTGTTTTGAATTTGCTGTTTTCCGGGATGAATTTTGGTCCTTTGTTCAGCAGATCCATTTGAACTCCATCAAAGAAATTGTTCGATAGATTTATGAATCTAGGATAAAAAGTGATATCTGTTCGTTCGATAACATCTGTTTGGATCATAGGTTGCTGAGGCTTCTGTTTTTCTTTTTTGTTTTCTAAGGTTGAAAGTTTTTTATGCAGGTTTTCGTAATTTTCTTTTGAAATCTCACTTATTTTCATATTCAAGGCACTCAAATTCAATATTATGTAAAATATAAAATAATTCGACCTGAACTGATTTGATGTGAAGTTTTATATCATCACGTACCTCATACCACTTTTTAATTTCTTCCATGAGCCAGAGAAGTTCTATTTTTGGTTTAATTTTAGAGGTTGTTTCATTCAAGGACATTCTGTTGTATTTCATCTGTAGTCGATAGTACATGTTCATCAATTCTGCTCGACAAGCTGTTCTAATTGATAGTATTAACGATTTATTTATTTTATGGAAATTCATTTTTAAAGTAAAACGAAATGAGACACTTTTGTCACTTTTCCACAATTTATTCAATAATCACGACCGGTTTCGACCCTACGGTCATTTTCAAGTGAATAGCAATATAATACATGAGTAGGCAAGTACAAGTACAGAATGAAATTTATCCTAAATATTGAGTAGTGGGGATCCATTATGCTCTAGTTGGTTGTTGAGGGTAATAAATTGTGGGTTTTTACATAGTTTGTTGATCTCCAAACTTTCCAACAAATTCATCTCTCTCCCTTTGTTACATTTATGAAGGATTTTAAGATTGTTCAATGATATCGAGTGGTTAGTTGATTTTATATGTTCAAATAGGGGTCGTAGGGTCGAAACCGGTCGTGATTATTGAATAGATTGTGGAAAACTGATAAAAGTGTCTCATTTCGTTTTACTTTAATTATTGGAAAACCTAGTGGCGTACTTAGTGTTCTCCACGAGTCGCAATTTTTGAAATATCGACATAATTCAAATCGAACACTCTTTAATTTTTCATTTCCATAATTTTCCAATTTCTGAGAGCTTTTTAAAAATATATTTTTTTTTTGTTTCAGTAACGTTAACTGCTTTGAAGCAGGATGGAGTGAAATTAGCAACGTTTTCTCTTGGAAAGTCGATCGAGATTGGTTGCAACGCGACGTCTGACGACAAAAATGAAAAAATCGAGATTGAATGGTAAGTGTACGAGTAGTATCATCATCGTTAAATATGAAAATTCTACAATTCAATACACTAAAACTTAAATTTTCAATTTTCAACCCGCATTTCGCTTTCTATACTTCATCATCGCTAAATGATTGTCTACTGAATAGGAAAAAATTGTTCTTATTCTATAGGGCGCGCATATCAACTGATATTGAAGAATTGGTCGCTATGTTATCATTAGAAGACAATAAAATATAGGGGAGAACAAATAATACTATATTAAACGGTTTTATTTAGCTCACCCCGTTTGTTTTATTTATTCTTGGGTCAAATTTAGTAATTCAAATTTCACCTCTTCCTGTCAACCGATTAATCTGAAATTTTGTATACACTTTGGATTTTGGTGACAATACAATTATATTTATTCATTATCATTATAAATACCAGATGGCCGCCGCTACAAAATGGCGGATAATTTATGTTTTATTAATCCCATCAATATGGGTATCAAATGAAAGGGCTCAACAAGCAGAATACAATATACTATAAAAATTGAAATCCAAGATGGCGGCCGCTACAAAATGGCGGATAACATAGCTTTTATCAATCCCATCAATATGGGTATCAAATGAAAGGGCTCAACAATCAGAATACAATATACTATAAAAATTGAAATCCAAGATGGCGGCCGCTACAAAATGGCGGATAACGTAGGTTTTATCAATCCTATCAATATGGGTATCAAATGAAAGTGCTCAACCAGTAGAATACAATGTATCCAGCCTGAATTCACCACCCAAGTCAAGATTTTGTATCGTGTTGAGGACTGTGTGGCGTTAGGGTGGCTAAAAATGATACGTCGTTAGCGGTACACCACCCAAGTTAAGGTGAAAGGTTAAAACGCGCCGAGAACTGTATGGCATTAGGGTGGATTAAAATGATATGTCGTTAGCGTTTTCCCCTCAAGACTCAGGCGCATCTTGTTGTACAAAGCGTTAAGGGTATACCCACAAATCAGCAAGTTAACGACCACAACTCTGCTGTATTGAATTTGTACAGAAATAATGGTGCTCACATTTACAAAATAAAAGCGCAGGATCAGCTAGTACACGCCACACGAAATGCAGACAATGTGGATATAGCTACAATAATACCAGCTGATATCAACAAAACTGGGGGTTTACCAGCGGAACTGGAAATATTTGTGGGGGCAAAAGTCATGCTACGGTCCAATATTGACGTTTCAAAGGGATTAGTAAATGGCGCTATAGGCTACATCACCGAAATCGTTTGGCCTCAATTTCGTCGAACTCAGATGTATGCAACAGATGTACCTTCCGTCCGAATTGATTTCGCAAGAGACGGAGTACATCTTATACACCCGAAAGCCATACAGTTTCCAGCTAAGTACAATTATGGGACAGCTGAAGGAAGAATGTTGCCTTTAATACTATCATGGGCTTCTACAATACATAAAATGCAGGGCAGCACTGTGGATCACGCAGTCGTATACTTAGGTGCGAAACTGTTTGAAGAAGGTCAAGCCTACGTGGCTCTTAGTAGAGTAAGATCTTTGCAGGGACTACGTATAGAGGAATTGGATTGCAATAAACCTTGCAATAATGAAGCACTAAATGAATTAAAGAGAATGCGAAATAAAAACTAAAAACTAGAAAATAAAAATAGGTAAAAAAACTTTTTAAGTTAAACGGTTTTATGTTAAACATACATTGCACTGTTTAAGATAAATGTACTAAAAACCAAAAAATAATAAAATAGATACAGTCGTGGGAATTATAAACATATGCATAGACTAGACTAAAATAAAACCGTGGGGCACGTCAATTGTCTACAAATTATCGACTTAATGTGCGATAGAAGAATCGTTTAATTCGTCGTTAGGTAGTTGGCCCGCAGACGGTAAGGAAACTATTTACTATTTTCTTGCTCATGGAAATTCTAATAGTTATACACTCCATGTAAATAAAAGAGATGTTTTAACTAGTTTATCGTTGGACATTCACACTGCTGGCTGGCGAGGAATCGTTTCACTGCTTGTTGTTTGTCTTTAATCGACAAAACATATGACAAAAGTACTACTCGCTCACCACTATGATACCCTAAAACTCGCTTATAATCGAGCTTGCTAGCTTGTTTCCACATTCTAGCCCTACTTATCACACGTCCATCGTTGTCGGTTGCACAACTGCCTAATAATTATAGTGTAACATTACAAAACAAACATTTTAATCAACGATTGTAGACAATTGACGTGCCCCACGGTTTTATTTTAGTCTAGTCTATGCATATGTTTATAATTCCCACGACTGTATCTATTTTATTATTTTTGGTTTTAGTACATTTATCTTAAACAGTGCAATGTATGTTTAACATAAAACCGTTTGACTTAAAAAGTTTTTTTACCTATTTTTATTTTAGATAGTTCGCTAATGAAATGCCTCGCAACATAAAGCTAAATGACGTTCACTTGCGTTGTCTCCTTTGCAGAGACCGTAAAATGCACAAAATTATTTTGAACGTACACAGGAGAATGATGCTTTGAAAAAATCATAATTCAATTTCAAGAAAAATGTACTAATGTCAGCATTTGGCACATAGTAGCATTTGTGAAATACTTGGAATGAAAAATGGCTTGTAAATCCTTTTTAGTTAATGTACTGTTGCAATGGTAGACGGAAACTGGCTTCAATCCTTCCCAGTACAACTGCGTTGATTCGTGGCATGTTTAAATTAGAAATTCTTCTCCGCTTCTGTTAATCTAGAGTTTAAGATTGCCTTCGAGTGGAACGACCTGGGCTTCTGTGAAATTCTTCTCTTCCTGTCGTGGTTCTCTGGAATGCCTTTAGGGTATGTTGGATATTCAGTGTTTTCTTTTTCATGATGCAGCTGCAGGTCGGAAGTTGATTAAGTAATACGCTGTAGATTTTCATAATTGTTTCCGTGATGTAGATTTCAAAAATGCATCTATATGCCGAATCTGAACTGAGTATCTGAAAAATGCCTTGAGGGATCACCTCGTGAAATCTTTTGCACTTATTCATTTACACCCTGTATACAGGATATCTCAAGTTCAGTGGCCTGTTGCACGTTTATGGAGAACTAATAATGCTATCGTTCTGAAATCTTGTTATTTGAATTTGGGAGGCTTTTACTTGGTAGAATTTCATCATAATAAAAACAAGTAATGTTTTTTGAGGGATTTTACTGAATTATTGTGATTCGTAAAGCGTTTCACTACACCGTAGCTTCTTCAGACAAATGAATGTACAGAAATTACAACAACTATATATGGATACAACTGAGAATATAAATACAAATGTCCTTAAGTAACTAAAAGCCTATGGAGTTGCTTCTTCTTAAGTGGTTATTGATGACAGGTATATCCAATAAAATTAAGGAATAGATTGCTCCCTGAAGAGATTCAATAGAGGTAAAGGGCTTAAATCGACTTGTTCATCAATGAGTCTACCTGAGTGTTTGTGTTTGTTGATTTCTAAAGTTTCCCAAAGATCTACCTTCCAATATTTATTATCTATATGCAAAATTTCAAACTGTGGGTCGAAAGAGTGATTATTTTCTAGGAGATGATTCGCGTAATTTGAATCTTTTATTTGAAAAAATACGTTTATGTTCCGATTTTCTAATATTGATTTCAACATTTGTATTTATATTCTCAGTTGTATCTATATATAGTTGTCATAATTTCTGTACATTCATTCGTCTGAAGAAGCTACGGTGTAATGAAACGCGTTACGAATCACAATTATTCAGTAAAATTCCTCAAAAAATATTACTTGTTTTTACTATTGAAACTTTGGTAGTTCAGCTGGTCCGAAACTCTATTTCTAGAATATTTTCACCTCAACGGTGCCAACTTTAGGTAGGTACGTAAAATTCGTTTTTTCGCCATAACTTGAAAACTAGAAATCTCAGCTACATGGTATGTATGGGGAACTTCATTTTGTTTTTACAGCAAATCTAATTAATTGAAAAAAATTAGGGTTACAATTTGAAAAAACATAGTTTTAGATGTTTCTTCGTTTCATAATGTGAGGTGGAAAAAAAAGCACTCTGTATACTGACTGAGATTCAGTCGAATATGAGTTATGTCCTGTATGGTTTCTTGTTTGCAAAATACGTTTCATTATTGTGGTAACTCACGCCGTTCTTGGGATATATAATTTTTTTCAAAAATCACTTAAAACTAGGATATTTCATGAACAAAACAAGCTAGATTTATGTGTTAGGTGTTTCTAAAATCGGAATTACAAATGTAATCGAACCAGTAATCAATATACATGGTGTTCTATATTAAATAACATAGTTGGTATGCACTTCCGGTATAACAGGAAGAGCCATTGAGGTGAAAATATTTTATAAATAGAGTTTCGAACCAGCTGAATCAACTACCAAATTTCAGAACCATAACATTATTAATTCTCCATAAACGTCCAATAGACCACTCAACTTGGAATACCCTGTATGAATATCCCTTTCTTTGCTGCCCTTATGACATGTGGGAGGACCTACAGTCGAACTTTGAAGCTTCAAAACCGTTCTGCTAAGCAGACTAACCTATGCCTCGCGGAGAGAGGCTCAAAGCACTGATAGTCAGACGTGTGGTGGATGTTCGAAGAAACGCCCCTACTGCGGCACTAGGTCCACTGTTTGACGTCGAACCACGGCACCTCACAATCATTAGCAGCGCAGGCATTCTAATGGTCGGTGCGAGGTACTCTGTTTCCTAAACCTGTATCCACCTCCTCTGGACGAACTAGGATACAATCTCGCCAAGGTGTTACTTCGAAGATGAGAAGGGTGGGAGGAAAAGAAAGATTCCATGCCTGGTGAAGGGTGCATCTTGTACACGGATGGATCGAAGACCAATGAGGGGTCAGGTAGCAGAGTTTCCTGCCGGAGAAATGGGAAGGGTTTCTTCCTTCCACCAGATAAACATACAACAGTTTTCCAGTCGGAGATCAAGGTGATACTTGGTTGTGCTCAAAGACTGGCAACACTGAGTACAACTAATGAATGGATCACGATCTGCTCTAACAGTCAGAGTGGTCTGGGAGTGAGTTCGGGCCCTGGAACAACTGGCGGTTAACAACTATATCAGTCCCCTGTGATTTCAGGATCACACCAGGATCAAAGGAAATGAGATTGTGGATAGACTAGATTGTCTAGGAGCTAAGAATGCTCTAATAGGACCAAGGCCCGAGGTCGGCATCTCAGATTGTGTTGTTGAGGTACTGGCTAGCAGAAGAACATAGGTACACCTGGTTGAACGCTTGAGATTGCCGCCAGAAGAAGGCTAAGCTGAGTACATACCTAGTAAAATCTGGAAAAGGTTAGCACTTGAAGACAGTCGAATTAATACATGGCTCTTGGCACAAATATTTCAGATATCGCCTGTGCAAGATGGTCTGGAAAATAATCCTGAGCGTAGTTGGTATGAAATTGTGGTCGAAACACTTATTTATTTGATCACCACATGTCCGGCATGGACTCACCTTAGGCATAACCGACTGGGCGCGGAAATGCTGAAAGTTAGTGATCAGCTAAAGATACCCCCTCGCTCTATTAGAGACTTCTTCATAGTAGAGGATGAAGTTACAAGGAAGGTGGATACAGAGAGCCCAGGTGTCGATATCCATGACGAATCCCTTGATTTAATCTCTTCTATAAGTTGACTATTTGATTCTTATAGTAGGAAATTCTAATTACTCTGGCCGGCAAAAGAAACTGTTGTGGATGTAACATAATACTGAATAGCATATGGTAGAATGGACATATCCAAATACAAAATGAAAAAAAAAGTTGAAACACGTAAGGTTTTCTTGTTATATTTATGGAACCACATTTAATGTATCATAAACAGTATCTAATGTGTATAGACAAAAATATTATTCAAGTTTTTTAACAGTATATATTGACCTCATTTATTTTTACAACCACTAAACGTACTTTACATCAAATAAAACACAAAGAGATGCGGAAGTGCACGAGGTGGAGTATGTATTTATAGCAGAAAATCGTTGAAAGTGAACAGGTTTGATTATCAATGTCTTTTCGGAACGTCTGTATGAGTCTTTATATTGTTTATTGGATACACTCTATAAAAAAGAGAACATTTATATTGTTTGTAGCGATTTGAATATAAACTTTTGGAAGATTCGAAGTTTGTAAAAAGTATATCAATTTGTTTGCAGAATTTGATATGAAAAAATGATATCTGAGCCAACAAGAGTATCTGCGAAAACTACATCATGTATTGACAATATTTTTTCTAATGTCAATAATTATCTGGTCAGGGTGGATTCCACTTTCATTTCTGATCACAGTTATCAACTGTTGAGCTTTGATTCTCCAACTGTAAGAACAGTAAACACGCATAAGGTGAAAAAGCGTGTAATTGATGAACGATCAAAGATTTAGAGAATGTATGATCAACGCTAACTGGGATGGTCTTAAAAGAGGAAGCCTAAATAAAAAGTTCAATTTTTTTCATAGAAGATTTGTGGAGTATTATGAAACAAGTTTTTCTGAAGTTGCAATCTCAGACAATCGAAGGAAGAAAATTCCAATGGATTTAAAACACTTTCTCAATGAAATGCACCGTTTGTGAATCATTGTAGTGAATTTTATAAGAACAGATTTGAACAACTTAAATATTTTTATGGTCAGGTAATTTTGAGAAGGCAAAAGGATGGGTATAATAGAAGACTTATAAACTGTGATAATTTGGCCAATGAGTCCTGGAAGGTCATAAATGAGCATCGCAATACTAAGGAGGTGATGGGAATACCTGAGATAAAGGATGCTACAGGGATGAGGATTTTGGGTGCACAGGGTGTGGCAGATAGCTTTGCCAATTTCTTTTCAAATTTGCCTCCATGTAATGCACAGCTTGAAAATATCCATCTAAACGTACGGGAGGACACGTTTTTCAGAAATCCTTGTTCGGAGGAGGTTTTCAGGGTCATTCAGAGAACATCAAAGAAATCCTCACCAGGTATAGATGAAATAGACGGAAGAGCAGTTAGGGCAGTGGCAGCAGAGGTATCGGGACCATTAGCTTATCTCATAAATGGGTATTTTTCCTGATGCTTCGAAAGAGTCTAAATGCATTCCGCTTTACAAGAACGAGGGATCTCGGGAGGAAGTAGAAAATTATAGGTCTGTTTGTGTTCAAACGCAGTTTGCAAAGGTATTCGAATCTGTATTTTTCCGTCGTCTTTATGGCTTTTTGGATGCAATTGGAATACTTCATACATCTCAACATGGATTTGTTGCGGGAGGTTCAACAACTTCTTCTCTGCTGGAGATCATGTCACATATTTATGAACAACTTAATGAAGGAAATCCAATAGTCGGTATTTTTTATGATTTGAAAAGAGCTTTTGAATGTATGAATCATAAACTGCAGAGACTCAAGTTTTATAGTGTTGGAGTTAGAGGAATTTCTTTAGTGTGGGTTAATTCATACTTATCGGATCGAAGACTGACTTTTGTGGTGGATGGAGTGAGATCAAGAAAACATCTGATAAAACAAGGCGTGCCCCACGGCTCAATTCTTGGACCTCTTTTCTTCATCATATTTTTGAATGACATATTCAATATTAATTCAAATATTAAATCGAGTAGACTGATTCTTTATGCTGATGTTGCAAGTATGCTTGTTACTGAGCCATCGATACCGGAAGTTATTTGTCAGAGCAATGTTACATCTCAACATTTCAATGACTGGTGCTTCTATAATGGATTGACTGAAAGTTTCGAAGACCCATTACATGAGATTTTTGCTGAGAAATGCATCAATTGATTCCTCTTTCCTTATAAAGGTCACGGAGTAAGCAACCCAAAATTAACATGGCAGGAGCATATATCTCTCTTGACCTGTAAATTGAGTAGGGCAGCTTTTGCATTCAGATACTTGAGAGATGTGGTGAGTTTGGGGGTTCCGAAGCTGATGTACCAGGGATGGGTTGAGGGAACAGTGGCATATGGAATAATTTTTTGGGGTTCTTCAGCACATATGCAGGAGGCTTTCATAGCACAGAAGAAGATAATCCGCATTATGGTCAGACATCCTTGCTTGAGTCATTGCCAGGAGCTATTTAGAACTGAAGGTATCCTCACCCTCCCTTCTTTGTATGTGTATCATTTGATTTTGCATATTTGGAAAAACAAGCATCTATTTAATACAAATGATACAGTGCATGATTACTCCACCAGAATAAGAAGATATCTGTGTTTACCATTTTCAAGACTCTCAGTGGGTCAAAATGATCCTAACTATATTGGGATCAAATGCTTCAATCACATATATCCGCTCATAAATGATTTCAAATCCAAGAGTGCAGTTGAGCATAGGGTAAGGGAATTCTTGATTCGGGTGAATTTTTTGAAGCACACATATGACAGCTGTAATATAATATTTTTCTAAAAGTGATGAGAACTCTTTCTAAAAATTGTAATATTTGTATTTATGTCGAATATTTTTACATTGTGTTTTGTTTATTGACTCATTGTAGTCTTAGGAGCAAAAAAATAAATATGAAAGATTAAGATTATTTACTTAATATACTAATTGAATTCTATTTTTGCCTCTTATGAGGGTTTATATATTCTCCTTTCAAAAACCAGTATCTTCGATAGCGAATTTTTCATTGTCCTAATACCTTGGTGGAATCTTTCGTCCTTCTCGTCACTGACAGCTCCCAAATTTTGAGGAAAAAATGGCAAATGTGAATGGAGGAAATGAATTTTTAATTACATGCAGGCGCCAAGCAATTTGTAGGCACTAAAAGTTCATTAACTAACTGTTGGTGGTATGCGTCCGTATTGTTGTCCAAAAATCCTCTTACAACAATAACAAATGAGTTCCATGTTCTGAGTTCCTGACTTGTGAGCTTTTCTGTAAAATTAAGTTCATTCAGCAATTTTCTGTTTGGTGGTCCAATAAAAATGCCTTCCTTTAATTTGGCATCATTTAACTTTGGGAAAGGCTTCTTTCAAGTATTTGAATCTATCGCCACTTTTATTCATAGCCTTCAGAGTTTTACATCAGCAAGTTTGATATGAAGAGGAAGCAGAAGGGTATTTTGGGGTCTACAAGAGGTCTAAATTTAACATTTTGAGACAAAGAAAGCAGCAATCTATAGTACATCCCCCCTGAAGTCCCACTAAAATTCCTATAACTTCTAAGTCCCCAGATATTTGAAATTTATACTTGTAGTTTATTGAAGAGTGGTGCATGCTAGGGCCTTAGGAATATTTTTCCTATTATTAGAAGAGTATTTCCATTTAAAAATAAAGATCTGCTTTGTGTTACGAAAATCTTTTCGACCAGTGTTATTATTATTAATCTCCTTCTAAAACGAACAGGGGTAGAGAGTAGAGATTATGCAAAGTTTAATCCCAAATTTTCCTTGTCAATTTCAGGAGTCAAAATGGAAACCGGGTCGAGGACGTGGAATCTTTGAAGGGCCGTTTTCATGTATCCCAAAAAGGAACAATCCATAAATTGGTGATCAACGACGCAAAAGAGGAAGATATAGGCAATTACACTTGCTCGACTGATGATGAAAAAGAAGAGGAGGACATTCCTGTTTTCCGTGAGTTGAATTTTTCTAGTTTTGAGCTTTTCAAAACACTGTATATGTTTTCAGACCATTAAATAATAAGATAATAAGTTTTAATGGCATGCAAAAAAACTCATTTACTATTACATATTAATGAAACATTACCAAAGTGTTGTTGAAAATTTATCCAGAAAAATGGCCTTATTCTCTAGTAGTGAGGATCTACGCATACACTATGGTAATGTAATATCTCAATCCTGCACTGTATCTGCTCTATCAAATGTCGCTTCTTTCTTCTTTCATGTAATTGGGGAAGAGGTTTTCAGTGCAATAATGTCACTTAAGAACAAGGGGGAACTGGGGTTGACTTCGTTTGTACAAGAGTTTTGAAGACAATAGCACCTTCAATTGATCATTCTGCTTATCTCATTAACCTTTATGTCACATCGGAGATATTTCCTTCTTCTGAAAATAGTAACAGTAATACCTGTGCATAAAAACAGCTATGCTGCTAGCATAGCTAATTATCGTCTAATTCCAATTTTGAGTGTCTTCTCCAAGGTAATTGAGAATGTAGTATTTTATCGTATGGCTGAGTTTTTGAATAGATTTGGAATCATCACTAATAGTCAAAATGGTTAAGGGTCGTTCAACTCAAACAGCTTCCTTTGATTTTGTTGAGTTTGTCTATAAGAGCTTGGATGGAGGTCTTGTGGCTGACCACATTTTGAGGCCAACATATTTCTCCCTCTTCCATTCCTTTTTGTCTTATGGTGTGGTGCTTTGGGGAAATTCTCGCGGCGCGGATAGAATTTTTCGGCTTCAGAAAAGGGCAGTTAGAGTGATAGCAGGAGCTGGACATCTGGACCATTGCAGGCCACTTTTCACACTCTCAAAAATCATGTCACTGTCTTCTCTCTATCTATATCTATTCGCAGATCATGTACGTTCACTTAAATTTGGAAAGGTACTTTTCTCAATTAGATGTGCATTTATACCTTACTAGGTATGCAACCGATCTACTGTGCTTGCGCTTCAGATCAACGAAGGCCGCAAAGAACTGTATTAACTCGAAGCTTCATAGTAGACTGCCATCAGAGTGGAGAAAATTCTCTTATTAGGTTTAAATCTTGTGTGAAAAATTTCTTGTTGTGTAGTTGTTTTTATTCGGGGGAAGAATACTTGTGCAATGACAATTTTGATAGTACTTGACTAATGTGTCACCTTCAAATTGTCTTTATATTTTCCGACATATCATTCAAACTATGACCAGTATTCGCCGTACGGTTAGATAGGCTTAAGTTGCCAGAATAATAGGCCTTTTGTGCTTTCTCAAGGACGCTATGTTGCGCTTTAATTTCCAGCTGGTCTAGGGCATCAGGAAGATGTTGGTGGATCAACCCATTAGCAGATATAACAATTGGGACAACAATGGCCCTGTCGAGGGAATACATATCTTTGAGCTCAATGGCTAAATCCAAGTACTTTTCACTTCTCGCTTTCGCAACGTTCTCGTGTAGAGGAATCGTCACGTCTATGAGATGAGCAGTCTTTCCTAACTCATTGATAACTAAAATGTCTGGTCTATTATTCCTTATCTCTTTGTCCGTTATCATTCCCGTGTCCCAGTACACCTTGTCATTCTCCAGAAAATCAGCAGGCTGGTACTTATAGTATGGTAACACTTCTTTCAACAGATTCTTTCCTCTACATATAATATATATATATTATATATTATCATTATTATTTATTATCGTGGACTTGTGCACTATTTCAGCTTTTAGCTGGATATAATTTACCTTTCCCAGATTCAGGAATCAAAGGGAATAGGCTCGATTACAATATACTCGACATAAATTTTCTTGCTATCCTACATGTATTGAGAATTACAGCTTTTTGCATTTCTATAAAGTATTCTTATGCAATTCACACTTCTTAAGGCTATCATGTAAACTTTTTGGTATTAACCCAGTCGAAGAAATGATGACAGGTACAATATCTATTTTATCGAGGTACCACATGCTTGATCTCAACAGCAGGCCTATCATAGTATAATCTGATAGTCATTTTCCAATACGGGCGCCGGTTGATACTTTTAATATGGCTGGAAGGTATTCAGAAGTCCGTACTTGTGTGCAAGTTTCTGATGGATAATGTTGCAAACTTGATAGTGAAGATAGTCCGTATTGGCCGGTTGTTCGCAGCCGGATTTAATATGCTGTATAATCTCCGATCTTACATAGCATTTTCTGCACTTATCTGTTTGTAATGTTCCGTCCTTAATTATAAATTTTTTGTAGTTTGTAACGATCACTTGGTCTTGAATGACCATAAGGAATCCTTCTGTTTCCGCGAATAATTCTCCTTTGATCAACCATTTTTTGGAGGCTTCTTTGTCGATGAGGGATTGATTAATCTCATGATGATGTCGTCCATGCAATTCCTTTCTTGACCATTGCTCTTGTTTTTCAGTATCAGATAGGAACAATAGATGTAGCAGGTTATCCCTTGTAGCAAGATTCAGAGGTGTATATCCTTTATCAACCAAAGATACCACTCTATGGAGGTCAGAGGTGCTAGCTTTTGCAGAGAAGAATTCTCTGAGATTTTAATCTGTTCGGTGTTTAAATTGACAACATCCATCAATCCGCATCCTCCTTTCCGCTTCAAAGTTGTTCTTGTCACAGACGATTTTGGTTGATGATGGTTGTACTTTGTTAGCATCGTTCGGGTCTGCCTTTGAATATCATGCAGCTCTGTCTTAGTCCATCCATTATTATTTATTATCGTGGACTTATGCACTATCTCAGCTGTTAGCTGGATATAATTTACCTTTCCCAGATTCAGCAATCAAAGGGAATAGGCTCGATTACAATATACTTGACATAAATTTCCTAACTATTCTACATGTATTAAGAATAACAGCTTTTTGCATTTCTACATAGGTATTCTTATGCAATTCTAATTTCTTAAGGCTATCATGCAAAGTTTTGGGTATTAACCCAGTGGAGGATACGATGACAGGAACAATATCTATTTTCTCGAGGTGCCACATCTGCTTGATCTCAATAGCAAGGTCTGTGTATTTGGACTTTTTCTCCTGGAACTTATTCAGCACGTTGTTATTATTCGGTATGACGACATCCACCAGCATTGCTGTTTTGGCTCTCTTATCATACACCACTATGTCCGGCCTATTATTTGTCACCATTCTGTCAGTGATAATAGGCCTATCGTAGTATAATCTGATAGAGTCATTTTCCAATACGGGCGCCGGTTGATACTTGTAATATGGCTGGAATGTATTCAGAAGTCCGTACTTGTGTGCAAGTTTCTGATGGATAATGTTGCACATTTGATTATGCCTGTGAAGATAGTCTGTATTGGCCAGTTGTTCACATCCGGACGTAATATGCTGTATAGTCTCCGATCTTATATGGCATTTTCTGCACCTATCTGTTTGTAATGTTCCGTCCTTCATAATAAATTTTTTGTAGTTGTTTGTAGCGATCACTTGGTCTTGGATGGCCATAAGGAATCCCTCTGTTTCCGCGAATAATTCTCCTTTGATCAACCATTTGTTGGAGGCTTCTTTGTCGATGTGTGGTTGATTAATCTCATGGTGATGTCGTCCATGCAATTCCTTTCTTGACCATTGCTCTTGTTTTTCAGTATCTGATAGGAATGGTAGATTCAGCAGGTCATCTCTGGTAGCAAGATTTAAAGGTGTATATCCCTTATCAGCCAACGATACCGCTCTATGTAGGACAGAAGTGAGAGCTTTTTCTGAGAAGAATTCTCTGAGATTTTTTATCTGTTCGGTGTGTAAATTGACTACATCTATCAATCCGCGTCCTCCTTCTTTCCGCTCCAAAGTTGTTCGTATCACAGATGATTTTGGATGATGGTTGTTGTACTTTGTTAGCATCGTTCGGGTCTGCCTTTGAATATCATCCAGTTCTGTCTTAGTCCACCTGATTATTCCAAATGAGTAAAGTAACACTGGAATGGCGTAGGTGTTAATTGACTTGACTAAATTCCCCGAGTTCAACATCGATTTCAGCACAGACTTCAGACGCTGACTGTATTCTGAACGAATCTTCTCCTTTGATTGTTTTTGGTCTAGCAATCTGGCTTGTTGGTATCCCAGATATTTGTATGTTTCGCCATCTCTCATGCACTGTATAATATCACCGTTTGGAAGTTGTGTTTCACCATCTATGACTTTCCCTCTTTGAATGTTCAGGGTCTTACATTTTTCAATCCCGAATTTCATATGAACATCTGCCGAGAACTCACTGACAGTTTTCAGCAAATCATCCAATTGCTTCTTGTTCGAAGCATATAATTTGATGTCATCCATATACAGCAGGTGGGAGATTGTATGATAATTCCTTTCTGCTTTTATCCTAAATCCGTATCCTGTTCTATTGAGCATTGAGGACAATGGGTTCATTGCCAAACAGAACCATAGTGGACTCAAAGAGTCTCCTTGAAAAATTCCACGACGTATGGGTATCTCGTCGGTTTTAATTGATTTATTGTTCATGTTGACCTGCAGAGACGTGCGCCAGTGTGTCATTGTTGTCTTTAAGAACTCTACCAGGGATGGGTGAATTTTGTATATCTGCAATACTTCAACAAGCCAAGAATCGGCGGTACTATCGAATGCCTTCAGATAATCGAGAAAAGCTGAATGAACATTGCGATGCCCTACGTGTGTCTGTTTCATTATCACAGAATCGATGATGAGTTGTTCCTTGCACCCGTGGTGTTTCTTTCTGCATTCTTTCTGCTCCTCTGCTATTATTGTTGTCGTCAAGGTGTTGGTATATTCGATTGGATATGCATAAGGTGAGTATTTTGTAAGTGTTGGCAGGCAAGTGATTGGCCTATATTGGGACGGATCCTGTGTTTTTTCACTCTTAGGTAGCGTATATATTAAGCCTTGTGTTACGAAAGTGGGTATTTTCCTGGGATGTTGAAGAACCGTGAGCTGTTTCGCTAGGGCTCCATGGAGCGTACCAAACTTCTTGTACCATAAATTGTGGAGATTATCTATACCTGTGGCCTTCCAATTGTTGGTCGCTCGAACTACTGTTGTGATTTCTTCCTCCGTTATTCCTTCGAAGTCCATATGTTTGATATCAAGGCGTTGTTTTTCATACCTGATCCTTTCCGCAACTTTATTGTGTTCTTTGGGGTTCGACCATAGTGATGATCAATAATCGGTCAAGCACTGTGCGTCATGTACTTCTCTGTTATTGTTGGTAGCAGTTTTGTTATTTCCCTTATGAAAATTGGCCGCGTTTTCGAGGAACCTTTAGTTTTGGTGTTTCCTTTCAGTACACTTGACGTATCTTGAAAGCCTCTTTGCTTTCGCTCGGAGTTTCTGTTTCAAAGTGTCCATATACACGTCGATGTGTTGTTTGTGATCAGGGTGTTTTGTGTTCGTACCAATTTTCCTATAAATTTTGCGTATATGTGATTTCAAGCGCCTTGAGGGTTTTCTGTTTCTCAGGAATTCTGTGAGGCGACCGATTTCTGCTCTAATATTATCAATATCCTTCTCCAGTCGTTTTTGCCATGGTGGTTTTCGGACACTTTTTGGCTCAGCTTGAATCAGAGTTGTGGAGATTTGTTGTTTGTGAAGTCGAAGAACCGCTACTGCTCCACAGTAAATCAAAGTGTGAATCTTCTCCAAGGTGTTCTGGTCGGTATATTCTTCAAACACTGAATTCACGCTTGCTAGTTTAGGTCTTTTAGTTGGGTTACTACCACTGAATTAAGTTATTGCTCTGTTGAGTTCCGATCTTGCTAAATACATATATTCGTCCTGCTGATTCTGCTCAGGAGGGCGTTCCATGTTAATATTCGTTTCCGTGGCTTCGATGTTATCTGTAACACTTTCATTGACTCCAGCAGGTATACCGTTATGAGTATCATTTTCGCTTCTAAGTTCCATTATGACCTTATTATCATTACTATTATTATTATTAATTTATTAATGAGGAACTATTCTAAAAGCTCAATCATTCAATCATTTTTCAGTGAAACCTGCAGTGAAGCTTCCATCTAGCACAAATACTGTGGAATTGGAAAAACTGAAAATAGTTTGCACAGTTTATGGAAAACCCTATTCAGAAATCTCTTGGACATTCTGTAAGTCTTTCTCTACTACATCGTCTGTTTGAGAATTATGATGTGCGTTGTTTCAGCAAATGACACTTACAACTATACGGATGTAAATGACCTCAACAACGATAGAATAACGTTAGAAGATGATCCGGAAAAAGGAATCGAAAACGCCGTTTTGCTCATCCGGGACGTTCAGATGTGGGACAGAGGTTCATACACCTGCTTTGGACAACCACCATATGGACATCGGAGGGTAAATTCTACAACCGAGGTCAGAGTTAAAGGTATATAATTTCAACATAAACTACTATGACATATTTTCGTTGTTCTCGAGATGAAAAGACGTTAAATACCATTATTCTGAGAGAAATTGTTCTTTTAAGAGTTATCACACTCTTTCATTAATATTGAAGTAGCTCTACGCAAAGTTAAACATAATTCTGAAAGTATTACATCAGTCGAGTACAAAAACAGATTGAAAAAAGACGGAGAACCTATATTCTTCTACCCATTTCATACTGTTATCAACATATCAACAAAATTAATGAGAAGGAACATCTGTGAGAATATTAATTAGGATGTACTATGTGCTGATATACTGTTGGTAATTTCTGCAAAGTTACATGCCGCTCTGTCTCATGCCTCAGCACCTAAATGCTGCTAATTCAACGGTAAGAATAGGAAGAAAGTCTGTTTTCAAGGTAGTATTCTAGGAAAGCAATACCAGCTGAAATTATAGCATTCGAGTTTACAGAGGATTATATCTTAGATGAGATCAAATGCTTTACTTAGGTCACTGACCACTAAGCAGCTCATGTTCTCAAGAAAAAAGTCGACTAGTCTATACAGTGTCTCCATTTTTTTTTTGGGAACGCGCAAACTCCAAAAATTCGGTAATAATGCAACGCGAATCACGAAATTTGACCTTAAGATCACAAAATCACTGAAGTGCCATGCACGAAATATTATTAGGTGCGCAACTCTCGCTGTTTGTAAATAGATGGTTCTAGCAATAAGTGCTGGTCGATTTTCACATATCAAGAATGTCTTGAACAAAGCTTAGGCATATGGTAAACAAACCACTGTGACGCACTAGTGATTTTGTTTTTGCGTCGCATGCTTTTAATTGTGAGAAAATATCTGATTTTGAATAATAAAAAACAAGTACTATGTTTTAAGGAATTTTACTTAATAATTGCGATTCGTAACGCGTTTCACTACACCGTAGCTTCTTCAGACGAATGATTATGCAGAAAAATGTAAATGAGAATATAACTATAAATGTTCTTGAGTAATTAAAAGCTTATTGGTCAACTCCTCCTAAGTGGTTATTTATGACAGGTATATCCAATAAAATTAGGGAATAGATTGCTCCCCGAAAAGATTCAATAGAGGTGAAGGGCTTAAATCGACTTGTTCATTGATGAGTCTACCTGAGTGTTTGTATTTATTTATTTCTAAAGTTTCCCAAAGATCTACCTTCCAATATTTATTATCTGTATGCAAAATTTCAAACTGTGGGTCGAAAGAATGATTATTTTCTAAGAGATGATTCGCGTAATTTGAATCTGATTTTTATTTGAATAACTGCGTTTATGTTCCGATATTCTAATATTAAAATTTCTATGTGTTCTACCAATGTAGAAATTATCACAGTCATTGCAATTCAATCTATAAACACCTGATTTATTGTTTTTACCTGGTTTGGTTTTATTATTTTTATATATTTGCCTAAATTATTATTAGTTTGGAAAGCTATGTTGAAATTATTGCTACTTAAGAATGATTTCAGTTTCTCACTTGTTATGCCAACGTAGGTCAAGGTGTTGAATTTTTGTTTCAATTTATCGACAGGGTAAACTTCATTCAATGCGATTCTACTTTGTTTTTTATTTAAAATATTATTTATTAGTTTGGGATTGTAACCATTATTTTTGGCTATTTGTTTAATCAAATTTAGTTCTTTGTTGAAATTTTCTGGTGATAGCGGGATGTTAATCAATCTATGAATAAAACTATTGAATGCTGACATATTATGTTGATATGGATGACACGACGAGTTATGTATTATAATATCTGTATGTGACGGCTTATGGTAAATTGCGAAAACATGTTTTCCATTTTATTCGAAATTGTTACGTCTAAGAAATTTATCGAATTATTGCTTTCTATTTCGGTTGTGAATGCAATTTTTGGATGTAATGAATTTATATGATTTTCGAAAATTTTCAACTGTCTATCTGTTCCTGTGAAGCAAATAATGATATCGTCTACATAGCGATACCAGTATAAACAATATTTACTGAGTGGATGATTATGAATTAATTTCTCTAAGTTATTCATGAAAATTTCTGCTAACAAAGGACTCAACGGATTGCCCATAATCAAGCCGTCTTCAATAGTATAATATTTGTAATTGAAATGGAAATAATTTTGATCTAAACAAATTTTTAATAAAGAAAGAATATCTGATTTAATGATAGTATTGACATGATTCCTTTCTAATAATTCTTCAACTAAGTAATACGTATCTTTTGGAGGAATGTTGGGAAATAGATTCTTAACATCGAAAGAAATAAGTTTGGAATTAGGTGGTATAGTGGTATCTTTGATATTGGCAATAAGTTCGTATGAATTTTTGACCGAAAATTCAGATTTAAAATTGCAATGTTTTATTAGCAAGTCGTTGAGGAATTTTGAAAGTTTGAACGAAGGTGCCGTTACATAATTAGGTTTATGAAGTTTTATCAACGAATATAATTCGGGGGATTGTGGCCTCCCAAATTCAAATGTATCTGATTTTGGGCCAAATAATCGTCATTTGCGAGAAGTATTGATTTTCTTCTTTCATTCGAAGAAAACGGCTGCTGAAGCTCATAGAGAGCTGCAAAAAGTTTACGGAGATGCTACTCTAAGTGAAACAACGTGCCGGGATTGGCTCCGTCGCTTCAAAAACGGTGATTTCGATGTAGACGACCGTCCCCGTGAAGGAAGGCCGAAAATCTTCGAAGACGTTGAATTGGAGGCATTGCTCGATGAGGATCCGTGCCAAACGCAAGAAGAGTTTGCGTCAGCCTTAGGAGTTACCCACGAGGCCATTTCCAAGCGATTGCATGCGTTGGGAATGATTCAAAAGCAAGGAACTTGGGTTCCTTATGATTTGAAGCCAAGAGACGTTGAGCGTCGTTTTTTCGCCTGTTGACAACTGCTCCAGCGGCAAAAAAGAAAGGGTTTTCTTCATCGTATCGTAACGGGTGACGAAAAATGGATTCATTACATCAATCCGGAGAAAAAAATGTTGGGGGCTGTCCGGTCATGCTTCTACGTCATCGCCTCGGCCAAAGTTATGCTGTGTATTTGGTGGGACCAAGTCGGTGTTATTTATTATGAGCGATTGAGTAGAGCACTACGCGAAAAACGGCCACAATTCGAGCAGAAACACGAAAAAGTAATTCTACAGCATGACAAAGCTCGGCCTCACGTTGCCAAACCAGTTAAAACCTATCCGATTATTGCTTGTTCCGTTCGATGGCACATGGTCTGGCTGATCAGCAGTTCCGCTCATATGAACCGCTCGAAAAATGGCTTGATTCGTGGATAGCCTTAAAAGACGAACACTTCTACCGTCACGGTATTCGAGCTCTGCCTGAAAGATGGGAAAAAGTTGTAGCTAGTGATGGGCAATATTTTGAATGGTTCATTTGTAATCATTTTTCACAATAAAGTTGTATTTTCATTAAAAAACAGCGACAACTTTGTTGCGGACCTATTACTACTTCTTTATTAGTTTTATTTCAATTTCTATAAGTACCATTTTCATTTCGATTGTTCTAAAGCATTCCTTAGTGCCCGTGGATTACTGGGAAAATAATTTAACATAACTCCTGAATAAATTTAAATTTTCAATTTTGTGTGTTAACAAAACTCAGGTTTCCATCAAATGAGCCATGACTTGCAAAAACAAAAATAAACCACTTTTTGACAGTTGTCAAACTGAACTAAATAAGATAGTGCTCGTCTGTTTCTTTTTATATTTGATAAATAATAATTATTTAAAACACAGTTAAAGACATATTTGTCATCCCGAGCGTCCATCGCTAAATACAATTAACATGCACAAACAGAAACAAATTATTTTTGACATTTGTCAAACTGAACCGAATAAAATCGTGCACGGGTTTGTATTATAGTCGATAATTTTGTTGAAATGCCAAGTTTGTTAACGGCAGACTAATACATTCTGTCAAAAAAAGTACCAGTAATTGATTATTTAAAAAGTTTGCTTAAAATTATTGTCAAAATTTCTGTTGTTGCTAAGTTGGAATAACTGTTTTCTATATTGACGCGGAGTTTGAACGCGATGTGTCAATCGATTTGTTTACAGTGCTTGATTTTGTCAGTTCTCATAAGTGTGTTTTGGTTACAAATTTTGTATTGCAAATGGAATTTCGTGTGCCGAATCGCTGAAAATGTTACAGAAGACTTACGGTGAATCATGAATCGAGATGTAGTGGAAGATTTGCCTCGCTCTGGTCTGCCATCAACATCTTCCACTGAAGTTAACATCGATAAAGTGAAGGAAATTGTAATTGAAAATCGTTATTTAAGTTTGAGAGAGATAGTCAATGAACTTTCTGAAGTCAGTCTATCAAAAGTCAAATGATGACTGTTTGATTATCGCGGTGTAGTACACTCGGATTTCTTGCCAGAAGGTCAGACGGTAAATAAAGAATACTACCTGAGCGTTATGCGGCGGTTGAGAGAACAAATTTGTCAAAAAAGGCCAGATTAGTGGAAAATACTTGATTTTGCACCACGATATTGCACCATCTCACAAGGCTATCATTATGAATGAATTTCTGACCAAAAACCCTGGAACTACCATCACAACCACCGTTTTTATTCTTTTGTGTTTCATTGACCAATCATTATGAATGAATAGATTCTGATTTTCCGACTGAAAATTCAGTTCATACTGAAGAAAATATCGACTCAAGTCCATCTACTATAGCAGGGGTGCTCAAACTTGAACTGCTGACGATCTACCTCAATATTTTTAGAATACTTACGATCGACTCTGAGAGGCTGCAAGTATGTGTGATACACGGATACACCCTACCTACCTACCTACCTAGGTAGGGTGTACCGTAGCATATATAGATATTAGCTTTCCGCGCAATATACATTATTTTAGTCAATGTTTGGGTTAGGTTCAATCAGGTTCTTCTCTATAATTTCAATGGAAAAACTAATAGTTATTCAAAATTGCGAGTTTATTGGTTGTTACAAAACAAGAGTTACATATGGTGTTAAACTTAACTAAGGAGTGACTTTGGATGTTGAAGCGTGGCACTGCATCTCCTCAGCATACTTTTCATAAGATGGTACTTAACCACTGAGTACTAATCGCAAGCATGATGACATGATCGTCAGTTAGTCGATTGCGATATTTTGACTTGATTATCTTTATTTCGGAAAATGCAGACTCGCACAAGTAAGTTGACCCAAACATTGCCGTCAGTTGAAGGGCGATTTGCCTTAGATTCGGATATTTATCTTCTTTTATAAAACACCAGAAATTTGTATCAGATTCTGTAGCTTTGAGATATATATCTGATATAATCATGAGTTCATATTAAACTGACTTGCTATTTCAGTAGCTAATTCCTCAATGTTTTCACATAAAAAAGGATAACCCATGAATGATGCTCTATTTGCCAATTTACTGCAATCATAAAAACGCATTCCGAATTGTCCCAAAATATTTGATAATTCAGCCTCACATGTATCATAATTCAACTGAGGAATCCTTGCTTTGAAAGACGGAAAATGTTTCAGATGCTTTCTTTTCAGTTGATCTTTCATAAGTTGCAATTTACTTTTGAATGCGTTTACTGCTCTAATCATCTCAATAATAGTCTTTCCTTTACCTTGAAGCTCCAAGTTAATGGTGTTTCAGTGCATTGTGATGTCAGTCAAAAATGCCAAATCAGTCAGCCATTTTTTCGTTTTTCAATATCTGAGTGTCATCACCATTTTCGTCTAGAAAAACTGTTATTTCGGGCATTAATTCTTGAAACCTTTCTAGGAATTTTCCGCGACTCAACTACCTGACGTCCCTGTGAAGATCTAAATCAGTGTGTTCAGCTGACTCCCTATCTTCCAATGCAACTTAAAGAGCCGCCGTTGCAAGCTACGTGCACGGATGGAATTCAGAATTTTTGTTGCAATGCCCATAATTTCCTCCGCGTTTGAAACTTTTGAACACAAAATTTGTTGATGTATAATACAATGGAATGAAAAAAACGAATAGAAATCTTCATTAGCTGGACACAATGCCACAAAACCGTATCAGTTGTCATGCACACTAATTTATATATTGGTAGCTTGTAGTTTTTCACAAAATTGAAGAAAACGTCATATATATCTTCGTCACGGGTCTTTCTCTTCAGAGGAATGATTGTCAAAAATTCTTCCTTAGCCAACATGTCATTGAATACCATTCGAATAAAAATACACAGCTGGGTAGTGTCTGTCATATCGGTGGATTCGTCGAACTTTAATGAAAAGTATGTACATTTCATGATATCATGTTGTAGTTTATCTGCCATGTCCTGATTCATGACTTCAATACGCCTTGTGACAGTCGGACGAGATAGCTGAAGTTCTCTAATAGCAGACATGATTTCTGTTTTATTTTTAAAATCTCCAAATAAACTCTCACCCGCTGCTTCCTTCACAACAGATCCGTCTTCGAATGGCTTCTTGTATTTCGCCAATATATGAGATATGACGCGATCGTATCCGCTTTTGATTGTTTGGCAGGTCTTGTGAACATGGTTTGTTCATTTTTCAAACAAGGTATCAAATCACGTACTTTTCGTTTTCTTAATTCACTCTGTGGCGGAAAATCCTTTTCATAGATTTTATGAAGCGTTTTATGATGCCTCTCTAAGTTACCACGCTTAGGTATTGCAATTGACGCACGACAAATAAGACAAATGCACTTATCCTTCACCATACAAAAGAAAAATTCTTCCTCCAAGTCGTTATTGAAATGATACGTTTTAGATTTCTTATCTGCACTCATTTTGTACTATTTAATAATATTCCTAATTCCTGCAGGTGCTTTCTAGAAAAGCGTCAAGAATAAAAAACGCGGCTCTTCTTTGACAAGTACCTACTCATTAAAATTTTTTTCTTATCGAGATCTACTCAAAAAGCACACGCGATCGACCGTTTGACAACCGCTGCTGTAGATAGTATCAAAAGCTTAATTTAATTCGAACTATTTCAATTGTTTCAATACTCTATGTACATATGTATTCACATATCTCGCGACACGTAAGTAGACAATCAAGATTGTAGAGAAGATGTCATTGTTTTATTTTCCTTTAAAGAGAGCTAGTATTTCCACCAAATGGAAGATTCGTTAATACAGAAGTTCTCTAACCATCTAATTTTTGATACATATTCTTCTATTAGTTTGACCGTTTGAGCACCCCTGTACTATGGGGACTTGCTAACAGAACTCGGCAAAATTCGAATCCCTTTGGGCTTGAAAAATGAAGATAAAAATTATACATTCTTATCTACAGACCTAAACAGAGAAAATATGTAAAACTAAGTTGAAATTTTTTTCAATTCTCAGATAAATATGCAGCTTTGTGGCCTTTCCTGGGAATCTGCGCCGAAGTATTCGTATTATGTGCCATAATCTTGATATATGAGAAGAAACGAAACAAGACAGAACTGGAGGAGAGTGACACAGATCAAAGCCCAGATCAGTGAGTAATAAATAATTTAGCCTTTCCAGTGCCGTCGTTTCCTCGAAAGGTTCTCGATTAACATATTAAATATTATTAATTTTCTGCTTTCAGAAAAAACACTCCAGATCACAATAAAGATTCCAACTTGAGACATAGGCAGTGAATTCTGCACCAAATTAGTAATTTGGCTATTTAAAAAATAAAAACCACCAATAAATCCAATAATTCGTTATTTATTATTATTTTTGAGAGAATTCCGAATTGGCTTTCATAAGCCGATTGCATATACTGTACAAAGAAAATGATTAACCGTTAAAGATCTTCCTAAGCTATAAACCACAGTTTACCCTCACAGGCTGCAGCCTTTCTTTGAAATAAAAATAGTATTTAGATTGTTAGTGTACTTATTTGATTTTAACAATTTATCGGCACAATTCTGGGGTTGCAACTTGCGAGATGTCAACTAAAATTGTTAGCATACTCTTGTATATAGATAAAGTAAGGCAATGTACACAAAACCGCCCCATTTGTTTATAAATAAATAACTTCATATATTATTATGCACATTTGGACTGTTGTTTATTTTTTATTTTTTTTAATATAGCTTAAACAGTTTTAGAAATTATCTATTTAGAATATTATAAAATTAACTCCTTTTCTGACTGTTGTCATTCATCTTATACTCCCAATAGAACACTTCACTTGTTGCATAACCATTAGTGAGGCTTCAAAACATATTTGTACATTTTAGATTTAGAGTAAGAATGAGTTTATTGTAAATCGAAACGGGGCTAATATTAGTCATTGAAGTGAAAAACTGCCAAAATTTTACTAAAGATCGAGTTTTCTTATAGATGGAACACTCTCGAAGCAGAACAATTTTTACTTCAATATTTACACATAATCCAAATTCAATGATTGTAATGATTTTCAAATATTCCTAACTTGTTATCAAATAAATTTATCTATGAATAAATTTGTTATTTGAAATCTGAATAACTTTTTCATCAAATACTGCACCTAACCACAATTTTATTTAATAAATAGTTTTTCATTCAGAACGTTTAAATACAGTGTGTTTTGGTTATAACGACAATTATAGAAACTACTACATACAAAGTGGTCCACTTTTTTGTGTGAGGACTTCGAGGTTCGATAGAGAATAGAAAATGATGATCACTTTCAGGTCAAACATACGTCGAAAACTATCCGTTTTCGATATACAGGAGTTCGAATTTTGAAAACGAAAAATGATTATAGCTACGGAATCCTAGGTAATGAAAAGCCGAAATTTGGCACATCGGCTACTAATAATTGTGTTATCATTTATCGCTGGAGGTTATTCCGGAAGAATAAACCAGTGGCGTCACACGCTGTTTATCGACCCCTTTTGTAGGTTCAACTTCTACGCTTATGATTTTTTTACAAATTTGATCACATTTTCGGATATTTCATTCATTTTATTAAAAAAAATAATTATTGTATTTTTTTTGTAAGACCCATAGTTTAGGAGATATTTGAGAACAAAGGAGAGGAGATTCGCTTTATTTTCGCAAACAAAAGCAAAAAAACTATTCGCAACCGAAATGTATTGACCCGTTCAAAACATTATCTTGCAAGAAGCGATTCTCTTCTTTGGTCTCAAATATTTCCTAAACTTTGTGTCGTTTGAAAAAAAAACACTAAATTACTTTTTTTTATGAAATGAACGAAATATCTGAAAATGTAATCAAATTTCCAAAAAACAGAGGCGTAAAAGTTAAACCGGAAAAAGGGGTTGATGAAGAGAGTGTGACGTCACTGGCTCCGTCTTCAGGAAATAACATCCAGCTTTAAATGATAACACAATTATTAGTAGCCCATATGCCAAATTTTGTCTTTTACTACCTAGGATTCTGTAGCTATAATAATTTTTCGTTTGCAAATTTTGAACACCCATATATCGAAAACTAATCGTTTTCGGAACGTATGTTTGTTCTGAAAGTGATCATTATTTTCGATTCTCCATCGAACCTCAAAGTCCTGACATAAAAAGTGGGCCACTTTGTAGATAGGTTCATGTATTTTTTACCTTCAAAGATTCAAAATAATCCATTTCGAACTCGATTTGATGAATTTCTGCTGCATATTGTAGACATTAAATTCTTTGAAAGAATTGGCATTTCTTGAATAAATTTTCTTTGTGGGTGTGTTAAAGCATGTAATAATTTGTCGCTATAACCGAAGGTGTCGTTATATCCGTGTAAATTTGCTGTGTAAGCTACTAGAAAATGAAAACACTTGATAACTGTGGTCGTTATAAATGAAATCCACTGTATATACAGATATTCTCTTGCATACTCTAAAAAGTTGATGTTGAAATCTGCTAACATAGTTTGAAGAGATGAACTTTATCATAAGAAAGTCGATCTTGGGGAAAATTCAAAAATTATGTCAGTGGCTTTTCTACATTCACGTGAACGACTGCTTTCTTCTCCCGAAATAATCAATGTAACGAACCTTTTAGATCCATCAGAAACAGTCTATCTAGAATGTGGAAATCATGAATTTTAAATTGAATGTGGTAGTTTCTAGAATGTTCCTAGCAGAAACAACATTCATTCGTTCCTTTCCTAATAAAAAAACATGAGCATCACCGATCACATTCCTTTTGCAAATCATCAGAACTACTCAGCAACGTTAGTTGAACGTATACATTTAACATAATGCCCATCAAATTGTATAAGAATATCGTATTTCATTATTTTTAGGGCGCGTCAATCAGTTAAATGGTAAATGTTATCAATTTATGATTTAATATATTTAGTGTTCAGTAAAGTTTGGTGGCCTATTAGGAAACAATATTATGAAGTATTCAATTGACTGAAATACTATGTTACTCAAACATCTTTTGATGTAATAGTTACATACCTTATACCTTGGAAGGTATTGGCAGTTGAAAAATTTATAACTATGAATAAAACTATCTAATGTGAAAAATATACCCACTAGATGATCGTCCACTATAAAACAATTTTGTGAAATTATAAATATTAATGCCTAAGATAATTTAAAGTAATTATTAGGAATTATTTTAATATAGTTTCTTAGAGAACATGTCAAAGAATTCGAAGTGTTGGTTTTGATTTTAAACAATTCAAAAATGATTCCATGACTAGATATTACATACTTCAGAAAAATGATGATTTCTTGGATGAACTAGCCATTAATATTTCTACCAATATCTAAGCTTCCTTTGTTTTCATACTAATAGTTGTCAATGTCAAATGTTGATTTGACAGATAACACACTAATTAGTAATGTCATTCTACTACCAGTGCTTGAAGGACATTTCAAAAACTATAACTAGTTTCAATACAGTATTTCTATAAATTACCACCAGCATATAAATGATTATTCAAACCCGTAAATTGTTTTGGCTTGATTTCGTTGAAAATTTCATATTTCTCAAATCTGAAATGCGTCTGACATCAATGAGTAGAATTTTGTTTCAAGATCAAAGTTGTCTCTGGCTGAATAACTGTCTAAATGAAATTAGGCGCAAGCGCAGTATTGCTAAATAGAAAAATTCTTCAATTCTTTCATTTTGTGTTTTCATTTCAATTATTCTCACTTGAGAAGTATTGAAAAACTTGGTACACAATTTTCTGTAACATTTTCACTGAAATTTTCAGAATTGGAACAGATTTTATCATATTTCAGTAAATTGAACAGAAGTAGGCATCGCTGGATATGTAGATATTCGGCTATATATACTCCGAAAATTATTAGCAGGATTCCAGGCATTAAAATTCCTCAAAATAATTACTTTAATTATCTTGTAAACATTAAAGCAGGGCTGAAACAATTTGCTATTCATACTTTCAAGGTTGTTTGTAAGTAGCCCCATCTAGTTTCTGATCAATCGAACGAAATGATGTCATTATTAAAAAAAAAAAAAATTTTAAACCAAAGTATTAAGTTCAAAATTAGTTAGATTTAAATATGCTTAAATTTATGTTGCATTTCTGCAGTATTCGGTTAATTTTAACTGTCGAAAATTATCCTCAAAGCAATGTCAACTGCCATTTCTTATTTTAATTAGCAATGTCAAGTACTCTATCGCGCCCAAAAAATGATTCAACAATTTTTGTTTTTCAGTTCTGTGAGAATGAACGTTATTTGAATTTTTCAATTGTAGAAAGTTATCTTCACATTGTACTTATTAATGAAGTTGGTGCTTGCACGAAAAACTGTTGTTGATGAATTTTATTATTGAATTTTGTGACGCAATGTAAAATAATTGTACTGTGATGAATATTGCGGAATTAAAGTAATATCTATGGATTTATTTGCGCAGCAAGTTGTTGCATCCAAGATTCATCTCAAAGAGATTATTTACCATGTTTTGAATAAATCTTCAACTAGTTAAAAACCCGTTTTTTATTTCACTTTTCATTCTGTTTTCATATCATCCCCTCTGTTTGGCCGCCTCGGTTGCGTAGAGGATATGATGCTCGTCTCCTGCGCAGAATTATCTGGGTTCATTCCCCACAAAGTCGGTGCGATTTTTCCGATTCTAGGAATTGCTAGTGTCCTTCTTTCGGAGATGTAAAGATGTCGGTCCTGTCTAATAGAGATGTGTTGGACATTAAAGATCCCTCCCCTCGACACGAGAGGAGTTCGTCAAAATTCCCGGGTTAGTGAGGCGACAGAATTCCCCGGCGTGTCATTAGCGAAAGGAAGAAATAGGGCACGTTAAAGGAAAAACAACAAACATCCCCTCTTGTAATTCATTTGGTTTTCTAGATAAAAAATTCAAAGTACTTAGCAATAATATATATTTATAAATAATAATACTGTGCAACAATAAACGTTAATTAATAAATTACAACAAATAACAAATGACACAAAGCACATTTAAGCTTATAGTCTATTCATTATGGCACAACAAGATTAACTATTTAACCTTTTATATTCATGAATATTTGAGTTTCAAAGAGCTAAAATTACAATTTTAAATTAATGTAAGAACAATACTTGAGACAATATTTTGTCCAAACTGTTTTTTGAACAACCAAGGTAATCTCATGAAATAAAATTACCATAACTTGTTTGCTCTAATAAGAAATAACATCAAAATTTATGACACCAATTCTGCATGCATTTTTGATATTTCATTTCTATTTCTATCAACATTCATCATCTATATTAGATTCCATCTAAAATAACTTTCCAAATTATGCCCATACCTGGAACAAAGATGTGATAAAATAAATCATTAAACATCAGCTAAGTTCTTGTAAATCGCATGCAACTATACTGGGTATTTCAGGTATGAAATCATTAGTTTCTACAGCAGATTCCTTATCAAAAATTCTGAAGAACAAGCCCATAAACATATATCAAAAAGTCCTCTGTTCTGGAGATACAGTTGCCGAAGTTTAGATTTATTTTCACGTTTTGATGAGTCTTGCTTCTATTCCATCAAAATCATAGTATAGTGCACTACTGGTTTTTTCGAAAATATTTATTGAAAAGATCCTCTAATTTAAAACTATTTTGTCTCTTGACATTTTTCGAAATCGCAATAAACAGATGGTTTATTTTATTTAGTGGGAATTGAAACACTCGGGTGAAAGTGTTTTAGTGCATTCTCATTCAAGACAAGAGTGCGCTATGAGAAATCAAATAAAAATATGGCGAAATGAAAGAGAGCTAATGGATGTTGATTATCAGCATTTAACGAAAAAACTTTTTTTAAACTAATGGACTAAAGTGTTTGAAATTACCACCATTCATTTATTCTCCCACAACCAATCCAACACGATTGTATGGTAGCAATAGTTGTTAGTATACTGGGCTTTTCAAATGCCCCCAGACGAAGTAGTCTAGGGGATTCAGATCAGGAGTTCGTGGATGCCAAGCTACAGGAACGCCCTTATAATAATAATGTTTATTCACTTTCTTCAAACGTCATGTTACAAGTAGTATTTCCTATATTGAAATGAACATACGCCTTGTCCCCTTTGGGAGGCTCACCTCGATCCTACCAGGATCCTACATCCCAAAAAAACTATAACCAACTGTTCCCCAGGTCGTCTGTGTACAGGCATGCGTCTATCATTTGATACTAGACAGAACCTGGACTCGTCGAAAAAGAGAGCATTCTGGAATATCCCAGTTTGCATGTTCCCTCGCAAAGTGAAGTCTTGCAACTCGATGCTCTCTGGTGAGACGCGGGCCGGTAGAAGCCACCCTTGGTCTGATATCGTCTTCTCTGAGCCTGCTCCCAACAGTTTGCAATGAAATATGCACATTTTTAGAAAGTGCAAGTTCATTTTGTAGCATTCTAGCCGTACAGTGCCGAACTCTTAGTGCAGTTAAACGAAGCCAACCATCATCAACTGGTGTTGTTATCCGATTTCTTCCCTGTCCGGCCCTTCTTCCATATTCCCCTGTTTCGTGGTACCGATTAATTGCTCTTGAAATAGTGCTTTGGTCAACATTTAACAAGTTACCCACGTAACGTTGGCTTCGCCCCTCCTCTAGAAGTGTTACAATTATTACCACCATGAACATATGTTGGCAAAGAAACTGCGATCGAGCTGCTTAATCGATTTTGGAATTCAGAATACCAGGTGATGCGATAATTTTTGTGGTGTGTGTATATATGAGCATTTTGGCAAGCATTATTTCGATTTTTATGATTTGTAGAAAGAAATTGAATTTAGAACTAGACGTTTTATAAAGTCATGAAATTATTTATAAACATTGTTTAACATTCTGTTGAGTAATGTTAAAACTCACGAGGAAAATTTAGCCTAAGTCTACTATAATATGAAATGAATGTTCATTTCCAAAATTCACTAAAATTATTGAGTTATCTAAAATATCACAAACATTATTTGATTATTATATATTTTAACGTATAGAATTAAGCTTAAGATGAGTATGCAATTGATTCAATTTCATTTTCGAAGAGAACCTTAAAACACATATTCGTCTACGTTACTGACTACAAACTTTAGACGTATAAAGTAAATATTTTATTTAAAACGACGGAAGCAATATTCGCAACAAAAAAGACAGAGAAGATCGTATTCAGGTAGTTGGGTTCTTGCTGGAGATTTGCACGAGGGGTTTCCATCAAAGATACGGCAATAAATTGGTCTCTGCTCCAAGACAAAATCATGGAAACTACATTTATTGTTAAATTTGCCCACGTACCACATTTCTAAGGGATTTGTATACTTAATGAGCTTTCATTACTCTACGTCTTTACCAAATCGCCTATAAATGACAGATCGCGCTCAAACTCCGCGTCAGTATAGAAAACAGTTGTGCCAACTTAGCAACAACAATAATGTTTACATGCTCAGATTTTTTAAATAATAAATTCCCTGTACTTTTTGACAGAATGTACAATTGTGAAAAAATATGGATTATCCCTAACAATCACGTTTCAAAAGATACGCTTGAACAAATAATTTTTTTATTGTTTCATCTTGTGAAAATGAGTTTTATTCCATACTTACTCTCAGTGTGTAATCCCAAGAGCCAGTGGAAAGAGCAGTACCATCAGGCGAAACTTGCAAACAAGATACTCGATTTTCATGACCATACAGCAAACATATTCTTACACATTTCAAGGTATCCCAAACATTTACCGTGTAATCATTATATCCAGCAAACAACAAACGTCCTGTAACGAAATTATTGTGTTATTTCTGCTTCAACAGTTGGTAAAACTGATAGATATGTCGTTAGAGAATAAGGTACCAAGACAGATGAAAATTAACAAAGCTATACGACAAAGATGAAAGAAGAGTCGAATAATTCTTAGCAGAATTTCGAAATACTTCTCTCGCGAGCTGTAACATCTATTTCATAACTAAGATCTTCAAGAACACTACGATGTTAGGTTTTTATAATAATAATAAACTTTATTCCCGAAAATTCATGGCTGGAAAAAGTCGAGAGCAATTTCTAAACCTAAAATAACATACAAAGGTAAAGAAACATGAAAAAACAGACTCACAATTTGAAATAGTACCAGATGGGCTGAAAAGTTCATAGGCTGATATCAGATGACGTTACTAGGGTCAAAACCACATGATTTTCAATTGGTACTAACCTTAACTAGACACGAGTAAAAAGTTTTCAGTTGTCCGAACGTTCCTTCGCGAGATGTAGCATTGAAAGTGAATCAACTTTCCTTATTGTTTGAAAAATGGATAAAAGAGAATTCCGTGTGTTGATTAGACATTGCTTTTTAATGAAAAAATATACAGTTGCAGCCAAAGCATTACTTGATTAACATTATTCGAACTCTGCGACAGGGAAATCAACGATGAAAAATTGTTTTGCAAAGTTTAAACGAGGTGATATGAGCATCCAAGACGATGAAAGTAGTGGACGTCACAAAGAGGCTGTCATGGATGAAAACATTGAAAAAGTACACAAAATTGTTTTGAATAATCGAAAAACGAAATTGTTCGAAATAGCTGAGAACCTGATAATATCCAAGAAACGTGGTAGATATTTTAAAGCAGTGATTCCCAAAGTGGTCTATATCAACCACCAGGGTTCTATGACAACTTGCAAGGAGTCTACGTCAGCGAAAAAAAAATTTGGGGGTCTATGAAATGAAAAATGGGGGTCCACGATAGTGGATCTCAAACACATACACTGATAGTACCTATTTACTTACATCATGCTATCTTATAATATAATGACATATACATTATTTATAAAAGTACCTATGAAGTAGAAAATTTATTATAACTGTTTATGCAATGGTGTAAGTTGTAGGATGAAGGCATTCGATTTGTGGTCGCAATACATTTTGAACTTGTAAAAACCAGCACATAATGAAATACCAGTATCATCTTGTACAATCAGTCTCAGAGCTCCACTAACTTGCACTGACTTGTTCAATTCGTCACTCTATAAATACGAATGTGGGATAAATACGTTTATTCGTTTCCTGAATCTTGAAAAATAAAGTGCTAAGAAAATATTTGAAAAGATATAAACAGGTAGTTTATTACACAAATTACAGTGAATCAGTGTTATTTTGTTTGAGAGTGCCGGAGAAACGTAAGTACATTAGTTTTTATTGAATTTTAGTTTTGTACTCGTAGTTAGAAAAGATTGAAAAATTACGCCAATCATGACTTCAGTTATTAGTAGTTTAATATTCAATCATGCAGAATCACACGAGTACTCCTCAATAATTTCTTTTTGAAAGGTTCAGCAATCGGGTATTATAATTACATTGCAATCTTCGTAATTCGAACTAATTGCTGCAAGGTGATGTTCGGATTATGGAACGTTTTCGGAAAAATCTAAAAAACTTTTTTAATATACAGCTGCTGGTGTTTATTTCTTATTTAAATAATGTAATTTTGTACACAGATGGCTGATGCCATGTCCGAATCTAAAAGAAATGTAGACAGTACAGTGTTGATTATTTCAAATTTGGCTTCATTCCATCATTGTCGGACAAACAATTGTCTATTTGCCTTTTATGCAACAAAGTTTTGGGCAATGACGCTATGAAATCATCTAAGCTACAGGATCATCTGAGAAGATGTCACCCTGATAAAACAGATAAAGATTTGAAATACTTTCACACTCAAAGATGCACTTCAGAAGAGACCCACGCTGGATAGAATGTTCGCTTCGACGTCACAAAGAAAAGATGATGGTTTGCGGGCGTCTTACAGTATCTCGCTACTTATAGCAAATCCGGAAAACCGCATAATATCGGAGAGAAGTTAATTTTGCCAGCTGTTGAAGAGGTTTTAAAAACTGTTTTGCACAAACCTGCATCTGCTATCATTAAAAGAATTTCCTTGAGCAATAATACAGTTGAAAGACGTATTGATGAAATGAGTTCTGATATTGAAAGCTTCCTGTGTAATTATTTGCAAACGACCCATTTCTGTATACAACTGGACGAGTCAACTTTACCTTGTAATGCAGCATTATTATTGGCATATGTTCGTTTTGTTATGAATCAAGAAATCTACAAGGAATTGCTCTTAGCAAGAACTCTGATAACCGACACTAAAGGTGTTTTGAAGGATTAATTCATTGAAAAAGCAATCCCTTTACCAAATATAATATCAGTAGCTACAGATGGAGATCCTGCCATGGTTGGACGTTATCGTGGATTTATAAGCTATTTAAAACAAAATGTGTCAGGGATGTTAGCGTCAATGCGTCATCCATCGACAACTTTTAGTTGCGAAAAATTCGAGTATTAGATTGCATGAATCTCTTCAATCAGTCATGGATGCAGTAAACCGAATCCGAAGCAACGCGTTGAATACGCGGTTATTTGCACAGTTGTGAAGTACGCTGGCTGTCGAAAGGCTGATGTTTGACAAGAATTTTGCACTTTTTGAGACTATTTTAGAATTTCTGGATACTAAATATGAAATTTTAAAAGAAAGTTTAATGAAGTGGAAAACAGACATCTCCTATTTAACAGATTTGTTTGCTAGATTTAATATGGTTAATTTACAGTTACAACGTGACAGTTTAAATTTGATTAAAACAAAGTCCATCTTATCAGCGTTTCTTGCCATTCTTGAGTTAAACTAATGAAGCGGAATATTGGAATTTTCTCAATTCCCCAGTTTGATTTTGGGGATTTTACATTGAATCTTGTAAGCTCTCAATGCCAACATTTTCAGCATTTTATAGTAGTAGGGTGGGTGATGTCATTCTTGGAAACCTCACTATACACCGCACAATTCTTTATTGACATCGGAATACGTCACAAGCTGCCGAGGATGAACCTCAAAAGATTACCACATATCTCAGTCTAAATGCCACTTGTGCATGATACACAGACAAGATTTGTTCTCTGGATAGGACAACTGCCAAATTTCGGAACAGGTAACATATAGAGTTCAGCTTAGAGCATACTTCCAATTTAAATTTTCGCCCAAATTCAATCCCAGGAACCTGATAACAACTCTCTTAACCAATTCAACATCTGAATTTGGGAGGCTTTTACTTGGTAAAATTCCATTATCAATAATAAAAAACAAACAAGTACTGTGTTTTAAGGAATTTTACTTAATAATTGCGATTCGTAACGCGTTTCACTTCACCGTGGCTTCTTCAGACGAACGAATAAATGTTCTCGAGTAATTACTTATAGGGTTGCTTCTTCTTAAGTGGTTATTTATGACAGACATATCCAATAAAATTAGGGAATAGATTGCTCCCCGAAGAGATTCAATAGAGGTGAAGGTCTTAAATCGACTTGTTCATTGATTAGTTTACCTGAGTGTTTTTATTTATTTATTTCTAAAGTTTCCCAAAGATCTACCTTCCAATATTTATTATCTGTATGCAAAATTTCAAACTGTGGGTCGAAAGAGTGATTATTATCTAAGAGATGATTCGCGTAATTTGAATCTGATTTTTATTTGAAAACCTGCGTTTATGTTCCGATATTCTAATATTAAAATTTCTATGTGTTCTACCAATGTAGAAATTATCACAGTCATTGCAATTCAATCTATAAACACCTGATTCGGTTTTATTATTTTTATATATTTGCCTAAATTATTATTAGTTTGGAAAGCTATGTTGAAATTATTGCTAATCAAGAATGATTTCAGTTTCTCACTTGTAATGCCAACGTAGGTTAAGGTGTTGAATTTTTGTTTCAATTTATCGACAATTTAAAATATTATTTATTAGTTTGGGATTGTAACCATTATTTTTGGCTATTTGTTTAATCAAATTTAATTCTTTGTTGAAATTTTCTGGTGATAACGGGATGTTAATCAATCTATGAATAAAACTATTGAATGCTGACATTTTATGTTGATACGGATGACACGACGAGTTATGTATTATAATATCTGTATGTGACGGCTTATGGTAAATTGCGAAAACATGTTTTCCATTTTCATTCGAAATTGTTACGTCTAGGAAATTTATCGAATTATTGCTTTCTATTTCGGTTGTGAATCCAATTTTTGGATGTAATGAATTTATATGTTTTTCGAAAATTTTTAACTGTCTATCTGTTCCTGTGAAGCAAATAATGATATCGTCTACATAGCGATACCAGTATAAACAATATTTACTGAGTGGTTGATTATGAATTAATTTCTCTAAATTATTCATGAATATTTCAGCTAACAAAGGACTTAACGGATTGCCCATAATCAAGCCGTCTTCAATAGTATAATATTTGTTATTGAAATGGAAATAATTTTGATCTAAACAAATTTGTAATAATGAAAGAATATCTGATTTAATGATAGTATTGACATGATTCTTTTTAATAATTCTTCAACTAAGTATCTTTCGGAGGAATGTTGGGAAATAGATTCTTAACATCGAAAGAAATGAGTTTGGAATTAGGTGGTATAATGGTATACCATACCATACATAACTCGTCGTGTCATCCGTATCAACATAAAATGTCAGCATTCAATAGTTTTATTCATGGATTGATTAACATCCCGTTATCACCAGATAATTTCAACAAAGAATTAAATTTGATTAAACAAATAGCCAAAATAATGGTTACAATCCCAAACTAATAAATAATATTTTAAATAAAAACAAAGTAGAATCGCATTGAATGAAGTTTACCCTGTCGATAAATTGAAACAAAAATTCAACACCTTAACTTACGTTGGCATTACAAGTGAGAAACTGAAATCATTCTTGAGTAGCAATAATTTCAACATAGCTTTCCAAACTAATAATAATTTAGGCAAATATATAAAAATAATAAAACCGAATCAGGTAAAAACAATAAAGCAGGTGTTTATAGATTGAATTGCAATGACTGTGATAATTTCTACATTGGTAGAACACATAGAAATTTTAATATTAGAATATCGGAACATAAACGCAGTTTTTCAAATAAGAAATCAGATTCAAATTATGCGAACCATCTCTTAGACAATAATCACTCTTTCGACGCACAGTTTGAAATTTTGCATACAGATAATGAATATTGGAAGGTAGATCTTTGGGAAACTTTAGAAATCAATAAATACAAACACTCAGGTAAACTCATCAATGAACAAGTCGATTTAAGCCCTTCACCTCTATTGAATCTCTTCGGGCAGCAATCTATTCCTTAATTTTATTGGATATACCTGTCATAAATAACCACTTAAGAAGAAGCAACCCAATAATTAATTACTCGAGAACATTTATATTTATATTCTCAATTTATTTTCTGTACATTCATTCGTCTGAAGAAGCTACGGTGTAGTGAAACGCGTTACGAATCGCAATTATTGAGTAAAATTCCTTAAAACACAGTACTTTTTTATTTTTTATTATCAATTCAACATCATTCAGTTTCAAATTGATGCTAACGTTTTTATTATAATTGTGATCTAGCTTAACCGAAACATTCTACCTTCAGTGCATGCTCATCCCCAACTGAAATTAAAGCAGTAGCGTAATCTGCATACAGAAAAACATCACAGCCTAAGTCGCAGCCAATGTTATTCAAATATAAAATGAAAAGAGTAGGTCTCAAAATGAAGCCTTGAGGCACCCCGACATCTGTATGCCAAACAGATGAGTGCCCGACGCTTTACGGTCTGAAATCGAGAACAATGAGATGCTGAGTATGAAGTCTGACAGTAATAGTCAATACTAACAAGGAGCTGCTATTCCAGATCATTATTACTGGCAAACAGGAATGAATCAGCTACAACGGCAGTTTACATGGGGCCCCTGTTGGTACACAGGCGGCTCCAAAACTGCAAAAAGGTTCAAGAGTTGGTCTATATTGTCGATCTGCCTTGGCGGGGTTACGACTGGTTTTCAAGCAGAAATATTCGCCATTGACCACTGTTAAGCTCTTGCTTGCGGGTGAAATTAACAAGTAGGTCAATAAAAATTATCACCGATAGCCAAGCTGCACTGAAGGCATTGCCATCCGACACCTGCATGCCACTCATGATGCAGGACTATTCTATCTTCGACAAACTGGAAGATTGGAAAAGCCTCCGTCTGATGTGGGTACCCGGACACTCAGGCATTGAGGGCAATCATTGGCCACTCGAGGAACAGGTTTGAAATTCACAGACCGGACTAGGATCGAAATTCCCCTGGAAAATAACCTGTGGTTGGATCTGAAGATACGAGAGTACTGGCTGAGCCCCTCAGACACTCTCAACTTGCCATCAGTGGTCCTTCCACTGCGAGAGCCAAGGCTTGACTTGACCTCTCCTGGCACTGTCACCACAGAAATCACCTAAACAAATTAGGATTGATTGAGGATCCTTCATGTAGACTATGTGAAGAAGAGATAGAATCAATGGACCACGTTATGTGCGAGTGCCCAGCTGGAGACAGAGTCAGGCTGGAGGAACTTGGATTTCACAAACTGAAGCTGACTGAGCTTATTAAGCTCTCACGCCCAAAGCTTAAATCCTTCACAAGAAGGATGGAGCTTGCGGGTGAAATTTAGGACAGAGTGTGCCGCAATAGGCCACTGGGTTGTAGTGGCCGTGCTGTAATGCAGCCCTCACTCATTTTTTTTTTTTTATTAAAAAATAATATCTAAATAACCCTTTCAGGTTTTGACAGATATAGTTACAAAATATAAGATTATTTTATGATCAGATTTACATTCGAATTTGTATCAAGTGTTCTTGCAATTTTTTTTTTAAATTTTGTATGCGTTATCTCCTTCACTTCACGGGAAAGCTTGTTATAGAGTCTGACACCCTCAGATAGTATGCGTCTTTCCCCACCTTGGTTCTGTGAGCTAAATAATTCAGTCTTCATTTCATGTACTTCAGTACTAGTTGTTAAAATAAAATCATCATCTTGTATTTCATTGTCGAGAAATTTTTCACCAATTTCATAGTTTCAAGCTGCCTCAGTTCTTCTATGGTCAAAATGTTTGTTCGTTTATATACTTCCTTCGTAGGTGTCATTGAGGCAATTTCATACAGGACCTTAATAATTTTATTTTGGCTTCGTTGCAGTTTTTCATTTCTATTACGTTTCCTGTTGCCCAAAAAGATATCAAATAAGTTAACTTACTTTTAATGTAAGCTTCATACACCATTTTCTTCTCTTTCATAGGTAGGACGTCCGAAATTTTGTGAGCTAATCCTGTAATAGGAAAGATTCTTGACAAGCTGCCTGATGTGAGGAGTCCATTTCATATTCTTGTCTAACGTGAGGCCGAGATATTTAATAGTGTATTGTTCAAGAATTTTGTTGTTATTTAGATATATGTTTATATTATGTTTTTCGATTTATTCTCGAAGTTTATAATATGGCACTTTTCACTATTCAGGGTTAGCTTGTTTATCTTCGTCCATTCCATCAACCTGTCAAGATCTCTTTGCATCTGTTTTTGAGTCACCTTATCATCTTCATTCACATAGAAAAGAGCTGTGTCATCAGCATATATCATAACCTTCCCACATAGTTGTTGCCTCTCAAGATCATTTATGTATAGCAAATATATATAAGGGCCCAAAATTGATCCCTGCGGCACTCCGTAATATATGTTTTACATTCACTCACTTCATCCCCAACCTTGGTGAATTGCTTCCTATTCTTCAAGTAAGAAGCAAAAATATCAAGTGAACCTCCTGCCAAACCCATTTGTTCCAACTTACGCAACAAAACACTCGGATCAACCGTGTCAAAAGCTTTTTGAAAGTCCAAAATTAAAGCAGTAAAACATTTTCCCTGATCCATTTTTGTTTGTATAAAATTGAGTATATGTGTCATCGCAGTTTTTGTACTTCTGTGTCTTTGAAACCCATGCTGAGACTTGCTGAGTATATTCATATTTAGTATGTGTGCTGATAATCTGTCATGCAGGATTGTCTCAAAAATCTTGCTGAAAACTGTCAGGTTCGCGATTGGTCTATAGTTATTCGGACATTTTTCATTTCCCTTTTTGTGCACTGGAGTTATTCTAGCAATTTTTAGCTCATCCGGAAAACTTCCCTCTCGAAAGTGAGAGTTCACCAACCTAGCTATTATTGGAGCTATTATGTTCTTTATTTCTTTGACTAGTTTCGGTTTAACTTTATCATATCCTGCTGCAGCATTTGTTTTCAGTTTATTTATGATTTTCACGACCTCTTTGGATGTTGTTGGCCGCAAGTACATCATTGCTGATGGAGGAGATTCGTCACTTTTCTCTTCTAGTCTACCAGGATTGTGGCTATTAATTTTCTTTGCTAGGTTTGCTCCTACAGTGACAAAATGGTTATTCAGTATAGTTGAGATCTGTTTTCGACAAGTTGTGACAGTTCCATCTTCACTTTCAAGTTCTCGAATATCATTAGCTTGTAGATGTTCTTCGTTCTCAAGATTTTTTATGATTGACCAAAGTTTTTACTGTTACCCTCTGCACTTTGTAGCTGATTTTGAAGAATTCTTTTTGCCTCTTTAATACATTATCTAATCTATCTATCCATCTAAACGACGAGTTCTGCCTCACCAGCATATGAAAACTCCAGAAGAAATTATCACGTAGGTAGATACGATTGGCAACATTGTTATGGCTCTAAAGTTCTTCAATGATAGTCTCACTGGAAAAGGGAACCAGAATCTAATCTTTCTGTATGATTTAATTCCACCTAAACAAAACATGATTTTTTTTCACAAAGTTGTCTGTGAAGATTCAAGTTACAATTAAATGAAAATAAAGCATCCAAATCGATGTTACAGGTGGCGAGAGATTGTGCTAAATATTAGTGGTTAATTAATTAATTTCGATACAAAGATCATTGATTGTGTTTTTCTGATTTCACAATAAAATTAAGTATCTTTTTTCATACCTGATACTGAAAAATCCACAGAATTCACACCGAAAATAATGCTTTCTTTACTATATATAGCCACCTCTTTGTCTGCTCGGAGATCAAATAGCCGGCACTGAAACAAATAATGTGAGGACATTTTAGGTTTATTGATTAACATCACCACACCATAGAAATATTTTTGAAACAATACTAGAATAGTAGAAATAATTTAAAAGTAGTTTTGATTTAAATTTCGTTAATATTATGATGAATTCTATTCAATACTAAAACAAACGTGAATAGAATAGTAACAATTTCACTTACTGTGGCATCATCACTTCCCGTTGCTACCGCATCACCACTTGGGTGAAATTTCACGCTATTTACATCAGACTCATGGCCTTCGAATGACTGTACGCACTGTCCTGACCTCATGTCCCAAATCAGAACCATTTTATCACAACTCTGAAATTTGTTAATGATGAAAATCCATCAATTTCATTTCGAGATTATTTACCCCAGAAACAAAAGTGTTTCCTGTTTCGGAAGGAGCTAAATCAATTGCCATAACATCTGCAGAGTGCCCATGGAAGCTCTGCAGCAGCTGTCCGGATTCTACGTCCCAGAGAGCGCACGTCGAATCGCCACTACCAGTTAGAATCTAAGTCGGAACAAAACATGAAAAATTTGAAGGATAACTACTGAATTGATGATTTCGGTACAATGAAATCCATTTAAATATGAATGAAAATAAAAACTCTTCGACTACCTTACAAGGAGTGCCAAAGGGATCAGTATTTGGGCCTCTTGTTATGTCTATATGAATGATGTACAGCATGTCCCATTTTGGGGGTGCCACCAGGAGCATCTCTGTTATTATTTAGGATAGAGAGATGGGGTTTTCACGACGCTTGGCTACTTTTTCGAGACAAATTCATAGAGCTAATCAGAATTATTCTAACTTCAGTGGCTTTTGAGTTATTCGCGAATCTTGAAAATTTCCGGATTTCTTTTTTTCCCGAAATCTCGGTTCTTATAGAAGATAATTGAAATCTTTTTTTACGTTTCTAAAACGGTTTTCTGAGTAAATTCCAGTGACGTACTCGAAGTTTTTTTTTCATTAATTATGACAGATATGACATAAAGTTGCATTTTTTTAAATACGAACATAGTTTTTTTTGGCATATTCCGATTGCCGTTTTTTTTCCTTTTTAAAAATATATAACATGATGACAAAATTTCCACCCAATTTGAAGAAAATAACGGAATAATGATTTACCCCTAATGGCTGGGCGAAGGAATACACGTGAGCGGACGAACCATAGAACATTTGTAGTTATTCGATGAAAACGATCAAAACAATGCAAAATCTTCTTGACCGAAATAATGGAGCTAGGCTGCTCCTAAGATTCCATCGTTATTTATGACATCCGCAATTTCCGCTTTTTATTTTATTTTTGAGATTGTCGTTTAGTTTCTAGAGTTCTCTGAGAAATACCTACATGAGAATAATAAAAGGCACCTAATAATTTACTCAAATTTACTTCTCATAATGATTTACATATATTGCTCGAACTGATTTCCATCATGTTGTAAACATAAAGTGCATCTTCGGATTATATCTTCTATGTCTGAATGCTCTCTGTGAACACAGAAGTCTTCATCTATGCACGTTCATTAGAAACCATAGAACGACCAATAATTATTATTATTCATTATCTGTGGATATATTGGCTTCGTGTCTATTTGAATTCGTAAAATTAGTGTTCGTTGTTGAATTTGGATTGTTTAGTTAATTTCTGCAATTCACACTATGGAACAAAATAGAAGATACGAAAATTTCGAAAAAGTTGATATGCTGAAGGTCTACTTTCAGTGTCACTGTAACGCAGAAGATCAGAAGAATATTTGAATAGGTAAGTTCGACAATGGAAATGGAAGTAGTAATTCTAATCAATATTAAATACCTGACTGACACTCTCCAATAGATTTCCTCAAAGAATTCAACCAAACAGGAAGTTCTTCGCCAAAATGGAAGCAAATCTTTAAAATTATGGTTCGTTCGAGAAACCCAAGAAGTAAAAACTACAATAAACGGAATAGAGGTGATAATGAACTTGACGTGTTAGCAGCTGTTGAGGCTAACCATTCTACATCGTGTCGGCAAATTGAGAGCGAAGTGGGTGTGTCAAAAAGCAGAGCCCAAAGAATTTTGAGAAAGTATAAATATCATCCCTATAAACATAAAATTAATTCATCATCTCAATGCCGGGGATGCAGATAGGAGAACGGCGTTCTGCAATTGGTATTTAGGGAGAATCAGAGGTGAAGCTCGTTTTGGACGACATATCATTTGGTCTGATGAGTCAAGAATCAGCAGTGCCGGAATCTTTAATCGCCATACGAATAGATTCTGGGCAAACGAAAACCAACACGAAGCAGTAGCTCGACGGCAGCAGGGGAGGTTCGGTTTCAATGTGTCGTGTTTCGTAATGGGCAACAAATTAGCCTACTATATCTTTGATGGCAACTTGAATGCACAGAGATATCTCGAAATTTTAAATATTTGTCTGCCACAACTGCAAGATGACATTCCTCTTGCTCAATTCAACACATATTACTTCCAACAAGACGGTGCTCCTTGCCATAATTCGGCCGTGGTGAGGAACTACTTGGATTTAAATTTTGAAAATAAATGGATCGGTACCAATGGCCCAATTCAATGGCCACCTAGGTCTCCTGGCCTATCAGTTTTAGATTTTTTTCTTTGGGGTTATTTAAAAAATAAGATATATAGGAGGCAATACGCCAATTACGATCAATTGAAGAATGCAACAAATGAAGCATTCGAAGATCTGAGGAGATCCTCGCTACATTTGACTAGGGCCATAGAAGATATAATCCGAAGATGCACTTTATGTTTACAAACATGATGGAAATCAGTTCGAGCAATATATGTAAATCATTATGAGAAGTAAATTTGAGTAAATTATTAGGTGCCTATTATTATTCTCATGTAGGTATTTCTCAGAGAACTCTAGAAACTAAACGACAATCTCAAAAATAAAATAAAAAGCGGAAATTGCGGATGTCATAAATAACGATGGAATCTTAGGAGCAGCCTAGCTCCATTATTTCGGTCAAGAAGATTTTGCATTGTTTTGATCGTTTTCATCGAATAACTACAAATGTTCTATGGTTCGTCCGCTCACGTGTATTCCTTCGCCCAGCCATTAGGGTAAATCATTATTCCGTTATTTTCTTCAAATTGGGTGGAAATTTTGTCATCATGTTATATATTTTTGAAAAGGAAAAAAAACGGCAATCGGAATATGCCAAAAAAAAACTATGTTCGTATTTAAAAAAATGCAACTTTATGTCATATCTGTCATAATTAATGAAAAAAAAACTTCGAGTACGTCACTGGAATCTACTCAAAAAACCGTTTTAGAAACGTAAAAACAGATTTCAATTATCTTCTATAAGAACCGAGATATCGAGAAAAAAAGAAATCCGGAAATTTTCAAGATTCGCGAATAACTCAAAAACCACTGAAGTTAGAATAATTCTGATTAGCTCTATGAATTTGTCTCGAAAAAGTAGCCAAGGGTCGTGAAAACCCCATCTCTCTATCTTAATAATAACAGAGATGCTCCTGGTGGCACCCCCAAAATGGGACATACTGTACAGGATGAGATGCAAGCCAGTATTTTCATAACTTCAAGTAACTTAAAATTTAATATATCAAAAAACAAACTTTATTTTAAACCCGATGAAACTGTAATTAAAAAAATGACGAGTTGCCTTTCTTAGGATCAAGATGAATTCCAGATTTGACCGGTCGAAACATGTTGAATATCTACCAAATGCTGATTTTGTGAGAGACAACTTGAAAGATACTCATAGCAACGATCCTATGTATGCCACAAGTCACAAAACTTTACTACAGTGTTTCTGTGCCCAAATTGTTCAATCTGGTCGCCTTATGAGCGGGACATTAGAAGAGTCCTGTTTCGTCTTTTCCTAGACAACCACGGTACTGTGTGGTTTCCGACAGTCTCATGACGTGTAGGTATTCATTGAGTTGTTGTCCCGTCAATAGGCCAACTACCATCCCAATAGAATTTTTGCCAAGGGACAATAGTTCATGTACCATCTTCTTTGATTGTGGCTCTTTACGAGTCTTTTTGAATGTCTCAGTGCTTGTCCAATAGTTCAGAGCCTCAGTGGTGTTCCAGTTTCGAAAGAAGGAAATCATGTGGGTCCGTGGGATAGTCAGAACAGGTTCTGGTCCAAATGGCATAACAGCTCTTGTCTTTTTGGCAAGGCTGTCTGCTTTCTCATTCCCTTTGATATCCTGATGGGCTGGGCACCAAAGCAGAGTACCTCTGTTTGTAGTACTGAGTTGTCGAAGTACTGCTTGGCATTCGTCAATTAGTTTGTAACCCTTGGATCTTTCAGATATCCAAGGGCGTTCTGGCTGTCAGAGCATATGTTGATATATGCGTTTCTGTAATTCCTGTGTAGGTTTTCCTGTATATATTGGAGAATGGCAAATATTTCTGCGTGTATTACGGTGACGTGGTCTCCTAGACTCTAGGGTGAGTCAATAGAATTGGCAGATCTCACTACAAATCTGAAGGAAAAAACTTGTAAATTTAGCTTCTGACGGCGTGCTTAAAATGGAATATCATTCACAAAGTATTGACGTGTTTTGAATTAAAAGAAAACAAGAATATCCAGAGCTGGCAAGGGAAGCTCTAAAATCAGTAGTGCCATTTGACACCTCATACTTGTACTCAATGATAGACATTAAAACTGAAAAGAGAAACAGACTACTGCTAGAAAATGATTTAATCATAAACGTTTCTAAAAAAGCACCACGCTTTGAGAATTTTTTGACAAATAAACAAGCACATTCTTCTCACTGATATTGTATTTTAATTGTAGTGTAGAACCTTGTCATTCCTCTTTTGCCATCGATCACCCCAATAAGGCTTCGCGACCCCCTTAAGAAGGCTTCAAAGGTGTCGCGACCCACATATTGAAAATCACTGTCCAAGAGGTTGTGGACCCGTCTGACATTGAAGGGTTCGTCAAAATGGTTAGTGGCTCTTGTTTATTTTGTTCCTTACCCAGTGTTTTGTTTGCTTGTCCAGTGCAAGCCACCATACGGTGGCCTACACTGAACGCATAGGTCAGGAGCGGTCTTATCACTGTCGTGTATAACCAATATATTATGTTTGGTTTGAGTCCCCATCTTGGGCCGAATAATCTCCAGCAAGCCCATAGTGTTTTGCGCTTGTCTTTCGATGTGATTATCCCAATTTAGTTTGGCGTCAACTATCACATCTAGATATTTCACTTGTTTTACTAGTGTTAGTTCCTCGTTAAAAAGAATGGGTGCCTTGAAACGTGGTAATTTCTTTTTTCGAGTGAATAGAATCATTTCTGTTTTGTTTGGATTAACAGACAGGTCGTTCTTTCTGCACCATTGTTTAGTAATTTGCAGAGCGTTCTGCGCAACTACGCATATGGCGCTGAGGTTTTTGCCACAAACAAGGAGTACAAGATCGTCGTGATAACCCACCGCAAAGTGCCCAGCATCGGCGATTCCGGCAGAAGCGTGTCAAGCACGAGGTTCTATAGGAACGGTGATAAAACTCCCCCTTGAGAACATCCCCTTTCTGGCGGTCACCAAAACGGTCGACTCGCCGAGGTGAGCCTCGATGCGCCTAGTCGACAGCAAACGTACCAACCACCTTGCTATGGTGTTGTCTAGTCCTCTATTTACGATAGCTATAAAGTGTGTTATCGAAAGCTCCCTCTATGTTTTGGAATATTCCTAAAGTGACTTCGCCTTTTTCCAGTCCTTTCTCAATATACCCTATTACAGAGTGTACTGCTGTGTCAACTGATCTACCTAGTTGGTAGGCATGTTGAGTGATATGTAGGGGGCGCCCCGCTAGGGAATTCTCCCTGAGATAACCTTCTTCTAGTTACTCCATGGTCTTCAGTTGGAAGGAGGTTAGACTAATTGGTCTAAAATTTTATGTACGATCTTTGGAATGAAGATGTCACGAATTTTTTCAGGGTTCCAGAACATATCCCAAAGCTAGGCAGGATCTGAAGATGTACATTAAATGCATGACTATTTGGTCCATTCCTTTTATTAAGTATGCAGGGTATATACCATCTGCTCCTAGTGCTTTGTATGGTTGAAAGGTAGTTTCTGCCCACCGAACCCTTTCCACTACAACTACCATTGAGGCTATGTTCCAGTTTTTTTTTCAGCATGTCCATTCAATTTCTGGGTTCCTGTGTAGTCGATGACTGGAAAGAGAACTTCCCTCAGGTGCCTCAGTGTTTTATCCTTCATCTGTGTTTTTACTCCTTCCGGTGTATCAAGACTTTGAATGTCAGTCAGTCCTACTGCAGAAAGGATGTGTCGAAAAACACAAGACACAAAACTTTAGTTCAAACTTACAAATTCAATTTCACTTATTTACAAAGGATTGTGAATTTCTCAGAACGTTTGGCAACTTCCAATAAACATTCCAAAATATAAGTTAAAATCTTTCTTTCAGAACAAACATTGTTATGAAGAACAGGAAGGTAATCCTGTCTTGTATGATGACGAGTTCTGTGCACCCAAAAGGTATTAACAATAAGCTGTTTGGCGAATGCATTTCCATTTTATACAGTGTTGTCAGATTTGTGACATATTCTTCTTTGATTGGAATTATTCTCGTGTCATTGCAATCATAAGCAACATTTCATTATCTCTATTTCTAACAAATTATAATTGAGGAATAGAGCATGATAATCCATTTCCAATATCTATACGTCAACAATTTAACAGGATAAGAAATTTTCAGTCTTAATTTTAATAGCTGTCCATACTTTCCCAAAAATGTTCTAGATTCAATATTTGTTCAATTAACGTTTTCACCAGATATTTGAAAAAATAGAAAATAACGAAGCTGGTCTTACCATATATTGTAATAATTTGGCAGTGTAAGGGTATTCAGAATTTAATGCAAAAATCATTACTGAGAAACACAAAACGAAACGTATCAGCAAACGGCAGAGTAGCAAATCATCTAGTATACCTACAACCCAGAACACTTTACTGCTTTCCGGTTGCAAATGTTTATGTTCTGAATAATCTGAAAATACTAATGAAAATCACCAATTTTTAGAAGAAAAAAAACTCCATTCCCCACATTCATTAAAAAAATTGAAAAAAAGATGATTTTGTATGTCCTATAGTATATTTCCGTATATATTCAATAAACTATTAATGAAATCTGATCAAATACTTTGGAATTGCCTCCTTTTCTCTATATTTAGTTAATGATTTATCCTGTAAACTTTGTTTTTATGGTATTAATAATATGACATAAGAGAGGTAGTTTATTATTCAATGACTAGAAACTAGAAAAGAAAAAAGACAACAGCATTGACTTATTGTGTTCGCATACTGACAAACCAGTGCGTCCAATTATTATTTTATTCGCAATCTGACAACACTGTATAAAATTCAAATGCATTTGACAAACAGCTGATCGACTCGTTTTGGGTGCTGCGAAGTCATCATACAAGACAGGATTACCAACAGGAATTTTTAAATGATAAAACTGAAATGTATCTGTTCTTTTTTTGTATCTGTGCCATGTTCATTGCACATAAGGATGAAGTTGAACAAATAAATTATTAATATTACTTTGAAAATCAATTAACTCCAATCAAATCTGGAAAGATAGAATAAACAAGAGTTCTGTATCATTTACTGAGCCCTATATTTGTTAAACAAACCAACTAAATAAATTTATATATATAATTTCATTAATAAACGACAAGTACTGTGTTTTAAGAATTTTACTTAATAATTGCGATTCGTAACGCGTTTCACTACACCGTAGCTTCTTCAGGCGAATGATTATGCAGAAAAATGTAAATGAGAATATAACTATAAATGTTCTTGAGTAATTAAAAGCTTATTGGTCAACTCCTCCTAGGTGGTTATTTATGACAGGTATATCAATAAAATTAAGGAATAGATTGCTCCCGAAAAGATTCAATAGAGGTGAAGGGCTTAAATCGACTTGTTCATTGATGAGTCTACCTGAGTGTTTGTATTTATTTATTTCTAAAGTTTCCCAAAGATCTACCTTCCAATATTTATTATCTGTATGCAAAATTTCAAACTGTGGGTCGAAAGAATGATTATTTTCTAAGAGATGATTCGAGTAATTTGAATCTGATTTTTATTTGAAAAACTGCGTTTATGTTCCGATATTCTAATATTAAAATTTCTATGTGTTCTACCAATGTAGAAATTATCACAGTCATTGCAATTCAATCTATAAACACCTGATTTATTGTATTTACCTGGTTTGGTTTTATTATTTTTTATATATTTGCCTAAATTATTATTAGTTTGAAAGCTATGTTGAAATTATTGCTACTTAAGAATGATTTCAGTTTCTCACTTGTAATGCCAACGTAGGTTAAGGTGTTGAATTTTTGTTTCAATTTATCGACAGGGTAAACTTCATTCAATGCGATTCTACTTTGTTTTTATTTAAAATATTATTTATTAGTTTGGGATTGTAACCATTATTTTTGGCTATTTGTTTAATCAAATTTAGTTCTTTGTTGAAATTTTCTGGTGATAGCGGGATGTTAATCAATCTATGAATAAAACTATTGAATGCTGACATTTTATGTTGATATGGATGACACGACGAGTTATGTATTATAATATCTGTATGTGACGGCTTATGGTAAATTGCGAAAACATGTTTTCCATTTTTATTCGAAATTGTTAAGTCTAAGAAATATATCGAATTATTGCTTTCTATTTAGGTTGTGAATGCAATTTTTGGATGTAATGAATTTATATGATTTTCGAAAATTTTCAACTGTCTATCTGTTCCTGTGAAGCAAATAATGATATATATTATAACATATATATAATGATAGACGATATCATTATTAAGTAGCAATATCGTTTCAACGATAGCAGTATAAATACTAATAATAATATAGGCAAATATATAGCTTTCAAACTAATAAAATTTAGGCAAACCAGGTAAATACAATAAATCAGGTGTTTATAGATTGAATTGTAATGACTGTGATAATTTCTACATTGGTAGAACACATAGAAATTTTAATATTAGAATATCGAAAATAAACGCAGTTTTTCAAATAAAAATCAGATTCAAATTACTCGAATCATCTCTTAGAAAATAATCATTCTTTCGACCCACAGTTTGAAATTTTGCATACAGATAATAAATATTGAAGGTAGATCTTTGGGAAACTTTAGAAATAAATAAATACAAACACTCAGGTAGACTCATCAATGAACAAGTCGATTTAAGCCCTTCACCTCTATTGAATCTTTTCGGGAGCAATCTATTCCTTAATTTTATTGGATATACCTGTCATAAATAACCACCTAGGAGGAGTTGACCAATAAGCTTTTAATTACTCAAGAACATTTATAGTTATATTCTCATTTACATTTTTCTGCATAATCATTCGTCTGAAGAAGCTACGGTGTAGTGAAACGCGTTACGAATCGCAATTATTAAGTAAAATTCCTTAAAACACAGTACTTGTCGTTTATTATTGATAATGGAATTTTACCAAGTAAAAGCCTCCCAAATTCAAAAAAAAAAAATATATAATTTCATACCTGTTGATCTGAATTAGGAAACGTGCAGCAACTCATGTAGCTTGTGTGTGTACCAACAGTTTTCTTCTTTACAGTCACATCGTCTTCCATACTGAGGGGATAGACAGTTACCTTATTGTCTAGTCCACTAAAAATAGCATCTCATTAAATGTTATTTCCAGAGCAACAATGTTAGTAAATACCCGCAAGCAACCAGATTTCCAGAAGGTGCATAAGCACAGGCCATCACCCAAGTGGTTGGCATAGTTACAGCATGCTCCTTGTTAGTTGTAAATGCATCCCAAATTATCATTTTACCATCCTAACAAAGAAAATAATCGAATACATTTGACTTCGTCACACTGCAGAATATATCGACATAAAAATTGAAATATTATATAGAGAACAAAATTAAATATATATTACAATTTTATGGGATCGAAGACAAACTTTTCTACATAACTTTGAAGTAAACAATGCAGAACATGATGGTGTAAATAAATGAGTATATAAAAATAATTATATATTACTTGAGAAGAAGACACAATATGTCTTTTGTCTGGTGACCAATCTGAACACAATACTTTTGCTTGATGTCCTTTTAGAGTTCTTCGCGGTTTTATATTCATATAATTTATAATATCAATCTTTCAGCCACTGCAGATACTAAAAATAAAAGTATTATACTAATATATCTATTTAATTCATATTATAGTACTAACAAGTGATATCATTCAATTTCTGTCTTTCGTCTTCTAATTTTTTCTTCAATGTTTCGGCTTCCTTCGTTAAAGATTCGATAGTTTCCAGTGGTGGTTTGCTATCTACTTCGCACATTTTGACTAAAAACTATCGAAGTTAATGTCACTAATGATCAAGCTAAAAATATTAAATTTTTCATCAGAATCCTGAACTTGGTGAATTTTAGTATTTGTATTTATGTTTAGTTAGAATTGTCAAAATTGATTATTTTAATTCAGATTTTTCCTCATAGGGTGAACATAGAATATTAAATATCATGATCTTGATCTCATCATAACATAGATTATCATATACTTCTATGCACATTCAGGTGTACTATTTCATTCTTGAAGTAGCAAATGAAAATAATACCTCTGAACATTAAATGTATAATAAAATGTCCAAACCAGAAAAAAGTCAAGGTTTCTTTTTATTGGAACGTTTTGATGTCGATTCCTAAAGTTACTTGATTTTCAGCGTTGTTGCTAAAAAGATGGGAATTTCCGAACTTTATGAAAGCGGAGATTTAAAGAACAAGAGTGAATCGTTCATATTTTGGGTTTCCTATGATTGCCACCAAAAATCCAAGGCAGCTAGTTCTGTTCTATACGAAATGGCTATGTGTCTATTTATCGTCATCCAGTTATCACTCCATATCAGCTTTCAATATGCTCCGACTAAGGTTAAAAAAAAAGATTCTGCCATGTAAAAGATTAAAGACTGTAGAAATTATACCAAAGCAACATCAAAACGCTCTTATGAAAAAAACACCTTAGTCGAAGCGTAGGTGGACATCGCCTACATTGCTAAAATTTATAATATAAACGCTATTAAACTTTTCATAAATTTAATATAGCAGTATCAACAAGTGCTCATTGCTTTTAGATATCAAGTTTTATGGAAATTTAAAAGTGTATATCAAAATGCGAAAAAGAAGTATGACGATGCAATTTTGAAAAGTAAGCAAACATTTATTGGTATGAAGATCCGAAATTCTGACAATAGAACAAAGGCAGCTTGGCAAACTGTCAATGAACTCACAGGTAGATGTCAGAAATCTAAGCCAGCTATTTTTCCTTCAGGTAGTCCCTCAAAAGTAGTAGAGGATTTTAACAACTATTTTGTCAATATAGCACCGAATTTATGCAAAAAATTTCCGAAAAATCCTTCTCAATGTTTTCCCAAAAGAAGTAATAAGAAATCTATCTTCATGTTTGAGGTAACTGAGAGTGAAATCTGCAATACTGTCATGAAAATGAAGAGTAAATCATCTTGTGGGTATGATAATATTCCTATGAAATTAATAAAAATCTATTCACATTCTTTCTGAACCTTTGTCCCTCATAATGAATCGAGCTTTTGTAGATGGAGTTTTTCCAGATCGCCTTAAAATCGCTATTGTCAAACCACTTTACAAGAAGGACAATCTTGAAGAGTTTGGGAACTATCGACCCATAAGTTTGCTTACAAATTTCTCAAAAATATTCGAAAAATCTTAGCTAACAGGTTTATTAAGTTTTTCAAGAAATTTAAAGTTTTTTCTCATTGTCAGCACGGTTTTGTCGGGGGGAAATGTACTGATACTGCTATATTTGAACTGATTCATGCAGTAACAGAGACTTTGGAATCGGGTTGTATCCCACTTGGGGTATTCCTGGATTTTTCAAAGGCTTTTGACTGCGTGCAGCATGATATATTGCTGGAAAAGCTTGAAGCCTGTGGCATCCAAGATAACCAACTACTTCTTATGAAAAGTTACCTGAATGATCGGAAACAGAGACTCGTTACAACAATAGATGATCAAATTTTACGTCCTCTGAACAGAAATTAGTAATGGGTGTCCCCCAAGGAAGTATTCTTGGCCCACTTCTTTTCGTAATATATATAAATGACCTTCCCAACGCTCTTGATGGAGATGTTTACGACTCTCTTGTTATGTTTGCAGATGATACCAATTATCAATCACATTGAGACACTAAGTAAAAGGCTCCACTCAGTTATTTATACACTGAATGCCCTTAAACATCATGTTGATGAAGAAACATTACTACTTGTTTATTTTTCTAATTTCCAGTCGCTGATGGCCTACGGTTTGATTTTTTGGGGTTGCTGCTCGAATGTGAGTAGAATTTTTCGGATCAAAAGTGGGCACTGAGGATCATTTATCGAATGGGTTGTAGGGTTTCTTGTCGAGGTCTTTTCAGGGCAAAAGGATTTATGACCCTTTTGGTCTTTACATTTATAGAAGCTTAGTGTTTGTTAAACAGCATAAAGTCTATTTTTTACAACATGTTCAGGACAACAACACTAGACAAATATTTCCTTACCGGTATCCAAAGTGTCGACTGACGCTTACCCAAAAGCAGGCCGAATATACTTGCCTTAGGTTTTTAATGCGTTACCCAGAGCTTTCAGAATATTAGGTGAGATTAATCTGTTTAAGAAAAGGGTTCGCAATTTGATAATAGATTGTGAACCGTATTGTGTGAATGAGTTTTACGACTATTGTAAAATTTTAGTCGTAAATAATCATTTGTATCTTATTGTGACTTGTTCGTCGAATTTTTGTATTACATTGTACTAGTGTTTTTACGATAATTCTGTTGAATAAATATTTATATTATTATTATTATTATTATTATTACAATTGAGGTTCTAAGACTATATCAGTAGATATAGATAATCGAAAAATGATTCGGAAAGGGTTGAGGCATATGTTGATCTGAAAAAACTCGCTTTAGTCCGGATTAACACGTTCAAAAATGATGAGTACCATTGATTATCGGGAAAACATAACTTTAATACGATTCTCTAAAATGAAACAACCTGTACATTTGAAAGTTTGTGTGTTATTTCCGTCTTCTGTCACCTCACTAACCCAGGAATTTTGCCGAACCCCTGTCGTGTCGATGGAAGGGATCTTTAACGTCCTACACATCTCTGTTAGACAGGACCGACGGCTTTACATCTCTTCCGAAAGATGGATACTCAAGCGATTCCCAGAATCAGAAAAATTGCACCGACTTTGTGGGGATTGAACCAAGGTTACTCTGCGCAGGAGACGAGCATCGTATCGTTTATGCTACCGAGCCGGCTTCATTTGAAAGTAATTTTGAGACATGCATATATAGTTTTTAAATATATTCAACAGGAACAAAGTTAAGGGCAGATTAAGCACAAGGGAAAGTGACACACATTTCTCCTTCATAACAAACAAAAAAATTTGAAAGGTAGTCTAAATCCTTTTTTACTTTCCGCTAGTGGCGCTAGTAGAGGTTGTGGAAATAGTCTATAAGAAAATATATAAGATAGTCTTAAGCGACGTCTGTGGTGGACGTAAGAAATAGGCTAGATGAATAGTAGGAGACTATACCGATGTGACTCTCTGTGACTTGACAAATCGTATTCAATTAGAAAAAACCATGAAGATGACCAGATGAGAGGTAAAAGATGTTTAAAAAATTCGATTATCCAAATATTGACAATTGTAATGAACATGATTTCATAATTATTATATGTCCCTATTTTCAAATTGTAAAGTAAGTACAACACTTTTTCCAGAAAGCTATGAATTTCCGTCTGTTTCAGGTTGTAGGTTAGCCAGATTGAAGAATCGAAATTTTTATTTACCGGCTGTTTAATAGCATTAGTTATATTTACGCTCCAATTAGTCAGCAATGGGTATTATATTAGGAAGATTTAGAGTGAGTATTTGATTTACAACTATTTCAATGAATTTGTGTTAACTTTGCTTTGTTTTTACAGAAGAAGGTTTCAACATATGAGCTGTTGGAAAAATTAGATTCGCAAATAAATGCAATTGAGGATTATGGAAAAAGTACTGAACTGACGCAAAGAAAGGTGGCAGGAAGGTTTCTTCTTGTCTCTATTTTTGTTTATGTAGTTACAGCACTAGTCTTCTACTTCTATTTTTTTCCTCCAACTGTATATGAAAGAATGCTCTACGTAATTCCCCTTATTACCGCCCCTTTAGTGTGAGTATTATTAATATGAATATTTAACGGTTATATAGGTTCTTCTGAATGTATCATGACAAGTATTCATTCTCAAATTGGAAAAGTTCAAACTAAGTATAAAAGAAGATTCAATCACTTACTATTTTTTTAATGCAATATATAAATCCTATCAAAGCATATTAATGAATTTTAGTATTGCAAGTATTTTACATATGTCAAAATTATTGAATTTCAAAAGTTCTTCCTGTTTCTGTATAAATTGGATAATTACTGTTCTTGAAAACAATCTGTTCTGAATGTATTCTAATCATAACATAATATTTCTGCAAAATATATTTATTTTTCTTGAGACAATAAAATATATTAGATAGGACTAAAGTAAGTTTAGAACAATAAGGAAAAACTAGTGAACCATACATAATATTTTATAGAATTCAAGAAAACAAAGAATAAACCTAAGGAAAATCCTTGTCTAATCTGTCGCTGATACATCAGCAACAGTTAGTCTTTAAGTGTGTTGTGAACAGAAAGTGAAAACAAAATGATTGTGTTAACTATAGCGAAATGATAGTTTCAGAGGGGATACTATATGTATATGTTGAAAACCATATGGATAGTCCAAGACTAAATGGCTTATAGTCATATAGACTCATCACACTTAAACTTTGGAATATCTATAGAGAATTCCACTTGAAAATCATAGTCTTACAATGCCTATGACCTGTTTTCCAACGATCTAACATACACCAAATCTTTATCCTGAGACCAAAACCAGGAACCTTCAGAGTAAGATTTTGTATAAGGAACTTATTAAAAATAACAAATTAATTCCATTCATTTCTACAAAGAGGTAAAACAAGGAGGGCGTAGAAAACCTAACGACCAAATTGGTTTCCAAGATTTCAATCCCAAAATAGCTCCTTTTCTTCTCAGTATTGTTTCTCTATAAATGTGATTTTGAAGAATTATAATATACCTGAGTCTGCTTGAAGAACTTGTTAGAAATTACCAGATCGGTAGTCAAACCTTGTTCAATAGTTTCTGAGTTAAAGTGACGAAAAAATTGAGCAATATCATCAGCATAAATGAAATAATTATTGTAGGAATATCGCTCATATAAATTGAATAATGAAGGTGCCAAAACAGAACCTTGTGGAAGATCATTATTAAGAGTGAAAACAACTACTTTTTTCTCCAATGAAAACACGAAGCCTTCTGTCAGACAACATACTTTCGATTAGCACCACCGAGAACATCTTGGGAGAATACCAATGTGGATTTCCGGGGAAACAACCGATCAACTCTTCGTACTTCAACAGATAATAGAAAAATCTTCTGAATATGGAATAGACTTGCACATACTCTTCAACGTCTTGGAATACTAAAATATTTCTGAGAAGTTGAGTAGGCTGATGTTGATAACTGTGAACTGTATGTTGGTAGGACTGTCCTTAATTACTGTGCCAAACATGAGCCCAATCTTGTCAACTAGTTTGTTTACGACAGCTGTTGAAACCAATCGACCTCAGTGATACTTTACGAATTTTACAATTGAAAAAATATTGAACAAAGAGTTTGTCTCGAATTTCGTGTTTTGAACTAAATTCCGTGTGCTGAATCGTTGCGAATGCTGGAAAAGGCTTATGGAGACTGTTTTATCGAAAACCCAAGTGTACGAGCGATACAAAGCCTTTGAAGACGGTCGGAGAGCGTCGAAGATTTGCCTCATTCCGGACGACTGTCGACCTCTTCAACCGACGATATCGTCCAAAAAATCAAGGAAATGGTACTCGAAAATCGTCATGTCAGTGTTAGAGGGATAGCTCGTGATCTCAACATCTCTCGTGAAACCGCTCGTTTGATTTTTGAGAACCAATTAGGCATGTTGCGATAGAGCTGAACTTTCTTCAAAAACAGTAAGGTATGCAGGTAGCTGCAAACATACTGGATCGTTCGAATTCTGATCCCACGTCCATGGGACAGATCATAACTGGTGACGAGAAATGGGTTTATGAATACGACATGCTAAGGAGCCAACAATCATCGGAATGGGTGGGAAAAAAGGAGCCAAAACCGAAAAAACCTCACCAAAGTCGTTCGAAAATCAAGATGATGCTGATTGTTTTCTTCGATATTCGTGGTGTGGTTCATCATGAATTCGTTCGGCAAGGTCAAATGGTCAATGAAGACTTCTATTTAACCGTTTTGAGACGTTTGCGTGAAAAATTTGCTGTGAACGGCCGGATTTGTGGCGAAACAATTCCTGGATTTTGCATGACGATAACGCACCATCTCATCGAGCCATGGTTATTAACGACTTTCAGGCCAAAACTCGATAAATGCCATCGAGTAGCCGCCTTATTCGCCTGATCTAGCTCAGTGTGACTTTTTTCTTTTCTCCACACTGAAATTGCCGCTCCAGGGAACCAGGCCATCGCTGAAAGCGCCTTTAAAAAATGTTTTTACGATTGAAAAAAATGTGTATCGCTTCAAATGCAGCATATTTTGAAGGAGATTCAATAAATATTGAAGTGGATTAAGATTTTTGCGGTTTATTTCAAATTTTTTGCCACAGAGTGTACTGTTGAATACTCAAATAATATTTTTTCTATGAACATTAGATATTGTAACTAGGGAATGCAATCTCGGTATACCAAGATCTTGCAATACTGAGATCTCGCACCTATTCTGCAAGATCAATCTCGCACCCAAAATCATGCGCGATCTCGCAACATTTGCAAGATTGGTATTATGTCAATTTTGGTTGGCTTTCAGTGCTTTCACATGTTGTTGACTTATGTAAACAATGTACCTATTCCCGGCGGCAACACGTGGCGCTAGGGCAACAGTGCCATAGGGATGAGTAAGGCGTGACGTTTTCCGGTTGTCGTAAATTTATCATTGTTTTGTTGCAAGTCTGGACGTGTCAGAGTGCATGGCAATCTGCAGATTTATAAACTTTTCCAATAACAGTTGAAAATAGTTCCTTGTGTGTTTAAGTTCTCTCGGTCTATTCGTTTTGTGTAAAATGACAACAAAGCTAGTTTATAAAGAGCTTCAAAGTGGATCAGAGGTATGGAAATACTTTTTGAAGGCAGAGGATAGACAAACTGCCCAGTGCAAATTGCGTGAGTCTATTTTGAAAACAACGGCACGATCTCCCAAAGGCTTACATGTACATCTACTATCCAAACACAAAATTGATACTTCTCATAAAAAAGTGACAGAAAACATGACTCTGGTTCCATCAAATTCTTCAATGCTGATCAATGCTTCCGCGTCAGTAAGCCTACCTCCTCCAACCGGTACGAAGAGGCAGGAAATATCTGATTACTTTTCGTCCCTACAAAAAGTTTCTTTGGAGGAAAGAGTTTCAAGGATGATTTCTAAAGATGGCATGACTTTTAGATCTTTTTGCACGTCGAAAAACTTGAGAGAATTATTTGCGACTAGTGACTACAAATTACCTGCATCGCCTAACTCCATAAAACAGATTGTTATGGATTATGGCATGAGTTTGATAATGAAAGTTTCGCAGGATCTTGTGAATCTAAGAAAGAATAACCATAGATTCAGCCTTACTTTCAATAAATGGAGTTAATGCAAAAACAGGCGCTTCATGAATGTGAATGTTCATACATTTTCAGAGAATAAAAATATGTTCTGGAATTTGGGTCTTGTGCGCATAGTAGGAAGGATGCCTGCAGAAAGTTGCATAACTATTTTGAAGAAGAAATTATCAGAATATGGCTTGTCATTAGATGATGATATAGTAGATATTACTACAGACAGGGCCAGTGTAATGGTGAAGATGGGGCGACTAATGAATCCTCTTCATCAGCTATGCTACGCTCACGGCATTCAATTGGGAGTTGTAGATGTGATTTACAAATCAATACGTGGAAACGAAACGCAAAAAGAAAGTACAAAAGACACAGTCCTAGCTCAGTCAGATGTGGAGGAGTTTTACGATGAAGAATTTGATGACATTATTGATAATGAAGAATTTGACTGCAGATTACTCACTGTGAATACAGTTGACTTAGTGCCAGAATTTGATCACCTTATCAATAAAGTAAGACAAGTAGTCAAAATTTAGAAAAAATCACCAACGAAGAATGACATTCTTCAGAAATATATGAAGGACGAATTCAGCAAAAATGTGCAACTCGTGCTGGACTGCAAAACACGCTGGTCGAGTCTTGCAGATATGATTTCCACATTTAATAAGGTTAAGCAATGTCTAAGCAAAGCCTTGATTGATTGCAATCTTGGATCGAATATAAAACATAGTTTCTCAGACGAAGAATGTCGTGCTTTATCAGATTTAGAACTCGTATTCCAGCCTATAAAACTGGCAGTGGAAGTACTATGTCGTCGAAATTCAGATTTGTTAACTGCAGAAAGTACTCTGCAATTTATGGTGAAAAAGTTAGAAGAATTTGGAACACCAGTAGCTCCAAAAACTTGCTGAATCATGAGGGCTCGGATTAATGAACGCCGAACATTTATGACTGCAGCAGTGTATTATTTGACAGACCCTGTCCAATACGACGTATATTTCAATCAATCTACTTGTGATCAAACTTTCAAACTGCCTCCAAAATCTTCAATCAAAAAAGAAATAATAAAGTTAATCGGAAGATTACACTAGAACAGTACCAAAGATGACAATATTGCAGTCAATATACAGAACAAACCCTCTACATCTTCAGTTGCAGATGAAGCCATGAATGAAGGTGATGATGACGATTCAATTCCATTAGCTGCAGTGAAAAAAATTTAGAGCATGAAATGGGGAACGCTTCTCTTAGTCTTGATGAGGAATTGGAAATGGCTTTGAAAGAGCGTTCGCAAAAACGTGTGGCACCTTTGTCATCGTCACTTGATATGATTTTGAAGAAAGAAATCAATTTGTACGAGTCAGGAGGGTCAAAAGGACAAAATCTACAGTTCGCTCACCAATGTCTTTTATCTGTAGTAGCAACAAGTGTCGGGGCAGAACGGGCGTTTTCCTCAGCTGGTTATCTGGTATGCAGCATTCAGAGTCGGTGGGCAGATGAAAACCTAGATACTTTTTGCTTTTTGAGGAGTTATTGTTAAGGTTTAGAATAATATGTTACTTTTTGAATAAATTACTGGTTAACTTGAGATTTTATTTCTCTATTCTGCTCCTGAAGAACAATTTGAGCCAATAGAAATATAAATGATAGGAATTTTCCTACATTTTCGATGATCATTTCTTTACAATGCGAGATCTCGCACAATACCCAGTTTAGAATTCCTGAATCTCGCGAATACCGAGATTGATATTTAGATGCGAGATTGTATTCCCTAATTGTAACATTAAATGTGGTTCTATAAATTTAAATAGAAAATTTTACGTGTTACAATTTTTCTTTCTCATTTTTGTAATTGGATAGCTTCATTCGACCATGACATGCTATTCAGCCTTATGTTACATCCACAACAATTTTTTTTCTCTTATGGTGTGATCAAATTAGATGGATAATTGAAAATGTCTAAACAAGAAAACCTTAGAAGTGTTTTGAAAATGGATTCTTCTGGAACAACTCTGTGCAAGTTATTGAGTTTTTAAACTTTATACGCGTTTTACACGACATCATGATTCCGAAACGACGCTTAAATTAACTAGGCGAAAGCGTAGAAACTTTTTCAACTTTTATTTTGTATTTGCTGACTTACAATCGCAATTTTGTAAATTTATGTTAATGAAACATTGACCTTCGAATACCAAAAAACAAAACAAATTTCTTCATATTTCCAGCATCATATCAATGAAACGTCTTCTTACCTGGTGGTACAACAGAAAATTGAGGAGAAACTATAATAAATTGTCAATGCTAAAAGAGCAAAAAAAGAAAATGTTAGATAATGTTATGGAAACTGAAACCTACAAAGTGGCGAAGAAAATCCTGGAGAAATTCGCGCCAGAAGAGGTGATAACGAGGAAATCTCCGACGAATTTGGAAAATTCGTTGGCTTTGTCAAGGCCCACTGCGGTTGGTAAGTCGCCAAGACGATATTTTCTGTTCGATTAGCTCCATCTAATAATAAACGTCGCTTCTAAAAACTACTCGCGGTGTAAATTTGATTTATCAACATGAATATTGAAGAGGCGTTTGACCTTGATTAAGTTGCACCAGCGTTTAATATATACGGTAATTGATCATTTTTCACGCTTGTCTACGCGGAAGTACATTCAATTCATCATTTACATTAATTCAACAAGCTTTCTACTTATCGTTTATTCCAACGTTCACGGATTTATTGGAATGGAATTCTTTTTACAGGTTGGACGAATATCAATGGTTTAGTACGGTAGCTAGATTTTTAATTTTTTTATTCAACATCCTTTGGGATACTGGCGGGTTGCCCCATAATTAGTATCCACATTACAATATTATGAAATGATAGTGAAAATATATAACAATTATAATCACTTAAAACATACAAAAAACAAAATGTATCAGCAGAAGAAACGGTAACTTAAAAATATTAATCGTTAATACATACAGTACAACTTCACTAGTCCGGGCAAATATCATTCCCGCGCATGCCCGAATTTCTGAAGTGACTTGAATTTGTTTCATTTTGAAAATAGAAACAACCCAAAATCTGCTAAAACCGAGTTAATTATAAAAATATTTGAAAGTTGAACAAAAAATAGTTGATTATAAAACAGAATCAAATTATAGAATCTCCATTCATTATAATCTTTCCTCATAGAAAATATAGAATCTAAAAATTAAACTAGTGTACATAAACAACATGCTATTCCTTATGACGTTTGAAATATCCATCGATTTTACTCTGAACCTTTCTCGATGCTGCCATCTGAACTGATTTTGCCTTGAGCCTTTTCAGGATAATACATCTTGTATAGGAAGATTATTCCGTTCGGCCCAACTGATAATTAGGGAGAACATTGACAGTATCTGCATGTTTCACTTTTACCACACTATTTAAACCATCCTCTGAGTCAGAAGATTCCTCTACGTTTTCAATATTCCTTCCTAAAGCATCCTGTATAAGCTCTTCAAATCATTTTCACTGATTGGACGAAGTTTCTTCTGAAGCCCTGAGAATGGAATATTTTCATCATCTGATTCTTTTACTTCTGTAGTGTCATGCCACAATGCTGTCCAACTTTTTTTAATATTTTTTGAAGTAATGGCTTTCCAAGATTGGGCAAGATTGTTCACGGCATCTTTCAAATTATACTGCTTCAAAATGGAAGTTATCTCTTCACCTTCATGCGAAATTATATGATTAAAAAAGCATTTTCTATACGACACTTTAATGTTTTGAATTAAATTCTGATCCATAGGTTGGAGAATGGCAGTACAGTAGGGTGGCAAAAACATAACTCTGAAGTTTGGATCAGTATTAACCTCTTCCTCAGGTGGGTGTGATGGTGTATTGTCTACCAACAACAGAGCTTTAGATGGCTTGTTAATCTAAGTTAAAACTTCACCTCGGGGATAAAAGATGCTTTAAACCATTCATTAAATAATGGTCTGATCATCCACCCTTTAGTAGATGCTTTGTAGATAATTGGTAGTGAACTTTCGTTTTTAAATGCTCGTGGATTTGCCGCTTTTCCCAAGACTAGTAAAGGTAATTGGTGAGTTCCAGCCGTGTTGCAGCATGGCATGAATGTTAAACGGTTTTTTGACACTTTTCGACCTGGTGCTGATTTTTTCCCTTGATGAACCCAAGTTGTGTATGGTAAAAATCTCATCAACATGTCATCATTTCAATGTTTTCATCGATGACAGCCTCTATGGAACGTTCACTGCGTTCATCGCCTTGGATGCTGATATCACCTCGTTTGAACTTTACAAACCACTTTTCCATCGTTGATTTTCCTGGCGCAGTGTGCGAATAATAATAATTATCAAGACATGCTTTGGTTTCAATAGGCGTGACGATAGTATGACATAATCAAAGATTTAATGACTTTAGGGGAGAATACACATTCAAAGGATTAAAAAAAAAAGATTTAGTTTTATTTAAAAAATTGAGATTATTAAGATTTTCAATAAAATAAAAGAGTAAAATACTGCAATCGGCCATTTTGACTGAAACGCCAATCACAGCGCAAGACGTCATACTTATGTAAACACTGTGTTTTGATTACCAACTACTGATTGCGCGTTACGATCGATTTTATATTCGGTTTTGTGATTTATCGACTTTACAACACGAATCTATCTATGACAATGGAACCAGGCTTTGTTAAGGCAAACAGCTCAAATTTGCCCAGAATCGATTTATTGATGTTGGGCGAGTTCCTCGCAACAAATAAAGAATTTTGCTCGTCCGAATTTAGAAACGTGAAAACCTCTTTGAAAGTGTATTTCATTTGTATTTATCTTTAACACTAGATACAAATATGACCTAGTAGTAGATTCGTTTTAAACTCGTAGAGGTTTATTTTCTTTTACTTTCATAGGTTATTTTCACAAAAAACTTGTCATTATTTTTGAGGTTAGCTCCCTTGCAGTACAGGTATATGTTTGCTATTTTAGAGTTATTACCTAACATACATACTCAAAACATTTATACTTGGTCTTGATGGGTTACTATTACCATCCTGCTTGATTTCAAATGGTGATGTAGAAACAGAATGAAGACACGGCTTCAATGGTGATGTCACCTGATTCACCAAATTAACTTTTGTTAGGTTAGCTTTACTTCAAAATCTTTTACATATGTTTACTTCAATTGCGTTATCCAACTTTCTTGGTGGTAATTGGGGAACTTCATCAACAATCTGCTGAACTGTAAAACAAATGTTTTGTTATTTAAGTGCAATGTTATAATTATGAACGCAAATAGAAAATCTATGTAGTTTCATAACCAGTATCACAGAATGAATCTCAAACGTAGAGCATTTCTTGAGATTTGTACAAAGTAATGCCGCTATATAAGATAATCTGTAATACGGGCCTAAGTATACCAACAATGTATGCAATAATACTGAATTAACATTCTAATAACTAAGTTAGTAAACTTTACCTGAACTGATGCAATTTCTTTTGAACTTGATGGCTCTTTAACTATAGTACTTTTTCCAAATTGCGTTTCACACTCTTCAAGAATCATCATCTTTCGTTTTTTAACTATATAGGGTCGCTCTGTTGTGTTAAATGTTTGTGTTTTCCTGTCTGGTTGGCAAGTAAATTTTGTGGGCATACATCCTGGTTTCATACGTACTTGTGATACCGACCCCATCATATGGAATTTCATATAATTTTCCGTATCATTTGGCAACTGAAAACTGCAAAGGTAACAATTAAAAGTGATAATAAGAAATGACTAGTTATTCCATAGCCTTAACATTTCAACTACATTAAGTTAAAAATCTATCAATACATGATGACATACTCATATCAAATGATCTTCACAGAAATAAAGTGGCGAATTTGTCTTTACATCGCCGTGCAAGCTTTAACCATTTATCTCTTATTTTCTTGTATGGGACATGTACAAACATCCTGTTGGGTGTCGTTATTGATGTATTTTTTCACTGAGGTACTGCACATCACTTATAAACTTTAGAATTCATTTTTAACTCATGAAATATGCAACGTTTACGTAAGTATGACGTCACACACGACGCCATGACACGGCGAGCTGTTTTCGCGCAATATTTAAAAATGATTATAAAAGTGGCTTTAAACTTCCAAAAACTTTAGTTTATTACCGAAATAAAGGTTTTGTTGTAAACCGTAGATGTGTATCCACATTACGGAAGAGGATTTCAAAATATTTCGTCATGCCTATTGTATTCTTTTCATTAAAAAGTAATGTTTAATTAACACACGGAATTCTCTGTTATCCATTTCTCCAACAATAACAGAGGTTGATTCACTTTTTTATGCTACATCTCGCGAATTAAACGGTTGGACAGCTGAAAGCTTTTCACTCTTGTCTAGTTAAGGTTAGTACTAATTGAAAATCATGTGGATTTGACCCTAGTAGCGCCATCTGTATATCAGCCTACGAACTTTTCAGGACATCTAGTATGTGAGTGACTTGGGGTATCGGATAATTGAAAATTGCAATGTCATAATGAATACTCCACATATTTTTGAAGATATCAAACATTCAATGGGGAATCGATTGGAATCATGTATTTAATCAGGTTGTTACTTTATTCATTCAGTTGAAGGTCAAAATTGTAGCCGATGCTTGTTTTTATTATGAGAATTTTCCCCGAAATGAATGAAAAATTCTATGATTTACCTTCAACAGGTTGGCAATCACTACATCAAACAATAATGAATGATGTAATTTTGAATTTTGTTCAAATTTCATAATAACGAAAAACAAAAGTTTTCAGATGGGAGTTACTTTTTTTTCTACTATATTATTTCCTGTAGTTGTTCTACCAGAACAAATATTTCTCGACTAGAAAGCACAACACCGTATTCAAGGCGTATTCATATATCAAATGTTCCACCATTGTTTTCGTTTCGCCTTGAAATATTTTCGTGAATGAGAACGACGCTCGAGTTTATGAATAAACAATAATTCATTTACTGACTGTTGTGGATTTAATTTTGCAGATTAATTTGATGTTGATGTATAGAGTGGCCCAAATTCGAATTTTATGGTTTTCAAAAAATTTTTTGTTCGCGATAAATGACTAGAGAGGAGTGAGACAATTGATATTATCATTCTGATTTTTATTTCAGTTTTGTTGACATTCATACTTCAAAATTAGCAAATTGTTGGAAATACAGTAAAAGTTCCTTATTTGCGCTTCCTACATTTGCGTTTTCACTATTCGCAGATAAGAAAACTTCTACCCATTTCCTATATTCGTGGCTAAAAATTTCTTTATTCGCGGATCTAATCGGTACATTGGTACAAACAAAGTCTAGGGAACACTTCTGAATTTCGATATATCGTATGTAGAGTGCCGCAATACATTTCAGTTTTTTTTATAAAAAACTGAAAATGCAGCAGATGCGACGCTGCTTTATAATTATTTCATGTATTCAGTGTTTGAAATCAGTTAGTTGGCACTTTGTTTCTGTTGTAAGCACAAATAAAAGATTCAAGTTTTGTGAGTCGAGCATGGAAAGACGACATTTGACTAGAGAAGAGATGTTACGAGCCGTTGGCATGCTACAAGCTGGGAGCTCACAACGGGAAGTATCCAGGGTTCTGGGAAGTAGCCCAAGTGTCATAAACCGTTTATTGTCGCGTTTCAATGAAACAGGTAGCGTAGAAGAACGCCATACAGGTCGTTTCAGGATTACTACAGTCGCCCAAGACCGATTTTTGGTTTTACAAGCCAGAAGAGATCGTACTACCACAGCATCTCAATTAGCTCAAGAGCTATCACGAGTTCATAATGTACAAATTTCTGACCAAACTGTGAGAAATCGACTGCACGAAGGTCAACTCCACTCCAGACGTCCCTTAAGAGTTCCACAACTGTCCCATGGAAATCGCGCTGCTCGTTTAGCTTGGTGCCAAGAACACGTAAACCGACATTTGAGCAAGGCATAAAATACCCAAGTTGTTGGCACTTACCTATCAAAACTTTTGACAGATTTAATTATTTTTTTATAAACTCGATTTTTGAGGAACATTTAAAAAAATTGTAGCTCGTAGATCTTTTGCACTACAGACACAATTTTTGCTTGGGTGGATAGGAGAAGAATCAATGAATTTTTTAAGCAATCTATACATGTCAAATGTTTATTGCGTTGTTTTGTATGATTTTTTTCAATTTGACCATTTTCAAACAGCAATAACTCAATTATTTCAAATTGCTCGTGCCAATTTTTATATCGCCATTAGGTGAAGCGTCAAATTTCAGATAGATTTGTATAAGCACGTACTATACCCATCTCTTATAGTTCCGAAATGATTTGGGAATATATTGAATTTTGATGATTTTACAAGAACTAACAGAGAATGCTTTGAAATATTTGAATCAAGTAGCTGAACTGGCTACGCTCACCTGACAGGTGCCTAAAATTAATGTACTTGTCACTTCAAACACGAGCTGTAGATCGGCAGCTAACAGAAATATTCGAGGATAGATGGTGGGGTAATCAAGGACCAAATTTATGGCCTCCGCGTTCTCCGGACCTGACGTCCCTAGATTTTTATTTATGGGGCAAAATCAAGAGTGAAGTGTATCTTATTCCTGTAAGAAGTAAAGAAGAGTTACTAGAGCGCATTCATACTGCTTTTCGTAATATTGATCCTGAGGAAACTAGGAGGGCAACTTATCATGTTCGTATACGAGCTGTCAAGTGTATCGAGCAAAATGGGGCCCATGTTGAACATTTATTCAGATCGTAAATTAGTTTTCTCCTATGATGTTTGCTATCATTTATTCGTATTAATGTAATTTACTTCGATGATTGGTTTTTGCTTAGTTCCTACAATTTTTATTCATCCGAATTGTAGAAAATTGCTTCTAATGCTTCGAAATTTTATTTTACTGATAGATGGTAAATTTGGAAATTGGTTATTGAATTGCCTGCAATTTCTACCCACTATTTGACATTCTTAAATGAATTAAAAAAGATTAAATATATTTTCGTTTGAATAACTAGTGGTTTTATTCCAAATGTGTTGTATTTTTTGGATATTTTCAATCTGAAATAACTACAATTCTTGTTGAAATATCGAATGCGAATGAACGAAGTGACAAGTACATTAATTTTAGGCACCTGCCAGGTGTGCGTAGCCAGTTCAGCTACTTGATTCAAATATTTCAAAGCATTCTCTTTTAGTTCTTGCTAAATCATCAAAATTATTGCTGTTTGAAATAGGCCAAATTGAAAAAAATCATAAAAAACAACGCAATAATCATTTGCAACAATCCACCTAAGCAAAAATTATGTCTGTAGTGCAAAAGATCTACATTTGACATGTGTAGACCGGAAATATATATATAAATATATATATATATATATATATATTATATATATATATCAATATATGATATATATATATATATATATATATATATATATATATAGCTGAAATTTTCAACTATATATATATATATATATATATATATATATATATATATATATATATATATATATATATATATATATATCATCATATATATATATATATATATATATATATTTTTATTATACATCTAGAACCGATATTTGAGCAAGAAGTTGTACAGATATGGTTGAAAATTGGTGGGTAGGTAGCTTAGAGCCAGGAGATTTTTGTGAGAAATCAATATCAAAAATGTGAAGTGAACTAAATAAAAAGGAAGTTTATGATACTTTAATGAAGTGATGATGAAAATGGTGGTTTATATTTGCCCCTGGTGGAACTGGTAAGACATTCCACATGTCAGTAGTTTCAGCCACTGTTCGTGCGGAATAGCAGCATCATTGTTAGAAAGATGCCGTACGGCTTAATCAGCATTAAAGCATTAAAATTACCGTTAAATCTTCAAATTATTGAAGAACCAACGTGTAATATTAAAACACTCAGCAATGGCCAAAGTTTTATCAGCATCGAAAATTATCGTCTGGGACGAATGCGCAATGGCGCATAAACGTGCATTAGAAGCACTTAACCGTACATTGGAAGATTTACGCAATGACTCGACATGTTTTGAAGGAGCAAGGATTTTACTGTCTGGAGATTTCCGCCAAACACTGCCAGTAATTCCAAGATCTACGGCTGCCGACGAATTAAACGCTTGCCTTAAATCATCGAATCTATGGCGCTATGTGAAGAAACTGCAGCTGACAACAAACATGAGAGTTACATTGCTTACTGATACATCTGCTGAAGATCTGCGGAGCAATTGCTGACTATCGGTAATGGTCAAGTACCTGTCGATGAATCGAGCGGATTCATATCATTTCCAAATAATTTCTGTAATTTTGTCTCATCTAAAGACGAACTTATCAACATTGTATTTCCAAACATTATTTCTAATTACGAAAATAATGAATGGTTGAGTGAGCGGGCAATTTTAGCTGCTAAGAATAAAGATGTAGATGACCTGAATTACATAATTCAAAACAATGCATTCATTCAAATCTATTGACTGCGTTACAAATGGAGATGGAGCCACCAACTATCCAATTGAATTTTTAAACTCCTTGAATGTGCCTGGCTTACCACCGAACAATTTAATCCTAAAGGTTGGCTCCGTAGTAATCATGCTTCGAAACATAAACCAACCAAAACTGTGCAACGGTACGCGTTTGGTGGTTAGAAAATTGATGAACAATGTAATTTAAGCGCCGATACTGAAAGGAAAATTCAAAGGCGAGGAAGTTCTCATTCCGAGGATGCCGATGATTCAACCGATATGCCGTTTGAATTTAAAGACTTCAATTTTCGATCCGTCTTGCATTTGCCATGACCATCAACCAATCACAAGGCCTATCCTTAAAAGTTTGTGGTTTGAATCTAGAACATCCATGTTTTTCCCATGTGGCATGTTCGGGTCGGAAGACCATCTGCGTTGTTTGTTTTGCGCCTGATAATAAAACAAAAAATGTCGTGCTCACAAGGTACTTAAGTGAAGAGCAACCTATGTACTAAAATACAGAAATAATAATGAATGATTAATGTAGGTAGTTGATTTTTTTGTATTTTTCTAATAAAAAATTAATAAATTCCAAAATCTGCTTATTTATTGCCGTTAAGGCGGAACAGAGTTCGCCGGATCAGCTAGTAATTTATTAAAATTATTGAGCTATCTGAAATATAAACATTGTTTGATTATTATATATTTCAACGCATAGAATTAAGCGTAAGTTGAGTATGCAATTGATTCAATTTCATTTTCGAAGAGAACCTTAAAACACATTCGTCAACGTTACTGACTACAAACTTTAGACGTATAAAGTAGATATTTTATTTAAAACCAGGACAGAAGTATTCGCAAGCAACAAAAATGACAGAGAATATCGATGTCAGGTAGCTGGATTCTTCCTGGAGATTTGTACGAGGGTTTCTATAGAAAATCCTGCAATAAATTGGTCTCTGCTCCAAGACAAAATCATAGAATTTATTTTTGAATTTGCACGCGTACCACTTATCTAAGGGATCTGCATACTCTGAGAGGCTGCAAGTATATGTGATGCAGGGTTGTCGTACATACACGATACACCCTACCTACCTACCTACCTTGGTAGGATGTACTGTAGCATATATAGATATTAGTTTTCCGCACAATATACATTATTTTGGTCAAGGTTTGGGTTAGGTTTAGTTAGGTTCTTTTCTATACTATCAATGAAAAAACTCATAGTTATTCAAAATTGCGAGTTTATTGGTTGTTACAAAACGAAAGGGTTACATATGGTGTTAAACTTAACTAAGGAGTGACTTTAGATGTTGAAGCGTGGCACTGCATGTCCTCAGCATACTCATCATAAGATGGTACTTAACTACTGAGTGCTTATCGCAAGCTTGATGACATATGATCGTCAGTTAGTCGATTGCGATATTTCGACTTGATTATCTTTATTTCGGAAAATGCAGACTCGCACAATTAAGTTTATCTAAACATTGCCGTCAGTTGAAGGGCGATTTGCCTTAGATTCGGATATTTATCTTCAGATATAAACACCAGAAATTTGTATCAGATGCTGTAGCTTTGAGATGTATATCTGATATAATCTGCACCAACTCATTTTCAACAGAACATGAGTTCATATTAATGTTACCGTTTCCACTACGGTATCTCACCATAGATCGCTCTAGGCCCCTTCGAATAAGCGTGTTACCGTGTTAACCACGCTTCCTTAATCATAGATCGCCTAGTAGGCCCTTTAACAGGGCTAGGCACACAACGTACTCTGGGCCTACCTGAACCGAGGGTTTAAATATCCGTGCATTTCGGAGACTCCCGGACTTTCTCTTCAACAACCTCTTCGAATTCACACTGCCTTAGAAAACCGGCTGCAGCACGCGTTGCCTCGAGCCGGCTTTCCGTACCCACGCCACCGACCATATTGTCAAACCGCCGTTGTTTACCAACGAACCACGTGTTTTTATTTCATTTTAATTTTACGTTTATAAAAAGTGTTTGTGTTAATCATCGGTGTTTCCATCATGTATGTGACCCCATCCCGGTAGCATTAAACTGACTTTCTATTCAATAGCTAATTCCTCAATGTTTTTACATGAAGAAGGATAACTCATAAATGAAGCTATATTTGCCAATTTACTGTAATCATAAAAAGCATATCGAATTGTCCCAAAATATTTGATAATTCAGCCTCGTAAGTATCATTATTCAACTGAGGAATCCTTGCTTTCAAAGACGGAAAATGTTTCAGATCCTTTCTTTTCAGTAGATCTATCATAAGTTGCAATTTACTTTTGAATGCGTTTACTGCGCTAATCATCTCAATAATAGTTTTTCCTTTTCTTGAAGCTCCAAGTTAATGGTGTTTAAGTGCATTGTGATGTCAGTCAAAAATACCAAATCAGTCAGCAATTTTTCGTTTTTCAACATGTAACCTCTCTAGGAATTTTCCGCGACTCAACTACCGTGTGAAAAACTAAATCAGTGTGTACAGCTGACTACCTATCTTCCAACTGCAACTTGAAGAGCCGCCGTGGCAAGCTGCGTGCACGGATGGAATTCACAATATTTGTTGCAATGTCCATAATTTCCTCCGTCTTTAAAACTTTTGAACACAAAACTTGTTGATTTATATATATATATATATATATATATATATATATATATATATATATATATATATATATATATATATATATATATATATGTGTTCAACGAAAATTTGACCCCCTATAACTCCGAAATGAGTAACATTAGCGAAAAACACCAAGACACGTCGATTTTTGGTTCGAGGGGAGCATTTTCGAAATAATTCGAAACTTGTCAGATCAACCCCTACCCCAGCAACCCTAATTTCGAAATTTATCATAGGGAATAAGGGTCAGAGTGGCACCTTACTGTAAAGGTCTGTCAATTCTCCATTCTGATTTGTCATTTTAGAATTTTAAATTAACATACAGGGTGTCCCAACCGAGGTAAAGTTGAATTCCTGCAAATCCCAAATACTAAATGAAATCGATTTATTTTGGCATAATGTTTAATGCGCAGGTTTATGCTCGGTCTAGAAAAACGACCTACACTTGTGAATTTGGAGTTGGTGCAATCAACCCCCTATTTCCAGCATCCCCAACTCAAAAATCATTCGATCGAAAATAGGTCAAGTGGCACCTCGTTGGAAAGGTATTTCAATTTTCTCTTCGAATTTGGTATTTTCGAAATTCAGAATCAGCATACAGGGTGTCCCGGAGCAGGAACACTGAAAACCCAAATAACTTTTTGAAACTGGTTCATTTCGGTATAATACGAGAACATGTTTATGTTTGATTCGAGAATAAGACTCTCTTGCGTGAATATGGAATTTTTGCAATCAATCTCTTCCATTCAGCATCCCCAACTCAAAAAATCATACAATTGATTACAGGTTGAGTGGCAAAATTCCAGAAAGATTTTTATATTTTCTGAATCACTGAGGCATTGGTTTCAGTTTGGCAATCGAGGTTTTCTGGCGTGAGGATCAGGATGAGGGGATGATGGAGAAACTGATTGGATGCTCATCTAAACAGGAAAACGAGATTTATTGAACTTGTATTCAATTGAAAACAAAAAACTAACTTGATTATTACGACAATTGTTCAAAATGACCTCCGCCCACCTCCATACAGTTATACAGACGATTTTCGAACTCTCTTCTCACATTAGCGAAAACTTCAGGAGTCAAAAGTCGGCATTTTGTGATAATCCTCATCCGCAGCTCCTCCAGGTTTTCTGGTCTTGTGGCATAAACTTTAGATTTTAGATGGCCCCACAAAAAAAATCTAGGGATTTAAATCTGGTGACCTGGCTGGCCACTCAACAGGTCCTCTTCTACCAATCCACCTTCCTGGGAAATTTTCGTCTAAATATTGGCGCACCCGAGCATCATAATGCGGAGGAGCACCGTCTTGTTGAAAACGCATTTCGTCCTCAGAAAGAGTTGGATCGTTCTGTAAAATTTCTGTCAATCTAGGATGTATGTGTTCCTCTAACAACTGTAGGTAGCCATTTCCATTCAGATTACCCTCAATAAAGAAAGGCCCAACTAGATGATTGCCAAAAATTCCTGCCAAACGTTCAACTTCTGAGGCCTTTGCGTGTGGGCCTCTCTAAACCAATGAGGATTCTGTGTGTCCCAATATCGACAATTATGTCTATTCACTTCACCACTGAGCATAAAGGTGCTTTCATCAGAAAAACAGATGTTATTCAGAAAATTTGGATTAGCGTTTAGGTTTTCACTCAGATTTTCACAAAACTGTAAACGACGATCTGGATCATCTTCGTTTATTTCATGCACTAATTTTACCTTGTAGGGTGAAATTTGTGATGTTTCACGATTCTATGGACAGTTGTAGCTGATACACCAGTCAGACGAGATAGTTTTCTGATCGAAGTAGTATTCTCCATTTGTAGATGACCCACTACTGCCACTTCCGTTGCCTCATTTCTGACAGGACATGCCACTTCATGTGTTTTGTTTGCCACCGAACCCGTAGCTAGGAATTTGTCAACCAAATATTTAACGTACTGGTGACTGACTCCCCTTTCTCTTTCAGGATGGTTCCTATCGAATATCCTTGCCGTTTCTTTGGCACAACTGTTATTTCGAAGATACGTCGATACAATTTCGACCCTTTCCTCAGTGGAATAAACCATTTTCAGATTAATTTCAACTGACGAACAACAACAATAATGAGGAACTGATCTGAATAATAATAATATTTCATTGCAAAATGAGAAATAACAGATGACTGCACGCCAGATGGAAATGAAAAAATGTGAACATTTTCAATGCAGAAATCAGCTTTATTTCTTCGTAATTGATGCTCAACACATCGTACCCCAATACTTTTAACAGTTTCGAATTAATTTTAGTTGATAATTTCAAATGACGATATTGAATTTTTCGAAAGCGACATCCTGTATGGAGAGCCGAACTGAATGAAATGCTTTAATCATTCTGGAATTCAAAAACCTTTCTGAAGATATGCCACTTGAATTATTTGTATGATTTTCAAGTTGGGGATGCTGAATGGAAGGGTTGATTGCAAAAATTCTATAACCACACAAGAAAGTCCTATTCTCGGATCAAACATGTTCTCGTATACCGAAATGAACCAGTTTCAAAAGTTATTTGGATTTTCAATGTTCCTGCTTCGGGACACCCTTTATGATGATTCTGAATTTCGAAAATACCAAATTCGAAGAGAAATTGCAGTACCTTTCCAACGAGGTGCCACTTGACCTATTATCGATCGAATGATTTTTGAGTTGGGGATGCTGGAAATAGGGGTTGATTGCACCAACTCCAAATTCACAAGTGTAGGTCGTTTTTCTAGACCGAGCATAAACCTGCGCTTGCATTATGCCAAAATAAATCTATTTCATTTTGTATTTGGGATTTCCAGAATTCAACTTCACCCTTGGTTGGGACACCCTGTATGTTAATTTAAAATTCTAAAAATGACAAATCAAGGTGGAGAATTGACAGACCTTTTCAGTAAGGTGCCACTCGACCCTTATTCCCTATGATGAATTTCAAAGTTAGGGTTGCTGGGGGTAGGGGGTTGATCTGAGAAGTTTCGAATTATTTCGAAAAATGCTCCCCCTCGAAACAAAAATCGACGTGTCTTGGTGTTTTTCGCTAATGTTACTCATTTCGGAGTTAGAGGGGGGGTCAAATTTTCGTTGGAACACATTGTATATATATACAATGGAATGAAAAGATGAAGGGACATCTTCATCAGCTCGACACAATGCCACAAAAACATTTTTGTTTCCATTCATTGCTGGTACTCCATCGATTGTAATGCACACTAATTTATATATTGGTGGCTTGTAGTTTTTACAAAATTGAAAAAAAAAATTATATATTGGTGGCTTGTAGTTTTTACAAAATTGAAAAAAAATTTCATATACCTTCGCCACGGGTCTTCCCCTTCAGAGGAATGATTGTCAAAAATTCTTCCTCAGCCAACATGTCATTGAATACCATCCGAATAAAAATACACAGTTGGGCAGTGTCTGTCATATCGGTGGATTCGTCGAACTGCAAAGAAAAGTATGTATATTTCATGATATCATGTTTTAGTTTATTTGCCATGTCCTGACTCATAACCTCAATACGCCTTGTGACAGTCGGACGAGATAACTGAAGTTCTCTAATAGCAGACATGATTTCTGTTTTAATTTTAAAATCTCCAAATAGAGTCTCACCCGCTTCAATAAATGATTCCTTTACAACCGATCCATTTTCGAATGGTTTCTTGTGGTTCGCCAATAATGAGATATTTTAAATGACGTTATCGTAGCAGCTTTTGATTGTTTGGCTGGTCTTGTGAACATGGTATGTTCTTTTTCAAACAAGATATCGAATCACGTACTTTTCGTTTTCTTAATTCACTCTGTGGCGGAAAATCTTTTTCATAGTTTTTATGAACCGTTTTATGATGCCTCTCTAAGTTACCACGCTCAGGTATTGCAACTGACGCACGACAAATAAGACAAATGCACTTATCCTTCACCATACAAAAGAAAAATTCTTATTCCCATTCGTTATTAAAATGATGCGTTTTAGATTTTTTCGCTTCACTTTCTAGAAAAGCGGCAATAATAAAAAACATGGCTTTTCTTTGACAAGTACCGCGCGTTCCTTTGATAAAGCCGCCTTTTGCTGCTAGCGGAGTGTTATTTTATTACGTAATAAACATTTGTAGTTTAGTTACCTACTTATTAAATTTTTTTTTCTTCTCGAGATCTACTCAAAGAGCACTCGCGATCGACCGTTTGAGCACCCCTGCTCTACGTCTTTGCCAAATAGTCTACAGACGTTCCGTCATTTCGGTAAAAGCCGCTTTGCGGTTTTTATTGTTTCATTTTTCCATTCGTTATAAAAATTGTGATCTAGTAATACGTATCTACCGTTGTCTTCCTAATTGATAATGTCGCTTGAAAAAAGCAAGTTTCGATACTGAAAAAATCAGTGTTACCGCTTAAAGTGAAAATATGAATGCTTGATCGTTACGCCTTGGAGGGTCGTTTGCATCCATATGACGCTCATTCAATGTTAACGAATAAACTGTACGATTGTTAAAAAATTCGAAGATAAAACAATGTCGTCTGTAGCTTCAACTTCACTGTCAGCGAAAATTGTTCGTGATCCAGCTATAGAAAAACTGAAAGCGGCTTTGTTATTTTGGATCGAAGACCGCAACCAAAGAAGACAGAAACAAAGCTTCTTTACGCATATTTAAAAGATTCTGGTGGCTGTTCTGGTAGTGGTATTTCAAGTATTGGAAAGTTGGTTCAATAAATTTAAGGTGCGACAATCATTACATAGCACTAAAATCGTTGGAGAAGCTGAATCTACAGACACTGCAGCAGATATTCAAAAGAATGTGTATTTATTAGAATTCGTAGAAATTTCAAAAACTCACAAGTTGACAACATAAGGCTACGCTCACCTATAATTGAAAGTTTTCAATTTTACCTCAACCGGTCACCTCACCAACTTGGCCACAGACATGCAACATGGTTGATAACAAGTTGTTCCTCTTTAGATCCATTTTCAATTCCAAAGCTTCACCATCCAAAATAATTTCCCTTTAATTTTTCCAGGTTTACGTAATCGAGGCCCCGGACGGACATCAGCGCCCTCAGTTTTAGATAGTTCCGCAATGGCCAATAGAGGACTGAGAGTTCCATTTGCATTAGGAAATCTTCCAATAGGAAGCACACCAATCAGAGCAGGAAATTCGAATAGTATGGCACTATCGGCTACTCCTAGTCTGTCGATGACCGCTACTCCGAGACTTCCAATGCCTGGGAAGATACTTCCCCGGGACAGGACTGCTTTCGACAAGCTTGTCGACTATCTAGTCGGCGATGGTCCTTCGAACAGATACGCGCTGATTTGCAAGCAGTGTTCTAGTCATAATGGTAAGTCTGAAACCAGAAATATTCAATTACTAATTTCATGATTCAACACATGCTCCTAAACCTCTGATATTTGCAGGCTAACAATTTATGTAAGCCCTTTTTTCTCATTTGTAGTAAAGGTATGGTCCTCCGAAAAATATTGTCCGAAACAAATAATAATCCGAAGGGTGTCCATTTAGTGCGTAGGTAGTGAATGAGTAAAAAATAAGCTCACAGCGAAAACGGTCATATTCTGTTCAACTTTCTTATTGGAGTATAATTATGAAGATTTTGCGGACGCAAACCACGACCTACCTGAAAACTATTCCCAATTCAGAATTAGATATTTATCGGTTTTTCAATCATTTCGTGAGCAGTTCCTTTGCAGAATGAAACAGGTGCCAAAATACAGCTACTAAAGTACCAACACGATTATAATAGTGATGAATTATTTAGTGTCTCAATGCACCAACTGGTCTTTAAATATAAAACAGAGAGTTGTGACTTATTTTTAAGTAAAGTCAATTTAACAGTTGACCTTATCAATAAGATTGAAGTTGAAACCAGGGACCAGTTCAAAAATAACCTCTGGTACGAAGGTATGGCAGAGTAACAGCTTTTAATAAGATTGAAGTTGAAACAAAAATAACCTCTGGTACGAAGGTATGGCAGAGTAACAGCTTTTAGAGCTTATGAAGTGAGTCGGTGTCAGACCGATGATCTGACTCTGATTTTTATCATCATGGGGGGTAAAATACCAGACACACCAGCCATGAAACAGGGTAGATATTTAAAAAATGAGGTACGAGAAATAGTTAGCAAGAAACTAGGGAAAAATGTCAAGAATTGTGGTCTCTTCATATCTCAAAAATACCCAGTGTTAGCAGGTTCTGATGGGTTATGTCAAGATAGCATTGTGGAGATAAAATGTCCTATAAGCAATAAAACTTAAATAAATTATAGAAAAAATAGAAAACCCAGCAAGAAATGCTTTGTCCAAATACAAATGCAAACGTACATAAGTGGACTAAAAAATGTTACTTTTATGTTGCAGATCCCAATTTTTCCATTAATAAAATGTATAAATTATATGCATAAACTTTGATGGTGAATATTTGTCAAGTTTTCTTGAAAGTATTATAACATTTTGGAAATCCCATGTACATCCATTGTTATATAAAAGTATAGAATAGAAAATAATAATGCAATTAAAATTGTTAATAAGAATGATAACCAAGACTAACACAATCATAACCTCAATAAATGACTAGTTATACCATAGCCTCTACATTTCAACTATTTCATGTAAAACAAACATTAAGTTGAAAATCTATCAATACATGATAACATACTCACATCAAAGTGATCTTCACAGAAATAAAATGGCGAATAATTTGTCTTTACATCGTTCGGGTTTCACCGTGCAAGCTTTAACTTAACCATTTATCTCTTATTATTTTCTTGTACGGGACATGTACAAACACCTTGTTGGGTGTCGTTATTGATGCATTTTTGCACTGAGGTACTGCACACCACTTTAGAATTGCACAACTTTAGAATTCATTTTTAACACAAGAAATACGCAACGTTTGTTTACTTTGCTGTCGAGCTGCGCGTAAACAAATTTGACGTTTACGTAAGTATGACGTCACTCACGACGCCATGACACTTCCAAAAACTTTAGTGTGTTACCGAAATAAAGGTTTTGTTGTAAACAGCAGATATGTATCTTCAAGATCTTTCGTCATGCCTATTTTATTTATTCAAACATTTGTTTCAGGAATGGTTTTGCGAGATGAATTGGAATATGTGAGTTTCCATTGTTGCTACTGCCACTCGTTTAACCCATCAAGGAAACAACGACCCCCTGCACCAAAGTTTGGGGTCGCCAAAATCCCGATAGCCTTGGGAACCAGCGATACCTCGGATTCCGAAAGGAATTCCCCCTCCGATTCCGAATCGGACACTCTAGCTCAAATTACCCAAGTGCACGAAGCAAGTATCAATGAAGAAATAGATACGATTACTTCTCCTGTAGAAACAATCGCCGACGTACCCGAAGTCGTGGAAACCGCAGAACACGCAGCGCCACCTATGGAACATGAGGATATTTCTGAAAGTAAGGATGAAATCGAAGCTATGGATATTTCCGGTCAGGAGGACCAGAAGGAACACGAGAAAGACTGACACATGCTCTTCAGTTCTTCGTACATTCGCGTAGGTAGTAGGTAATAATTTATGTCATATTTATTTGAACGTTTACGTGTTTGTTGCAATAAATGATGGTGATTATTTGCATCGCCCGCGATTATTCGGAGTCGAGGTTTTCGAGGAAAGTTGGTTTGTACCTACCCATCTGGCAATTCTAAATTATTCGCCAAGGCGTAGTGATTGTTTTTGTATTTTATATTGAATGTATTATTTTTGTTGTATAATTTCTTGATTTATTTGTAATTGAAAACTGATTTTTGAGTCAAATTTTTATCGTTGAGAATAATTAAAATAATAACAGTTGAGTTATTCATGGCTTACTGAAAACTTTTCTCTTATATGTGTTTTGGTCAAGAAAATACTGCGTTGATTCGACAGATAACACAATTTAATCAGTCTGAATTCTATGATTGTAATGACAGTACTTTGTTTGTCTTAAACAAATAGATGAAATCTACGCGCTTTTTGTTGATAAAACTTTGATCATGGTTCGTTAATTACTGATTAATCATTTTTTTACAACTAACAATGAAATTTTAATCAATGAAATTGTTTATATATTTTTATCCATACTTGTCATTGTCATATTAAGCATTGTACTCATATCCATTTGACAGCTTGCATACAATGCAATCAACTAATTTTCTATGATGGATTATCGAATTGAGTTATGGTTGGTTATTCATCGTTCTTGAATTTCTACTTCCAGCTTTATGATTTCTAGCCCTAGGAAAGTTTGATTTGTTATTTTTATTTATACCAGTGTTTGTCTTATCTAGTTCTATGCTCATACTCATTCGACAGATCACATAAAAGGACTCCATCCACAATACACTGAAAATGAACTGAATTTTTGTTAGAAGTTATCATTCGATTATTGATCTCAAATCCATATTGAAAGAACAACAGTTGGATTTGTTTTCCAGGTATGCGCTGTTTAATTTAGATTATTTGAAGTGAATTGTTATTTATATCTCATGCTGCATGCTGCATCTACAAATAAGATTTTAGTACTTACAAGATACTCAGTTGCCATAATACTTTCCGGCATCTCACAATATACAGGGCGAAGAAAAAGAAATCGTGCACGTGACAGTGACAATATAACAGTTTTGAAAGTACTACAAATGCATAACATTGCAATGTAATGGTGTAACGTTTTTTAGTTCTTGAAATTATTTATGGGTTCAAATCAGAAACTTCAACGTTACAAAACTCTAACTAGCTTATTTACACGTAGACTGAACAATTATAACACTAAACTAAATGACTAATTTATATAACACAATGGATACTGCTTAATTTATCTCTAACACTTTGTCCACTTATTCGCGCTCTGTATTCGAACTTAATTCTCTGTGCTTCGAGCTCTCTTCTTATATACAAGTACGAATTGTTCTAGAACATTTGCGTAACTTCAGCTTCATTCCAGATCTTCGTTCGAGAACCGGAAACGGCAACACTGATTTCTTCGTAATACGGCGCCCTGAAACCTTTAAATCTTTCTCGAATTCTTCCGAAAGTGCGTCATTCTGCCAGGCAGTGACAGGGTCGGCTTCAGGGAGGATTGGATATCGTTACAATAGCTTTGTTCCAACATACACTTGAATTAGTTCAGTACTGGGTGCAGTGTGCGCATTGAAATTGGCGTTCATACAAATATTGTAGGGAGGAATTGAAAGAGAATTATTGCGGGTATGCGCAATGAATATGTCATTTTTAGATTCCGTTGTCAATTGTCAAGTTACAACGCAGTCGAATCGTTGATAAATGATTAGTTCAGAAACAGGAATTCAAAATCAGTTCAGAATTATCATAGAACTACTTGTTGGAACAAACCTAATGAAATTGTCAATTTCAGTGTGTTCATGCTTTACACATGTCTGCATATATTCTCGCATTTACTGGGTGTTTCATATAATATGTTCACTGAGGTACAAACAAGAAATCTGACCTAATTCTAGATTAGGTTCATTACTCTTATGTATAATTTCTACTCTTATTTAATTTCTTTTTCTGACTGGAAAAACCATGTAGTTATTGAATATTTTTTAATTTCCAACAAGGAAAGTAGTTCTATATGAATACATGTTTTTATACATTAAAAAGCTTTTGTATCACTGATCTTATTGGGGCTTTTTCAGAATTTGTAATTAACTCTATATTCAACGACTTTTCTTCTACGATTTCATCTCAAAATCCGAGCAGTTTGATTTGGAACTACTAAGACTTCGTTCTTTTGAAATACTGATTATAGTTTCGCTTTAATCATTTAACCTGTTTGACATTCAAACAAGAAGTATCAAATTTTTCAACAGATGCAACTAAATCTAAAGATGTAGTTTCTAAGCTTTCTATAACTGGAGTGTATAACTATATTTATAAGTCAAGAAACGTAAATGTTCAGAAAACTCCTCCCCAATTTTAGGGCATCCAGTATGCACACTAAATTGTCATTTATTTCGGGTATCACTTTCGAAAAATTGCCCGCATAAAATATTTCCGCTTTTAACCAGGTTCTATGTAGTTATTAGAGTTTACGGTGAAGTGGCGTACCAGGGAGTGTTTTTATAAAACGGAATCCCCAGTGGACTCCCCAAAAAATACCTCTCAAATCATTCACGATAGGAAATTGGAGTCTTAATTCTTCAGCCACACTATCAAGGACGTGAGCCAAACGTGTAATTGGAATGAGGTTGGTATAAAAAATTGTTACTGACTTTCAGCATATTGGGCCCGGCGTCTAAAATGAACAGTAGTGGTTTATTAACTGGAACCGTCTTAGGCGAAAAAAATCTGCTAGTTCCTCCTCTTGAAATAGTTGAAAGATTCAATCCATAGCACGGGAAACTTATTTACAAATTGTAGAGAAATACTCACGAGATTTGTTGATACAAACTGGGAACTCAGGATTCTGAGGCAGAGTTTAAATTGGGAGATAATTGGAATCTTTTGATTACTTTTACTTGGGAGTGTCGGATATACGTAAAGTGAGCTGAATACTCCCAGTAAATAGTGATGGGATTATCTTTAGCGTCAGTTCCTTAATTAGTTGCATTACTTTGCCTTCTAGGCCTGCCAATATGCTTGTCCGGGTAGTTACTTGACACAATGGGGAACAGCTCTTGGTATATACCTGCTAATGACTCTAGGCCTTCTGCGATAGCCATTGTTAACCTCTAGTGTTTACAAAATAACAATAGTAGGCAGAATATGCCAAATGCACTTTGCATATAATCCGGTCTTTAATAATAATACCCACTTGTTCAGTCCATTCATTCAATGAATGCAGTTCATTTTCCAGCATTGTTGCATAATTCTTCCTTGAGTCACTAAAATACAGACCATGTTTATTTAGTATTTAATTGTTTGGAGCAACTAAAAGTGCTAGTTATTCCAGGTGTCGAGGTTTGTGAACCAAGAATGTTTGCATCAACTCTCTGAAATTGCTGGATTTATGCATTTCGACGTAGAACAAAATATCATTTGTGGATATCTTATAGGGTGATACCATAGAACAAAAATCGAGATATACCTGAACAAGAAAAGATGTGAGCAAATTATTGTACTTGTCTTATGGCTAGATGGGATTTGCAACGCACCAAGAATATAAACATAAATATGTCTGTACATTCCTCTAGGAAAATGTACTGGAAAACAAACCTCGATAATATACAATGGGCAGACAGGATTGATGTATTTCTTTATGACCTCTCTTATGAATACAGATAACATTATGATTTTTGAAATGCAGAGTATCAGAGGACACGAATCAAATGTTCATCTCAAAAGACTAGACAAATATCACTATCTAGTGATAGTGAGTGTCTCAAAATATATCGTGAACTAGATAGTTCACGATATATTTTTCTTCGCCTTGTATATTGTAGGATGCCGAAAATAATGTTTCATGGTAAATACATATATTGCAAGTAGAACTGAAATTTTTTATGTCGGGTAGAGAGTACTAAACCTAATTTATGGCAGCACGGAAAATCAACGTGAACCCACTTCGAGAAGAGTTTAAATTAAAGAGCATAGGCTCTTTAATCCAACTACGTGGCGTGTTTTTTAAGTAAGTGCCGTTTTGGGAATGAAAAAAGACGTGCAGATATATCTCAATAATTTTATTTTTACATGAGAGCTTGTACCTTAATCTACTTTTCTACATAATTTCCTTCAACATTGAGGCACTCATAGAAATCTGCCGCCTGACTTTTCAACCACTGCATCACAACTGTTCAGACTTCGTCTGTGTTGAGATCTTTGGTCTCATTAGCCACATGCTGACGGGCATTGTCATGCAGCAGAATGATGTCCTTTCTCAACTTGTCAGGTATTTTGTTCTGGATTGAACGGCGCAGATTGTTCCACGTCGCACTATAAGCTGCAACATTTATTGTCTCATGGCGAGGCAGAAATTCCACTAGCAATACTCCTTTTCTGTATTAAAAACCGCGCACATTACTTTTCGAACAGAAATTGTTTGCTTACACTTTACTTTTCTGGGTAAATCTGAATGCCTCCATTCCATGGATCTGTTGCTTTAATTCTGGTGTGACATAGGCCACCCTTGTTTCATCGTTCGTTACCATTCGGTTCAAGAAATCATCATCGTCGTTGTAGTACCGCTCAAAGAAAGTCAATATACTGCCTACGTTTGGTTTTGTGCACATCCGTCAGCACTTCGGTACCCAACATAAGCACAATTCTCGATAATGTAAGTGCGCGGTCACAATGCTATACAAAACATTATGAAAGTCAAAAAATCGTTTTCTATTTCCTTATTGTCCACTTCCGGCAACAAACTTTCATTAACGACCGAAGGACGCTCAGTCCGTTGTTCATCATGCACATTTGTGAGGCCCTCTTTGAATGCTCTCCCCACTTTCTAACCATATCATCACTCATAACGTTTTGTCCATAAACTGCACAGATCTGACCATGAATATCGATCGGTTTTAGGACTTAAGCATTAAGAAATTTTATAAAAATCCATTTTTCATAGTCGGCGGGACTCACGATTATCAGAGGCATCTTAAAATCTTACTAAACAACGTAAACAAGGCGTCAGTGCTTAGGCAAGAGATGTAGGTACCCAGTGTGCATTCACAGAACGTGAAAAAACGCTACTCACTTAAAAAACACGCCGCGTAAATTGATTTTTTGATGTGGATTTGATATCAGTAGACCACGGATTACTTCTCATCAAAATTTGGTAAACCTTGACAGGAGGCAATTTTCAGTTTATTTTGTGTGAAATCCTTTAACCAGAGAAATTTCTATAATCAGAAAAGCCATTTCAATGAAAGTACTTGATTTGCCTTAGATATAATTGAAGGATTTCTGTCAATAGAAAAGCTTCATATTGTAATTCAATTTCTATTTGTCGTTGCCGTTTGATGGATCAGCCAAAATTCAAGCAGATAATTTTCTGTCCTGAAAATTTGATGGATCGCTAATGTGTATCGATACAATTGAAGAGTATAAATTCTAAAGGGTCTAAGTACCAAATAAATGCGAAACGAAATAACCAATTAAAACAATATGAATAAAGTATCAACCATTTTTAATTGTAGTTGGAAATTTATTATTTAACCAAAGCAACATATATAAAAGTTCATGAGATAAACAAGACTAAAACATAAATCTGAACTCTGAAAAGAAATAATAATTTGGAATTTAGTGAGAAGCTGTAAGTGTCATTATTCAAAAGGATATCCGTACGTCATTTTTAATTCCTATTGTAATTTCATTTAATTCTATTTGCTCTGATGTTTCTCGAATTAAATTTTTATAGAATCCTTTTTTGCTGGAGTGGTATATATTCAAGCACATCTTACAATTTTTGAGTCTAGCTTGAATTAATCGGTTCTGGCTCTGGAGCTGCAGAATATAATAGTTTTTGATATCATCTATTTTTTTTGCCTTTCTTTAAACTCTAGTGGTCTGTCAATTTTCTAACTCGCTAAAGGTCTTTTTCACTTTCACTAATCCCTGGTTGTTTTTTGGAATCTGTATCAGAAGGCTTCTGATATCTTAAGTTTGGTTGTTGTGATAAATTCATCGGCAAACTTTTGAAGATCCTTGAAATCGTCCTTACTCAAGTGCAAATCTTCAAATGTTATCGCGGGCAACATCAATCATCTCCTCTATATCTTCTGCTATCCTGCTGAAGCAGTGATTTCAGTAATATGGACCCAATTTCATTTTACCCTTTTCTGCTTATTGATTCTCTCCACAAATATATAATTGCAGTGTTGGTGTCTGTGTTATGTAGTCCAAGATTATTATTTGACAGCTGCAGGCTATAAAACATATCGATATGTTTGAGAGGAAGTGCAAAAATAGGTTGTTCCCAATCAATCGACATCCCGAAGATCTTACAACCTGACTGTTGAGAATTTACTATGTCAGAATTCAGCTGTTGCATTTCTCTTTCTGATTTTTCTTTGATGGAGTTCCAACTTCTGTTTATAAGACCTCTGTTCTACACCATCATTAGATGCTTTAATTTTGCATATTAGTGAGTCGCAAGTTGAACATGTGTGGACATTTGAGTTTTTGGGATTTGTTCCTGCTGTAATGATTTTCCTCTCTTAGAAATCTGTTTATATAATAATAATGTTTATTGAGATTTGACAATAGGTTCATAATTTTTGGCATAATCTAATTAATATAATGAGCTCAATAAACATTCATACTCACAAAGTGTGATCACTTGTTCGTGAGATGTTTTCACATTGATATTCATATAGTTTCAGTTTCAAAATAATAAAATGTAACACAGTTTTTAAACATCTAAAAAATTTCCTAATACATCACATATTCAGTCAGTCTTATCACTTATATCAACTAATAATTCCAATATGATCATATGAAATTGTTTCTGTTTATAAAACTTCTACTGACTCTCTGGGCCAATTGTTTATCCAGTGTTTGATTCGATTTCGATATGGATTAAAATATTGGATGTTTGTAATCATAGGTGTTGCGCAGTTGTGAAGAAGGGGTCCAAGATAAATAAACGATCTAAGTCCAATAGATTTATTTACTAATGACAAGTCCAAGTTTCCTTCTGTTCTTAAAGTATAGTTGTGTCTTTCTACAGGCACAACTTTATGTCGTTTGAGATATATAAGAAGTGAGTTTGCATACAGCTGTCTGATTGAATATACGTTTGATAAATTGAGTAGATCTTCAGTTGGGAATGTATAGTTTGTATATTATTTTCAATATCCATTTTTGGGTGACTTCTACCTGCTTATAATATATTTTTGCCAAGGTACCCCAAGTCATTACCCCATAAGAGATGTGTGGACAAGCCCATAGTATACTTTTATCATCTCAACTTCAGTACATAACTTGCGTAGAGACTTAAATTTGGACAAAGATGCTCTCATCTTCCTGATCACGTCTTCAGAGTGAACTTGCCATCTCAAATGGCTGTCAATGTATATACCCAGATACTTGACACATTTTGCTCTAGATATTATAAAAGGGTTACTTTTGTGCTGAATCAATATGTTGTGATACGATGGTAAGCTATTTTCTAGACTGGCAAATGGTAGGAAACTAATTTTTTCCATATTTATGGTCAATTTCTTTCTATCAAAATAGTTCATGACGTGAGTAAATTCACTTTTTACTAGTTGTTCAAGTTTGTCCCATGATTCAACTTTTAAAAACACAAGTATCATCAGCAAAACTAATTGTTTCTGCCTCGACGTTCAGAGAAAACAGGTCATTGACATACATCAAGAACAACAATGGGCCTAAGACTGTGCCCTGAGGTACACCGCAAGTAACAGATCTTCACTCATCTCAGTTTCGATTTTTACTGTCTGACGTCTATCTGTTAAATAGCTTTTCATTAGGTCGTAAGCAACCCCTCTCCATCCTAATCGTTCCAATATGTCAAGCAATTCTAAGTGGTCCACTGTATCAAATGCTATTGAAAGGTCAACAAAGATTCAAAGGGCTGGTATTGCGTCAGTTATTAATGCAACAAGTTTAACAATTACATCCTGCGTTGACCTTTCTTTTCGAAACCCAAACTGCCTCGTAGAGAGCAGTTCACATTTTTGTAAAAAATTTTCAATTCTTTTTTTTAATAATTTTTCAAATATTTTTGCTATGGAGGAGATAAGCCATAATGGCCTATATTTTTTTATTTCTGGTTTGCCAGAAGATTTATACAATATATTACAGCATGTTTGAGAGTCCCAGGAAATATACCTGTTTTCATACTTTCATTCATCAAATACGTGAGTGGTGTTAAAATAAATGGAGCTAACTTTTTCAGAATTTCTGCCTTTATCTCATCCATACTAGCCTTATTGTTTTTCAGTTCTTTAATTATTCCTGTAGCTTCAGTCTCGTCACTAAGGAAAAATGCTATTGCATTAGGGTTTCTCACCACATTTTTCAGCCAGTCTTTTATCAATTGTAGCAAAATATTTGTTGAATTCATTGGCTCTGTGCTGTCTATCTTTTATCATCCCGTCGTCTAAGTCTCTTATGCAATCAATACTTTCGCGCTTTCTCACTTTATCACTTACAATACTCCAGAGTTCCTTTGAATCATTATCATGTTTTTCTATTTGTTTTCTGTAGTAGTTTCTTTCTGCTAGTTTGATTAGATTTTGCAGCTTATTCTTATAAGATTTGAATTTATTTAGTGCTTCTTCATTTTCCGGATATTTTCTGATAATTCTTTACATACGATTTTTTTCGTTTATACATTTCAAAAGACCATCAGTGTTCCAGGGTGCAATTTTTCTATGTTTGTGTTCCAAGGTGATTGTTTTTGTCGAAGTCAGAACATGGTTTTTTAATTTCTTGATGAAAGTTTCCCATTTCACATTTAAATCTACATTTTCATAAATTCCTCCCATGTTTCCATAACGAGGTTTTGAGACATTTCATTGTAATCAATGTATTGTTTAGTTGTATTTTTACGTTTTTAATCGATAGAGTTTTTTCCTATTTTCAATTCTACAAGAGTTAAATCATGGTTAGTTATACTTGAATGTATAATGAAGGGATTGAACGTTTCTTCTGGTAGTTTACTTTTGTGAATATATGAATATATGTTCTATCATTAGTTATTTGATATCAGTAGTGAATTTCGTAGTCCTTGAATCTTCTTGTTACTTAAGTCAAAGATATTGAAAAAACATATGGTGACATACTTGAAGATAGTTCCCCTTACCATTTGGACACTATAATAAACACTTATTAGGCCACAACTCTGTGCAGGACGTGTCATATTGACCATGACGCCGTCGATTAATCTTATAAATTTGTATCAAACCAAACAGGTTGGTTTTTTCTTTATTGGGTCACAAAAATCTTTTTCGTTCTAATTATACGTTGCTACATTGAAATTTGCATCGACAACCAGACTACAATAAGAAAAGAAAAACAGTCAATACACTAGTAACCTATAAGTTGTCTTTAAAACTTACGGCTTTTGGCTGTTCTTTTGCAAAAATAGAACACTTTCTGATCCTCTTTTACTTCTTTTACTACCGTCACAACAAGTAAATTCATAATGGAACATTGCAACTTAATGAAACAGCACACTAAACAATAATTAAAATTTGACACATATTTCCTTTAGATTTGAAAGTATCTTGGCACATACAGCTAGGGCCATCTATGAAGCAATCTCTAATACACTGGAAGTAAAATGGCATTTTAGCCCCTTCGATATATTATTAGGCAAGGCACGTAGATCCTTTTGGTTTGAAAATAAAAACTTTATAACAATTGACACTTAGATTCTTTAGAATTTACACTCTTCAATTGTGAGCTAATGATGTTTCTAATCATCTTTTTGCAACCGGCCTTCAGTTATTACATTGAGAATGTAGTGGGATGAAAAGCGAAAAAGTTTTAATTCAGTCTGAATCTAAATTTCTAGTCAATTCGGGAGGGTGTGGGAAATTAGTCAATTGGAAGTATTGGAATATATGAAATAAAGTAGAGTTGTTTAACAAGCACATTGACTGAAGGAACGTTATTTATTTCTCTTAGTTATTTAAAAATTTTGTTTTCCTTATTAGCTTTGTATCGACTGAGAAACTTATTGATAAATATTGCTTTTTCACTTTTTCTTTTGTAATCAAAAGTTAAAAACGTGGAAATTTGATATAGTTGATGTTGAAATTAGGAGAAAACGCTCTGTTTTCCGGGGATGTTAAATTTTGAAGCAAATGTCAATCAAATAACATAATCAGGAATTTGTAGTTATATAGAAATTTGTTGTTAAAATCCTGATTTAATAATCAATTCTTAGATGAAGAGAAATGATACTTGAAGTTTCATTTGAATTCAACTTCTGTCCACTTTGATGTCGATGAGATTTTCTCCGTCATCTAAGATATATAATGTATAAATAAGGATTTGTAGATAAAACTACATCCAAATTAAATTTCTATTCTAGAGTAATCTCTAAATTGATATAGTTATTTGCTCAAAGGCCTTCAACAGCGCCACCTGTGAATAATTACCAATAATTATTGTACTTTTGAATATTTTGTATTTATTTTTAGAGGTATTATTGCTTTTTGTTAATCCTGTACATAGCTCATCCTGTAAATATGAACGCTTCGTCATTTTCTGCATTTAAGGCATGCAGGTAACAAAAGAGCGATTCCATTCCGCATTCGGATTGTTGAAGATTGTTGGTGTTTGAACGCTTGGTGCCTTTTTCTGAATTTTATACCGTTTGATTGTAATAAAGATAATATATTTCGATTTCTTGTTTCATTTGAGTTATAGTTTTAATTGTTCGAATTTCTTTATCAAGATTTTTGAAGATGAGGTAACAAAAATGCTCTGAAGATTCATGAATTGTATGCCAAAATTTTATGTGAAAGTGGGCGGAATCCTTAGGAAAATATATATCGGTAATGAATAATAAATTAAAACAAGTTTCTATGTTTTAACTATCACTAATTTATTGATTTAAAAAATGACAAAGTTTTCACATTGGTTGGTCCGGTTTCGAACATACGTCCATTATCAACAAGCTAATGAAAACTACAATACAGGAATTACCATCAATAAAATGCTAGTAGAGGTCACAGTTGAATAACTTGAACTTGAATAATGGTGATTGGTAGGTAATTAAGTCTACCTGGTCGTTAAGGAGCTTAACCCTTCCTACTCTAGATGCCTTGAAAATTTCCATCGATTCAAAGAAATTGAGTTTATAAGATTTATCACAGGAATGAAGAATTTTTAGCTGTTGAAGTTCTGGAAAAGGATGACATTCATTCCGACAATGTGCAGCTAAAGCTGAATCATATTTCTGATGTAGGAATGACCGGAAATGTTCTTTGTATCAAGCCTTGAAAGAGCGTCCTGTTTGGCCTATATAAAAGGAATTGCACTCAGAACATGTTAATTGGTATACTCCTGGTTTTCGAATTTATCTGTTCTATCTTTTGTGTCTATTCTGACGTATATATATATATATATATATATATATATATATATATATATATATATATATATATATATATATATATATATATATATATATATATATATATATATATATCCCTCAATACCAATTAACATGTTCTAAGTGCAATTCCTTTTATATAGGTCAAACAGGACGCTCTTTCAAGGCTAGATACAAAGAACATTTCCGGTCATTCCTACATCAGAAATATGATTCAGCTTTAGCTGCACATTGTCTGAATGTATGTCATCCTTTTCCAGAACTTCAACAGCTAAAAATTCTTCATTCCTGTGATAAATCTTATAAACTCAATTTCTTTGAATCGATGGAAATTTTCAAGGCATCTAGAGTAGGAAGGGTTAAGCTCCTTAACGACCAGGTAGACTTAATTACCTACCAATCACCATTATTCAAGTTACTGTGACCTCTACTAGCATTTTATTGATGGTAATTCCTGTATTGTAGATGAGTATTCAGTTTTCATTAGCTTGTTGTTGATAATGGACGTATGTCCGAAACCGGTCCAAACAGTGTAAAAATTTTGTCATTCTTTACATCAATAAATTAGTGATAGTTAAAACATAGTAACTTGTTTTATTTTATTATTCATTATGAATATCAACTATCAGGTAGTTCAGGCTTCATCGATCAATTATATATATCGGTGCTAGTGGGTTGGTGTGTGAAATAAATTTTGCTATTTGAGTGGGAAATAAAGAGATTGAGATATGATATTCGATCAATATAAATAAAATCAAACACTTTTATCTGATTTCCACAATGTTTATTTTCGAAACACGGTCGGTTTCGACCATAACGCCATTTTCAAGTGTTTAACAGGTGGGCTGACAAAGACAAAGGTAGGCTAACAAAGTAAAAATCATTTTTGTGGTAAAGTTCCATGTTTTAATCAATATAGTCCCTTCGTGGGAGATACAGCGATTGTAGCGAGCAATACTTTTGTCGATGCCATTTTTATAATGAGATTTCTCTTTCTTCAAAAGAGTCTTCAGTTTCGATGATTACCTGTTCATTAGTCTTGAAATTTTCATTTTTTTTATAAACTCGTTGACTGCCGTAGTGCATTGATAAAAATTGTTCGCTAGGGCCGCAGTTTTTTTGTGAGTGTACCACTCTAAAATTAAAAGAATTTGATTAAAATAACCATTTGATAGCCAAAAAAGACTTTTAATTTTGATCAACCCCCGTGCATTATTAGTAACCCACGCGGCACTAGCGGTTCACCGCCACTGTATGATATATGTCTTACGGTACAAACGTGTCTTAGCTTGCATTTCGTGGTACTTCGCTATCGGGTAGGTCTGGTAGTATTGTTTCTAGACACGAGATAAATGCACGCATTTAATCTCGTGGTCGATAACGAATAATTTGTTGTGGAAATAAATTTTTTAAAAATTTAAATGTCATGAAGAGCAACAAAAGAGGTTACAAGCCTTATTCGATAAACATTTTGACATGAATGATGAGGATATATCTGATCCATATAAAGATGATTCAGACGATGAATATATTGAAGAAGAAAGTGATTCAGAAGAGTCTGATTACGATGAATCTTCCACAAAGCTGAAAAACTCAGAATTTAGGGGACAGCATCTACTTCCGAGAATACTATTCGACCTAATAGAGAAAATGAAACAGTTCAACGTATTTCAGATAGTTCTAGTTCTGACTCAAGCGGTAAGACGGCTTACGATTTCTTTAAATATTTGATAACAGATAATAAAATCAAAATGATGGTAGAGGAAACTACTCATTACGCTTTTCAAGTGATCAAAAATGGAAATTTTTCTATGAAAATGGAAAGATGTTGACTCCTTGAAATGGAAAAGTTCTTGGGAATATTATTACGGATGGCCTTAAGTAAAACGCGAAAACTATCAGATTACTGATCAAAAAATATATGAAATGAAATGAAAAATGTAATGTCTACAAATAGATTTGAACTACTTTTACGAATGTGGCACTTTTCAGACAATGAAAAGTGTCCTCCAAATGATCGACTTTTCAAGATACAGCCACTTGTTCACTTACTGGTAGAAAGATTACACAATGCCATGGTTCCCGGTAAAGAGATATGCATTGATGAAACTCTTGTTCCATTTCGGGGACGATTATCGTTCAAGCAACATATAAAGAATAAGCGTCATAAAGGAATTAAGTTGTTCAAACTATGTGTAAAAATCGGCTACACTTACAATATCGAAATGTATTGTGGAAAAGAAGCTACTCCAGAAATATCTGTATCAACTTCTGTGGAAATGTGTCTAATGGAAGGTTTACTAGATCAAGGAAGAATCTTGTACACGGGTAACTACAATACCACTGTCCACCTAGTTCATGAACTTCAAAAAAGGTCGACACATTTAGTGGGTACCCTACGAAGTAATAGAAAACTAAACCCCAAAGAAGTTTCAACCGCAAAATTGATAAAGGGTCAGTCTAGCACAGGGGTGGTTATTCTGGAATGGAAAGACTAAAAGGACGTCTTAGTTTTGAGCACCACTCACACTGACAACAGAAAAACACTGAAAAACGACAAAAAGAAGCCGGAGATAATGGTAGATTACAATAATTCTAAAGCATTCAGAGATCTATCAGATCAAATGAAGTTTCACTCAACAGCTCTAATACGAGGAGTCAGATGGTTTCGGAAATTAGCCGCGGAGCTGATAACTGGATCTGCATTTGTCAACGCCCATATCATATATGGAATACTTTCTTGGAGTTAAATAAAAATCACAAATTTCAAAAACGAAATTGCTCTAAAGGTTCTCCATATTGAAGCCACAGAAACAATCGGGTATCCATCTGGCGCAGTAGGACAGTGTAGTCTTCAGAATATGAACCCAATTCGAAGTAGATGTGTAGAATGTTATTAAACATTAAAAAATGAGCATAATCGTTTATATGCAATACAAAAATTTAAGCAAATAACTGAGTTTTTCGTAAATATGTTGCAACTGTGCAATAGATAGTTATGTATTTTTTTTATAAAATTATTCATAAAATTAGTTTGTATTTAATGAAACAGTTTATTTTGACCAAGAAATATTTTATTTTAAATTTGATTATGACTACTATCATGTAGATCAAGTCCAAATAACTTATAATTAGGTTAGGTTAGGTTAACTTGCTTGCTTGCTTGCATCTTTTAACAATGTGCTCGGGAACTTAGCCCATTTACACAGCTGGACCTACAGTTTATAGTGGATTCCGAACCACTCTCCTAGACCGTGTAATGATATCTGCCACCACAAGGATTACAAGTTATTTGGTCTTCGGAAATTTATGCCCACTTTAGGCGACTCTTTCAAATTCAGTACTTTTTGTTCAAGGACAACATCCATAACCTGACCCCGAATTCGAACCAGGAGTCTCGGCTAAGCAGTTCCAATATGCTTGCGCACTAACCATGCAGCTAAATAGGCGGTAGGTTAGGTTAAGTCTAAATAACTTATTATTAGGAAGCGCATAAATCTCAAATGTGTTGCTATATACATATTTTCTCAACGTATCCAGCAATTTCTGCGCTGAATACATCTAAATGTTCCCCGGTGGTTCTGCTAACTAATTGCCTACAAAACAACACCATCCGAAAGACGTAGAAATGAAATATAGCGTGCGAGTTATATCTAACTCACATGGCGCTCTGGGTAAATGCCGCGTGGGTCATATGTAACTCACGTGTCAGTCAACGTGTTAGACAGCAATGCTTAATCAACACACAGAATTTTTATCCACTTTTCCAACAATGTAATTGAGATTGAAATTGAACTCTCTAAATTGATCCCTGGAGCATTCCACCCTACACCTACTGCAGGCTTGAAACTGATACTGGGCCTTGCACCTCTTCATCTAGTAATAAGATGAGCAGCTAGAATCACTATCTTTCATCACCTCCCGGAATGTGACAAATATGTTCAGTTTCACGCCAAGCAATTTTCTGTCTGAAATTGAGGATTTCGAGAGACTGAGTATGAGGTTTGAAATGGCAATACCGAAAACCTACAGGGAGTTACCATTCCACATCATCTAGCATTTGTAGCAAACAAGAATGGGTCAATTCGAAGGGCTCCTATTGGTTCATAGTAGTCATCATCATCAGTAGGCGCTACGGCCCGAGGTGGGCGTTGGTCTGTTCCACAATTTGTCTACAGATAGTGCGGTCCCTGGCTTTTGAGCCCATTTTGCTCAAATCACCCAGTACTTGGTCCTGCCATCTGAGCCGTGCTCTTCCTTGTTTCCTAGTAGCATAAATCTTCGCATTCAGAAGTTTCTTAGTGATCCTGGCGTCTTCCATCCTCTGAACGTTCTCAAACCAATGGAGTCTTTGGGATTTCATGAATTTCACAATATCTTCACCGTTAAATATGTCCATGATATCGTTGTTAGTACGTATACGCCAGTTTGCTTCATTCATTCTTGCTTCTCCAGATATTTGCCGATGATCTTGTGTTCGAACCGTCTGATCCCCTCTTGTTCGTGTTCAGTGATTATCTCATAGGTTATTACTGGTGGAGCAAACATCTTGCAGACCTTCATTTTTGCATTTCTTGTAATCAGTTTGCGTTGTAGGAGTTGAGGTGGGCAAAGTAGGCTCTGTTACCTCTGTGGACTAGTTCACTAATGGCGGCGCTTGTTTTCCTTTCGATGTTGACTACCTCTCCGAGATACGTGAAGTTTGATTTTCGTTTGAAAATTACATTATCTTTTTGAAGATCTTGAACTTTTCGTTGGTCCTCTGAGGGTGACATTTTCATGTATACTGTCTTCATTGGATTGACAATAAGTCCCAGGTGTTTTTCATGTTCTTCCATCTCTTTATTCACTTCGATAAGTGTTCGGTTGATTTCTCTCTGAACAATACGATGGATTACTTTATGCAGGCTATGATGAAGAGTGTTGTAGACAGCCCATCTCCTTGCTTGACGCCAGACGTAATTTCAAATGGATCTCTCAACGTTTTACTTATTTTCATTTTTGCTCTAGAGTTGGTGGGGGTCATAGCTATGTTATGTTAACAAGTTTAGGTGAAATTTCGAGATCTGAGTGCGTTTCTCAGTTCAGAGCGTTTAAGGCTATCGAAAGCTTGCTAAAAATCGACGAATAGCATGTGCAGGTTGATGTCGTACTCATAACAACTTCTATAATCACTCTTACAGCAAAAATTTGGTCTGTGGTGCCTCTACCTGCTCTAAATTCACATTGATCCTCGATAGTTTTTCAAGTTAGCCTTATCTCTTTTCTTATGTATCGGGCATATGATTCCCGTACTTCAACTATCAGGCATTTTTTCCTGCGTTCAACTGTCTTTAATTATATCGACCAGGGCTTCTTCTACTGAGGTTCCTTGTTACTTCAAAAGTGCGAAAGTTCCATCCTCTTCAGGTGCTCGATTGTTCCTCAACCATTTCAAAGCGTTCTGCATCTCGTCCTGCTTGTTCAGAAGATTTTTGAAGTGTGACGCCCATCTTTCCATAGTTTTCTTTTCGTCCGTTATGATCACCCCACTTTCAGATCTACATCCTACGTTTTGTGGCTGGAATCCTTTTGTAATCTTCTTCATTGCTGCGTAAAACTTTCTATGTTCTCCTTCTCTATTTAGATCTTCTACTTCCTCAAGTACTCTTTTCTTCTATTTCCTCATCTTTTTCGTTTCTATTCTGGGGTTTTTGTAGGCATCGGGTATTTCTTGTTATCATCTGTAGTCCTGTTCTTGTTCTGAATTGCATCACTACATTCTGCATCAAACCAGCTTCCATTAAGTTCTTTCATCTCTTCCCGTAAGGTATCTTTTACATCATCGTGGAATGCTTTCTGGGTTTTGTGTCACTTCTCTATGGTGTTGCTCTCTGCCAAGTTCAGCGTTTGCTCGATGGCCTCCTTGTAAGTTCTAAATAACGTGTAGTCCTCCAAAGAGTCTGTGTTCTTTGTTTGCCTCAACTTCTCTGATGTTCGAAAGTTTTTCTCACTACTGCTTTCACAAGGTAATGATCAGTTGGGTCCACGGCAAGCTCTAACACCTGATATTGAAGAGTAATGTCTCTACCACTCCAAGACATAGTCTATCTGGTTTACAACTGATTTGCTCGGCTTTTCCACGTTCCAAGATATATAATTTTGTGCTGCTGATGACGCGGTCGTTCCAGGATGCAAATTCGCTAAAGTAATCGCCAATACTATTGTTAGTCATGCAATTTAAATGGGCCTGCCACTTTGGTTAACTTTCTAATTTCCTTTTTTGTGCGTTGAAGTCACCCATCACTAGAGTCAGATCGTATCTATGATAGCTGAAGAAGATTTCATGAAGTGTCTCGTAAAAGTCATCTTTCTCTTCGTTGTTCTTCTCTTCGGTAGAGGTATGAACTGACTGAATTAAGACATTTCTGAATTCACCCTTTAGCCTGATTTTGCATATCGGATCAGTTACAGTGTGGTAATCCAAGATGCTCCCTCTTACCGACTTGCTGAGCAGAAATCCAGTGCCAAACAACCTGGTCTTTGTGTTTGGACCATTGTAAATAAGAATAAAGTCTTTCTTGTCCATTCTTCCTTGTCCCTGCCATCTTATTTCCTTCATCACTAGTATGTCATAATGATATTTGAGCATTTCATCAGCCATCTCCCGTATTTTCCCAGCTTGGCGCATAGTTTGGACGTTCCAAGTGCCCAGTTTTAGTTCAGATGCGTCAAATCCTATCCGTTGTCCATTATTCAAGCTCAGTTTGAGTCACCGTTGCGTCCAGTTAGGTCCAGTCTGTTTGGGATTGGCACAGGCACTTGCATAAGCTGTCTACCCATGGCGAAGTTGTTGGTTCATAGACAGCTCTAAAACTGCCCAAGGTGTTGGAGTTGCTTTTCATGATCCAGGTGCTGTCAGACAACAGTCGTTCTGTGTTGCTGGACGATTGTTTTTAACGCAGAAATGTTTACCATTGACCTTTGTGCTAATCTCTTGCTTGCGGAGTGATTCACAAGTAGATTAAAAAAATCATCGAGGCTTTGGCTTCCCACAACTGCACTTCACTTTTTGTGAAGAAATGTGCATTAACCCTAGTCAGACTGGAAAACAAATAGGCTCCGTATAATGTGGATCCTGGGCACTAGGGCAATGAGAAGTTGGACTCAATGGCCGCTCGAAGAATTCATCGGGCCTGAACCTAGACTCAGAATTCCCTTCAGAATCAATAGAACACGTCATATGCGAATGTCCAGCAGGGACAGAGGAACTTGGATCTAGCAAACTGGAGCTGACAGAGCTCATTAAGCTTTCACTCACGAAGCGTTTAACCTTCATAAAAAAGAATAATCTTGTAGGTGAAATTGAGGACAGTGTGTGCCACAGTAGACCATTGAATCGCAGTGGCAGAGCTGTCAATCCGTTCTCACTCAATTTTAATATCTGCCTACTAGCACGGAAATATGTATTCCTAAGGATATCAGCCATCCACATTAACATAAAATTTCGACATACAATTCACATAAAATTTTCATTGCAAGGAAATAGCAAAAAGTATTATGGGAGCAAATATACACCTTTCTACATAAAAAGCTAGTGAAATATGGAAGCGTTGGACCCAATATATAAAAAGAAAAATTTACCTCAAAGATATTGCTCATTGAATAATATTAATGTCAAGTAGAATCTTATTGAAAGACGTGATTCATGCATAAACAATTTATTTTTTACCACTTAAAAATTTATATATTACAGAGAAATCTTTATCTCCATATCCATTACTGATGAGTGCTCTGTAGATTTGATGTGCGGTTGCTGCTAATGGAACTGAAGTCTCGCTGTTTACTGCTGTTCTTTCAGCAAGCGCCAAATCTTTAGACATCAGTCTTATATTAAAGCCTCCTTTGTAATCGTTTGAGCTAGGAACGTTTGGTAACAGATTCGGTACAGGGCTGTAAGTTTCTGAAGACCAACATCTACCAGTCGACACATTAACTATTTCATGAAGAACTTTCGGATCCAAGCCTGCTTTGATACCTAGATTCATTCCTTCTGAAACTCCCATCATACAAACACCTAGGATGAGGTTATTCGATAGTTTTGCAATTTGACCAGCGCCTGCTTTACCGCAATGGAATACCCTTGCACCCATATGGAGTAATATAGGTTTAACATATTCTACGTCCTCTTGGTTACCTCCAACCATGAAAGCTAAGGTTCCTGCTTCTGCACCTGTAACTCCACCAGATACTGGGGCATCTATAAACCTCACATCGTTTTCTTGAGATATATTGAATAATTCTTGAGATACACTTGGTTCAATTGTGGAACTGTCGACTAGTAATGATTTTTTTGGTAGTGATTTTAAGACTCCATCTTCCAAAAGTGTTTTTTTAACTATATCTCCGTTTGGAAGCATGGTGAAAACGATATCAGAATTTTGTGCTACTTCTTCAGGGGATGAACATACTTGTGCACCTTTTACTGTTTTTGCTGCTTCTTGGGAGATGTCGAATACTTTAACTTTTTCACCCTTTTTAACTAAGTGACCTGCCATGTGAGTTCCCATGTTTCCAATACCAATGAACCCGATGGTACTACTATTCCTCGCTGAAAAACAGAAATAAATAAATTAATGGTTTTAAATTATTCCAATTTTCATAATCTGATGATTCTGACAATTTTAAAAGAGATGGTCTAATTTTTCATTTTTACTTTCCAATATACCGGGTGGGGTAACTAAAAGGAAACGTACTCAATAACTGCTACATTATTCGTTTCTGGACAAAAAGCATATACAGGCCAATTTTTGTCTGATAGGGGCATCTTTTAACACACGGTGATTTTATTCTACATCAACACCCTAAGCAGTGATACCTCAATTTTTGAATATGAAAGATAGGTCGAGTGATACCTCATTGATTTCTCAACACAAATGTGTGATAATTTTTGAGTTTTGACATATTCTGAAGAAGATACATACTGGTTCGTCAAAAGACGAGTTATGTTCAGTAATTGCAAAATCTGTCGATTTCGAGTGAACGTTCACCGAAATACTGTTGTATTTTGGGGAACAATATCTTTAAGCAGTGATGCTTCTACTATACCCCCTCAGATGAGGGGTGTTAACCCCTCAAATCTTCGAATTGATCAGTTAGTTTGAGTAATAACTAATTAGGAAGGTTTTAGAATTTCTACAATATTGCAGACAAAATTTCTGCTTAATCTGCATTGTGATGAAGATACAGGGTGAATTAATAGAGGGCGATACAGTGTTTGTGAAATCTGCTGATTTAAGATGGAGATTCAGAACACGTTTGTTTGGTTTTCAAATAATAGAGCTTATTCATAGAATTACCTACATCTTGGTGAGTAGGGAAAAATTGAAAATTGAAAAAACAATTGAATTTATTATACCCTATACATTTTATAGGTCAACTCGGTATCAATCGAACTAATGTTCAAAGTGTTCGCCGCCAAATACAGATTTTGCTCGAAACGTCCCCGGACTCGACTACAATCCGTTGCCGTAAATCCACCAAATCTGCTGGATTATAAATTTGAATATTTAAATGGCCCCATGAAAAAATCCAATGGCAACAAGTCGGGAGAACGTGGGGGCTATTCTGTAGGGCCTCTTCTTCCGATCCATCGATCAGGAAATTCTCGATCTAGATATTGTTGAACAGGAAGTGCAAAATGCAGGGGGGCATCATCCAGCTGAAACACAACATCCTCTTCTAAATAGCTAGGATCATATTCGAAAATTTCAGTTATGGCCGGATTGATTAGTTCTTCAAGTAGTTGGAGATACATTTCTCCCGTCAGATTTCCTGGTAGGAAAAATGGCCCAATCAAACGATTCCCATAGATACCAACCCAAACATTCAATTTTGCAGGATATTGGGTATGTACTCCACGAACCTAACCTAGAACAACTCCACGAAATGATGCTAGAACTCAAAAGAACATCGGAAGAAGTAGGATTGGAAATGAATCTGACAAAAACTAAAATAATGACAACGGAGGACGCAATATTGGAAGTCGACGGCAATGTTATAGAGAAAGTGAATGAATATCTATACCTTGGACACACTATAAAGATAGGTAAAGACAATCAAACTGCAGAATTGCCAAGAAGAATAAGAATGACTTGGGCTGCTGTTGGAAAACTAGGATTTGTCTTGAAAAACAAACAAATCCCCATTAACCTCAAAAGAAAAGTTTTTAATATGTGCGTTCTCCCAGTGTTAACGTATGGCATGGAAACCATGACTCTCACAATAAGATCTGCTAACAAACTTAGAACCACACAACGCGCAATTGAAAGAACTATGCTTGGAGTGAGCCTGCGGGATCACATACGTAACGAAGAAATAAGAAGGAGAACAGGCGTAGAGGACGTAATCACGAGAATAGCTGCATTGAAGTGGAGATGGGTTGGACATGTAGCAAGACAACAGGATGTAAAATGGACTAAGCGAATAACTCAATGGAGACAACGCTTATACAAAAGGGGAGTGGGCGCCCCCAGAGAAGGTGGCTGGATGACATAGAGGAAAAAGTAGGAAGAGGATGGTATAATATAGCACAGGACAGAGAGAGATGGAAGCTAGAAGAGGAGGCCTATGTTCAGGAGTGGATAGAGAAGGGCTGAAAAAGAAGAAGAAGAGACTCCACGAAAGATTCTTGGATTAGAGTCCGACCAGAACCCAGTATATTTTGGGTAACAACTTTCAGGTCGATTATTCTGGTAATACATTATGTCAAAATGTATCGGGAATTAATTACTTAAAAATCTGCTTGCAAAATTTCTATTTTAGCTATGTTGGCACAACTGTTTTCTATACTGACGCGGAGTTTGAACACGATCTGTGGACATCCTCTTTCGCTCTTGTGCTGTTAAGACGTGTTTGTCATATATTGCAATGTGTTTGTGAAATACAAAAATTTGTTGAAGTTATTTCAAATTATTTCGAAAAACTTAGTTGGGTATTGGATAATCCAAAATTCATCGAGAGATGGACTCAATTAAAAAAGATTGAAGCTTGTGCAGATGACTATTGTTGCTTTGCACATTGTTGAAAGAGGAGAGAGATAGAGAACGCGATCTGTCATTCAGTTTGTTTACACTGCTCGTTTTGTCAGTTTTCACAAGTGTGTTTTGCGATTTTTACAATGAATAAAAATATCGAACAGAGAATTTGTCTAAAATTTCGTATTAAAAATGGAATTTCGGGTGCCGAATTGCTGAAAATGTTAAAGAAGGCTTACGGTGAATCGACTTCATCAAAAACACGTGCATATGAATGGTACTGTGCATACAACAGTGGTCGAGATGTGGTAGAAGATTTGTCTCGCTCTGGTCGGCCATCAACATCTTCAAATGAAGTTAACATCGATAAAGTGAAGGAAATGATAATTGAAAGTCACTTAAGATTGAGAGAGATAGGCAATAAACTTTCAAACGATTAGTTGGACATGAAACGCGTTGCCTCTCGACTAGTTCCAAAAGACCTGAATCTGTATGAAGAAGTAAACACATTTCAGTCTTCTATTTGTCTTCCTTTTTCTATATCAATAACAAAGTTAGTAAATGTCACAAAAATGTATGGACACCCGGTTTTATTTCTTTCTCTCTACATCATGTCTTTTCTCTCATGTAACAAATTCTGCTTAGACTCGACACTATCAATTATCATCTACTTATCGATTGTCGAACATCCACAGATTTCACTAACAGAATTACCATTTCTAGATATCAATTTATTACTCACCAACAATGTACACATAAACTTAGTGAATTAATACAAAACAACTAAGAGCGTGGATATTTTCGTGAAAAAAATTTGAAAGTAAGAGTATTTATAGGGGACATAATGAATTAATTATAGTAATAATTAATCTACTTTAAACTTACCTGCCAACTCATTCTTAAACGAGCACTGAACTAACCTCAACGTGCTTTTAAACATGCTTTCTGAATGGAATTGTGTGTTATACTATTTGTAGATTTGGAATAAATTACAGTAGATAGCAATATTGAAACTGGTTTCCCAATGTTGTTAAGGGGCTTCGCTGGCTTGACCTATTGCATTATATTGATGGTTATCTACGTACTAGGAGTTCGATTTTCTTATCTTTCAGTACGGTTGGGAGATATCTGCAATGATTTGAGGTAAAACATTTTTGGAATTGACATGAATAAAACTGGTTCAAAACGATGAAAAGTAATGAATTATCTTGAATCAAATGTATGGAAATATAATATTTTAAATGAGAAGAATATATATAAATAAAAATGATTCTACTAAATGCGCATAAGTTACAAGCGACAGCACCAAATTGGATAATTTTTTTTTGTGTTTGAATAGAGACCTCTGATCTTCGTCGCAAAGATTCTTTCTCTGTTTTAAAAACCCCGGGAGTATTTCTTATGGTTTAAATTATTATTCGATGTCTCAGCTTATCAACGGTGGATGTTGTGTAAAATAGTAACTTGGGATGTTTCCATTTCAAGAAATTTAGGCTATTCAAGTTTATCCTCTTATTTTGATATGTTCCATTTCAGTACTCCAGGATGCATATACATTCTGTCAAAAAAACTGGTCAATGAAATACAAAATATTCATTTTTATCCAGATTTATTGTATTCCGAAAACCTACGAATAATATAAACATCAATACATTTCTTAAATGCTTTTTCCGGAATCGACTTCAGTTCTCGCCGCTAATTCTCTTTAATGTCTTCTATCGATTTAAAAAGGGTACCTCGAAGTGGTAATTTGTGTTTTGGAATAGGAAAAAAGTCCGCCGGAGCCAGGGCCCCCGCAACCATATGTGCAAAAACCCAGGGTCCAACAAAAATATTAAAATAAAAGTTGAGAAATTAAATAGGATTAGGTATAAATACACACGAAACATTATTAGTATATCATCCAGTTACTGCCGATTCCTATGTTGCGAGAACATGTCAGGCGGCAGTTTCTTGATTTTTCCTGTTCAGACATGAATAACGCCTGGAGCGTTATAAAAGCGATGCATCGCCACAGGCGTTTTAAAATCAGTTAGTTCACTGGACCGTGCAACAAGTGAATAAAAACAAGTAATCCTATTAATTTTTACATATAAAGTTATTTTTATTTTGTCAAGTGTGGTGTTGTGTTGTGTAATATTTTAATTACTACTTTTTTTTTAATTAAGTGCCGAATACCTGCTGACTGCAATTTCAACGGCTTGATTTTTTATAAAGTGGTAAGTGGTCCCTACTTTATACTATCAACATTAACCCTTTATAAGATACTGGTTATAATTAATTTTTTTAGCCAAATATCTTTTTATTAATTGAAATGTCATGTACGAGTTTAAAAAAGTAACTGGTTTCATCCATAACTCGCTTAGTTTTTATGCTATTGATCTTTTTAAGAAACCATTTTGTAGGGTTTTTAAGGGCTATAAGATCTAATTAGTTTAATATCTTTTTGGCCTTTATTTTCGAAAGGATTTAAGCTGAAAGGGCTCGAACAAATTGCTTTTTAGTCAAATATGCAAACTTTAATCGGCCATATCTTACTTAATAATAATATGCCCTAAAAAGGGTTAAAAACTATTGGCTACTTAGTTAACTTTTTAAGAATATTTCCTACCCTACCCACATTATTGTGGTTACTTTAGAAGTTGATTCCTAATTCCCATGAGTACTAATTATTTATTCGTTTTTTCAGGATAAAAGAAAAAACTGAGACTACAAGAAAGGGGGAAAATGATCTTTTAAGCATTTTTTACAAAACAATCGGGATTCCACGGAGACTATCGATGTTGGTGCGACCGAATCGTCTGAATCTCAAGATTCTAAATCCGTGATATCAATAACCGTGAGTTTACCATGGCTGCGGTTATAGCAGCTTGTACTACACCATCCTAGTCTACAGAACTTGAACTACCCACTTCAGGTAATTCAGCTTGTGTAAAAAGTTCAGTAATGTCAACTACCGAAATACCTGCTGCAAGAGACACTTTCGATGAAGACTGTAATGAGGCTAGTATCGATATAATTCCGTCCGACCCCGGTTTGTGGCCCGAAAGAATCACCAATGAGATGGCTAGAATATAGGTTAAACGTGGTCCGCCCTTGATAGACATCAGTTTTAGCTTTCCTAGTAATAAAGATAAGAAAAAGTTTTCGTGCAAATACTTTGAAAGAAATCTATCAAATGGAGAAAAAGTCAAAAGGGCTTGGCTCATTTACTCTATTTCTAAAGATTCTGTTTTTTTGTTTCTGTTGTAAGTTGTTTTGTAAATGTAAAACTCCTAACGCTTTTTGTGATACAAATGGAGTATCTGATCGGCAACACTTGTCTTTGCTAATTAAGAGACAAGAAACGTCAATTTTGCACAACAGTTATATAAAGAATTGGGTAAATTTAAAAAAAAAGTTAGAGACATCTATAACTATTAATGCTCCTGTCTGCGGATTTTAGAAACGAAAAAAAAAATATTTGCGAGACGTGTTGAAAAGAATTATTGCGATTGTTAAGTATTTATCTACACAATGCTTGACATTTCAAGGTTCTTCTCAATTGCTTTTCGAACATGATAATGGAAATTTTCTGAAAGCTGTTGAGATGATTGCCTCTTTTGATTCAGTTATGAGACAGCACGTTAGCCCAAAAATAATCTGTTGAAATGACTCATTATTTAGGCGTGCAAATACAGAATGAAATAATTGAATTATTGTCGTCGAAAGTAGGAAATAATATTTTAGAAATGGTTCGCAGTTCAAAATATTTTTCAATAATATTAGATTGTACACCAGGTACTAGTCATACTGAGCAAATTAGTCTTGTTCTGATTCTGAGGTATGTTGTCCTTAACGCCACTTCAAAAAAGGTTAAGGAAAGTTTTATTACGTTTATTCCAATACTGGACTCTACAGGAGAAGGGATATATCCATTTGTAATAGAAAATTTGAAAAAATTAAATTTAGAATTAAAACACATTAGGGACAAATATGAATGGAAAACATGTTGGGCTTCAAAAACGCATTCTTGATGCGAATCCGAAAGCCCTTTTTGTACTTAGTCCGGCTCATACTTTGAACTTAACAGTAAATGACGCTTCTAAGGTGTCAGGTGCTACAATAAATTTTTTTAATCTTGTGCAAGAGTTATATAATTTTTTTCGTCATCCACAAAAAGGTGGTATGTTTTGAGAAAAAATGTCCCCGGTTAAGTTTAAAGCCTCTAAGTGAGACATGATGGTCCAGCAGAATTGACGCAATAAAGCCCCTTGAAGTTTATTTAATTAAGGTTTTCGAAAGTCTTCTAGAAGTGGCTGAAGATAATTCCTTTTACATTGATGCAAAACATAGAGCGAGTTCCCTCTTAACGTCTGTACAAAATTTTCAATTTATTTGTGGAATTATTATTTGGCATGACGTTTTATTTCATATAAATATTGTCAGCAAACAAATACAAAGTGCTACAATTAATATTTAACATTTGAATTTGGGAGGCTTTTACTTGATAAAATTCCATTATCAATAATAAAAACAAGTACTGTGTTTTAAGGAATTTTACTTAATAATTGCGATTCGTAACGCGTTTCACTACACCGTAGCTTCTTCAGACGAATGATTATGCAGAAAAATGTAAATGAGAATATAACTATAAATGTTCTTGAGTAATTAAAAGCTTATTGGTCAACTCCTCCTAAGTGGTTATTTATGACAGGTATATCCAATAAAATTAAAGAATAGATTGCTCCCTAAAAGATTCAATAGAGGTGAAGGGCTTAAATCGACTTGTTCATTGATGAGTCTACCTGAGTGTTTGTATTTATTTATTTCTAAAGTTTCCCAAAGATCTACCTTCAATATTTATTATCTGTATGCAAAATTTCAAACTGTGGGTCGAAAGAATGATTATTTTCTAAGAGATGATTCGCGTAATTTGAATCTGATATTTTATTTGCAAAACTGCGTTTATGTTCCGATATTCTAATATTAAAATTTCTATGTGTTCTACCAATGTAGAAATTATCACAGTCATTACAATTCAATCTATAAACACCTGATTTATTGTTTTTACCTGGTTTGGTTTTATTATTTTTTATATATTTGCCCAAATTATTATTAGTTTTTTCCAAACTAAATAATTTGAGCAAATATAAAATAATAATTTGTAACAAACAAACTACATATTTAAACCAAAACACAATTATTAATATTTAAATATGCCAAACCTACCTAAAAATTTAGTTGAGCACTTCCAGCAATATAGATCTGACCAATAATTTCAAGAAATTATTGTGCAAGCGAAAGAAGTAACAACCTCTCTCGAAATTGAAGAAGACTTTCCACCATTACCCACGGTTAGGAGGAAATTTAAACCAAAACTGTTTGGCTATGAACACCGAGATGAGAGCCCTCATGATCCAAAAACCGCCTTTAAAATTAGTTTTTTCTTAATTATTATAGATCAAACTATAAGCTCTCTAAAAAACCGATTTGACTCATTAAATGAGTATGATAATACTTTCGGATTTTTTAGCGACATATTCGAATTAAGTGACATCACTAGCGTCCTAGTTCTTTCTTTGAGAATAACCTGCGTTGTGCCCATACTCTGGCCACTGGTGAGTCCAAAATATTATTTCGTATTGAAAATTATGCGTCTTTGAAAGTTTTCGATACCCCAAAATTTTACCTCAATATCTCAAATGTTTACGAAAAACTCAAATTTAACTGCATCTTTGTAAACCAGTAATAAAGTATTTGCGAACCTATGTTTATATGAACTTTTTTCATGAAATGACTTCAGCAATCACCTCTTTAAATATTGCCGATCTCATTCCACAATTTGAAGTAAGTATCTCAAAAACTGCAGGATCTAAGAAAAACTAAAAATGTCGCCCCATTCTGTTAGTACGTTATATTTAGGAACATCGTTTCTACGGTCGAATATAGAACGTTCTTTTTTTTCTACTGATTTTTAAGAACGGAAATTTTCTTGGCAACAAATTGATACATTTTTTTTCAAAATGTAGTTAATAAAGTCAATTTTTAACAAGAGTTTTGTTGATAAAAGATACTTCTATATTGAATATTTTTCCAAATAAAAGGGTACAAAACCTGAGACGAATATCAAGTTCTTGGAAAAATATCATACGATCGAGATAAGATTGTGCCTGCAAAATTGTTTTCTTGAAGTTTCCATTATTTGTCATGTCGCATTTATTTATAAATGAAGTAATATATCTGTAACAATCCCAGAGAATAATAAATAAAATTATCTCATCATTTTCAACATACAGATTTATTAATGTTGACTTAGTTGATAAACATTATGTTGAAATCCACATTTGTGTTTGCTATTGGCTTTTGAAGAATGAAGTAACTTAAAGTATCTGTCTATATCATAATGCCATAACAAGATACATGTTAATGTAATGCTTTTTGTTTGATTTTAATTAGACAGGAATTATGGTGTTGGTTGAATTTTTTCTCAGAAATTAAATTATTCATTCGTTTGAAAAATATTTGTGAATATTTTCACTAATATAGGACTTAAAATTAGGTGTCGTTCTCTTGGCTGGATATATGCACATGTAAATAACACATTCCTCGCAACAAAAGTCGACAACTTCTTCTTAAGGTAGTTATAGCCGCTTAAGAATGCCACCCTCGTTTTTCTACTAGAGCAATTCAACCTTAAACCATAGAATAGGGATGCTCAAACTTGAACTGCTAACGAACTACTTCAATATTTTTAAAATACTTACGATCGACTCTGAGAGGCTGCAAGTATGTGTGATGCAGGGTTGTCGTACATACACGATATACCCTACCTGCCTAGGTAGGGTGTACCGTAGCATATACAGTGTGTTCCAACGAAAATTTGACCCCCCCTCTAACTCCGAAATGAGTAACATTAGCGAAAAACACCGAGGCACGTTGATTTTTGTTTCGAGGGGGAGCATTTTTCCAAATAATTCGAAACTTCTCAGATCAACCCCCTACCCCCAGCAACCCTAACTTTGAAATTCATCATAGGGAATAAGGGTCGAGTGGCACCTTACTGAAAAGGTCTGTCAATTCTCCACCTTGATTTGTCATTTTTAGAATTTTAAATTAACATACAAGGTGTCCCAACCAAGGGTGAAGTTGAATTCTGGAAATCCCAAATACTAAATGAAATAGATTTATTTTGGCATAATGCAAGCGCAGGTTTATGCTCGGTCTAGAAAAACGACCTACACTTGTGAATTTGGAGTTGGTGCAATCAACCCCTATTTCCAGCATCCCCAACTCAAAATCATTCGATCGATAATAGGTCAAGTGGCACCTCGTTGGAAAGGTACTGCAATTTTCTCTTCGAATTTGGTATTTTCGAAATTCAGAATCATTATACAGGGTGTCCCGAAGCAGGAACATTGAAAATCCAAATAACTTTTTGAAACTGGTTCATTTCGGTATACGAGAACATGTTTGATCCGAGAATAGGACTTTCTTGTGTGGTTATAGAATTTTGCAATCAACCCCTTCCATTCAGCATCCCCAACTTGAAAATCATACAAATAATTCAAGTGGCATATCTTCAGAAAGGTTTTTGAATTACAGAATGATTAAAGCATTTCATTCAGTTCGGCTCTCCATACAGGATGTCGCTTTCGAAAAATTCAATATCGTCATTTGAAATTATCAACTAAAATTAATTCGAAACTGTTAAAAGTATTGGGGTACGATGTGTTGAGCATCAATTACGAAGAAATAAAGCTGATTTCTGCATTGAAAATGTTCACATTTTTTCATTTCCATCTGGCGTGCAGTCATCTGTTATTTCTCATTTTGCAATGAAATATTATTATTATTCAGATCAGTTCCTCATTATTGTTGTTGTTCGTCAGTTGAAATTAATCTGAAAATGGTTTATTCCACTGAGGAAAGGGTCGAAATTGTATCGACGTATTTTCGAAATAACAGTTGTGCCAAAGAAACGGCAAGGATATTCGATAGGAACCATCCTGAAAGAAAAGGAGTCAGTCACCAGTACGTTAAATATTTGGTTGACAAATTCCTAGCTACGGGTTCGGTGGCAAACAAAAAACATGAAGTGGCATGTCCTGTCAGAAATGAGGCAACGGAAGTGGCAGTAGTGGGTCATCTACAAATGGAGAATACTACTTCGATCAGAAAACTATCTCGTCTGACTGGTGTATCAGCTACAACTGTCCATAGAATCGTGAAACATCACAAATTTCACCCTACAAGGTAAAATTAGTGCATGAAATAAACGAAGATGATCCAGATCGTCGTTTACAGTTTTGTGAAAATCTAAGTGAAAACCTAAACGCTAATCCAAATTTTCTGAATAACATCTGTTTTTCTGATGAAAGCACCTTTATGCTCAGTGGTGAAGTGAATAGAAATTGTCGATATTGGGACACACAGAATCCTCATTGGTTTAGAGAGGCCCACACGCAAAGGCCTCAGAAGTTGAACGTTTGGGCAGGAATTTTTGGCAATCATCTAGTTGGGCCTTTCTTTATTGAGGGTAATCTGAATGGAAATGGCTACCTACAGTTGTTAGAGGAACACATACATCCTAGATTGACAGAAATTTTACAGAACGATCCAACTCTTTCTGAGGACGAAATGCGTTTTCAACAAGACGGTGCTCCTCCGCATTATGATGCTCGGGTGCGCCAATATTTAGACGAAAATTTCCCAGGAAGGTGGATTGGTAGAAGAGGACCTGTTGAGTGGCCAGCCAGGTCACCAGATTTAAATCCCCTAGATTTTTTTTTTTGTGGGGCCATCTAAAATCTAAAGTTTATGCCACAAGACCAGAAAACCTGGAGGAGCTGCGGATGAGGATTATCACAGAATGCCGACTTTTGACTCCTGAAGTTTTCGCTAATGTGAGAAGAGAGTTCGAAAATCGTCTGTATAACTGTATGGAGGTGGGCGGAGGTCAAATTGAACAATTGTTGTAATAATCAAGTTAGTTTTTTGTTTTCAATTGAATACAAGTTCAATAAATCTCGTTTTCCTGTTTAGATGAACTTATTGGATAAGTTTCTCCATCATCCCCTCATCCTGATCCTCACGCCAGAAAACCTCGATTGCCAAACTGAAACCAATGCCTCAGTGATTCAGAAAATAGAAAAATCTTTCTGGAACTTTGCCACTCAACCTGTAATCACTTGTATGATTTTTGAGTTGGGGATGCTGAATGGAAGAGATTGATTGCAAAAATTCCATATTCACGCAAGAGAGTCTTATTCTCGAATCAAACATAAACATGTTCTCGTATTATACCGAAATGAACCAGTTTTAAAAGTTATTTGGGTTTTCAGTGTTCCTGCTCCAGGACACCCTGTATGCTGATTCTGAATTTCGAAAATACCAAATTCGAAGAAAAATTGAAATACCTTTCCAACGAGGTGCCACTTGACCTATTTTCGATCGAATGATTTTTGAGTTGGGGATGCTGGAAATAGGGGTTGATTGCACCAACTCCAAATTCACAAGTGTAGGTCGTTTTTCTAGACCGAGCATAAACCTGCGCTTGCATTATGCCAAAATAAATCGATTTCATTTAGTATTTGGGATTTGCAGGAATTCAACTTTACCCTCGGTTGGGACACCCTGTATGTTAATTTAAAATTCTAAAAATGACAAATCAGAATGGAGAATTGACAGACCTTTACAGTAAGGTGCCACTCGACCCTTATTCCCTATGATGAATTTCAAAATTAGGGTTGCTGGGGGTAGGGGGTTGATCTGACAAGTTTCGAATTATTTGGAAAAATGCTCCCCCTCGAAACAAAAATCGATGTGTCTTGGTGTTTTTCGCTAATGTTACTCATTTCGGAGTTATAGGGGGGGTCAAATTTTCGTTGGAACACACTGTATAGATATTAGCTTTCCGTACAACATACATTATTTTAGTCAAGGTTTGGGTTAGGTTTTTTTCTGTAATATCAATGAAAAAACTTATAGTTATTCAAAATTGTGAGTTTATTGGTTGTTACAAAACAAAAGAGTTACATATGGTGTTAAACTTAACTAAGGAGTGACTTTGGATGTTGAAGTGTGGCACTGCATGTCCTCAGCATACTTTTCATAAGATGGTACGTAACCAATGAGTGCTAATCGCAAGCATGATGACATTTGATCGTCAGTTAGTCGATTGCGATATTTTGACTTAATTATATTCATTTGAGAAAATGCAGACTCGCACAAGTAAGTTGACCCAAACATTGAATGGCGATTTGCCTTAGATTCGGATATTTATCTTGAGATAGAAAACACCAGAAATTTGTATCAGATACTGTAGCTTTGAGATGTATATCTGATTTAATCTGCACCAACTCATTTTCAACAGAACATGAGTTCATATTAAACTGACTTGCTATTTCAGTAGCTAATTCAACTCATATTCCTTAAAACAATAGGTTTTGACACAACTTCGCAGCATGGCTTCTCTGCTTCTAGAAGTACTCAAACAGCTATAATGAAAGTCCTAAATCTTATATATGACAGCCTAGACAAGAAAAAAACTGTTTTGGCTACGTTCCTCGATTTCTGTAAGGCCTTTTATGTAGTCAGTCATGCAGTTCTACTTAGAAAACTACAACGAGTAGGAATCACAGGTAAAGCATTGGAGCTCTTCAAAAATTACCTACCTAATAGGAGGCTATTTCAGTAGCTAATTCCTCAATGTTTTTACATGAAAAAGGATAACTCATAAATGCTATATTTGTCAATTTACTGCAATCATAAGAACGCATTTCGAATTGTCCTAAAATATTTGATAATTCAGCCTCATACGTATCATAATTCAACTGAGGAATCCTTGCTTTCAAAGACAGAAAATGTTTCAGATCCTCTTTTCAGTTGATCATCTTTCCATCAACGTGAAGCTCCAAGTTAATGGTGATTTAGTGCATTGTGATGACAGTCAAAAATGCCAAATCAGTCAGCCATTTTTCGTTCTTCAACATCTGAATGTCAAAACATCTTACGTCTAGAAAAGCTGTTATTTCGGTCAATAATTCTTGAAACCTTTCTAGGATTTTTCCGCGATTCAACCACCTGACGTCCGTGTGAAGAACTAAATCAGTGTGTTCAGCTGACTCCCTAACTTCCAACTGCAACTTAAAGAGTCGTCGTTACAAGCTACGTGCACGGATGGAGTTCACAATTTTTGTTGCAATGCCCATAATTTCCTCCGTGTTTAAAACTTTTGAGCACAAAACTTGTTGATGTATAATGCAATGAATGAAAAATTTGAATGGAAATCTTTTGTCGCTCGACATAATGTCACAAAACTGTTTTTGTTTCCAGTCATTGCTGGTGCTCCATCGGTTGTAATGCACACTAATTTATATATTGGTAGCTTGTACTTTTTTACAAAATTGAAGAAAAGGTCATATATATCTCCGCCACGGGTCTTCCGCTTCAGAGGAATGATTGTCAAAAAATATTCCTTAGCCAACATGTCCTTGAATACCATCCGAATAAAAATAGACAGCTGGATAGTGTCTGTCATATCGGTGGATTCGTCGAACTGTAAAGAAAAGTATGTACATTTCATGATATCATGTTTTAGTTTATTAGCCATGTCCTGACTCATGAATTCAATACGCCTTGTGACAGTCGGACGAGATAACTGAAGTTCTCTAATAGCAGACACGATTTCTGTTTTATTTTCAAAATCTCCAAAGAAAGTCTCACCCGCTTCAATAAATACTTCCTTCACAACAGATCCGTCTTCGAATGGTTTCTTGTGTTTCGCCAATATATGAAATATGTTGAATGGCGCAATCACAGCAGCTTTTGATTGTTTGGCTGGTCTTGTGAACATGGTTTGTTCTTTTTTCAAATAAGATATCAAATCACGTACTTTTCGTTTTCTTAATTCAGTCTGTGGCGGAAAATCCTTTTCATAGTTTTCATGAACCGTTTTATGATGCCTCTCTAAGCTACCACGCTTAGGTATTGCAATTTACGCACGACAAATAAGACAAATGCACTTATCCTTTACCATACAAAAGAAAAATTCGTTTTAGATTTCTTCGCTGCACTCATCTTTTATTATTTAATAATAAATTTTGTATAGAAGAAGTATTTGCCCAACATTTATATCGGTGTGAACGAAAGTCCTGAATGTTCCCGCCAATCCCGCCGCCCGAAATTTCTAGAAAAGCGGCAAGAATAAAGAACGCGGATTTTCTTTGACAAGTACCGCGCGTTCCTATGATAAAGCCGTCTCTTGCCTTTAGCAGAGTGTTATTTTATAATGTTATAAATTATTGTATTTCAGTTACCTATTTATTAAAAATTTTTTCTTCTCGAGATCTATTCAAAAAGCACTCGCGTTCGACCGTTCGACCACCCCTGGTATAGTATTTCATCTAGACAACGCGAAACCACACACAAGTTTGCTCACTCGCCAAAAACTTTCATAGCTTGAATGGGATACAATGCCACACCCACCATATTCTCCAGACCTGGTACCATCGCATTATTATTTGTTCCGGTCACTCCAAAACCATCTCGATCATTTTTTTGCCAGCAAAGACAAAGTGGAATTATGCTACTACCAGAAAGATGGCAAAAGGTGTTGGACCACAATAAGCGTCTCTTGTGGTTCCTTGAAAAATATAATGTATTAAACAAATTCGAGTCAGGTTTCAGACCGAACCGTTGCACCCTCGATAACAACGTTACTTTACACGACGAGATTTTACAGGCGATGACAAACAAAATGGAAATCATTGCGGTTATCTTCGACATTATCAGTGCTTTTGATACCACCCTTCGTCTTGTCATTCTTAGCAAATTGAAGCAGATTAACTTATCAGGCAACCTCTTCCATTTTGCTCATAACTTTCTCATCGACAGATCTTTCAAAGTCTCTGTTAATTGCATTTCTTCAAAAACCTATTCCATTGAGAGCGGAGTCCCACAAGGATTCGTTCTCAGTACAAATAGTACTGATATCGACAGTTTACATCATTTTTTCATCGAAGGATTACTAATATCTAACCGAATACCCATTCAAATTCAAACGAAAACCCAAATTCCCACCCAAACCCAAAATAAATCGAAATGACACTTCAAAATTTCATTTCCAAATAAACCCTAACATTCTTTAAAAATATTGAGAATTTTTCTTCCCTCTTTAAACTTTCTGGCAATCTATTAAATGCTTGTGAAGCTTGAAATACTGGATCAAACAAGCCCTTCGACGTTCTTACATTCTCGAGATATATGCTATATTGTGCTCTGGTGTAATATTGATGTATATCCCAGGCAAACGTAATTTTGTGTTACATTTTACACTGCTCAAGTTCCATAAGTTCATTCAATTTGCTAACTTTTAATTCTCTATATAAGTCGCCTGATGGCGTAAGGCTAAGTTAAATAAGATTTTCAAAATTTTGCTTTGTAATGTTTGCATATTTTTGAACGTTGAGTTGCTACACATTCCTCAAATCGGAAAAAGGTATCTGAAATAAGATACAAAATAGGATTGGTATACGTCCATTTTTGATTTTTTGAAAAGATAACTTTTATTCGTAGTTATGGCACTTAACATTGGTACCATTTTGGAATACATAGATGTCGTGTTGTCTTTCCAATTTAAGTTCTCATCCAAAATTAAGCCAAGATATTTTATTGTACCAACTTTCTCAATCTCAATATCATTTAGTGTTATTACTGGAGGATCCATTTATTTATTTTGTTGCTTGAAAAACATACAGTGTGTTCCAACGAAAATTTGACCCCCCCTATAACTCCGAAATGAGTAACATTAGCGAAAAACACCAAGACACGTCGATTTTTGTTTCGAGGGGGAGCATTTTTCGAAATAATTCGAAACTTGTCAGATCAACCCCTACCCCCAGCAACCCTAATTTCGAAATTCATCATAGGAATAAGGGTCGAGTGGCACCTTACTGTAAAGGTCTGTCAATTCTCCATTCTGATTTGTCATTTTTAGAATTTTAAATTAACATACAGGGTGTCCCAACCGAGGTAAGTTGAATTCCTGCAAATCCCAAATACTAAATGAAATCGATTTATTTTGGCATAATGCAAGCGCAGGTTTATGCTCGGTCTAGAAAAACGACCTACACTTGTGAATTTGGAGTTGGTGCAATCAACCCCTATTTCCAGCATCCCCAACTCAAAAATCATTCGATCGAAAATAGGTCAAGTGGCACCTCGTTGGAAAGGTATTTCAATTTTCTCTTCGAATTTGGTATTTTCGAAATTCAGAATCAGCATACAGGGTGTCCCGGAGCAGGAACACTGAAAACCCAAATAACTTTTTGAAACTGGTTCATTTCGGTATAATACGAGAACATGTTTATGTTTGATTCGAGAATAAGACTCTCTTGCGTGAATATGGAATTTTTGCAATCAATCTCTTCCATTCAGCATCCCCAACTCAAAAAATCATACAAGTGATTACAGGTTGAGTGGCAAAGTTCCAGAAAGATTTTCTATTTTCTGAATCACTGAGGCATTGGTTTCAGTTTGGCAATCGAGGTTTTCTGGCGTGAGGATCAGGATGAGGGATGATGGAGAAACTGATTGGATGCTCATCTAAACAGGAAAACGAGATTTATTGAACTTGTATTCAATTGAAAACAAAAAACTAACTTGATTATTACAACAATTGTTCAAAATGACCTCCGCCCACCTCCATACAGTTATACAGACGATTTTCGAACTCTCTTTTCACATTAGCGAAAACTTCAGGAGTCAAAAGTCGGCATTCTGTGATAATCCTCATCCGCAGCTCCTCCAGGTTTTCTGGTCTTGTGGCATAAACTTTAGATTTTAGATGGCCCCACAAAAAAAAATCTAGGGGATTTAAATCTGGTGACCTGGCTGGCCACTCAACAGGTCCTCTTCTACCAATCCACCTTCCTGGGAAATTTTCGTCTAAATATTGGCGCACCCGAGCATCATAATGCGGAGAAGCACCGTCTTGTTGAAAACGCATTTCGTCCTCAGAAAAAGTTGGATCGTTCTGTAAAATTTCTGTCAATCTAGGATGTATGTGTTCCTCTAACAACTGTAGGTAGCCATTTCCATTCAGATTACCCTCAATAAAGAAAGGCCCAACTAGATGATTGCCAAAAATTCCTGCCCAAAGGTTCAACTTCTGCGCCTTTGCGTGTGGGCCTCTCTAAACCAATGAGGATTCTGTGTGTCCCAATATCGACAATTATGTCTCTTCACTTCACCACTGAGCATAAAGGTGCTTTCATCAGAAAAACAGATGTTATTCAGAAAATTTGGATTAGCGTTTAGGTTTTCACTTAGATTTTCACAAAACTGTAAACGACGATCTGGATCATCTTCGTTTATTTCATGCACTAATTTTACCTTGTAGGGGTGAAATTTGTGATGTTTCACGATTCTATGGACAGTTGTAGCTGATACACCAGTCAGACGAGATAGTTTTCTGATCGAAGTAGTATTCTCCATTTGTAGATGACCCACTACTGCCACTTCCGTTGCCTCATTTCTGACAGGACATGCCACTTCATGTTTTTGTTTGCCACCGAACCCGTAGCTAGGAATTTGTCAACCAAATATTTAACGTACTGGTGACTGACTCCCTTTCTCTTTCAGGATGGTTCCTATCGAATATCCTTGCCGTTTCTTTGGCACAACTGTTATTTCGAAAATACGTCGATACAATTTCGACCCTTTCCTCAGTGGAATAAACCATTTTCAGATTAATTTCAACTGACGAACAACAACAATAATGAGGAACTGATCTGAATAATAATAATATTTCATTGCAAAAATGAGAAATAACAGATGACTGCACGCCAGATGGAAATGAAAAAATGTGAACATTTTCAATGCAGAAATCAGCTTTATTTCTTCGTAATTGATGCTCAACACATCGTACCCCAATACTTTTAACAGTTTCGAATTAATTTTAGTTGATAATTTCAAATGACGATATTGAATTTTTCGAAAGCGACATCCTGTATGGAGAGCCGAACTGAATGGAATGCTTTAATCATTCTGGAATTCAAAAAACCTTTCTGAAGATATGCCACTTGAATTATTTGTATGATTTTCAAGTTGGGGATGCTGAATGGAAGGGGTTGATTGCAAAAATTCTATAACCACACAAGAAAGTCCTATTCTCGGATCAAACATGTTCTCGTATACCGAAATGAACCAGTTTCAAAAAGTTATTTGGATTTTCAATGTTCCTGCTTCGGGACACCCTGTATGATGATTCTGAATTTCGAAAATACCAAATTCGAAGAGAAAATTGCAGTACCTTGCCAACGAGGTGCCACTTGACCTATTATCGATCGAATGATTTTTGAGTTGGGGATGCTGGAAATAGGGGGTTGATTGCACCTACTCCAAATTCACGAGTGTAGGTCGTTTTTCTAGACCGAGCATAAACCTGCGCTTGCATTATGCCAAAATAAATCTATTTCATTTAGTATTTGGGATTTCCAGGAATTCAACTTCACCCTTGGTTGGGACACCCTGTATGTTAATTTAAAATTCTAAAAATGACCAATCAAGGTAGAGAATTGACAGACCTTTTCAGTAATGTGCCACTCGACCCTTATTCCCTATGATGAATTTCAAAGTTAGGGTTGCTGGGGGTAGGGGGTTGATCTGAGAAGTTTCGAATTATTTCGAAAAATGCTCCCCCTCGAAACAAAAATCGACGTGTCTTGGTGTTTTTCGCTAATGTTACTCATTTCGGAGTTAGAGGGGGGGTCAAATTTTCGTTGGAACACACTGTATATCCCAGGCAAACGTAATTTTATGTTACATTTTACACTGCTCAAGTTCCATAAGTTTATTCAATTTGCTAACTTTTAATTCTCTATATAAGTCGCCTGATGGCGTAAGGCTAAGTTAAATAAGATTTTCAAAATTTTGTTTTGTAATGTTTGCATATTTTTGAACGTCATTTGCTACACATTCCTCAAATCGGAAAAAGGTATCTGAAATAAGATACAAAATAGGATTGGTATACGTCCATTTTTGATTTTTTGGAAAGATAACTTTTATTCGTAGTTATGGCACTTAACATTGGTACCATTTTGGAATACATAGATGTCGTGTGGTCTTTCTAATTTGAGTTCTCATCCAAATTAAGCCAAGATATCTTATTGTACCAACTTTCTCAATCTCAATGTCATTTAGTGTTATTACTGGAGGATCCATTTATTTATTTTGTTGCTTGAAAAACATATATTTGGTCTTGTCTATATTAATTCTTAACATATTTTAGTTTAGCCAAGCTACATAGGTTTTAATGTCAGAGTTTATAATAAATTCGAGTTCTTCAGTAGTATTACCACTGTAGAATAAGGTTGTTTCGTCGGCAAAGGTATACTATCTGGCTCTAAGTCCTGCGAGTTTAAGACTAAGAACATATAATAAATACAAAAGAGGTCCGAGCACAGAACCTTGTGGTACGCCATATTCATTTGTTTCCGAGTTACTAACATTCTCACCCAGCTTAACATATTGCGTTCTACCCTGTAGATATGATTTCAAAGGGTTATACATTTTTCTGCGAAATCCCATTGACCAACATTTTTTTAATAATTTTTCAATGTCAACAACATCAAAAGCTTTCCGTTAATCTATGAATATAACTACTTTTGTTTATTATCAAGCTCTTTGCTCATTTTATTGATCAAATCAACTACTATACTAAGCGTATTGCTACCTTTAATAAAACCGTATTGAAATCTATCAAGGCTAATATATTTATCTATAAATACTATCATTCTTTTTTTAAAGAATTATCCCGATTATTTTGGAGAAACAGCTTATTACAGCAATTGGTCTATAATTACCCATATGATCTTTTCTACCAGATTTGTAGATTGGACTAATCTTGCTCGCTTAAAGTTCTTGGGGAAATATACCAGGGATTAACACTTTATCTACTAACTTTGTCAAATTAGACACAATGCTCTCTTTTATGTTTTTAATATCACTTATCTGGCGCAGCATTCTCCTTTAATTCTGATGAAACAGTCTCAATCTCTTGATCATCATAAAATCTCATATTTTTAAAACGACTGTCAAAATTTTTTCGCAAATTTTTCTTTAAATTAAACAAGAACCACGAAGAAATATTATATGGGAAATGTCAACCCAAATTATTGGGTTCATAATGATTCTAGAACATCTTTAGATCATAATCGGCATCACTTAGAAGACCGAACCTAGCCATCGGGGCACTCTCGGTCAAACAGAGAGGAAATTGTTTTGTTGGGTTTGAATATTGAAGGATTTTGCGAGATTATACTTCAAAATTGGCAAGTAAGTGATTATATTTCAGGAGACTCACACTGCGACGGAAGAACATCTCCGCGAAAGAGGAAATATCACAGGTTATGTACTTTTTGATTATCTCACAGTCCTTTTTATGGCCTTGCTTGCTATGTAAATTTTTTTTTTAATTTCAAGTGTGTTTAGATATATGAGAGTCAGGTATGATTGTTGAAATAATTTTCTGCTGGTTTTCTTTTTTCATTGTTACAGATTCCTGTCCCAAACCCCCTTCCTTTCACTCTTGTCTTGGTCTGGAAATCATGGAGTGCAAGATGAGAATTGAAGCTACTAAACAGAAAAATCTTTGGTACTCTTTGTGTACCCACGATACGAACACACCATAAACAGACAAGATATTGCTAGTGCAATAGCGACAGGGAAACGAGTTTTACCTCAGGTTTTTCACTCGTTTATTGAATCATACGCAAGATAGTATGGTTCCCCTGTTACATTTTTCTTGATCTCACACTTGTGTTTTTCTGATACACACCAAAATTATAGATATAAGCATTTATTGTGAATTCAATTATTCGAATTTTTGTAAATCCTCTCTTTTCATATATATATATATATATATATATATATATATATATATATATATATATATATATATATATATATATATATATATAAAAATAAATACAATTAAAAATTTCTAAATATATGATGCTTGGCGACGAGATTAAAAAATGTGGAAAATGAAGAAAATATTTATTCTACCGATTATTATTTCCACAGCAGGTGTTATTCCTTGAAATCTTCACAAAAGTATTGAGATTTTGGGTCTGAAGAAAAATTTTGTTTGAACAGCTACAAAAGATAACAGTCATCAAATCTTGTTATATTCTTCGTAGGTTTCTTTCCGAAAAAAATAATGAGGTAGAGTCATAGGTTTTCTCTTTAGTTTATACTGCTCAGAATCTCATTTCATATTTTATTTATTTGTTTATATAAATGTAATATAATTAACTGACAATTTTGTCATATTTATATTCAGAGCAGTATTCTATTCGATCGTTCACCACTTCACACAAAGGAAACTATTAATGAGTAACATTCAGTTACTTGACTAAGGTCCGTACACTGGATTTTTCCGGGGAGAAAGCCTCTGACACTACTCGTTGGTACATTGATATCATTGTCTGATGATGCTATAGTATGTATATATTCTGGTAGATTGATATATTCTCTTAACATTTAACGTTATCCTAATATATAATTATTCCAGGATATGTTTTGATTATAATCATTGCCTGGCAATGGTATTAATTACCTGGTGGTGGATTTATATTTTTTCATGAAATCAGTTTGATTGCATGAACAGATATATGGGCAACTCGTCGGGGTAAAACCCCCTATATGATCAAAACCCAAAAACAGGTCAATTTTTTTTTCAAGCGGGACATCTTTTGGGGTGCAATTCTTGAACATTTTGAATAGGGAAGATGGGTCAAGTGATAACTCAAAAGAAAGGTGGTATCTTTGTCTACATCGCCTTTAACGAATTTCCATTTGTAATTGAAAACTGTAAAAGATACAAGGTGAGCAACTGAAAGAAAGGGAAGACTATTTCCCTGAGACTATTCAAGTTTCAGAAAGGTAAAATGGAACAGATTCATGCTGATCAATGGCAGTCATCATCAAGTACCATCTTCATCTTGAATTTCAACCCCTGGAGCAGGGGTGACAACCCTTGAAAATTTGAAAGAGGGTAGATGGCTCGACTGATAACTCGAAAGAAAGGTATTATCTTTGTCTGCATTCCCGTGAAAGAATTTTCGTTTTTTAATTGAAAACTGTAGAAGATACAGAGTGAGCCACTGAAAAATAGAGAATGAATGATTATTTTGAATGAATTTCTGACCAAAAACTCAACAAATACCATCGAACAAGCACTGTATACACCTGATATGGCTCCAGCCGGATTTCTACTTTCTGGAAAACTCATTTTACCACTTCGAGGTTTCGACTCGATAGAAGAAAGAAATTCCGGAACAAGCGCTTGAAAACTTTTTTTTGATGATTGTATTATAAGTTGGCGTAAATGTATTATTTCGGAAGATGCCTACTTTGAAGGCCACACAATAAATTTGGATGAAAAATAAATATTTTGTATATCATTGACAAATTCCTGGTACTTTTTGACACAGTTAATATGTGCATGTACACACAACCAAATTTATATGGAATCACTCGGTATTTCAAATTATTGATTGTTTTCAATCATGAATCTCTAACTACTTGTAAAGAATGAAAAAAACTTGATAGTATGATAAGAAATGTTGAATTATCACCACATGTTCGGGATATTGTACTCAGTCGTTACGGAGATTTGAAACTGTGAATTTCAAAATTTTAAAAAGCCTATAATCATAATTGAAAATGCCTTACGTTGGATTGTCCGATGTGCAGAGGGGTCGAATACTTGCTCTCGTTGAAGAAAGGGTGACACACAGGGATATAGGGGCTAGAATGGGGGTGATTTCAAAAACCTACTCCCGATACGTGGAGCTACGATCTCTGCAAAATAGGCCTAGAAGAAGTCGTAGAAAGATCACTTGTGAAGAAGAATTTGTGTCAAATTGCAAGAAAAGACACTAGCGTTGCACCCCATTCTCCAAAGACAATTTCTGGAAGCAACAGACATCAGTATATTAGTCGAAACGATAGGTCAAAGACTTGGTTTAAGGGGTTTATACAGCAAAGGGTCCTTGAGAGTTCCCGAGCTAACCAGACAACAAAAAATTAACAGCATCAAAATTGAAATATTGAGAATTGGCGAAATGTTCTTTTTTCGAATGAGACCAGAATTGGTGTTCGATCAGATGACCGCCGGATTCGGGTTTTAAGGAGTCGTGGAAGACAAGCTAGACTCCGAGCTGCAAGACAAATTCCGAAATACAAAAGGGGGAGTGTGATTAGGGGTGGCATTATGCTGGGAGGCAAAACAGGTTTGGTTTCGTTTCCTGTAAGTGTAACGGCTAGAAATGACGTGGATCTAGTGCTGAGCCCAGAGTGAGGCTCTGGCGAAGTGCCCACGGTGAGAATTCCACTTTTATGCAAGATAATGCTCCTCCGCATACCAGCAATCTCGCGCGACATTATCTTGAAACAGAAGGAATCTGCTCGTTCTCCAGACCTAAATCCTATTGAACATTTACGGGATACTCTCAAAAAGAAAATTAGATCGCGCCTGGATAATCCAAGAACCCCAACAGCTCATCCAAGTCGCCATAGACGAGTGGCAGAATATCACCCCAGAGGAGGTCGAAAACCTAATCAAAAGCATGCCTAGACAGATTCAGGTTTATATCAGGGCAAGAGGAGATAATACAAGCTACTGAGGTCGAGAAAAACATCTACTCCGTGAGAAAACAATTCTCAATTTTTTTTACTTGCACTAGCTTGCATTGCAAAGATTTTTAAGCCTTGAAAGACGCCTTTTGTAAGACATTTTTTGTATATTCAGGAATATTTGGGGCTGGGTTATATGAAACCATGTTTACCTTCTGAAGATCTCTTTTCATATCATATACCACACCATTCCAAATACTTCGGCCTAAAAGTTTCACGACAAAATGAAAGGTTGTCTTTGATGGATCTGCCAGATTTCCAAATAAACTTTCGATAAAAGACGAACTTCTTGTAGCCCTAAACTTTAAAAAGATATCATTTCAATTCTTTCAAAATTCCGATTACATGCAATTGTTTTTTCCGCTGATGTTAAATGATGTTCCGATAATTACTGGTTGAATCGAATCTCTACAGTTATAAGAAAATTCCATGGAGATTTTTTCCGAGAGAAGATATCAAGAAGTTTCGTCTTCTTACCGTGACATATGGTCTGGTTCCAGCGCTTTTTCTTTCCATAAGAAGTCTTATCGAATCAATACAAACCGATGGCAAATATTTTCTAAATGCCTCTAATGCCCTTCACCACAATGCTTATGTCGATGACATGTCGATGTATGTGGCTCTTCTAATATGCCAAATGCGATGCGACTTCAGAAGTAGTTAATCGAACTTCTGTCTTGGAGAGCTTTTCATTTGAAAAAATGGAATAGCATTCATCTAAATTTTTCAAATGCCTACCCTCATCAGATCTGAATGCAGATCTTCGTTCGTTCGATTCTACATCTTCAATTAAAGTGCTGAGTTTACAGTAGAATCTCTAGTTTAATTCTTTGCAATTTTCATCAGATAGCCCCAAATGTACCTGTACTAATATAGAGAGAGATACTCACCCTTTTAACCTTTTTATCAAAAAACATGACACTAAGGATATGGTCCTGCAAAGTATATTGGGATACTCGTTCGCCTAATGAACTTTACTTACGTTGGGAAATGTGCATGATCGTTTCCTGTAAGTGTAACGGCTAGAAATTACGTGGATCTAGTGCTGAGCCCATAGTGAGACTCTGGCGAAGTGCCCACGGTGAGAATTTAACTTTTATGCAAGATAATGCTCCTCCGCATACCAGCAACCTCGCGCGACACTATCTTGAAACAGAGGGAATCGCTATTTTGGACTGGCCAGCTTGCTCTCTAGACCTAAATCCTATTGAACATTCATGTCATAATCTTAAGAGTAAAAATAGATGGCGCCAGGATAATCCAAAAACCCCACAACAGCTCATCCAAGCCGCCACCGAAGAGTGGCGGAATATCACTCCAAAGGAGTTCGAAAACCTAATCGAAAGCATGCCTAGACAGATTCGGGCTTATATCAGGGCAAGAGGAGGTAATACAAGCTACTGAGGTCGAGAAAAAAACATCTACTCCGTGAGAAAACAATTCACAATTTTTTTACATGCGGAAAGAGTCTCTTATTTTCTTTTATTTGTTTCTTTCTTGAAATAAACCTTAATTTATTTCTTTTTCAATTGAAATATCTCATAAAGGATCAATTCTAACAATCCTTCGAAATTTCCAAAATCCCTGAGGTAATATTCAAAATATCGAGTGATTCCATATAAATTTGGTTGTGTGTAAATTGAAGGTATCGAAGTTTATTTTGTTATTTGAGAGGAATAGATAATGTTTATAAATTTGAGAAAATAATAAAAGTCTAGGTGTACCATTTAACCAGATAAGTATGTCATCGACGAATCTATACAAAAAATAAAAAGATCCACCAGAATTTCTTAACGTTATCATTCCGAAAAATGATGAATTTAATCAATATGATCTCAGAACACGAGTCTATGATTTTTCTGGATATTTCAAATCTGAAATCCACAAAATGGGGCATTTGAAAATCCCACTACAGGTGCCATGCTGATAAGATATGACGTCAGTTGTTAGTACTTATGGATCGACTGTGCAACAAGACCCCGAGTGAGTTACAGGTGTTTATTCCATCGGTACAGGTGATACAAAATGCTCCCATTGGTGTTAAATTATATTTTTTCGTTCATCCTGCCTCCAACAGGTAACTATCAATCCATTCTTGATGTTTTTTACAAATTTAATCACTACGCAATATTGAATGATGACTTTCTTTTTCGTTGTTATGCTCTCGTTGGTTGTAATTTTGAAACTTCGATAGTAGAAATACACGTAAAAAATTTTTTTCGGATGAAATAATTTTTGTTTAAGTAGTGTATTTCGAATTAGTTTACTCAATAATTAGAAAATAGTTTGAATTTAAATTATGAAAAAATTAAAGGTGCAGCAGTTCACAAATTTATTTATTATAAATATTTATTGTGATAAAGCTAAAAATATGGAGAAACTCTAGGCATTAAAAATGACGTCTAGAGAAATGTATTAAAATGTTTTGTCAGCACATACAAAATTGCAAAAGTTCCGTAACTATTTGTTTCATTTATAATCTTAATTAACATTCCAGTACAAGGTGGACAAATTTCGTTGTTTTTGTACAGCAGCTAGGTGAAATATTATAGTTAGAGAAAAATGCCTCCCCCTCTTCTATCGATCTGTTTTAGGTACCAAATAAGAATAAAAATTCGATACGAGTACACAAGTATAGAATCTTTTCATTCTTACAGAGTAACAGATTATATTTTCTCCACGACCGCAAAGTGTAAATCAAAAACAAATAAATTGAATCTGAAAATCATAAAAACAAGTTAATTATTGGGGCATTTGTATTTACATTTTATTTATATTTATATTTATGGTATTTAAACAATCATTGAAATTAAAAGTTGGTACATTGTACACATTTTCAGTTATATTTTTCAAAACGGACTGATTACACTGACAGATATAAAATGACCTCAACCCATAAGGTTGAAAAATGATGAAAGTTCAGTTTTTTTAATTTTTCTTAGTATTAGTAGTCAAAATAATATAACTAACAAAATACATTCAACTTTCATATAAAAAAAATTAAGCGTCATCCGATAAATCGGATTGTGCGCACAAGTCACTTAAAATGTATGAAAATTTTTAAAACATAATTTGGGATGTACTCCAAATGAATTTGCTCTTTCCACCGCAAAATCTGTATAGTCTTTTGGTAATGTATTCTGGCTAGTAATTGAGACCATCGTAACGAGTATCGTTCATTGAATTTTTCATCAGCTTATCTTTTGCTGAAAGTTTACCGTAAGTTTGTAGAATAGACATACCTATATTCCTCTTAAAAATCAGAAGAGAAGCACAATCCTTTTCTCCTGGACAGATTATTTTCATCAATAATCACGAATTAGTCACCGATATATCCAATAAGTAGCAGAATATTGGCCACCACCATTTATTTTTAAGCATTCTTGTTGTTCAATTAGCAACCAATCGATCCATTTTATCGACGCCACCTATGCCATGGTTATAATTCATCAAAAGGTTTGGTTGAGTAACAGATATTTTTGCTTTACTTCCTTTACTCGAACGCTTTGTTTCTGCAATGGTATCGAAATTGGTGGCAACAATTAAGTATAACAAGTACCTTGTTATACTTCCATCTGACAAGACACACTGTGTTTTCACTCTCCGTCCTAAAATCATACGTACCCCTCACCTGTTCTTGCATAACAGATTTTTCTGTGAGGGGACATTTACCAACTCTACTGCCACGGATAGTTCCAGTTGCGCAGTATCCAGTCGATGTCAAGTGCTGAAATAACTGTATTGAAGAAAAGTAGTTGTCAAAAAAGAACTTGAATTCTTGATTCGGTGGAACACTCGCAGAATTTATTAGAGAAAGAACAATATCGCCGCCGATTCCAAATTCCTTAACCTTGTCACTTATTTCTATGTATAACTCGAAAGAAACCTAACCATCGCTGTTACAAAGTGTCCAATTCTTAAGACCAAATCTAATTGGTTTTCCTTTTATATATTGTTTGGAGAATATGGAATCATAGATTCGTCTGTCGATATATTTTTCAGTAATCCACCATGTTCTCGAAAACTCTCATTCAAAGATGTCATGAAAGATCTGAGTTTATACAAACGATCGTCCTTGTCAATGGCTGAATTATCATTCAAGTGAAAATGCCTAAGGATCAATTCGAAGCAATTTAGTCTCATGCTTTTCTGTAAAATTTGAGGCACGTCATCCAGTGTGGACCAATACAATCTTCTGCTGGGATATTTGGCATATCCTGAAATTAAAAGACCAACTATGAACACAAGCAACTCCTCCACGGATACATTCAAAGGATTGTTTTTTGGCTTGAGTAATCATTTGTTTGTCTCAAAATTTGTGATAGTAGCTCACTATTAAAGAAAAGGCTGAAAAAATCTAAGGCAGATGTTGCCTGTTTCGCTTTTTCTGATGGTTGCTTTTCCACACAAGCTACATTCGCAGCGAACTCGGGGTGTTTTTTCTCCATTTCAGCGTTTCCGGTTCAGATCTTTCAGTGCCATATCTTCCTTTTTGATTTTCGATACGTAGGTATTTTGCTGACGGTTCGTCATCACTCGAATCATATTCATAATTAGTGGAGGTACTAGCAACTGTTTCAAGCGATTTTGATTATTGATGAATATTCGCATTGAGCACTCAACATTTTCGGTCCTAGGTGGTTCAAATTTCCATCATGCTGATCACTGCTATCTGAATCACAGTCAGTATCTTCCCATCTTCAGGTGGAACAGCATATATATCCGTTCCATCATAAAAATCATCATTTTCTACGATATCTAACAATTCAGCAAGAGAGAGAGTCTGAAAATGAAAACATTTCTTGGTACCGAAAATGTTGAACCTCAAGAGCTAACTTGTGCATAGCATCCGATATAAGGGATCTCAAGTTTAAACCCGTATATTTTCGAAAGAATATATATCTAAGGCTAGTATTTGCAGGAAATATATACTTTCAACTCTCACATGTCTGAATTGATGATCCAAGGATTTCGGAAAACACAGGAAAAGTAAAGGAATCAGAATGTACTTTCACACTTACTTTTTGGGTGAAGGGCTGGATCCATCTCTGTTCAAACTTTATTTTCTCTTTTTTCGTTCACTCAGTCACTTTAAAAAATCCCAAAACTATTACATTGCACGTTCAGTTTGATATTGCACGTGGTAATAATTTTGAGTTCATAAACACCTCAAAAAAGTCTAGGAACACTTACCAATATCTTTAAAATATGAATTTGATGATTCGAATTTATAGAAATCTTTCGGTTTTTGTTAGGTTGTATTGTATATAATGTATTCTCAAGAAAACAAAATAATATTTGACTTCTCCAAAGCACCTATTATAAAAAAAAATTTGAAATTTGAAAATGACGAAATTTGGTAAAACACAAAAAAAATCCTGAACTAATATTTTCGAAACGATGTGGAAGCACTTATATTTTTCAGTACCCAGAAGGTTCATCTCTGTTATTAATGACACTTCGGCATCATCGCGGCATGCTTAATATTAAACTGTCTATTACATTTTGGCCCAAGTCATTCCAAGCCCCCTGAACTGCTAATCGAAGCTCCTGTTCATGATGGAAGACGTTTTGACGCAGGAGATTTCTTTTAGGGTTTCCCACATGATCGATGGGATTCAGATCTGGGGAGCAGGATGACCACGGTAGAAGATCGATATCATTCTTCAAGAACGTTCAAGAACTCTTGCACGATGAGGATCCATTATCTTGTTGGAAGAGTGGATTTTGACCCATTGTTTGAAGATACGGTACCACTACAGGTAAAACTATCTCATTTGCGTAAGAATTTCCCGTGAGGTTGTTCTGTATGAAAACGAGGTTAGTTCTTCCACCAAGACGTATACCTCCCCAAAACATCACTGATCCGCCTCCCTGTCTAACAACTTCTCGAGCATGCTGGAGACGGTTTTGCTTTCCATGTTCCCTCTATATTCGAATTCTTCCCGAATCGGGATAATAACTAAATCTAGATTCATCACTGAAGAGAACTGTGGCCCACCTCTCTTGATCCCAGTTTACGTGTTCTTGGCACCAAGCTAAACGAGCAGCGCGATTTCCATGGGTCAGTTGTGGAACTCTTAAAGGACGTCTGGAGTGGAGTTGACCTTCGTGCAGTCGATTTCTCACAGTTTGGTCGGAAATTTGTACATTATAAACACGTGATAGCTCTTGAGCTTATTGAGATGCTGTGGTAGTACGATCTCTTCTGGCTTGTAAAACCAAAAATCGGTCTTGGGCGACTGTAGTAATCCTGAAACGATCTGTTTATCGTTCTTCTACGCTACCGGTATCATTGAAACGCGACCATAAACGGTTTATGACACTTGGGCTACTTCCCAGAACCCTGGATACTTCCCGTTGTGAGCTCCCAGCTTGGAGCAAGTCAACGGCTCGTAACATCTCTTCTCTAGTCAAATGTCGTCTTTCCATGGTCGAATCACAAAACTTGAATCTTTTATTTGTGCTTACAACAGAAACAAAGTGCCAACTAACTGATTTCAAACACTGAATACATGAAATGATTATAAAGCAGCGTCGCATCTGCTGCATTTTTAGTTTTTTATAAAAAAAAACTGAAATCTGTTGCGGCACTCTACATAATTTGGTGAGAAATTGATGCGGGTGTTCATTTCTTAAAATAATCATCCATATTGATCGTTCTGGATACGATATATCGATATTCAGAAGTGTTCCCTAGATTTTTTTGAGGTGTTTATTGTTGTGCATGTTTGGTTGCCTAATTGATGAATCCGATATCTTCAGCATTTATTAGAGGAGTGTGAAGAACATTTATTTATTTCCATTATGTAACAAGTACAGCTTTTAAACTAACCTTTGAGGAATTTATAAACAACCGCCAGTCAGATATCTTGTATCATCTTTGTACCTTCATATTTTGAAATGGATTTTTGAGGAAATTCTAAGTTAATTAGTCATGATATTGTACAGTGAAATTCAGTTTACCCTTTTCAAGAAGTCCATTATTTTGAAAACGTGGCGGGGGTACTCGTGTGCGCCGAACTACAAATTAACATTTTTTATAATCGCAGATCTTATAGATTTTGATTTATGGAATACCAAAATACATAAGTACATATTGTTGAGAATTGTTATATACTCCAACTAATCTTTCGAGAAGAATTGAAAGAATTACTTACTAAACAACATAATGTAGTATTCATTCTCGTTTGACATATTTAAGTAATGAAATAATAGTAGAGTTGCTTGTTATTTCGGTTAGCAATGTATAATATTTATGACACATTGTGATTCTTTATTATCACCGTTTTCTATTTTAATTTATTTTAAAACACGTTTTCAGGCGTGATGACGAATATATGTTAGAATAGAATAGACAAAGGAGAAATATCTTTTGCATATTTTTATATTCCTGGCCTAGTTCAAACAAAGTTTTGACTGTACAGGGTGAACATAATTTGATTCTTAATCAAGCTATCTCAATATCTAAGGGAGCTTGTGACAAATGGATAGTACGTTTTAAGGCTACTTTTTTAAGAAAATAAGATTGGTGAAAATCGAAGGCTGGTCAGTGATGTAGACAACATATTTTAATTAACATATTTTTTTCTAATATCTCCGGATATATGCCAACAAAATTCGTTCTCCTCAAAGGAATGAAATGAAAGAAATAATTTCAGATTTTGCAAGAAACCCCACATATTGACAATACTAGTTTTGATCAATATGCGTAACATTTGTTATTCATAAAAATTTTAATTTTCGGTAATCATGCAATGGGAATCCCGAAATTGGGCCCCGGCAGAATATGCTGAAGCAGTGGTGTTCGAAGAAGTATCGTTTTGCCAAACCGATACCACAGCTCTACGGTGGGCTTACTGCGCATGCACACTGGCTACCTACATCTCTTGCTAACGCACTGACGTCATTGCAGTCTGATTTTTACTTGTTTATGTTGTTTACTGAGTGTTTAAGATGCCCCCAATAATTGTGAGTCCCACCCACTGTGAGGTACGAGGTGTTATAAGTGTCCTCAGTGCTGCAGGCGTAAAACCGATCGATATTCATCGTGAGGTCTGTGAAGTATACGCAAAAAGTATTATGAGTGATGGAATTGTTAGAAAACGGATTAAAGCATGTAAAAAAGGCTTTACAAATGTGCGTGATGAACAACGGAGTTGGTCGTTAATGGTGGCAGACTTCTATGAGGAGGGTATTCAAAAACTGGTACAACGTTATGACAAATTATGTAGAGAAGAAGATTAAGGTACAGGCTTACACGTAAAAATAAAATTACTGAGATATCTTTGCACGTCTTTCTTCGATTTCAAAACGGTACTTACTTAAAGCACGCCTTGTATAAGAACAGTCCAAAGGCCTGGGGTGTCCTATTCAACTGTTTCCAGAATGATCCGCAGGTACAGGAAGACTGGTAGTCATGAAAGGTGAACTATCTCAAGCAACAACTAGGATCCATGATCATTCTCCAAAATTTTCACATTAAGACAACGGTTCGCTACTGCTAAGTACCTTGGACAAGTGCAAATTAGCACTAAAACGATATGACCACGTGTCGCAACTCGAGGCCCAGATCTAACCGCAGCACACCGATTGAATTTTGTCAGGGAACATGTCAATTGATTCAGAGCTGACTGGGAGAGAGTTGTTTGTTGCATTGCGATTGGCGTTTTCTAGTGTACATAAGTCAAAATGGGAGGTATGCCCAGTGCAACTTATCACCTACCTATTTTTTTATAAAGATTCAATCATGGTGAAGGAAGGAATTTCTTTGAACACCTGCAGTGATCTGGTCATCATAAATAATGGAACGTTGAATGCTCAGAGGTACGTTGCAGACAATTTAGAAGAACATCAGTAACTCGTTTATGCATAATAATGCCAGAGGGAAGACGAGGCGTCGGACGCAGAAAGTTTTCATGGCTGAGGAATCTGCGCGAATGGTTTAATATTAGAGACGCTGACACACTCATACACCTAGCACAAGACAGAGAAGAGTTTCAAATGATGGTCGCTAACCTCCGATGAGAAGAAGAATGCCAGACCGTACCAAGATCATATTATTAGGAACTACCTTCAAGATCACTTCAATGAAGTGGTCTGCACAAAGTTCAGATCTCAATTCCGTCAAACATGTCTGGGACATTCTCAAAAGAAGATTAAGAAGCTAGCACAACCAGGTAGCTACCGTGAATGAGATTCGGAAGAGGCTGATCTAACTTTGAAAAAGAATTGATCAGAATCCTAAGTTTATCGATTTTGAGTATGAATCGTAGATGTCATGCAGAAATTCACGCCAGAGCTAGAAATATGCGGTATTAACAGGTTTTTGGGAACTCTTTAAAATATTCCTTAATTTCTATGAGTAACATTTTCATTTCGATTATTTTCAAGGATTCCTTAGTGAGAGTGGATTATTGGAAAATTAATTCTTCAACAAATGTAGACTTCTGAATTAATTTGAATTTTCGATTCTGTTCGTTTATTTCCTGGAGCAGTGTAATATTAATATTTCTACAACCCGTGATAGTTTCCAAAACCACCAACTCCGATCTTTGAAGACAAATTCATGAAATGAAAGCTTCAGTAGCCTATAACTTATTATTTTATCGTAATTCCTGACCTTTCATTTGATTTCCTGATTCCATTCGCTGAAACTACGTGTAGAATTAAATTAATGATATGTGACAGTGATGAGTTCATAACAAAATATTAATATTGCCAAACTCTCACTTCAATTTATGGAAACACTTATTTTATTTTTTTAGCTTTAAATATCCTTGGCTCCATCAAATCATTTGCATTAAAATCATCCATATATTCGAAATTGCAATTTATCTACATTCCAGTAATTCCATGTACATAAGTGGGTTGTTTACTATTCGATATTGAGAATTATCTACAAAATTTTGACGAGCATAGATAGCTTTTGGTGAAATGGGGCTAAGTATTTCTACACTTGTATAAGCTTTCTAGAGCGATATTGACATTGAATTCCAAAAAAAATTGTACGAATAACTATAAACTATTCCTACTTAACCCCAATCTATTATATAAAGTAGCATGTTCTGACTAACTGATTCATCAACGTTGAGGCAAAACTGCTGAAGCTAAAAATGCGATGTTTGGACCGTGGCTTCCTTTTGTGACGCAAAGGTCCACTAAGAACGGATTTTACGAAATTCACCCCCTAAAGGGGTATCAACGTTTGCATGTTACTTTTTTGTGTGGTGAGATCTGATTGGAATTTCATGATATTACACTTTGACAAGATTTAATAAAACTCAAATTCAATGTTTTCTAGAATTTAATTTCATAAGGGGTAAAAAGGGGACTAAACTTCGTATGGGAAAAATATTAAATGGGTATTTCGTCTTAAAACTTGTAAATGTTTCACATTTTTTCGATAGCCAACCCCTAAAAGAGTTAACATGAGTATGAATACTTCTTTTGAGAGTAAGGCTCATGCTTTTTTTGCCCTTTCACACTTTTTTGCAGTACACCACTGATCAGCGTTCAATCAATTTTCGTCATCTTCGTTCAATTTAAAAACTTTTTTGACAGTTGTAATTTTTTCGTATATCCGACCATTCTCGAGCAAAAAATTATTAAACTATTGTATGCATTCGCTAAATTGAAAGCAATTCTGATAAAAAAAATGACTAGTAGGCTTTGGTTTTTTTCATTTATTTATTTATTTTGACAATTGCTAAAGTTGAACCAGTGCCTGCTCGAATTGTTCATTAAATTAACGATTAGTTTAAAAACTTTTGAAGTAATTGATGTAAGAAAAAATGGCTAATTTTACTAACGCCGAATTGGCTGATATCCATTGCATGTACGGAAACACAACAAAAGCTAGGCGATTATATCAGATGCCCTTTCCTAATCGTGTAACACCAAACAGGCGAACATTTTCAAATATCCACAGAAGGTTGAGGGAAACTGGTACTTTTACTGCAAATAATCATTTAAAAGGTGCAACTCAAACTATAAGAACTCCAAATATTGAGGAAGCAGTTTTGAATTGTATTGATTTGAATCCTCATGGGAGTACAAGAAAAATTGGAAATCAGTTATATATTTCACATGTTCTAGTTTGGGGGATTCTCCACGACTTTCTATTGTACCCGTTTCATATTCAACGCGTCCAAACTCTACTTCCTCGAGATTTTCCCTCAAGACTGAATATCTGCCGATGGTTCTTAGATAAAATTAGAGAAAATGTTCATTTTGATAGTGAAATAATGTTCACAGACGAAGCTAACTTTTCGGGAACTGCTAAAACAAATTTTCACAATAATCATTATTGGGCTGAGGAAAACCCCCATTGGATTGAAGAATCTCATCATCAAGAACAATTCTCACTAAACGTCTGGATGGGAATAATTGGAAATTATTCGATTGGGCCTTTTTTTTGCATAACAGACTAAACGGTCGCGCTAATCCGCAATTCCTCGAGGAAGATTTACCTTTATTGCTCGAGGATGTGCTACTTTTGGTGATAAACATAATGTGGTTCATGCATGACGGGTCACTAGCACATTTCATTGGATAAGTTAGAGAATTCTTGAATAATATATTCAACAACTGATGGATAGGTCGAGGTGGGCCAGAACCATGGGCTCCTAGGTTCCCAGACTTAAATAGATTAGTTTTTTACTTATGGGGATATCTCAAAAGTTCAGTTTATACCACTCCAGTGAACACTGTAGAAGAATTGAGAAATCGAATAATAACCTCTTTTGACACGATAAGAAATACCCCAGAAATATTTCTAAGAGTGCGTGATAATATGCGAAGAAGGACAGAGGCCTGTATTCTTGCAGGTGGAGGACACTTCCAGCAATTTATTCAGTTTTTAATTGTTTTTTTTTATTTTGATATTGAGTAAGTATAATTTGATTCTCAGAAGACGAGCTATCAAAATAAAAGCAAATTTTGGGCATACCTATCGTGTATTTCTTTGATTTTTTGTGTTTGGCGAATAACATATAACAAATTGCTAGTGTCAAAAAAGTTTCTAAATTGAACGAAGATGACGAATATTTATTGTATGCTGATCAGTGGCGTACTGCAAGAAAGTTTGAAAGGTAAAAGAAGACATGGCTCCGGAAAAGAAATTACCTTGTAGATTCTAGTTAAAATTTAGGACGTGTAATGATGGAGGCTATAAATTATAGTTTCCATTCGAAATTTGGGCTAAATATCTAAAAAACTGCAGGAGTTTTGAAGAAAAAACCAATTTTCCGGAAATTTCAACACCCTGTAACTCCGTAACGAAGCGTTTGCGGACTTATGTTTATATGAACTTTCTTTCTTAAAACTGCACGTAGATTTACCACCGCAGGTTGTGACATACTATTATGTAACACCCTGTATAGTTCCAATGATTTCTTCATTCTTGTTTCCATTACAAAATTAACGGAAATAAATTATTTGATTTTTACTACTTGTAGGATTATGAAAATGATCAAATAATGGAATCAATCTCCATCTAGAATTATGTATAGTTGCATATTATTTCTATTTTTTGACTGATGTAAGCATGTTTTAATATAAAAACATCAATAAATCGAATAAAATCAAAATCATGACCACAGATTTTTCGGGCAAGCAGTGTCCTTCGTACTGGTTATCTAGAAATGGAGAAAAAGATGATAGACAAATATTATTCAGAGCTTTTGGGCAGATTTGTTATTGATTTAAAACAAAAATGACCGCATTAGGCGACTATTTCCTGTTTCCAAACCTGAACAAATGGCTGGGTTGTGGGAGATTTGGGTTGGGTTAGTTGTAAAAAATCGGAAAAACTTGTACCAAATATGTGCAGTTAAAACGAAAATTAGTTAGAAATTAAATACTTTTTTGCTGAAACAAATATGGTTCATCCAAAAACCACTACAACTACAACATTGAATGATTTGTCTTTTCTAATATGTGAAACAAGAGTAGGTTACAAAAAGTGTTAGAGTCGAGTATACATTCCCCATTGATAATAAAGCTTATCATTGTTGGTTTTATGATAAACAAAGTACCTACTAATATTACCTAACGTCGTATTGAATCTGGAATAACTGAGTATACATTATATATTTGAACGATTCTTAGATATTATTCAATTGAAATGTTTCAGAAAGTTATATTTATTTATATAAATTTTACTGTTAGTAGAGAATGTGAAATTTATAACGAAATGAAAAATATTCGTGTGCATACGAGGTAGTTTTCAGAAGTATTTGGTCCAAAAATGAAAATGCAGTCCAATTTGCAGGGTATTTTTTCCTTAAATATGCCGTGAGAAACCGTGAATATGGAATGGTTTTTTTAAATGGTATTATAGAGGATACGTTTCTAGGAGACAAAATGAAAAAAACAGATACAAAAAAATCTATTTAATTAGAGTTTTTCACTATCTTAATTAATTATTATCTTCTGGCTAATGCAATGGTTTGAAGAATTTTCTAATTTTTTCTTGCTTGGTAGTTTTCCTTCTATTCAAACTGATAATCAGCATTGGCATTATCAATTTGCCTATCAATTTTCATAGAGAAATCACAAAGCTCATTTGCCATTTCACTCGTTCACTTAGATTCTCCAAATTGAATGCCAGTTTAATAGGCTGTGAATTCAACCTTTCTTCCAAGTTAAAGCAAAGAGGTTGCGTTGAAAGGTGAAAATGTCACTTTTATATTTGGATGCATAGTTTTCAGTTCGCGAGGAAGACCTGGTGGATTGTCCAAAACTTGAACAGCTTTGAAGTCCAAATTCATTCTTTGTAAATAAGTTTTAACTCCTGAAATAACACAATTTCGGAACCAGAAAATAGAGCTTGTAACCCACGCATTCTTATTAGTGCACCAAAACAATGGCAGCTCGTTCCTGTTTTGATTTTTTAAAGCTCAAGGATTTAACAATCTGTAAAGCATCAGTGGTTTAGTGACACAATCTCCGGATGCATTAGAACATAGTAGCAGTGTAACTCTATCCTTTGTTACCTTAAATCCAGAGGCAGACTTTTCGCTTTTTGAAATGACTGTTCTGTTTGGCATTCTCTCCCAGAACAGTAAAGTTTCATCTACATTAAATACCTGGTCTGATTTGTATCCTCCATCAGCTACTAGGTTTGCAAATTCTTTTGGAGATTTTTATGCTGCAACAGTGTCTGCAGATGCAGTTTCTCCAAAGATTTTAATGCTATGCAATGATTCTCGCATCTTAAATTTATTAAACCAACCTTCCTATATTTGAAATCGTCCACTGCTTCAGCTACCTCCAGGTTATTTGAAATGTGCGCGAAGACGCTTTTCCTTCTCCCGGATAATATGACCAGTCAGGGGCACCTTGTTTTGGTTGCGGTCTTTTATCCATAATGACAACGCCACTCCCATTTTTTCTATTGCTGTATCTCGAACAATTTCCGTTGACAGTGAAGTTGAAGCTACAGACGATCTTATTAAGTCTTAGTATTTTTTTATCGATCGAACAGTTGATTCATTAACATTGTATGAGCGTGATATGAATGCAAACGGCCCTCCAAGGTGTAAACGATCAAACATTTCTATTCTCACGTTAAGCGGTAATACTGATTTTTTTAAATATTTGAAAGTGATTGATTCTCCTACTTCAAGGTAATCAATGAAATTCACTTCACGCACATCCCAAACACCGAATGAACTTGCTTGTAGATGAAACGGCCTCCGCCTTCTTTAGAGCCAATTCTTCTCTTCAGACCACTGTTTAGACTGTTCTTTTGAATCTTATTTGCAGTAGTAAATCAATGTTTTCTCCATGGTTATGAAATAACGCAAAGAGTCTGTATTGTTGAAATATCGCTAAATCCATGATAGAAATATCTTCACGATGCTGTTTATTCTCAGTGCGAGCAAACTTCATGTTTGAAAATCTTCACCATGAGTGTAGATTTCCTTTAGCATTTCTGGCGTAATTACCTTATTTCATTCAGTACTTCGGTGCTGATCTTTGTAGCTTGTAACTTTGTTACCAAATGTTTCAGAGAGCAGATTCTTCTAGAGTAAAGCAACTGCTTTAGCTTTTATATTGATTGGTTCGAGAAATGATGGCTGTCAACAACGTAGGCGACACGGCGTCGTGGTGTCGCCGAATCCATATTTAAGTTAACGCTGACGACTTTATCATTCTTAGCAAAGGCAGGGATCTCCAGACATGTATGAATACACTGCAGATTATTTTGAAAATAGTGGAACGTTCTCAGGACTGGGAGTTAACCCAGTCAGAAAAGGGAACAGGTTAATTTCATGAGGAAGCAAACAGTATCATCATGTTTGAGTCCAATTTTCTTTGGATCAAGAGTCGATATGAAAGAATCGGTTAAGTACTTGGGGGTAGTACTGGATAAGCAGCTTAGCTCGACTCAGCACTTCAAGCTGCAGATCGGCAGGTATTCTGCTGTCCTCATGACACGAAGGAGAATCTTCAGTGGCTCTTGGGGTTTGGAGCCACATGTGCTGATGTTGTTATTCAAAAAAGCTTTGTTACCCAGGCTCACCTACTCAACGAGGGTGGAAAAACAGACGCCGATAGCCCTAGAAAGGATCAGCACCTGATGATGAGAACTGTGGTGGGCGCTCTAAGAAACACCCCTACTGCGGCGCTAGGTGCACTGTGAAGGGTTGAAGCACTACACCTCACAATCAGAAGGGCAGTTTTGACTGACGATAGGCTAAGAATGGGGAGCACGCTAGTCGTCGGAACGAGAAATAGCCTGTTTTCTGAAGCTATTGATAGCGACCACCTCATCTGTATGAATTCACGCCGAGATACTACTTCGGTGATCCAGACAGGAGTCAGAGGAAAGGAATGTATATCTGGTGCATAAATGGCTCGAGCAAGTAAGAGGGATCAGGTAGCAGAGGTTACTGTCGCAGCTATAGGAGGGTTTCTCCCTCCCATTTATTAGATATTAGATAGTCATTCAACAGTTTTCTAGTCAGATATCATGGGGATACTTGACTGTGCTCAAAGATTGACACAACTAGATACAACTGAGTTGATCACGATCTGCTCCAGCATTTGGGCTCTGGGATTACTTTTGAAGTGGTCTGTGAGGTCAGGCAAAAGAACAACTGAAAGTGGGCAACCTTATCCGTCCCTTTTGGATTAGATAGGTTGATTTTTTTAGGAGCTAAGAATGCCCTAATAGGATCAGGACCCGCGGACGAACAACATAGGGACACCTCTGGTTGAATGCTGGAGGTATCGCTGGGTACATCACTGAGTAAAACCTGGACAAACTTGGTACTTGAAAGTAGTTCAACTAATACGCAGGTACTGGCTCAGAAAGTGACGGAGCGTTCAGATATCACTTAAGCAAAATAGGACTGGAGAATAATGGAGTTCAAATCATGTGAAATTGGAGCCTCAGGCGTAACCGAATAGGCGAAGAAATGCGGGATATGAGTGATCTGCCAAAACTACCCCTTCACTCTTCTAGATACTTCTTTGTAAAAATTGAGCAAGGTATGTAGTTACAAGGAAGGGACAGAAACAGCCACAGGCCCAGGAGTCGACATCCATTAAAGACGCCTTGATACTACTATATCGCTACTAAAATTAACGATTTGGTTCTTGTAGAAGTAAATTCCAAATTATCAGTTGAAGGCCTGGTTAGCTTGTCAAAGTGAGAAGAATTGCGTACTTAGAGCTTGTTCTTCGGGGAGAAAGTACAAAATCCTTCAACTAACAATGAAGGGCAAAATTGAGGAACCTACAGAAATAGAAAAAAAGCAGATTTCGTGGTTCGAGAACATTCGGGAATGGGCAGTGCCCAACAAATATTTAGGAGAACCGAAAATCTTGAACAATTGTTGCAACAATGTTAGGGGGACCCGACAATACACAGAAAGAAGAAGGTAAGATTTGTTGTACGCCAATTTGCCGGTTTTCTTGATAAAGAAAACACTTAATTTTCAGAGGAATCTCAAATTTGAAGTATTGACCATTGGATTTTACAAACCATTCGACAACCCATTTTTCGACTTCCTCAAAATTGGCGAAGTACTGCTCTGCAAGGGAGTGTCCCATTAATGCGACAAGCTGAAAGTCGGACGGGGCAAGGTCTGGAGAGTACGGCGGGTGCGATAATATTTTCCAATTAAGTGTTTTTAATGTGTCTCTCACCAGTTTAGCGGTATGAGACAGCGCGTTGTCATGTTCCAAGATAACACATTCTGGCCGTTTTTCGATCAACGCATAATTCAAATTGATAGTTTGTTGTCGGTAGCAATCTGTATTTACCATTTCACAAGGTTTTAACAACTCTTAGTACACCACACCCAACTGGTCCCACCAAACACAGAGCATTGTCTTGCAGCGAAAACAATTTGGCCGTTGGGCCGGCTTCACCAGGTGAAAGCCATGAAGTTTTTCACTTCTTGTTCATGAAATAAATCCACTTTCGTCACCCGTGGCAATGCGATGCGGAAAAGATTTCCTTTTGAATCGTTGAAGCAGCATTTCACAAACAGTTTTTCGATTTTTCATTTGTCTATCGTTCAGCTGGTATTGTGTGGCTTGCGAATTTTTGAAGGTTAATGTCAAAAGAAAATAATGACATACACGCCAAATCATAGAAATTTATACATACTGCTATGGGCATCTACCGGTAACACCGGCAAACTTCAACTAACACCCCGGTACACTTCGTTTTTGTTGATCCTAACATTTTCACGGAATAAAAATTTTATTGAAGGTGAAATACTATCTCAGTTGCTGTCAGCATGGTTTCCGGAAAAACAAACAACAGCTGTAATTAAATTGGTTGACTTCATATGCGAGGTGTTTGATAATAAAGAGGAAGCTATCCTGACCTGTTTGGATCTGACGAAAGCATTCGAATCACGACAAGATGTTGCTAAAGCTTGAGCACTGTGGAGTGAGAGGACCTGTTTTGGAGCTGTTTTAATCGTATCTATAAGATCGATACTGGTCGAATCGGGTAATAGTACATCTACTAGACGAAGAAGTGTGCGCGGAGTTACCCACGGGTCCATATTGGGGCCAATCCTTTTCCTGCTATATGTGAATGACATTACATATAATATGAGGGCTGATTGAACTATCATTTTTCCGACGACATAAGTTTTTTCAGTAGAACCAAACAGGATACCAGCCTTCTGGATACATCGGAGAAATCGGTAAACGTCGCGAAGAAGTGGTTAAGTTCCAATGAGCTGTCAATGAATGACGAAAAGACACAGCGACTGCTTTTGTCAGCAAAGAAGAGGACCACTGAATCCGGATCTCTGATACTGCTGGGATTCACATTGAACTCATTTCTATCCTGGAAACAACACCTTACCCAACTTCGGAAGAGACTCGTAACAGCCTTATTCACAAAATAGAAGAATAAGGAATACTCTAAGGCCCTAATAACTTATCATGCCTATTTTCATAGCCTGACTACCTATGGCACAATCGTATGGGGTGCCTCAAAAGATGCAGCACTTGTCTTTCTACAACAAAAAAGGCAATGCGAATACTGGCTGAGGTGCCGTCAACCAACAGTTGCAGATATCTCTTTAGAAGGTACAATGTGATGACTTTACCCTGCATATACATAATACAGTGCCTGGAATTCTTTCATAAGCATAAGTCCGGCCATCAGCAGCATGCATCAGTACACAGTCTTTTAACAAGGACACGAGAAAAATAAATCGATTAATGAGAACACAGTACTCCTTTAGATTTATGGGAACAAAGATGTACAACCTACTGCCTGATCACCTTACAAAACTGAACGCTGACAGATTTAAAAAGAAATTGAAATCTATCCTCATAAGAGAGCCTTCTACAGTATAGACGAATTTTTAGTCCCTAAATTTTAAAAGCCTAGATATATTTATACTCTGATTGTCATTACTGTGAAATTGTTCTTGTGTTATTTCTATCTTACTTAGGTTGACGTATTTAAATGTTTGATTTTATTTGACATGCCTTGTAATTTGTTGAAGGTAAATAATAATAATATAATAATAATAATATAATTATATGTGCCAAATTTCCTCCAAATCCTTTGAAAAGTTTTCGCTCGATTGACTAAAAAGCAAACACATTTGTCAAATTACTAACAAACAAATTGTCTACTGAAAATTGCAATAACATACTTCTGTGCTGGGCGAAAAACGAAACAAAATATCGAATACTTGTCGTCGGAATTTTAAGTACCCACTTCTCATATTTACACAAAACCAAAATTCGCATCATTCGCTTAACGTTTACTCATTTTCATTCTCCAAAGAAAGTTTTATCGAAAAGATAATCACTTAAAACCCCATTGTATTGTATTGCGTTTCATACATTACACAAGTTAATCGCCGACCAGTTTTATTTTGTAGAGCAATTGTATCCTTATCTTAGATAAATATTGACACTATTTACAGTGCTTTATCTGAATGTACCAAGAATGATCTAAATTTCCAGCTATAAAAAACAGTTTTAATGTCTTATTTTTAGAAGTGTATAAAGCTTGTTCAAGGTTGAACGTTGTAGTCTTCAAACAAAATGACTAATTTTCTTGGAACTTGTAGAATCTAATAATCTTTCGTGTTAGTCAAAAGAAATATCGTGAATATAGATACGTTTCGGGCTTGTGAGAGCGCAATTTTCATCAAATATTTCAACTCTTTCTTCATTTGACTTTAACATATGCGATTTCCAAAAAACTGTAAAATTAAAAGATCTTTTCAATGAGTATTCTTAAGAAGACCAGTGGCGCAAATATAATTTCCATGGGGTCAAATGTAGCATCACCCTGAAGTACTGTGTTTTAAGGAATTTTACTTAATAATTGCGATTCGTAACGCGTTTCACTACACCGTAGCTTCTTCATTCGTCTGAAGAAGCTACGGTGTAGTGAAACGCGTTACAATTATTAAGTAAAATTCCTTAAAACACAGTACTTGTTTTTTTATTATTGATAATGGAATTTTATCAAATAAAAGCCTCCCAAATTCAAATATCACCCTGAAGAAAATATCACATTAAAGAATTGAAGAGTAAAAACACTCGTTTCCTACTAATTCGAGGTAGATCTCTTGAAAACTACAAGAGTTACCAATTGAAACGTCAAAAAAACTTCGAACTTGAACACCCTGTATTTCGAGGACGAAGGATTGTTGGACATTTTTAGGCATTTTGTTCATGTTTTTTTGATAAGGATGCATACCCGAAAGAGATAAATTTCTTAATTAGTAAGCATTATCACCTCTGATTACATACTCACATCTTATTTCAAGAAATGTGTAGAGTGTTCTTGAACTGAGTTAATGTATTTGTGCACAAATCAGTTCAAGAGTAGACGTAACATATAAAACAGGTAACAGGTATCGATAACTCTAATGTTAACTAGAAAAACAAACAATGCTAGATGCAGGTGAAAATAAGCGATAATTATGAGCAGTAGTTAACTCAACAAAGCCCACATAAATTCAACATAGAAACCAATTTTACCTTCATTATAATTCTAATATTCCATACGCAACATGGTATTGGCTTTACGGATATTTTGTTGTTTCAGTTGCCTTTAGTTCGTTTTAATTGGTCGATTAAGTTAATAAGAAAATTCAAAACTAGTTGCGATTATAACTGTTTGCTTTCAGAGGTTAGAATCTGTTGGGGATTTAAGAGTGAACACAGTTTTCTAGGTGAGAGTGAAGTTTTTTTATGTCATAATATGCCTATTATACTTCAAGAATTAGTAAACACACGTAACCACATATTGCCAATGAATTTAGCAACCTTCTGGAAACTGTTTGTATCAAAATTACTTTCAATTTCATTCTATATTCAATAAACGAAAGTCAAAACTTCCAATGTCATCCTACTAGAAGACACTTCCATAGACAACTTAGAAGGGTATTCAATATTGAATAGTAATTTAGCCAAACATCATATTACGTTTCAATACTTATATTTTTTAGGATTCCAGTCTTACAGGTTTCACTGCTGAAAAAAATCAATAACACAATCAATTTTCTAGATTTAACCATTACAAATTTCAATAATAATTATATTCATAACATATACAATGTCATTACCTTATTTAATAATATAAACCATAAACTAGCAGCTTATAACACAAGGGTTTATAAAGCCTTCTCCATTCAAATTTCCATAATATATTTCAAAATTAATTGCTTTGAAAAATAGCTTTCTGTAAAGAAACCCCCAAAAGAGATACATTAGCATCAGAAAAGTATTAAATTCTCACAATTTCATACCTATTTTAAGAAAATTCAAAACTAGTTGCGATCATGACTGTTTGGTTTCCAATCTGGTTGGAATCTGTTGAGGATTGAAGAGTGAAACAATATTTTAAGTAAGAGTGAAGTTTTTTATGTCAGTCACATGCATATTATAGTTTAAAAACTTGAAGAAAACGCGTTTATAAGTGAACATACACCTTGTCAATGAATTTAGCATTCTTCTAGAAACTTGTTTATCCCATAATTACTTTTAATTCTATTCTAAATTCAATAATCGAAAATCAATACTTCCAAAGCATCCCACTAGCAGACATTTTCATTGATATCTTAGAAGGAAATCAATATTAAATAGTGATCAAGTGAATAATCTTGTTGTGTTGTAATACATATATTTTGGGTGGTTTCCTATCCTTCAGGATAGAACAATTTTCAAATTTCTTGAGTAAAACAGAAACATATAAAGTTCATTGCTGAAATATAATAATAAACTTTAGTTATTTTGGCCTTTAAACAGTTATGAAGATTTAGTATCAGAGCTTAAGTTTGTATACAAAAAGCAAACAAACACTAAACAATATTTATTTATTATCGTGAGCTTATCAAACTTTTTGTACCAGAAGTTGTGGATATTATCTATACCTGTGGCTTTCCAATTATAGGTCGCTTTAACTACTGTTGTGATTTCTTCCTCCATTATTCCTTCGAAGTCCATATGTTTGATATCAAGGCGTTGTTTTTCATTCGTGATGCATTCAGCATCTTTATTGTGTTCTTTGGGGTTCGACCAATAATCGGGCAAGCACTGTGCGTCAGATACTTCTCAGTTATTGTTGGTCGCAGTTTTGTTATTTCCCTTATAAAAATTGGCCGCGCTTTGGAAGAACCTTATTTTTATTATTTATTATCATGGACTTATGCAATATCTCAGCAGTTAGCTGGATATAATTTTCCTTTCCCAGATTCAGAAATCAAAGGGAATAGGCTCGATTACAATATACTTGACATAAATTTCCTAACTATCCTACATGTATTAAGATTACAGCTTTTCGCATTTCTATATAAGTATTCTTATGCAATTCTAATTTCTTAAGGCTATCTTGTAAAGTTTTGGGTATTAACCCAGTCGAGGTACGATTACAGGAACAATATCTATTTTATCGAGGTGCCACATCTGCTTGATCTCAATAGCAAAGTCTGTGTATTTGGTTAGATTTGGCGACATCCACCATTATTGCTGTTCTGGCTCTCTTATCATACACCACTATGACCATTCTGTCAGTGATAACAGGCCTATTATTAGGTATTATTATTACTATTATTTTGATGTGTTCAAAAATAGCCTAAAAATAATAATTCAAAAACTATACACATTTCTATTAAAAATTCAAAAACTATTTATAAATATTCCCAAACCAATCAAGTATACATATATTCTTCGATCAAAAACAAAATTTTATTTATCAACCTCACACACTTTCACTTTTCAAGTAGAAATCCTTAGGGCAATGGCACATTCTGTTATAATTTCGAAATATAAGTTGCCACATTATTGAAAACTGATATAGAACTATTAATTAACTATTATTCCTAGTAAAGCTTTTTGTCCTTCATTGTAGTCGTAATATTCGATATTTTCTCTGATTTTGAATCGATTCTTAAAGATTATTTTATACCAAAAACGAGTTCTTAGTTCTTAAATTTTTAATATCAAGTATATTCGTTAGTTCCTTTGTACAAGTATAATATTCCATGAAGAATACTGACTATACTATTTTGTTTAGTACCTGCTGAATTTGATTTTGCAAATAATATAACCTTAAGAAGGGATTAAGTATCTGAGGTGCCGTTCGATGAAGTTGTTATATAGCAAGTTTTTTTTGTGTTCAGTCAGCCTGTAAGTACATTTTTTTATAGCCTCAAATATGGGTAGATCTTTTTTAAGTCTCTGCCCGCTGAAACAAGTACAGTACTATCTGCATACATAGAATATTCAGATCTTAAGTTTATGAAAATTAAACTATGAATGTATAACAAATATGATAGAAGACCAAGTACCGATCCCTGAGCCATTCCAACGTCTAGTTCTTCCACCTCACTTTCACGTTACCGAATGCCCAACATATCCGACAGTATGCAAACTGTGGAAAAAACAATATCCATAAATATGACAATCACATACTTATTATGACCCATCTCACAATGAATTTATCTCTTCTTGATGATTTTTGAGAACGTAGGGATGATAATGGTTCATTTTAGTTTTGGAGCCTTTTTTATATATGGGAATCACTTTGGCAGTTTTTAGTTGAAGGGAATGTTCCTGTGTTTCAAGAACATCATTTAAAAGAGTTACTATTTTTTCACCAATAATATCCATGAGGTCAACTAGCTATTTTGTTTAGTAATATCTTCCTACCTGGAGAGCTATGGTTCTTGATAAAAGATGAGAAAGTTTTTATTTCACATATATTTATTGGTTGAACGAATTATAATTCAGATATTGCATCTCCACTGAAGTTTTAATATTATCCAGTTCCTATTTCATCCGCAAGCTTTTTTTCACAACGCAGCAAAATTATCTGTTAATTGTTAACTTCTTTAGGTGTTCCTTTTGATTTGTTGATAGTTTTTCTTGATGTACCAGTTCTAAAGTTTCATCATTTTTTTCCTTGACGAACGACATAGTTTATTCAATATCCCATTTCTTTTTCGTGTTTTCTTTTGCATTTCTCATTTTTGCTTAATTATTTGAAAAACTAAATATTTTTCAAAAAACCATTTCCTTAGTGAGCGGCCGCAACCTCAGGAAATTATCATTCAATTTGAACAAAGTATGAAAAGGAACAATCGAATGTTTCTTAATATCACCAATCTTTTTCCACATCACATCCACAAATCATTCATTAACGTTGAATAATGTAAAAATTGTTCATAAATGCAACAGAGGAATATTTGTAAATAGATGGACTCTTTAAAATCATTTCATAGCCGCCCTTGATAGCCAATCTGACCTGGAGTATTTAAGATTAAAGCCAAATATAATTTGTTCTCAGCAGCAAGTATATAATATTTATTCTCTCAAATCAAAGGATGTGATATAGATGAAATATTTTAGGTAAATTGCATTACTTTGAAATTATTGCTGCGTTTTTTTAATTAAATTTTTCAAATGAGGTCAAACCTAAAACTCGTGGTTTACTAACTGATAGCTATTGAAGGTGATCAATTCGTTAATAAATGCTGGTTTATAAAGATATAATTTAATTTTTCTTTCAAACCATTCTCGCACAAATTTAAAATTCTCTTAAATATATTTAGGTAGTCAGCCAGTTACACACGAAATAACTCTGTGGAACTCTCAATTTGGGAGAATACATATATTTAAATAAACATGCATAAGACATATACATTCTTGACTATTTTACACATCTCAACAATAAACTCAAGCTTTATCTAAGAAAATTATTCAATGAATTTTCAGTGAGGATTTTCTGATTTCTCAATCTTTCAATAAATGGTTCGCCATCTGCAGATTCGTCCTTATTATGAATGATATTTGCTTTAGTTATATATCAAATCGCATTGAACTTATTGAATTTCTAAAATTGTAACGAAATATTCTGTATATAATTTGAATTAATTGTTTTTTTTAATTACAGAATCAGTTTAGCACCGACGTTGTTGTACTTGGTTCCGGATATAACTCAAAAATGAAGAGAGCTATCCGTCGACAGTATATATTTTACACTGTCATGGAGTTGCTCTCTTTATGGATGAGTTAATGATCATCAATCAACATCGAGGAGATGAAACATGTTTAGTATTTCTAGATACGAAGTTATAGTGTTATCCAATAGAATCAATATATTTTCAAGTTATATATGAACAAAGTCTGCACTGTACGAGTCGTATGTGTTTTAGACTAGTTAAATCGAAATTGTCTTATATTTTCAGGTACAGATGGTTGCTTCAATTTATTTCACATAAAACAGAGGCCACACAATAAATTTGGATGAAAAAAAAATATTTTGTGTTTCATTGACCAATTCTTTGTACTTTTTGACAGAGTTTATATGTGCATGTACACACAACCAAATTTATATGGAATCACTCGGTATTTCAAATTATTGATTGTGTTTAACCATGGATCTTCAACTACCTGTGAAGAATGAGGTTTTTTCTTCTAAAAAAACTGGATAGTAAGGGTACAACATGGGGTACAAGGGTATCTGCGATGTATCTGGCCGCTGTCATTCTTCCATTATTCACTAGGACTAACTCAGTTCGACCATGGAAAGAAATGCCTTCCCTCACCATTACTGAGCCCCCTCCGAAGTTTTCGGTTTACCGGATATTACATTGCTGATACCATTCCCCAGGTCATGTGTATATAGGCATGCGTCTATCATTTGATAATAGAAAGAACCTGGATTCGTCTGAAAAGAGAACATTCATCCATTCTGGAATACCCCAACTTGCACGTTCCCTCGCAAACTGAAGTCTTGCAACTCGATGCTCTGGTGAGACGCGGGCCGGTAGAAGCCACCCTTGGTCTGATATCGTCTTTTCTGAGCCTGTCCCTAACAGTTCTGGGAAGTGCAAGTTCATATTGTAGCATTCTAGCCGTACAGTGCCGGACTCTTAGTGCAGTTAAACGAAGCCAACGATCATCAACTGGTGTTGTTATCCGATTTCTTCCCTGTCCGGCCCTTCTTCCATGTTCCCCTGTTTCGTGGTACCGATTATTTGCTCTTTCAACAAGTTAGCCACGTAACGTTGGCTTCGCCCCTCCTCTAGAAGTGTTACAATTCTTACCACTTCATGATTACTCAAATAGCGTCCAGGACCTTCAGCAGTCATTACAATAAATTCGAAGATTCGAAAGTCAACAAGAAACACAGAGAACTTGCATTAATTTAACGTGGAAACTGAAGAGAAATTGAATGAATACTGATAGTCAAATAAACTCATTCTTGTTTCAGACGTATTTGAGATGATATGGAAACAAATGTTACTACATAGATAAGATTTTTTTCCCCTCATATGTCCAAAAACATATGTTGACAAAGAAACTGCGATCGAGCTGCTTAATCGATTGTGAAATTCAGAATACCAGGTGATGCGACAATTTTTGTGGTGTGTGTATTATATTTTTGATTGGTCTCTTTAACACTAGAAAAAACCTCATGGATTTCATGTTGAAATTATGTACGAGAAAGAAACTAGAATTTTAACCATTATTGACCGCTGTTTGTTTCATGATATTGATATAATATTGTTACAATACATAGACTTGCAACACGATATCAATATCATAAGTTTCTCAATTTGAAGATTTAAACATCATTGTTATAATTGATTGAATTCATTCAATAGACTACTCAAAAAGATAAGCATTTTCTGACGAAAAAGGCAGCCAGATGTTAAATATCCGAGAAGCTAGTACTCTGATCAAGTCATCATGATCAACCTGAACCACAATAGTATTGGTACACTCCAGTCGGATGTCATGAATAGAGTCAATAGACTACAGTTTTATTCACGTTTGAACTCGTCAGTATTGCATACCGATTCACATCTTGCCAGACTGCAACTTATTCACCAATTCTTGGGAAGATACTGAGTAAACTAACTCAGGAGACTAATAGAGACCAACTGGGAAACGATGAAAATTACAAGAAAAAAAATGGAAGAGAACGTTCAAAGTCAAACAATTTGACTATTCAAGCAATGGATGGTGTCTGACGTGGTTGTGGTCAATCTCAACAACGCCCTACTACTTAATTCAAATGAGAAGAACACTGCAGTTTATTACTCCCTCTCGGGACCACAAAGAGACCGCAGCTGCAGCCTTCATGGACAATGAAGGTGCGTTCAATGCGGCTCCCCCTAGTTCGCTATGTGGGGCTGTGAGAGCCAGAGGAGTACCAAATATTATTGCGGAATGAATTAGTAATATGCGAAATGCCAGAGTGATCTTCTCTGAAAGGAGAATTAGTCAGTTTTGTAGCTGGCAGGAGCGGCCCCCAGGAAGGGGTATTTTCCCCTCTGCTGTGGTCTCTGCTGGTTGATAACCTTCTGGTAAAATTGGCGTACTGGATATTTTTGTACAAGCGTATAATGATGATTTAGTCATTCTGGCTGTCGGATATCACAGCGACGTCTCCGTCAGACTTCAGGAGGCTATGTCAGCTATTCACAAAACCCTTATGGTACCATTGACCGGTAAAAGGAGGATATTTGTTTCTCTCCCGACCCAGGGTGGAGTGTTTATTCCAGTTGCGAAGGAAGTAGAATATCTGAGGGTTACCTGTATAGTAAACTCACATGGAATTCGCACCTAGAAACACAATACACAAAGCTAGACATTGGTTAGGGGCATCTGTGGAAAGAAATTGTGGTGAGACCACGTATCACTGCTTTGCTTGGTGGGAGTGCAGTCTTAAGAAGCGATCTTAACTCAAGTTCTATAAATTGCAGAGAATAGCCTGCATGATGATAGGTGGAGCTTTTCGCTATACACCAACTGCTGCCATGCCTTGCTCCTCTTCATTTGGTAATTAGAGGAATGGCTAGAATGGCTTTTTACAGATTCCATCACCTTTCCCGAAATAAAACGGGTATGTTCGGCTTCGTGCCCGGTGCCTTACAGTCTGAAATCGAGGACGAGTTGCTGAGTATGAGGTCTGACATAGCAATACCTACAACCAACACGGAGCGACCATTCCAGATCATCATTCCTGGTAGACAGGAATGAACCATCTCCACGCACAGTCTACTTGGGGGTGCCTGTCGGTACACGGATGGCTCAAAAACTGCCAAAGGTGTCTACTGTCGAGGTGCTGCTAAGGAACAGTCTATCTGTTTTGGTGCGCTTGCGCCTGTCTTTCAAGCAGAAATATTCGCCATTGACCATTTTGCTAACCTCTTGGAGTTCATTGGAAGCTGGTCTCGGGATTTCTCTGGAGATTTTCTTTTTTTTTATTTAATTGATAACCCAAAAGACCCACGCTGGGGCCATAACAGATTGTAAAATGAAACATTTAATATACTTAACCTAGGTGAGTCACATAATTCGTTGTATTAACTTAAATTATCTATTATTAATGTAATAATTTTTTACACTACTTGAAAAGAGTGACAAAGAGGTACATTTTGAAATTTTATTTGGTGATTTATTGAATAAGGAAACAGCTCGGCATGTAATTTTTCGTTTACCTATGTTAGTAGCCGAAGGAAGAATATATATCTTTTGATTATTTCTAGTTGCAGACTGAATTTCGTGATTGTACTGTGGGCTTGTAACATCACTGTGTATTAAATTATTTTTTATTTTGTAGATTACTTTGACGCTACCTAGATCTATAATTTCCTGTGTATTCAAAATTTTCAGTTCATTATACAAATTCTCTTTACTGTATCTTGGATTTTTGTTGAATAAAATTTTAATTGCACGATTGTGAGATATTTGAACCTTAGCTAATAATGACACGTTTGCTTGTCCCCAGAAAGCTGCCAAATAATTTAGGTGTGCCAGCACATATGAAAAATAAATTTAATATTTTGTTTTTTGATTTAAGTTAGTTAGAGTTACTATATAAACGGTAGTTAAAAATATTTATTTTTTTTATAATACTTTCAATATGACTTTCATAGTTCAGTTTATGATCTAAAATTAATCCTAGGTACTTTAATAATAAAAAACAAGTACTGTGTTTTGAGGAATTTCACTTAATAATTGCGATTCGTAACGCGTTTCACTACACCGTAGCTTCTTCAGACGAATGAATGTACGGTGTAGTGAAACGCGTTACGAATCGCAACTATTAAGTAAAATTCCTTAAAACACAGTACTGGTTTTTTATTATTGATAATGGAATTTTACCAAGTAAAAGCCTCCCAAATTCCTAGGTACTTTATGTTAAAGACTTGTTGAAGTGGCTGCTCATCTATCTGTTGTTAATGCAAGTTGCAGTCATGGTTTCCAAAAAATATATATTTACATTTCTCTGTATTTAACTTAATCCTATTTTCTTTGGACCATTTTTCAATTGATTAGAGATCATTTTGTGCCATATCTACAACTTCTTCCTTATTACCTATATGATAGATTACAGCATCATCTGCGTACAAGAGCAGTGAGCCACCAATATCACAGCTGTTTAAATCATTAATATATATTAAGAAAAGTAGTGGTCCTAGTATTGAACCTTGTGGCAGTCCCGAGATTATTTCACTATTTTCACTAGCCACACTCTGGACCATAGTATACTGCCTCCTATTAGTTAGGTAATTCGTGAAGAGCTCCAATGCTTTACCCGTGATTCCTATTCGTTGTAGTTTTCTAAGAAGATTTACATGACAGGAAAATAACCGATGGTTGGACCTGAGGGTACGTGATCACTGGATGAGTCTCTCAGGTCTCAGACACGAGCGTGTCTGAGACCTGTGTTGAGCAACTTGGTTCTTCCACTGCAAGAGCCAAGGCATGGCTTAAACTCTCTAGGTTTGACCTGAGATTTCTAACCGCCATACTAATGGGACACTGTCGCCTCAGAAACCACCTAAACGAGTTAGGATTGATTGAGGATCCTTCATGTAGGTCATGTGAAGAAGATGTAGAATCAATGGAATATGTTATGAGCGAGTGCCCAGCTGGGGACAGAGTCAGGATGGAGGAACTTGGATCTAACCAACTGAAGCTGACGGAGTTTACTAAGCCACCCACAAAGCTTATATCCTTCACAAGAAGAATGGAGCTCGTGGATGCATTGGCAGGGTTGATAGGCAGGCCTCATTCATAAGTTATATCTATCGTTATTGCTCCTATTCATGATATAATATATCCGGCTCAATTTTACCACTACTATTGTGGTCCTTATCGACACTAATCATGATGATTGATTGATTGATTTCATTGAGGAATATTTTTGAATAAATGAATATGAATAATCTATGAAAGGATGAATAATGCTTCATAAATAAAGTTTTCAGTGTGTTATATCTGATATCAATTATAAGCACCAAGAAATTTTCAAACAACCTCTGTAGGAATATAATCATACTACATGAGTTCCATTATTTTATGATATGAGAAAATTATCAAAAATTAAAGCTAATTGAAATGAACAGCAAAATAAGTAGCAGAAATTCTTTCAGTTGATGAAAAAATGAAAAATATTAAACTTGAAATGAGAATAACTGTAGAGAATCTCCAATATCTAGTCTATATGAACTCATAGTTAATGAAATGACTCATATAACGAGTATTTTTTTATTACAGTATTTTCATATATTGTCTCAGAAAGTTGAAAATAACTGCTTTCATAATGAGCTATAAAAATACATCAAAAACGCCTACAATAGAAGAAAATGGATTAAAATTCAAGACAGAAGAGGAAAAGGCAGAGATATTTGCAAGTCATTTTCAACAGAGAACAATTTCAGAATCCTGTTTAATCAAAATAAAGAAATTGAGAGTTCTTTCACAATGAAAATATTCCAACAGTAGAAGTACAAATTAACGATAATGATTACTTTCAGATCTTGGAATATCAAAAGTGTACGGCACCTGGTGCAGACAATATTCTTGTCAAGAGATTCAGTTTAAACATACACATACATATATATATATATATATATATATATATATATATATATATATATATATATATATATATATATATATATATATATATATATCTTTTGAATAGCTCAGGGCGATAGATAGTCGCCTATATTTTTCAGTAGCTCACTCTGTATCTTCTACAGTTTTCAATTAAAAATGAAAATTCGGTCACGGGGACGCAGACAACGATAATACCTTTCTTTCGAGGTATCACTCGACCCATCTACCCTCTTCCAAATTTTCAAGGGTGGTCACCCCTGCTCTAGGGGTTGAAATTCGAGATGGGGATGGTACTTGATGATGACTGCCATTGATCAGCATGATCTGTCCCATCTGTCCATGGGCTCACCTGTGTCTTGTACAGTTCTCAATTAAAAATGGAAATTCAAGGTGATGTAGACAAAGATACCACCTTTATTTTGAGTCATCACTTGACCCATCTTCCATATTCAAAATGTTCAAGGATTGCAATCCCCATTTAGGGGGTTGATATTTCAGGCAAGTTTTATACCCCAAAAGATGTCCTCTTTGAAACAAAAATCGACCTGTTTTTGCGTTTTGTTCAGAAATTAATACTTTGGTAATATAGCCTATGTTTAGTTTTCGTTGAAGCACCCTGTATACACATAAATTCATGATTTTCACTGTAATTGAACTCATTAACTAAATGTATTATATCACAAAATGTATAAATTTATGGGCTAAATGACTTAGGTCGATGGCCAATATTGTAAATTTATTGGTCAATAAATATCATTTATTACTATTATTATTATTAATTAAATAATATATATTTATAAAAAATTTAAACAATTAAATGGATCGAATATCTAAAAATGTGTAAAAGCTGTAATTTGGAGACAGACGCCCTCTGTTATCCTCATTTTCCTTTAACAGAAGGTTTTCTTATATGATGATAATTCGGTAAAATCTTCATTAACGTATCCATTTGTGAATACTGAGGCTGTAAAATTAAAAATAATGAAGAAGTAAAATCTATCATGAAATGCAAACTTACCATTGGTTTACTCAATCCTTCTCTCATTTGACAGTTGGATCCATATATGATAATATTTTCCTTCAATTCCTGTTCTTCAGTAAGATGACAACCAGCCCCTATTGTGCAACCATTTGTGACAGTTACTTTATTGCCAACAAAACATTTTGCTTCAAAAACATTATTATTTCCAATACTGGCTGCTTCAACAACACATCCTACTTCGAAAACATTGAATGATCCAATTTTAAGTGGTGGAATGTTATCTTTATCTTCAACTTTGTCGAATGGCACCCTAGAAATAGCAACTTTTGTTATGTAGATCATCATTATTAAAATATACATCGATGCTTTCAATTACCTATATATTATTGAGGCTTGTTCTTCAATCAAACAGTTCTCTCCAATAATAATGGGTGCTGCTTCGGCAATAATAGTGGCCATAGGATGAACAATACAATCTTTTCCGATGGTGATATCTCCTCTCAATTTTGACTCTTCGCAAACTAGGGCGCCAGGCATAACCTTGATACTGAAATCATTCATATAAGAATTTTTCCTAATATTTAAATTTGTTTTTACCTATTTCTGGACATTTTTATGTCCGACATGATTCTATATGTGAAACAGGATTATAATTGTATATAACAAATTATATTTTCTTCCTGTCAGATGAAAATACAGAATTTAAGGTTATGCACAGAAAAATATATTCTTATTCATTAATCTTCTTCTTTATGCATTCACTATCAATTGTGATAGTTTCATAGTGTAGGCAACCTTGAATATAACAAGGTGAATGAAAATTCGCCTAACCTGATCGTTCGAGAACCTAGACAAGATGATTTTTTTCAATTATTTGATAATATATTCTAATTATTCTATAATAGAATAAAATTTTGTAACTGTTGATAAAATCAAAGAGTAAAAATGAATGAAACAATTTTTTCAATACGAGGCCTGTTCACAATTAAACAACATTGTTTTTCTTGTAAAAATATATCAATTAGAATAGGTTATTTATAGGTATATGCTAGGGTATATTTAGTTCAAGTACTACCCTGTATAGAAACGCTACGCTGCTTGTGAATCATAGGATTTTTCTATTGCTTTCAATCAGCTAATATTCCTTTGTAGATAGTTATTATAGAGATATAGTTTGTTACTAAAAAGGTACTACCCTGCGTAGTAAATGTGTTCTTTGGGTTATAACTATAACCATCAAACCAGCGGGGTACTACATTCCCACAAATTCAATTTTTTCCCTTTATTGATGTATTTGTCACGTTTTTGTACTATGTTCTGACCCTTCTTAAGAGATATTGGATTAAGGGTTTTTACATCTGCGCCATGACCAGTTAGGGTAGTTGTCTTTACGAGGTCCATCCAAGGCATAAAGGTAGCTTCAACTGACAAGTTGTATAGCATTTTCAAACAGTAACATTTTGTCTCTTGAACTATCAAAAGTTATCTTTCAATATTGATCATACAGATCAATAATTATAACCTAAGTATTGTGTCATAGCAAGCAGAGGGCACAAATACTCTTGGAGTAACTAAAGTAACAATTAAAAAACTATACTGGTCCTTCGATTTCACAAAATCTACTTTTGTGTTGAGATTCATTCAACAAAGCCAACTCTAAGAAATTCTATAACAACCATTCATGGTATAATGACATTTGTCATATTTTTCGAACTACTGTCAAATTTTTCTTCACCCCTGCTCAGATTATTGGTTGAAATTTCTGAGCTGAGGATGGTACTCGGCATGATGATGACTGAACTGGCCATCGCGGCTCTCTCGGTCAAACAGGTGGGAATTTGAGGAAATATCGCAGTTTATGTATTTTTTATTATCTCCTTAGTCCTTCATGACCTTGCTTGCTATGTAAAATCTTTTCTTAGATTTGTTTAGACATATAAGAAGTATAATTGTTGAAATATTTTTCTGCTGGTTTTCTTTTCCATTGTTACAGATTCCTGTCCCAAACCCTTGTCTTCGTCTGAAATCAAAGAACCCATATATATATATATATATATATATATATATATATATATATATATATATATATATATATATATATATATATATATATATATATATATATATAATCAATCGAAACCCATTTTACGAAGCAGATTTCATTACATTACTTGATGGAATTACCGGTAAGTCACGTTGGTACTTTTGCAACAGAAATTGCTTTATCACTTGAATTTATCTCTTATGTTGAAATATCAATATGCAACATGTATGATGGCGCCCAGCACATTTTTCTAATTCAGTTCGGAAGTGAAATATATCAGTATAAATTGGTAAGACGAGGCGGACCTCAGCCATAGCACACTATGTTACCTAATTTAAAAGCTTACTTTTTCCTATGGGGACATCTCAAGTATTTCAAGAGTGCCAAACTCTTTGCGAAAAAGAATGACCTGTATAACGGAAGGGAATTCCAACAATTCTTATGAAATCATTTTTGTAATAAATATTGTAGTTAATGATATTGATGGAATTTTATTTTGTGAAATCCATTTCAAAATATGAAAGAGAAAAATCACTTCATTGATCACGGTTCAGTCATGGATCTGTTCCATTTTAATTCACTGAAACTTGAATAGTCTCAGGAAATAGTCTTCCTATCGTTTAGTTGCTCACTCTGTATCTTTTACAGTTTTCAATTAAAAATAGAAATTCGTTCAAGGCGATGTAGACAAAGATACCACCTTTCTTTTGAGTCATCACTTGACTCATCTTCCCTATTCAAAATGTTCAAGTATTGCAACCCCCGCTTAGGGGGTTGATATTTCAGGCAAATTTTGTACCGCAAAAGATGTCCCCCTTGAAACAAAAATTGACCTGTTTTTGCGTTTTGATCAGAAATGAATATCTTGGTAGATATAGCCTCTGTTTAGTTTTCGTTGAAGGACCCTGTATGTCAAACAAGACTGTTCATAATTCAAGCGCAACTGTATGACTGATAATAAATAGTAATACAAATATTTGATTTACAATATCGTTTCTTCCTATAACACAAAAACAAAATGGTATTCCATATTTGGTTACTTTCCTGTACATGGTAGTTTCTTGCAAAATCGAATTTTGTTGGCATATGTCCGGACACAAACGAAAAAACATGTATTAATAATTATTTGCCTCTCAAAAGGGAAATTTGAAATTATGCGTTAGTTATTTCGATAAGTGTATATTTTTCCAATCTTTCTTAATGCAAGCAAAAAAGTTTTTCCAAAGATGTTCTCAAGAAGTTTTCGAAGTATTCATCTATATTACTTTTCCAGACGGGATTCTTTGTTTGTTTATTCGAAAACTGCAGTCCAATTATTTGAAACATTTCTGAATGAAATTACAATTTCAGAATTTTGTTTCCAAACAAGTTCTTGAAAAAGTAATATCAACTGCATTTAGTCTAAAATAAATGAGTTTCTGCTGAACTTCCTTCTATACTTTCTTCCACTTGCTCTCTCTATGCTGACGATACAAAATTATATAATAATCCATTTTCTGACTTCCACACTCTTCAACAAGATCTCGATCATCTGTCCAGGTGGCGCACCGACTGGCTCTTACCCTTGAATTTGGATAAGTGCAAGATCCTACACCTTGGCAAAAACAACCCCCATCGGATGTACAAAATCTCTGGAACTGCTCTGATCACCACATCGAAGCAAGTTGATCTTGAAGTTATCATCTCTAATGACCTAACGTGGACTGATCATATTCAAAGTATTTGTAGCAAGGCTTCTAGACTTTCGTTTCTGCTTCAGAGATCTTTCAAAGGTAGTCAGCCCAAAACTTGTAGTCTCTTATATAAAACTTATATTCGTCCATTAATGGAATTCGCAGGTCCTGTGTGGTCTCCCATTTACAATTACGAGACGAATTCTCTCGAATCTATTCAGCGGAGGATAACAAGAATTCCGTACGGGCGTCGACGACCAAGTTATTCCGAACGCCTCAAAATATTCGATCTTCAACCTTTCTATAATAGACGGCTTGGAGGTGATCTTATTATTGTCTACAGGGCCTTGAATAACAGGTTCGGTGCAGATTTATCTCCACTTCTAACGATCAATCATAACAGACGTCTACGAGGCCACAGACTGAAATTGTATCGAGAAAACTTCAAATCCATCCCAAGACAGAATTTTCTTTCCAATCGTGTATTTACGGCATGGAATGATCTACCACCACATGTAATTTCTTCTTCTTCTGTCAATGCTTTCAAGAATGCCTATGATTCATGGATATTATCTGAAACAGGCAACTGAAGATTTCTAAGTACCTACAACATGTTTTTGATAAGCAATTATTGTATTTAATTTGAGTTTTCTGTTGGTAGGTTAAATGTTTGATCTACTTGCTTTTGAGAATCTTTTTATTTTGTTTTCACCAGATTAGAATAGCCTAACCTATTTCTTAAGTCATTTTGTGTTACTTTGTTTTCACTGCTTTGCAACCTGTTAGACATAATGTATATTATGATTTTTGAGTTTATAGGCATCACGCCTCAACTCTAATTTATATTAAATAATAATAATAATCATCTATTTCGAAAGGCTGAAATCATAAATTTAAGAAAAAACTGCGGTTCAAAAGAAAAGAGAAATCAGCGAGAAAAACATTAAGTTTAACAGAATATCGATTGCTTAGTCCAGCAGATCTTCCCAAACGCTTTTCAAATTCGTTTTATGGCTTATTCCACTGCATCTCTTGTCGTGGGCGGGGCTGCTCCAAATTGCGACATTGCGTCCGTCAATTTTGCCTCAGCATCGCTTTTTACGATCATCCAATTTGTGGCAAAAATGTCCCCAATGATGTGACCGAACTAACCGCATCTTGCCTTTTACGCTTTATTCGCTTAAATAAATCAGATGGTCCAACATGAACTGACTCCGCTCACTTATTTAATGGGACGTTCTACAGGATGAGCCTTGAAAATAGATGTAAGTACTCAACATTACTATATTTTTCATACATTACATACTATTACCAATTAATCAAAGAGTATGTTAGAATTTGTAATTATATTAATTACCTGGGTACAATATTGGCAATTCAGGTGGGTTTCATCTCTATTTTTCTCAAAACTCATAAACACTTATTTAAATACCCATTTACTGGTATTGAAACTGTTCTCATCTTACACAATAACCTGTATATGAGATTATTATAGATTGAAAATTTGATGTGTTATTCCTATCAGGAATGATTTAAAATGAACAAAACAGTTTTTATTACTCAGTGGTACACAGGTACCACCGCCCGCCAGGTATGTTGAGACAAATTTACACTGGGATAAGGCTTAAAAAGTATTATTAAGTATATTCCCCGAATATAAGCTTACAAAGATAATTATTACATAGATATTTATTAAGAAGAGTTCTTGAAGTCGTTTTATCATTCAAATGCATGAATTAGTATTTGCTGGAAATGTCCACTATCGTGGACCCCATTTTTCATTTCATAGACCCCGAAATTTGAGCTGTTCACAATATACAAGCTTCTCAAGGAAAGAAAATCTGAAAACTTCTCTAGGAAGGCCCCTAATGGTTATTGATGAAGTCTTTAGGAATACTATCCGAAAAACTGTGCATTCTTTTCAATTTCGGAAAGAATTTCCAACTGTGGAAAATATACACGCTGTGCTCGTAGAAAATCAGGACTTGCCTTAAATTAATATCTAACCTAACCTGATTGAGGATAACCATAATTTTGTAAATTACTATAATTTGTTTTCTTAAAATGATGTATAAACAGAAAGTATATCCTCCAGAATTATTTCATATATATATTATATATATATATATATATATATATATATATATATATATATATATACAGAGTGTCTACTATACACGGTGCCAAACTTCAGTAGGTGATAGTACAAGTCATTTGCAGCAAAAAATGTCCTATAACATTTTTTCAAAAAGTTGATAATTATCGAGTTATTTAACACTTCTTGATTTTACGAAATTTTTGCCTCTCTCTATAAAAACAAAAATATCTCTGTTATTCTTACAGCTACATCAAATCTGACCATACCATCGGAAAGAGCATTGAATGAAAAATCGTTAAGTAGCCGTTTTTTTTTAGAAAAAACTACTACATTCATCTGGCTTTCAAACGGTACATCAACTTTTGAGCTTATTATTTTATTATAAGCAATATAATGGGTAAGAGTAAGAGTAAGAACATTAAATTCTCTTATCCTTCGATCACAAATGAGCTAGTTTCCTCGGAGCATCTAAACAATTCGACAAAACACTTCTCAATAATAATAAGCGATAAAAAAATATTTGAATTTGGGAGGCTTTTACTTGATAAAATTCCATTATCAATAATAAAAAACAAGTACTGTGTTTTGAGGAATTTTACTTAATAATTGCGATTCGTAAAGCGTTTCACTACACCGTAGCTTCTGCAGACAAATGAATGTACAGAAAATATAAATGAGAATATAAATATAAATGTTCTTGAGTAATGAAAAGCTCATTGGGTTGCTTCTTCTTAAGTGGTTATTTATGACAGGTATATCCAATAAAATTAAGGAATAGATTGCTCCCCGAAGAGATTCAATAGAGGTGAAGGGCTTAAATCGACTTGTTCATTGATGAGTCTACCTGAGTGTTTGTATTTATTGATTTCTAAAGTTTCCCAAAGAACTATCTTCCAATATTTATTATCTGTATGCAAAATTTCAAACTGTGGGTCGAAAGAGTGATTATTTTCTAAGAGATGATTCGCGTAATTTGAATCTGATTTTATATTTGAAAAACTGCGTTTATGTTCCGATATTCTAATATTAAAATTTCTATGAGTTCTACCAATGTAGAAATTATCACAGTCATTGCAATTCAATCTATAAACACCTGATTTATTGTTTTTACCTGGTTTGGTTTTATTATTTTTTATATATTTGCCTAAATTATTATAAGTTTGGAAAGCTATGTTGAAATCATTCTTGAGATTGATAGATCTTTGGGAAACTTTAGAAATCAATAAATACAAACTCTCAGGTAGACTCATCAATGAACAAGTCGATTTAAGCCCTTCACCTCTATTGAATCTCTTCGGGGAGCAATCTATTCCTTAATTTTATTGGATATACCTGTCATAAATAACCACTTAAGAAGAAGCAACCCAATAAGCTTTTAATTACTCAAAAACATTTATATTTATATTTTCTGTACATTCATTCGTCGGAAGAAGCTACGGTGTAGTGAAACGCGTTACGAATCGCAATTATTAAGTAAAATTCCTTAAAACACAGTACTTGTTTTTATTATTGATAAATAAATAACTCATCTGGATATTGAATGTTTAAGAAACTAGGAATAATTAATTTTTCTCGGATTAGAAGAAGAAAATCAGAAAAAGAATCGTAAAAGAATAAATCACAGAAGAGGCTTGTAATACTTGATTTTAAAACAAATAGAAATATTTAGAATTTGTCAGGAACTGTCATCCAATGAATAAATGAATTGAAGTTTATATTTTCCCCTTTTACGGTTCCATTTTCTTTTTAGAAAAAAAGAAAACATGCCTAGTTTCTCAAATATTGAATATCGAGATATGTTATTTGTTTATGGCTTCGCGAATGGAAATTCCCGTGCAGCGGTACGGGAGTATGCTTTACGCTTTCCAAACAGACACCAACCTTGCAGAAAGACATTTGTTGAAGTGTTTAGGCGCTCCGGTGAAACTAGTATATTCAGTGGTTTAAGAATTAGAAAAAGTGGTGGAAATGTTCAGTAATGGAGACAAGCACCTGCAATATTGCAGGTTGTTCGCGAGGACCCTACAACAAGTACTCGGAGAATTGGTGCTACATTTAGACTTCATTATTCCACAATTCATAAAGTTCTCAAGCGAAATAATTTACATCCTTACCATTAGAGTAAGGTTCAAGACCTATTGCCAATGGATAGTGAGGCGAGGTTGCAATTTTGTAAGTGGTACATGAATAAATTACAGGATTGGGGACACAGAAAATCCTCATGGCACTATTGTGTCACACTCTCAGCACGAGATTAGAGTAAATGTGTGGTTGGGGTTAAGGAGGGGTCAGCTTGTCGGGCCAGTTATGAACGAATTTTTAAATCTATTAAATAACGAAATAATGAACATTCAGGAAGAAATGTCTATAGCTACTGGGCATCACCTTTGGTTTCAAATGGACGGCCCATAATTCTAAAATGGTCCAGAACTGGATGAGAGATTTGGGGAGAAATGGATAGGTCGATTCGGGCCGGTGAGATGGCCACCCAGAAGCCCTAACCTTACGGCGATTGGTTTTTATGTGTGGGGCTCATTAAAGACTTATGTTTAGAGAATTCCCTTTAATACCCGAGAAGAATTAATTGAAAGGATTCGAATCTGTTCCAACGAAATGAGTCAAAAATACATTGAACTTCAAAGAGGAAGACGAAGACATTTTGAACTTCTGTTATAGTCTTTGAATCTCTTTCGTGAAAATATGATTCATTAATTTTTTTTTAGTTCCTGTTCATGTTTCATTAAGTAATATAAGATATTTAAGTTTTCGAATTTTATGTTCTTATTACTCTTACCCATGATATTGCTGGAATAAAAATAGTTAGCCCAAAAGTTGATATACCATTTGAAATCCAGTTAAATGTAGTAGTTTTTACCAAAAAACAAAACAGCTAGTCATCGATCAGTTTTCAGTGGTACAGCTAGCAAGAAAATACCTTTGTTTATTTCACAATTTTTTCATTTAGCCTTTCACAACACCCAGTATACAACATTTTTTATCATAAATACTCACCTATTTTATAGCAAATTCAATGCTCTTTCTGATGGTGTGGCCAGATTTGATGTAGCTGTAAGAGTAACAGAGATATTTTTGTTTTTCTAGAAAGAAGCAAAAAATTTCATAAAATTAAGAACTGTTAAATAACTCGATAATTATCAACTTTTCGAAAAAATGTTATCAGATATTTTTTGTTGCAAATGACTTGTACTATCACCTACTGAAGTTTGGCACCTTTTATAGTAGACACCCTGTATATACAAAGTGGTAGCACCTCGATTTTCCGGTTTTAAAATGAAAACGTGGAGAATCGCTCGGACCTGTCGATTTCTGATTTCGAGGAGGCAACTTTTCCGATTTTTCCATCCCCCATAACTTCAATCCCCTACCGGGGATGAGCGCAACACCTTGATTTCGAATGGGGATGAGTTGTGTTGCGATACCTCATTTTGAACATCTTATGGAGTACTATCTCACCCTAAATTTTCGCTTCAAAATTTTCATCTTTAACGAAATGGCAGCTAAAAAAGTTGAAAACTATTTACTTTTGTGATTGGTTTATTGAGTGTTGAGAATGGGCATCATTCACTTTCATGCAGTAAAATAAGTTTTGCTCAGATCGTTCACGTACATTTCTCAACATTTCTGGTTCAATTTAACGGCATTCATTAATGAAATTATTTAAAAGCAATTAGAAAATATCGTGCTCAAATTAAGAATTTTTTTTTATCTTGATGAAAGTTGAGTTGAGTTAGTCAAGGGTACACGGTTCAGAAAACTTGGAATGATAAAAACATAAGAGATTGTCGGCAAGTCTTCTTTCAAGGATTGTCTAAAGGGTTTCAGACTCCGTCAGGAAAAGAACGACGTATAATAATGACGTATATAGGTAGTGTTAACGGTTTAGTAGATGGGGGGTTATTACTATTTCAAAGTAAAAGTACTGAGGACTATCATGAAAACATAAATGCGGATGTTTTCGAAAAACATTTTGAACAGTTGTTGGATTTGATTTCACTATGATCTGTTATGGTAATGGATAACGCAAGCTACCATTTGCAACAGGTTGAATTAACGCCAACATCATCAGAAAATATGATAAAGAAAACATTATCAATGGTAAATTTACATAAAAAAATCATAAAAAAAAATTGTGAAGTTAGTATACTCCGCCTTCTACCTTACCTCTGCGAATGGAATACGATTGAACTAAATAGGCACAGTTAAAGGGTGAAGTGGGTAGAAAAACACAAGTTGAAATTTCATTTCATCAGTGCAACAAAAATGTTACATACCAAAACTGGAAATATTGTATAGACCACGTCATCAAAGAAGAAAATAAACTGTGGGAACTAGATCATATTATTAATCCCATGATAGATCTGTTATAGGTAATGAATATACATCATCAGAAGATGAACTGTAAATATTTTATGGAAATATTGAAGCTTAAAATATATTTGAGCATTTTGACAAGCTTTATTTTGATTGTTATAATTTCAAAGTGTAGAAAGAAATTTAATTTAGAACTAGAAGTTTTATAAGCCATGACATTATTTATAAATATTGTTTAACATTCTGTTAGGTAATGTTAAAACTCATGTTGAAATTTTAGCTCAAGTCAACTATAATATAGAATAAATGTTCATTTCCATAATTTACTCAAATTATTGAGTTATCTGAAATATTATAAACATTATTTAATTATTATATATTTTAACGTATAGAATTAGGCAGTTGAGTATGCATGAAATTCATGAAATAATTATTTTGGTGAACGTAACTATCTAGATATTTACATTAAATTATTATCATTTTCGGATACATTAGTGTTCAATTGATTCAATTTTATTTTCGAAGAGAACCCAAAAACACATATTCGTCTACGTCACTGACTACAAATTTCAAACGTATAAGGTAAACATTTTATTCAAAACGAGGACAGTAATATTGGCAAGCAAAAAAGACAGAGAAGTTCGTAGTCAAGTAGTTGGGTTCTTCCTAGTGTTTTGTACGAGGGGTTTCTATCAAAGATCCGGCAATAAATTGGTGCATGTTCCAAGACAAAATCATAGAAACTACATTTATTTTTGAATGTGCCCACGTACCACATTTTTAATAGATTTGCATACTTAATGAGCTTTTGTTACTTTACGTCTTCACCAAATAGATTATAGTTAAAATATATATTCAGATTCAATTGAATTTAACTAAATTTCGTGTGATGTAATCTTATTTAAACTGAACTGAATATTTCAAGCTAGGGCAAAACAAATAGCCCAAAGTTTGTAACAATTAACGAGTAAGAATAAACAACTATTCAGAAATTCAAGAAACTCCTATTAACGCAAGTAGGTAAGCAATGAAATTATAAATAATTCATTCAATAATAGGGTAGTTGTGTTCTACAAGGTGGTTCTATTTGAGTTTGTAGACTCTTTCCTTATTTCATGTCAGTTCTAATCACTTTATTTAATAATCGAGGAACTGAAAGGTAATTAGTTGTTTGTAGTCTGTAAACGTTTCTACTATCAATGAAATAATTACTGATTGTACACTCAATTGATAGAATGGGTGTATATTAAGTTTTGGATGAAGCTTCCTCTTGTTCACATTTTCAGGCAATATGCGATGAACTGAACTTCTTGTTTACGAAATTCATATCATCGTGATAATCACCGGTTTTACAATTGGACGTAGTTATGCAGAAAGCTGCCAAGCCACAAGGACATGAATCCGAGATAATTGAAGTTGAAGTGTCTGTTGACTTTCAGATAGTGAAATTTAGCAAAATAATCATGCGAAAGAGATGTTTTTTTAGAGTGTATTAATTTATGTATAATTCAATACTATTGTTTCAATTCAATTTTCATTTAAAAATAAGCAAAACATTTGTGGGTTGGTTGTTTTATGCGAAATTGAAACGTATTCAAAATAGACATAGCCGTGAAATGAATTAAAAAAAAGGAGTATTTTATTCAGAAAATTGTTCAAAAAATCTACAATACTCATTCAACTTCGAAATCAAGTGGATTGACATTAGAACCATGAACATTTTCTTCAATATTGGCATCACTTTTCAAATTTCTGTGAAACATTTGACAATCTGATGCATCATTTCGTTAAGGTTCTTGCTTTTGGTTTCAGCAATAATTTTTCCATTAGGCCATAAAGGAATCAGATCCAAAAATATAGTACCATCTTCTTGGGGAGACTAGGGAGACTTCTGTCTCGTTTTCTCCCGAAGATAGATTATATCTTCAGGTGAGTCAAATGAATTTTGTTGCATCATAAGAAGAAATGGTTTGTCTTTTTCGATTAGTATGGATCTTGTTTTGAGCCAATTGATTTTTTTGTTATCCACTGATGATTTTCTTTTGACGATCTTCTTCTCGATATTCTGAACACTGAAATGATCATCAAATGCCATTTCAGTTACAACAAGTGGTTTTTTTCTTCGACAAATTCTCATAATTTGTATACTCCGAAGATAGGTACAGTCTTTGCTGGCGTTTCAAAGCTGACTCTATGTCACCAAAATCTGCATGGTCAGGTACGAAACTATGTCCTGAATACAGAAATTTTAGAGCAATATCGCTTAAGTTGACAGAATTCGTCAGTATAGATTTCAACAGGTCAACTTGATGTTCCTGTTCTGTCCCTCGCAAGAATCAATCCACAAAATAAGGTGGCGAACATTTGATGAAAGTTTGGTTTGTATGTGTTTGAGAAGGCAGGAACCTACTTCCTGGGCTTCTCTTCCTGCAACTCCCTCAGCCCAGACATAAAAGTACCCTATGTCTTCCTTTCCGCAGTGAACACCGGCATTGCACATCCAAAGTTGGCGCTTGTAAGAAACGATGTTCGTTGGGATCCTTGGCAAAGGTAATGTTTTCTCCAAGTCAAACGTGAGGCATTCATGATCTTCACTCTCTTTCGCTAGTTCGAAAATTTTCCTTCTTAACTTCTGGACATTTTTCAAATGAGTTGCATGTTCCTATAAAAGTTCTTCTTTTTCAGCTGGATCCGCCTCATTCTCTGTTTGTATCATGAGATTATCGCATATGTTGCAGGTATCATTTTTCAATGGCTTGAATTTTAGGTTGAAACGCCTATAAAATATTTTTTTATAAGATGACATACTGACAGGTTGTTCGGTTTCCTAGCAGTACATATTATACATTTTCTGCAAAGTCATTTCAGGGGGCAAGAATTCGAACTTTGTTTGGTCTCGTCTATAATGTGACTTGTATTTAGGAACACTATTAATATGTTCAACAACTTCTTGAATTTTATTTTCGTTCAGTTTGTTTTTCCCCCTCTTTGGTCTGTCATAGTTGCGTCACTATTGAACTTCTTCATAGCAATATTCACTCTGAAAGTTGTTATACCTAGAGTCTTGATATACATTTCCCGACACACAACTTTCTCTTGGAGTTTATAAACTCTCGAATACTTCCGCTTTTACGGATTCCATCCATTCTTTTCTTTTTTGGTCTGTTGCACATTTTGTCTTCAGCGATAGGTTTTCCATTAGGCCATAAAGGAATCAGATCCAAAAATATAGTACCATCTTCTTGGAGAGACTTGGTAGTCTTCTGTCGTTCTCTTCCGAAGATAGATTATATCTTCAGGTGAGTCAAATGAATTTTGTTGCATCATAAGAAGAATTGGTTTGTCTTTTTCGATTCGTATGGATCTTCTTTTGAGCCAAATGAGATGAAAAACACAAGGTTTAACTTTAATCTACACTTTATTTGAAAAAATTCGACGACGTTTCGCTGACACAGCAGCTTTATCAAGAATGAAGAGTATGGTATTATAAACAAATCGTAGAACAAGTTGGATGAATAACAGGAAAATCCACACCGAGCCATTGTACAGTTAGTATGAAAGGTAATAAAAACTAATTAAACAAGTTAAGTAGGGGTGAAAAATTCACATCTACCTGCTCATTCAAAAGCTTGTCCGAATGTTTGTATCTATTTATTTCTAATGCTTCTAGGAGATCTAATTTTGAACTTTTTGATTTTATATGTAATATGTCAAAGTTTTTATTGAATGAATGGTTTTATTTTATTAGGTGGTTTGAATAATTTGAATCAGATTTATTTTTATCGAAGCTACGTTTATGTTCAGATGTTCTTATGCCAAAACTCCTATAGGTCCTACCGATATAAATTTTATCACAAGAACCGCAATTGAGTTTATAGATTCCTGATTTACTTGATTTTTCAACACAAGATTTATTATTTTAATATGTTTACCAAAGTTATTAGAAGTTTTGAAAGTTATATTAAGATTTTGTTTGATGAGAAAGGATTTAATATTTGTACTTGCAGAACCGCAAAATGTTAAACTGTTGAATATTTTATAGTCTTTATGAATAGGATATACTTCATTTATTGCTTTCTGATACAGTTTTTACGAATGATTAGATCTATCATATCCGGATTATATGAATTATTAATGGCTACCTGTTTGATGATGTTTAACTCTTTATTATAATCTTCTACTGATAAAGGTAAATTGAGTAACCGATGTACCATGCTGTTTAAAGCTGCAACTTTGTGTTGAATTGGATGTAATGAGTAGTTATGTATAATTTTATCAGTATGTGTTGGTTTACGAAAGACCGAAAAAACATGATTATTATTTCGTTTAGTGATTTTCAAGTCCAAAAAATTAATGGAATCGTTCTGTTCAATTTCTATCGTTATTCATCCAACTTGTTCTACGATTTGTTTATAATACCATAGTCTTCATTCTGTTTGTCATTCTTGATAAAGCTGCTGTGTCAGCGAAACGTCGCCGAATTTTTTCAAATAAAGTGTAGACGAAAGTTAAACCTTGTGTTTTTTTATCTCATTTATATCATGGATCTACATCAAGTAACGGCCTCCACAATTCAAATGGTTCAGTTACTTTCGGAATAGAGGGTGTATAGGGATTTTTCTAAGGACTTTCTGAGCGAACCTCGTAGCATTATTCACGAAATTGATCAAGCATTTCTGTTGATTCCCACAATTATTCTCTGATAATGATACGATATTGTATTCTCAAACGTTCTTGAAACCTTCAATTAATTAAAACAATGAAATATAATCATTCTTGAAAGGGATAGCAAAGCACAGAACCATTTATTCTGATGGCAATTCAATATCGCTAATTCATTGAAGTTCAATCAAATATTAAATAATTGAGGGTAAAGTTCCTATAAACTGTCGGTTAATAGTTAAAATTGATGGTAGTAGGTTTCTAATTTGTGACGGGGGATGCTAACGACTAACGACGATACTAATAAGGGATATGTTTATTTAGAATTCAATATTGGACGCCAGTAGGTAATAAAGTTTAATAATGCAAGACCATAAGGGTGATCCTCTTGCTATTCGTCGTGGAGAAAAGATATGGAGCGATATAGAACACTCTTTACTGCTTTGCAATTTGTAAATACAGTTTGACAACCATTAGTCCACTGACCAAGGTGTTTTCATTGTTGAATGATATCTCAAAAATAATAAAACTTCATTTATCACAGTTCTCTAGTTTAGTAAAGATAAAATATGGTTCAAGAGATATTCAGTAACATTGTAGAATGCACCGAGGATCAGCAGTCTCCTCCACACTGAATTTAGCAATACTTAGTTGATATTATTATTAATATTTTTCTTAATATTTATAGTGGACTTGTGCACTATTTCAACTGTTAGCTGGATATAATTTACCTTTTCCAAATTCAGCAATCAAAGGGAATAGGCTCGATTACAAAATACTTGACATACATGCAATTCTAATTTCTTAAGGCTATCATGCAAACTTTTGGGTATTAACCCAGTCGAAGAAATGATGACTGGAACGATATCTATTTTATCGAGGTGCCACATCTGCTTGATCTCAATAGCAGGTCTGTGTATTTGGACTTTTTCTCCTGGAACTTGTTCAGCACGCGTTATTATTCGGTATGGCGACATCCACCAGCATTGCTGTTCTGCCTCTTTTATCATACACCACTATGTCAGGCCTTTTATTCGTCACCATTCTGTCAATCATCACAGACCTATCGTAATCTAATAGAGTCATTTTCCAATACGGGCGCCGGTTGATACTTGTAATATAGCTGGAAGACATTCAGAAGTCGGTACTCGTGTGCAAGTTTCTGATGGATTATGTTGAACAATTGATTATGCTTGTGAAGATTGTCCGTATTGGCCAGTTGTTCGCAACCAGACGTAATATGCTGTATAGTCTCTGATCTTATATGGCAGTTTCTACACTTATCTGTTTATATTTGTAGCGATCACTTGATCTTGAATGGCTATAAGGAATCCTTCTGTTTCCAGGAATTGTTCTCCTTTCATCAACCATTTGTTGGAAGCTTCTTTGTCGATGTGTGGATGATTAATATCATGGTGATGTCGTCCAAGCAATTCTTTTCGTGACTATCGCTCTTGTCTTTCAATATCTGATAGAAATGGTAGATTCAGCAGGTCATCCCTGGTAGCAAGATTCAGAAACGTATATTGCTTATCAGCCAACGATACCACTCTATGGAGGTCAGAAGTGACAGCTTTTGCAGAGAAAAATTCTCTGAGATTTTTGATCTGTTCGGTATGTAAGCTGACATCATCTATCATCCTGCATCTATCCACTTCAGAGTTGTTCTTATCATGGACGCTTTTGTATGATGATTGTTGTACACTGTCAGAATCGTTCGGGTTTGCCTTTGAATATCATTCAGTTCCGTCTTAGTCCAAATAAGTAAAGCAACACGAAATGGCGTAGGTGTTAATTGATTTGACTAGATTTCCCGAGTTCAACATTGACTTCAGCACAGTCTTCAGACGCTGACTGTACTCGGAACGAATCTTCCCTTTGACTGTTTTTGGTCTAGCAAACTGGCTTGTTGGTATCCCCGATATTTGTATGTTTCGCCAAGCCTCATACACTGTATAATATCACGATTTGGAAGTTGTGTTTCACCATCTATGACTTTCCCTCTTTGATTGTTCAGGGTTTACATTTTTCAATCCCCAATTTCATATGAACATCTGCCGAGAACTTACTCACAGTTTTCAGCAGATCATTCAATTGCTTCTTTTTCGAAGCATATAATTTGATGTCATCCATATACAGCAGGTGGGAGATTTTATGATAGTTCCTATCTGTTTTTATCCTAAATCCGTATCCTGTTCTATTGATCATTGAAGGCTATGTGTTCATAGCCAAACACAACTATAGTGGATATTGGCATCTCATCGGTTTCAATTGACTTATTGTTCATGTTGACCTGCAGAGACGTACGCCAGTGTGTCATTGTTGTCTTCAAGAACTCTATCAGGACCGGATGACTTTTGTATATCTGTAATATTTCCACAAGCCAAGAATGGGCGGTACTATCGAATGCCTTCAGATAATCGAAAAAAGATCAATGAACATACCGATGTTCCCAGTGTGCCTGTTTCATTATCACAGAATTGATGATGAATTGTTCCTTGCACCCGTAGTGTTTCCTTCTGCATCCTTTCTGCTCCTCTGTTAATATTTTGTTGTCATCAGGGTGTTGGTATATTTTATTGGATATACATTAGGTGAGTATTTTGTAGAGCGTTGGCAGACAAGTGATTGGCCTATACTGAGACGGATCTTGTGTTCTATCGCTCTTAGGTAGCATACAGTGTGTTCCAACGAAAATTTGACCCCCCCTATAACTCCGAAATGAGTAACATTAGCGAAAAACACCAAGACACGTCGATTTTTGTTTCGAGGGGGAGCATTTTTCGAAATAATTCGAAACTTCTCAGATTAACCCCCTACCCCCAGCAACCCTAACTTTGAAATTCATCATAGGGAATAAGGGTCGAGTGGCACCTTACTGAAAAGGTCTGTCAATTCTCCACCTTGATTTGTCATTTTTAGAATTTTAAATTAACATACAGGGTGTCCCAACCAAGGGTGAAGTTGAATTCTGGAAATCCCAAATACTAAATGAAATAGATTTATTTTGGCATAATGCAAGCGCAGGTTTATGCTCGGTCTAGAAAACGACCTACACTTGTGAATTTGGAGTTGGTGCAATCAACCCTTATTTCCAGCATCCCCAACTCAAAAATCATTCGATCGATAATAGGTCAAGTGGCACCTCGTTGGAAAGGTACTGCAATTTTCTCTTCGAATTTGGTATTTTCGAAATTCAGAATCATCATACAGGGTGTCCCGAAGCAGGAACATTGAAAATCCAAATAACTTTTTGAAACTGGTTCATTTCGGTATACGAGAACATGTTTGATCCGAGAATAGGACTTTCTTGTGTGGTTATAGAATTTTGCAATCAACCCCTTCCATTCAGCATCCCCAACTTGAAAATCATACAAATAATTCAAGTGGCATATCTTCAGAAAGGTTTTTTGAATTCCAGAATGATTAAAGCATTTCATTCAGTTCGGCTCTCCATACAGGATGTCGCTTTCGAAAAATTCAATATCGTCATTTGAAATTATCAACTAAAATTAATTCGAAACTGTTAAAAGTATTGGGGTACGATGTGTTGAGCATCAATTACGAAGAAATAAAGCTGATTTCTGCATTGAAAATGTTCACATTTTTTCATTTCCATCTGGCGTGCAGTCATCTGTTATTTCTCATTTTGCAATGAAATATTATTATTATTCAGATCAGTTCCTTATTATTGTTGTTGTTCGTCAGTTGAAATTAATCTGAAAATGGTTTATTCCACTGAGGAAAGGGTCGAAATTGTATCGACGTATTTTCGAAATAACAGTTGTGCCAAAGAAACGGCAAGGATATTCGATAGGAACCATCCTGAAAGAGAAAGGGGAGTCAGTCACCAGTACGTTAAATATTTGGTTGACAAATTCCTAGCTACGGGTTCGGTGGCAAACAAAAAACATGAAGTGGCATGTCCTGTCAGAAATGAGGCAACGGAAGTGGCAGTAGTGGGTCATCTACAAATGGAGAATACTACTTCGATCAGAAAACTATCTCGTCTGACTGGTGTATCAGCTACAACTGTCCATAGAATCGTGAAACATCACAAATTTCACCCTACAAGGTAAAATTAGTGCATGAAATAAACGAAGATGATCCAGATCGTCGTTTACAGTTTTGTGAAAATCTAAGTGAAAACCTAAACGCTAATCCAAATTTTCTGAATAACATCTGTTTTTCTGATGAAAGCACCTTTATGCTCAGTGGTGAAGTGAATAGACATAATTGTCGATATTGGGACACACAGAATCCTCATTGGTTTAGAGAGGCCCACACGCAAAGGCCTCAGAAGTTGAACGTTTGGGCAGGAATTTTTGGCAATCATCTAGTTGGGCCTTTCTTTATTGAGGGTAATCTGAATGGAAATGGCTACCTACAGTTGTTAGAGGAACACATACATCCTAGATTGACAGAAATTTTACAGAACGATCCAACTCTTTCTGAGGACGAAATGCGTTTTCAACAAGACGGTGCTCCTCCGCATTATGATGCTCGGGTGCGCCAATATTTAAACGAAAATTTCCCAGGAAGGTGGATTGGTAGAAGAGGACCTGTTGAGTGGCCAGCCAGGTCACCAGATTTAAATCCCTAGATTTTTTTTGTGGGGCCATCTAAAATCTAAAGTTTATGCCACAAGACCAGAAAACCTGGAGGAGCTGCGGATGAGGATTATCACAGAATGCCGACTTTTGACTCCTGAAGTTTTCGCTAATGTGAGAAGAGAGTTCGAAAATCGTCTGTATAACTGTATGGAGGTGGGCGGAGGTCATTTTGAACAATTGTTGTAATAATCAAGTTAGTTTTTGTTTTCAATTGAATACAAGTTCAATAAATCTCGTTTTCCTGTTTAGATGAGCATCCAATCAGTTTCTCCATCATCCCTCATCCTGATCCTCACGCCAGAAAACCTCGATTGCCAAACTGAAACCAATGCCTCAGTGATTCAGAAAATAGAAAAATATTTCTGGAACTTTGCCACTCAACCTGTAATCACTTGTATGATTTTTTGAGTTGGGGATGCTGAATGGAAGAGATTGATTGCAAAATTCCATATTCACGCAAGAGAGTCTTATTCTCGAATCAAACATAAACATGTTCTCGTATTATACCGAAATGAACCAGTTTCAAAAAGTTATTTGGGTTTTCAGTGTTCCTGCTCCGGGACACCCTGTATGCTGATTCCGAATTTCGAAAATACCAAATTCGAAGAGAAAATTGAAATACCTTTCCAACGAGGTGCCACTTGACCTATTTTCGATCGAATGATTTTTGAGTTGGGGATGCTGGAAATAGGGGTTGATTGCACCAACTCCAAATTCACAAGTGTAGGTCGTTTTTCTAGACCGAGCATAAACCTGCGCTTGCATTATGCCAAAATAAATCGATTTCATTTAGTATTTGGGATTTGCAGGAATTCAACTTACCCTCGGTTGGGACACCCTGTATGTTAATTTAAAATTCTAAAATGACAAATCAGAATGGAGAATTGACAGACCTTTACAGTAAGGTGCCACTCGACCCTTATTCCCTATGATGAATTTCGAAATTAGGGTTGCTGGGGGTAGGGGGTTGATCTGAGAAGTTTCGAATTATTTCGAAAAATGCTCCCCCTCGAAACAAAAATCGACGTGTCTTGGTGTTTTTCGCTAATGTTACTCATTTCGGAGTTATAGGGGGGGTCAAATTTTCGTTGGAACACACTGTATATGTTAAGCCTTGTGTTAGGAAAGTGGGTGTTTTCCTGGGATGTTGAAGAACATACGTGACCTGTTTCGCTAGGGCTTCATGGAGCTTATTATACTTCTTGTACCAGAACTTGTGGATATTATCTAAACATGTGACCAATTGTTGGTCGCTCTAACTACTATTGCGATTCCTTCGAAGTCTATATGTTTAATATCAAGGCGTTATTCTCCATTCGAGATCCATTCAGCATCTTTATTGTGTTCTTTGGGGTTCGACCATAACGATGACCAATAATCAATGAAGCAGTGTGCGTCAAGTACTTCTCTGTTATTGTTGTTCGCAGTTTTGTTATTTCCCTTATGAAAATTGGCTGCGCTTTGGAGAAACCTTTGGTTTTAGTGTTTCCTTTCAGTACACTTCATGTATCTTGAGAGCCTTTTTGCTTTTGCTTGGATTTTCTGCTTCAAAGTGTCCATATACACGTCGATATGTTGTTTGTGATCAGGATGTTTTAAAAATGTCATATTTCTCGAACGACTGTCAAAATTTTTTCGCAAATTTTTCTTGAAACTAAACAAGTTCCACGAAGAAATAATATATGGGCGATGTCAACCCAAAGTATTGGGCCCATAATGATTCTAAAACATCTATAGATCATAATCGGCAACACTTGGAAGACTGAACCTGGCTATCGGGGCCCTCTTGGTCAAACAGAGATGGAATTTGAGGAAACATCGCAGGTTATGTCTTTTTTTTATTATCTCCTTAGTCCTTTTCATGACCTTGATTGCTATGTAAAATCTTTTCTCAGATTTGTTTAGACATATAAAAAGTATGATTGTTGAAATATTCTTCTGCTGGTTTTCTTTTTTCATTGTTACAGATTCCTGTCCCTAACTCCCTTTATTTCACCCTTGTCTTCGTTTGTAAATCATGGACTGCAAGAGAGAATGAAGCGGCTAAGCAGAAAAATCTTTGCTACTCTTCTTGTACACACGACACCAACACAACATAAACAGACAAGCTATCGCTAGTGCAATAGCGACAGGGAAACGAGTTTTTTTCCTCAGGTTTTTTCACTCGTTTATTGAATCATATACAAGATAGTATGGTTCCCCTGTTACATTTCCTGAGCTTACACTTGTGCTTTTTCTGACACACACCAAAATTATAGATATAAGCATTTAGTGTGCAATTATTCAAATTTTGTAAATATTCTCTTTTCAAAAGAATATATATATATATATATATATATATATATATATATATATATATATATATATATATATATATATATATATATATACAGTCATTCTTGCCCTGGTGGTTGTCTGACGTTTTTGGCTCAGCTCAAATCAGAGTTGGGGAGACTTGTTGTTTGTGTAGTCGAAGAATCGCAACCGCTCCACAGTAAATCACAGTGTGAAATTTCTCCAAGGTGTTCCGGTCAGTGTATTCTTCAAACACTGAGTTTATGCTTGCTAGGATGATATTGGTGTTCTTGTTCGTCTTGAGTTTGGGCAGTTTAGGTCGTTAAGTTGGGTTACTACCACCGAATTCAGTTAAGGCTCTGTTGAGTTCAGATCTGGTTAAATACATAAATTCGTTCTGCTGGTTCGACTCAGGAAGACGTTTCATGTTAATATTCGTTTCCGTGGCTTCGATGTTAACTCTAATACTTTCATTGACTCCGGTAGGTATACGGTTATGAGTATCATCTTCTTTTCTGAATTCCATGATGACCTCTTCTCCGTATGCTTTGCAGCGTTTCTGAAGAAAGTAGCCTATTTTTAACGATTGTTCTTTGTTGATCCGAAATTCTCTGCTCGGACATGTGATGTAATTCTGGATATTTTTCTACGAACGCAAGATATATCGCGTATCTGTGTGCTGTCATTTCCGATTTATTCGGAAAACTTAATGGCCTGTATAAGAAAGAGAATGGGACCCCAATACCAACCTCTGTGGAACCCAACTCATTACCGGCGGCTTCTGCGGTACCGCACCACCAACTCGAACAAAAAACTCTCGCTGCGAAAGAAAGCAATGAATTCACTTCAACATATTTCCACGCACATTAAAATATTCTAGTTTCATCATCATGTTCTTAGGAACTCTAGCAAAAGTCTAAGTAAACAATATCGAGAGTCGCATCACTATCAAGTTTTCTCGTCCAATTGTCTAGAGATTGAATCAGATTTGTCACCACTGAACGTTCCTTCATGAAACCATTTTGACGAAGCGAGAGTATCAAAAATCTCACCAGTTCATCGGCTACAATAGACTCCATTATCTTTCCAACAGCAGACGTTACTGGACGGTAACTCGACGTCTCCAGCTTATCCCTCTTTTCAAATATCGGAGAAATAGAAGCGGTCTTCCAAGCAGCTGGCAGTTCGTTTTCAAGAAATGATCTATTCATTAAAAAACTAAGGTGTAGGTCAGATTCTGGAAACATTTTTCTAGAATTGATGTGGTTATTCCGGCAGGTCCCGGCGAAGTGTTTTTAATTTTGCTAATCTTAGATTCAATCTTTCTTGCTGTAAGACTGATCTTCAATATTTCGTTGAGATTTCTGACAGAACCTCAAGTTCATGTATCTTGTTTCTCTCTGATATTATGTTGAGATGTTGTATCCTTAACAGCTTGCTGCCTGTATGCTGTGAGTTACTTAATAGAGGATGATGTATCATATCCATCCCACTTACTGAGGCTCTTAGTTGGATCGCTTTTCTCGTGTATTCTTCAGTTGATATAACCTCGTATATTGTATAACGAAACTTAATTTAATAAAATATGATAATCAACAGTAGGACAAGTACCAATTGCATACAATAGATCGTTACCGTAATCGGATTACAGTGCTACCAAATTCTTTCATCGCGATCCTTCCTTTTCCCACCTTTACGATTTACTCACAATACAATGATGTAATTGGAATATAGTAAACGTTTCCCAATAGACTAGTGATAGTCAATAACATAGGTAATTTTCTTCATTGATTATTCATGGCTTCATTTGATCCAACAGATAATTCATGTTCATAACAGAAAAGAGGACTACCTACGTGTTTTTGAATATATAATTTACCGAAAGATTTCGGTAGCTTTTCTATCGTTGAATAAATTATTTGTTCGAGACGATTTCCTTTGTACACTTGAATAACAATTTCTGGCTATCATGTCTATTCTATTATTTCTCTTTTGACCGACCAAGTTTACAATACCGATTTTGAATAGGTAGTCTGGCACCACATTGACGGAAATTATTTTGTATACTTGTAGTCTGCTGTTTTTAGATTTTATTCTACACACAACCAAATTTATATGGAATCACTCAGTATTTCACTTTATTGATTGTTTTTAACCATGGATCTTTGACTACTTGTGAAAAATGAAGTTTTTTGTTGTAAAAAAACTAGATACTATGATAAGAAATGTTGATTTATCACCATATGTTCGGGATATTGTACTTAGTCGTCACTGAGATTTGAAAGTGTGAATTTCAAAATCAAAAAAAGGCTATAATCATAATTTAAAATGCCTTACGTTGGATTGTCTGATATGCAGGGGGGTCGAATGATTGCTCTCGTTGAAGAAGCGGTGACATAGAAGGATATAGCAGGCACAATGTGGGTTTCACAGGGGGTGATTTCAAAAACCTACGCCCAATAAGTGGAGCTACAATCTCTTCAAAAATGGCCTAGAAGAAGTCGTAGGAAGAAGACTTCTTTTTTTCAGCGCGCTTCCCAGGAATAGGCGAACCTGTTACACCACAGCAGTGGGCGCCTGGGAAGAATTGAGGTGTCTGTTTACTCGCTTCTTGAAGAGGGCCAAATTGTAGGATGTTGGGAAGATGTTGGACGGAAGCGAGTTCCACAGCTCAGCAACCCTGTAAACGAAGGAATTCTTATAGGGAGAGATTTGAGGGGTCGTTAAATGTACCGCCTTATGATGAGAACTCCTTGCCAGCCTAGTGTTGCGGCAAAACATGAGTTTTCCCAGTACAAGGTCTTTCAGCTCCTTGGAGCATCTTCCGTAGAAATATCTGTAAAACGGAGAAAGGTCAGCAACTTGTCTTCTGAGAGCCAGCAGTTGAAGATCGCGGTTGATCTCCGGGTGGTCTATGAGGCGCACAGCCCGTTTTGCACACTATCCACCATCCGCAACGAATGTTTGGGCGCAGATCTCCATACATGGGAACAATATTCCAAAGCAGGTCGAATCTGCGACTTATATAGAAGCAACAGCTGAGATGACGTGAAGTATCGCTTGGCTCTGCAAAGAAAACTAAGTTCAGCTGATGCCGAAATAGCTATTGATGATACATGTTCATACCAGCAAAACCCAGAGTTGACCGTTATTCCGAGAAGCTGCATCAAATCTTTGGATGCAATTTGTTGGCCTTGCATCATTAGAGGAGGTTCTCCAGCGGGGAGCTTTCTAGAAAACGTAGTTGCTTGCGTCTTGCTCGCGTTGAAGCTCAACAGGTTCAACTGACCCCAGTCAGATATCCTTTGTAAGTCAGAGTTTAAGTAATTAATTTGTTGACATCTCTGACGCTGAGATTCTGCAGCTGAAAGTCTACTGAAAGACGAAACCAGGGTACAATCGTCTGCAAAACCGAAGATTTTGTTCTCTGTAAATGACAGAAGATCTTTTATCTGCAACAGAAACAAGGTTGGCGAAAGAATGGTTCCCTGAGGTACTCCTGTTTGCAACTGGAAACAATCAGATGTTATACCGTCGACTACAACTTATATTGATCTATTTGAAAGAAAGCTGCTTATCCCCGCAACTTTTCGATAGGCCCATATGCAGCAAGTTTATTCTACAAGGCTGCATGCCAAATCCTATCGAAGGCTTCAGAGATGTCGAGGGCTATTGCCCTAGATTCCCCATGCTTTTCCATCGTTGATGTACAAACATGAAAGACGTAGGCGAGCAGATCTCCTTTCGATCTTTGCCTGCGAAAACTATACTGACGCTCGTTAAAAATTCTCTGCAATTCCATATACTTGACTCTTTCCATCACTTAGGACATACTGGGAAGAAGTGCATTAGGGGTATGGACTGCTGTCCTTTCTTTGGGATCGGTTGAATTCTCGCTATTTTCCACTTGCTCGGAAAAGTCTGGCTTTCATAATAAATCTGAAACAGACGGTTAAGAATGGGTGCCAGTTCGGCAGCAAACTTTCTCAGGACGATTGACGGTATTTCGTCTTGACCAACTGCCTTCTCGCAGTTCAGCTGCTCGAGAGCCACTTTCACAGTGCGGACTTTGAACTTGCTTTGTGCCATGGAAGAATTTGTATGTGGAATGTTCGATGGTATTGCGTTGAATGAATCTAGCACAGAATTCTTTGAGAACAAATATGCAAAGAGATCGGCTTTCTCTTTCGGAGATGATGCTTTACTTCCGTCTTCTCTAACAAGAGGCGGAAACGCAAATTTACAGAAATTGGCACTGACAGTCTTCGCCATAGACCAGAATTGTCTAGTCCCGATTGCCTGTTCAAGGAGTTTATTAGTTACCACTTCGCTGAAATTGGCCTTTGTTGTCATGTTGCATACGTTCCGTATTCGTACGAAGGTTGTTCTTGTTTCCTCTGTTGGATTTATCTTCCATGACTTGTAAGCTCTGCTCTCTCTTATGGCTGATTGCGAAAGTTTCAGCCTGTCTTCCAGCTTCTTCTGTTCTATTGGACTGGCGGAGCCAGTCGGTGTTGTGAACGTTGAAGTCACCCAGTACAATGACCTCAGAGGTCGAATGATGTGTCTGAATCCAATCCACCTTATCACCTAAAACTGAAACCGTCTAGGGAAATGAATACCGTTTGGCGAGCGATATAGACAGCATAAGAACATTGTTTTATCCTGAAAACAAATATTAAACCACGCAAAGCCGAAAGCGTCGTTTTCCATCGTGTCCTCTCCCTGGCATGCAACATCCGATCTGGCGAAAACACAGAGGCCCCCTTTGAATCTAAATCTCGTATGGAACTCATACACTTCAAAACGTAATTACGTTGTGTCGGTTGTTTGACTTATTTGAGTTTCGGTTGGGGTTAGCACATAGGGTTGTGCGTTTTGAAGATGCTGGTGGACTGCATCGATATTCACGTTGTTGTTACCTAGTCCTCTGATATTGCAGAACTCTTTCAAGAATTCGCTTTCTTTTCTAGAACGTGAATGATTTAGTGAATTTGCCGGAGAACTGCTCGACTTACTCGCATCATGAACCCTTCGAGGCAGTCTCCCCCGGACATCCGAATGAGAGACTATTTTAACTCCGGATGATTTTGTCCCAGAAGACCCCATCATGCTTCGTTGCCAATCCTTCCCACCCTGAAGAACAAGACCGCTTTTTGTGCCAAATTGCAAGAAGAGACCCAAATGCGTCACACCCCATAATTTCTGGCAGCAACAGGCATCAGTTTTTCGAAACGACACGTCAAAGATTTCGTTCAAGAAAATCGATATTAATCTATTATAATAATATATATATATATATATATATATATATATATATATATATATATATATATATATATATATATATATATATATATATATATATATATCACGGAAAATCCACACCTCATGATACAAATAGATCACAAGCATCGTTGGTCCTTGAATGTATGGGCCGCTATGGTAGTAGATGGATATCTAATTGGGCTGCACTTTTTCGAAAGGCACCTCTATAGTAAAATGTATTAAGATTTTCTACAAAATCATCTACCAATTTTACTTGCCTATGTACAAGAGCACATAAGACCAGATTTGTGGTTTCAACAAGATGGAGCACCAAGATGGATATCAGTTTTGTGGACAGTGACAGAGGACCCATATAAAAGCCAAAGGGAGATCTCTCAGTTAACAGATATAAGTCAAAATTCCGTCCAGAGAATCTTGAAAGGGAATAAATTTCATGCATATCATGTACAGCTGTATCAGGAACTAAACAATCAAGACTATGAAAATCGAATCATTTTTGCAATTGGGCAAGTGACAAAGTAGAGGAAAATCAAAGTATGTTTAGCAGAATTCTTTTCTCGAACGAGGCAACTTTTCACAAGAATGGGCTTGTTAACAGGCACAACTTTCATTATTACGCCACGGAAAATCCACATCTCATGAGACAAATAGATCACCAAAATCGTTGGTCCTTGAATGTATGGGCCGCTATGGTCGTAGATGGATATCTAATTGGGCCGCACTTTTTCGAAGGGCACCTCAATAGTGAAATGTATTTAGATTTTCTACAAAATTATCTACCAATGTTACTTGCCTATGTACAAGAGCACATAAGACCAGATTTGTGGTTTCAACAAGATGGAGCACCGGCACATTACTCACATCAGGTTAGGGAGCATTTGAATCTTGTATTTCCAAACAAATGGATAGGACGTGGTGGTCCTGTTAGATGGCCAACTAGGTCTCCGGACCTTCAAGTTTAGATTTTTTCTTGTGGGGTTATATTAAGAGCATCGTTTACCAGATTCCTTCTACAACACTTTTTGTTGGATATGAGAGAATAGTCGACGCCTTCCAGTTAGTTAATCCGCAAATGTTGCCGAGTGTTCAACGGTCCTTCCTCAGAAGGATTAAGTAGTGTCTATAAAGAAACGGGCAACATTTCGAACACTTATTGAAATAGTTCAACACCTTGTAGATCATCTCACCAAAATCCAATCTATTATGTATTTCATACACGACTACCTTAAAATATCTCCATTTCTCTGAATCAACTATAATGATATGTACTAATTAAATTCTTCTATCGCAACTTCCGATTTTATTATTTCAGTTTATTTTTTTATTTCGAAAATGGTCGAAGATAAAGGTTACTTCTGCAAAAATATGCGTTGACATGAATACTAAATACAGGATGCTCCATTTGAAAAAATCAAGATATGATATTTGCAAAATTACAATATTCAATAATTTCACTCCTGTATAAAATGAGGATAATAAATTTCAATTCATCAATAAAGATATCCTTGGGTAATAAGAAAACGAAAGGGAAAAAGTATTCATCCTCTCTGGCCGAAAGAGCATGCGATGATGTGAGAGCCTATTTTCATGAATATTTACGGAAAAAAAAATATTGTGACGAAACTACTCACCAAAAAAACTTATTACTCAAAGACATTATAGCAGAGTTTAGGACGCTCTTGAATCTTCAACAAAAAGAGGGTCTTCCAATCTGAAAAAACCTCCCAAGATTTTTCTATAGAAAATTGGGACACCCTGTTTACTGCAAACTAAATTGCTGAAGTAGATTTTTACTTTCTAAATACAATACCGTTCGAACAAAAATGAAATCTTCAAGACTGTACGAGCTACAGAGTACGCCACTGGTGAATCACCCAGTATGATCAAAAAGTTCTTCATAAACGATAAAGTTTTCCTATGATAATAAAAAATTTAAATTATAAGGTTGATGTATTTCAATAATTTTTGTGATTTTGTCATTCAGTTCTCAACTTTGAAGACGAAAATTACTACAACCCAAGATCAGATGATCTGGGCTACCAATTTCCCCACAATTACACAAAGGATCATCTTTCAGTCCGATACAATGCAGATAGGATAAGACCACTTCTCAATCGACAAAAAATTCGAATGAAATCTTTGGAATGATCGACATTTTTGAACCAAACCTTTGATGGTGGAATTATCAGGATATTTTTGCAGAAGGCACCTTTATTGTTTTGTTGATTTCGTTACACCATCTCCGAATGACAATTCGTTTGAAATCGGAAAAAAGATCTGATGAGATACATTTTGTGAGTTGAACTAGATCTTTAGAAGCTGATTTTGCGGCTCGATCCACTCTTTCGTTGGCCATAATTCCTACATGAGCTTTAACCCACATAAAGCAGACAAAATATCATTCTGCATGAAAAATTTGAGTGACAAATGAATTTTTTTAGGGATAAATGAAAAGGAGGAATCATACTTCATATTTTTTATCGGTAGTAGGACACTTTGATTGTCTGAAAGAATGAGAAATTTTTTCTGTTGAAGATTCAAACAGGGGAACTTTGACTATATTCAAATTAAGAACTTAAAGTATTCAGATAATTTTGTTGATTATTGTCCTGATATGTTTATTCAGTTTCTTTGATAAAATAACTGAATCGAAAAAGAAATTTGAAAGATTTCAAGAAAATCCATTAACTGGAAGTCTGTTACATCAACGTCCCTCCAGAATTAAAATTGAATGATACCAATTTGCTTTGTGAATAAAAGTAACCCTAATCATTTGATATCATATCTCTGATATGTGCCTACTCCCATTTCAACACAGATTTGAAACACTTCTCCTTCACGGATGACTGACTTCTATCATCGTCGACAAGTGAACAAGTCTGACCAAGTTTGATTGACAGTGTAACAATGGCATGACAGAAGTGACAGGCTGACGCGAGCACAATGCAATGCGCTAATGTAGGTATCATAGCACTATCAGACCGTCACTGATTACATTAAACCATCACGGACTCCCGATTTCAAATTGCTTTATTATAATTATTAGAACTCCTGGTCCCCCCAGTCAGTTTTATGAAAGAGGGTAGAAGTTACAGGAAATATTTGGAAAAAAGGACGGATATACGGTGTTCGTTTCAAAATTCTTTTTTCGAGTTTCCAATTATTTTGATATAAAGGACATGGTCATGTTAGAAATGTGTCTAAAAGTGTGAGGTCGAATCTAGTCGAAAATATTCAACTCAACTTCCTAGTGACAGTTGAAGAAAATATACCCTCGGCAAGTAACAACTAGATACCTTATCTATCTGGTAGAAAATTGGATATGTGGACCTGATTTCTTTATGTCTGAATGCAAAAACAACCTTGTTGAGCCTCTGCATTATATTCTCAATCTGTGTGTGTGTCTAAGCGGCGATTTCCCACTTCTCGAAAACTTTTTAACGTAGTTCCAATTCATAAGTCTAGTCCAAAATCTGACATTGCCAATTATCTACCAATATCTAATGCTAGTTTTTTACGAAAAGTTTTTAATGGAATCCTATCTGAATTACTGTTGTCTGGCAGGTCCAATGACGCTTATATTTCCTACTTTACTAACTATATGGGTGTACCACAAGGTACTGTGTTGGGTCCTTTATTGTTTCTATGTTATATAAACGACTTTCTTAGTTTGAGTGGTGTAGGTGAGATAACATCCTATGCGGACGACACGGTGCTATTGTTTAGTGGGAAAAGTTGGAACGCTACAAGGGATTTAGTCCGTAAAGGGCTGATTTTGGCAGGAAATTGGATGAACAGGTTTAATACTAAATCAGAAAAAAACTACTATTCTCCCTTTTGCTAGAAGTACAGTTGGATTGCCGCATTTTAATAGTATAAGCTTTTGCATGGAATGCCAAAATCGGAAAATTGTGAAAAATTGTGGATGTGGAACTCAGGTTCTCTTTCTGCAATACACTACGAAGTATTTGGGTGTATACATTGACTCTACTCTCAGATGGGTGGATCAAATAAATAACATGTGCAAAAAATTGCGTCCATTCATTTATGTTTTTCGTATTCTGAGTAAAGTGGCTGATACAAAAACTTTATTATCCGCCTATCACGGCTTAGTGAGTCCTATTTTGCAGTACGGTTGCATAGGTTGGGGAGGAGTATATGACAGACATCTTGATGGTTTGAGTGTAGTTCAGAAAAAAATTATTAAAACAATCTACAGAAAACCATATGATTTTTCTACTGAACTTATTTTTCAAATGAGTGGCCTGCTAGATATTAGACAACTTTATGTAAGAGCTCTGTTGATTGATTGTTATTATGGTAAAATCAGTGTTAATCTATTATCACATAATTACGATACCAGAGGGGTAGCACGCCACCTGAATTACGCCCACAAAGCATGTTTTAGAATAACACAGAGGTTTTTCACATACTATCTGAATAGAGTGTATAGTTTTCTCGACAGTCAGTTAAGAAATTCGTCTGTTTCAATACAAGTTTTTAAGAAGAGGGTTTTCAGATGGGTCCAAAGAAAAGGTCTTTTATCAATATTATGTTCATTTGATATTCTGTTTGACTGGGGAGCCTGTGGGGAATTTATATTCATATTTTTATTTATATGTATGTATATTTTTATTTTTTTATGCATTATCTTTGTAATTTTTCATTTAAATGAAGCCTTTTAGGTCAGCTATTCTTGGCTCGGGAAAAATTGTTATTTATAAATTTTTGTTTTGTGTCTAATAAGTATATTTAGCTGAGTGTTTTACTCTGATTTTTGTTTTCACATGTGTGTTGCTAACAAGGTTTTCCTTCTGCAACATTTCTACTCTGTGTATATGTATGTCAGAAAATGGGGATGCTATTGAATGTAAAGCATTTTTCCATTACATTTTTTAAATCATTAAATCATTAAATCAAATCATTGTTCTGACCTCCCGAACACCTTGGATCTCTTTTTGATTTCAGATCCAGATTATTTTGGAGTGAAGGTTTCAGCACCGCTAGGCAACTCAGACCACAACCTTATATCTGCTACTGGAACCATTGTGATGCCGCTAAACCAAGAACCTAAGTCATCCAGACGCATTTGGCACTATAACCGTGCTAATTAGGATGACATCAATGTGTGCACTGAATCTGTTCAGAAATTATTCATGCAGGAATGGATCTCTATATTCCTCATTCCATGGAAAGAATAACAGCTCAAAAGACATGGTTCAACAAAGACTGCGGAAGAGCCTCTGCTGTCAAGAACAGAGCTTAAATATCATGCAAGATAAATCCAACAGTGGAAACAAGAATAATATTCGTACGAATACCGAACGTATGCAATTTAACAACTGCAAGAGCAAAAGCCAGTTTCAACGAAGGGGTAACTAATAAACTCCTTGAATAGGCAAGCGGGACTAGACAATTCTGGTCTACCCCGAGGACTATTTTTGCCAATTTTTGCAAATCTGTGTTTCCGCCTCATGTTAGAGATGACGGAAGTATAATAATAATAATAATAATAAAATCTGAGCCTCAGAGGCTCAGGAACATTGTTTCTGAGTACGGGCTAATCTAACCCGAGGTACCCAAGCTGAACCTGGCAGTAGGTATAAAATGCAACTTATCCAATGATGTACAATCTAAACGGGTGAATCGACATTGTACCACCATAACCTCTTGTCGCGTTCACTTGTTCGGAAAGTGAGTCACAGTCTCCCTCGGTTAACGACGGAAGATATCGAGTAGGATACTGCAACACAAAACCAAGGATCTCCCAACCGACTCTTGATGTTTCAACGGCGGCGCAAGCCATTATGCCTACGACCACGAGAGCCGGACTCCTAGAAGCATGAAGTGGACTCCAGAAATGAATACTTTCATTATGCGTTCCTATTACAAGATAACAAACTTGGAATCGGAAATGACAGCATACAGATACGCGTTACATCTTGCGTGCATAGAAAAATATCCTGAATTACAGCACATATCCGAGCAGAGAATTTCGGATCAACGAAGGACAATCATCAAATCAGGCTACTTTCTTCAGAAACGCTGCAAAGCTTACGAGAAGAGGTCATAATGGAACTCAGAAGCGAAAATGATACTCATAACGGTATACCTGCTGGAGTCAATGAAAGTGTTACAGATAACATCGAAGCCACGGAAACGAATATTAACATGGAACGCCCTCCTGAGCCGAATCAGCAGAACGAATATATGTATTTAGCAAGATCAGAACTCAACAGAGCAATAACTGAATTCAGTGGTAGTAATCCAACTCAAAGACCTAAACTGCCCAAACTCAAGACGAACAAGAACACCAATATCATCCTAGCAAGCGTAAACTCAGTGTTTGAAGAATATACCGACCAGAACACCTTGGAGAAGATTCACACTTTGATTTACTGTGGAGCAGTAGCAGTTCTTCGACTTCACAAACAACAAATCTCCACAACTCTGATTCAAGCTGAGCCAAAAAGCATCAGAAAACCACCATGGCAAAAACGACTGGAGAAGGATATTGATAATATTAGAGCAGAAATCGGTCGCCTCACAGAATTCCTGAGAAACAGAAAACCCTCAAGGCGCTTGAAATCTCATATACGCAAAATTTATAGGAAAATTGGTACGAACACAAAACACCCTGAACACAAACAACACATCGACGTGTATATGGACACTTTGAAACAGAAACTCCAAGCAAAAGCAAAGAGGCTTTCAAGATACGTCAAGTGTACTGAAAGGAAACACCAAAACCAAAGGTTCCTCCAAAACGCAGCCAATTTTCATAAGGGAAATAACAAAACTGCGACCAACAATAACAGAGAAGTACCTGACGCACAGTGCTCGACCGACTATTGGTCATCGCTATGGTCGAACCCCAAAGAACACAATAGAGATGCGGAATGGATCACGAATGAAAAAGAACGCCTCGATATCAGACATATGGACTTCGATGGAATAACGGAGGAAGAAATCACAACAGTAGTTCGAGCGACCAACAATTGGAAGGCCATGGTATAGATAATATCCACAACTACTGGTACAAGAAGTTTGATAAGCTCCATGGAGCCATAGCAAAACAGCTCACGTATGTTCTTCAACATCCCAAGAAAACACCCACTTTCTTCACGCAAGGTTTAACATATATGCTACCTAAGAGCGATAGAACACTGGATCCGTCTCAATATAGGCCAATCACTTGCCTGCCAACACTCTACAAAATACTCACCTCATGCATATCCAATCGAATATACCAACACCTTGACGACAACAATATATTAGCAGAGGAGCAGAAAGGATGCAGAAAGAAACACCACGGGTGCAAGGAACAACTCATCATCGATTCTGTGATAATGAAACAGGCACACAAGGGCATCGGAATGTTCATTCAGCTTTTCTCGATTATCTGAAAGCATTCGATAGTACCGCCCATTCTTGGCTTGTTGAAGTATTGCAGATATACAAAATTCACCCAGCCCTGGTAGAGTTCTTGAAGACAACAATGACACACTGGCGCACGTCTCTGCTTGTCAACATGAACAATAAATCAATTAAAACCGACGAGATACCCATACGTCGTGGAATTTTTCAAGGAGACTCTTTGAGTCCACTATGGTCCTGTTTGGCAATGAACCCATTGTCCTCAATGTTCAATAGAACAGGATACGGATTTAGGATAAAAGCGGAAAGGAATTATCATACAATCTCCCACCTGCTGTATATGCATGACATCAAATTATATGCTTCGAACAAGAAGCAATTGGATGATTTGCTGAAAACTGTCAGTGAGTTCTCGGCAGATGTTCATATGAAATTCGGGATTGAAAAATGTAGGACCCTGAACATTCAAAGAGGGAAAGTCATAGACGGTGAAACACAACTTCCAAACGGTGATATTATACAGTGCATGAGAGATGGCGAAACATACAAATATCTGGGATACCAACAAGCCAGATTGCTAGACCAAAAACCAATCAAAGGAGAAGATTCGTTCAGAATACAGTCAGCGTATGAAGACTTTGCTGAAATCAATATTGAACTCGAGGAATCTAGTCAAGGCAATTAACACCTACGCCCTTCCAGTGTTGCTTTGCTCATTTGGAATAATAAGATGGACTAAGGCAGAACCGGATGATATTCATAGGCAGACCCGAACGATGCTGACAAAGTACAACAATCATCATCCAAAATCGTCTGTGATACGAACAACTTTGAAGCGGAAAGAAGGAGGACGCGGATTAATAGATGTTGTCAATTTACACACCGAACAGATAAAAAATCTCAGAGAATTCTTCTCTGCAAAAGCTCTCACTTCTGACTTACATAGAGTGGTATCGTAGGCTGATAAAGGATATACATCTCTAAATCTTGCTACCAGAGATGGCCTGCTGAATCTAGCGTTTCAATCAGATACTGAAAAACAAGAGCAATGGTCAAGAAAGGAATTGCATGAACGACATCACCATGAGATTAATCAACCACACATCGACAAAGAAGCCTCCAACAAATGGTTGATGAAAGAAGAATTATTCGCGGAAACAGAGGGATTCCTTATGACCATCCAAGACCAGGTGATCGCTACAAACAACTACAAAAAATTTATTATGAAGGACATAACAAACAGATAAGTGCAGAAAATACCATATAAGATCGGAGACTATACAGCATATTACGTCCCGATGCGAACAACTGGCCAATACAGACTATCTTCACAGGCATAATCAAGTGTGCAACATTATCCATCAGAAACTTGCACATAAGTACGGACTTCTGAATACCTTCCAGACATATTACAAGTATCAACCGGCGCCCGTATTGGAAAATGACTATCAGAATATACTAAGATAGGCCTGTTATCACTGACAGAATGGTGACGAATAATAGGCCGGAGATGTGTGGTGTATGATAAGAGAGCCAGAACAGCAATGCTTTTGGATGTCGCCATACCGAATAATAATAACGTGCTGAACAAGTTTCAGGAGAAAAAGTCCAAATTCACAGACCTTGCTATTGAGATCAAGCAGATGTGGCACCTCGAGAAAATATATATTGTTCCTGTCATCGTATCCTCGACAGGGTTAATACCCAAAACTTTGCATGATTGTCTTAAGAAATTATAATTACATAAGAATACCTATATAGAAATGCAGAAAGCTGAAATTCTTAATACACGTAGGATAGTTAGGAAATTGATGTCAAGTATATTGTAATCGAGCCTATTCCCTTTGATTGCTGAATCTGGAAAAGGTAAATTATATCCAGCTAACAGCTAAGATAGTGCATAAGTCCACGATAATAAATAATAATAACATTTATTTTGCGTTGTAATTACAACGAAGTTAATAGAAAATAGTATACAACAATAAGAACAATGATCACAGATACGTTGAAGGTGGATAATATAATATATGTCTTAACATTTTTATCAACACAAATACACAATAGGAACACTCATCAAGCTAGGGCATCATTGAGATAGTCGCTAACAGAATAATAAGATTTTTCAAGCAACATATTTTTAACAGCTAATTTGAATATTTTATGACATAGTTGTTTCATTCTGACAGGACGTTTATTAAAGAGAACAGCACAAACATTCTGTGGAGATTTTTCAAAGTTCGAGGTTGAATGGTGCATCGTTCTTAGAAGTGAGCCATGTCTAGTGGGGTATCTATGATTTTCAGATACCGACGTAGCCTCTCTTAACGTAACTTTTCTAAGCAAAAGAGCTCTATATATATAAACAGATGGAAGCATCAATATACTTTTTGCGATGAATATCGGTCTGCATGGAGCATCAACTCCAAAAATGAGGGCATCTTTCGCCTTATAAAGACCTAGTGTAGATTGGTAGCCCCACCTCATACAACAATATTATATTGAAGGTATTATATAAGCAAGAGCATAATAAACGATCAAGAGAGAACTAACATCCAAACTCATTCTCAGTGTCAACAACGCAAAATAGGCAGCGTTCAATTTACAATTCAGGTGTAGCATATGCTCACTCCACGATAGTACACCATCTAGGCAAACACCAAGAAATTTACTTTTTTAGAAAGTTTTACCCTTCCATTTCCAATGTCAAAACATACCTCACCAGAGAGAGGTTTTCTCATATAAAATTTCACAGTCACCGTTTAAGCTGCATTGACTATCAGATTATTCGCCCTGCACCATCTTATGAATTTGTTAACAGCGTCAACAACCCTCCGGATAAGTTCCTTGTGATCCTGTTCCGGAACCACCATCGAAGCATCATCCGCAATGAGAACTACGTGATATGGATGTAAGTACCTGGGAAGTTCATTTATACACACTAAAAACAGGAGTGGTCCCAACACAGAACCCTGAGGAACCTCAGTGGTAGTATCAAAAGGTTGCGGTTTACACGAATCTATTTTTACCACCAATTTCCTGTCAGAAATGAAGGAGACGAGACAGTTCAGAACATTGTATCTTATTCCCATATTGTATAATTTTCTCGACATTATATCACTCGTAACTGTATCGAAAGCTAAGCATAGATCAAAAAATAGACCTATACATACTTTTTTTTGTCTAGTTCTTCACTAATAAAATCAATAATTTTCACAGAAGCAGTTTCAGTAGACAAACTTTTCAAATAACCATGTTGGCTCATAGAAATGAGTGCATATCTTTCAAAAAAATCTACAACCCTATCATACACAATTCTTTCAAAAATTTTAGAAAATACATTCAATAGACTTATAGGCCTGTAGTTCTCATTATGTTCTTTTTCCGATTTTTTATATACAGGAATGATAAAGGCACTTTTCAGTATACTGGGAAAAACGACCTGAGCTATTTTCAAGTTTATCAAAAAACACAACACAGGTATAATGGCCTCACCAACGAACTTCAGAACACGACTTGGTACCTTTTCTAAACCAAATAAATTCTTAGATCTCATTCCACTAAGCACTCCCCGCACTTCCTCGTAAGAGACTTCACCAAAGAACATGGTATTGGTTGATCCAGCCTCCGCGCAAGAGTCCCGAACATCGCCAACTCTACTCCCAGCCGCTACCAACTTTTCCTCTGCAATGGAAAAGAAATACTGGCCAAATTTGTTGGCAATACTAACTGCATCAGTCACAATTTCACCATCCACCTTCAATTGGATGCTGTCTTTTTGTTTCGTTCGAAAGAGAAAGGCGATCTCTTTGTTCTTTTGTTCTCAAAGAATTCTGTGCTAGATTCATCTAATGCAAAACCACCGAACATTCCACCTACAAATTCTTCCATGGCCGAAATCGAGTTCAGAGTCCGCACTGTAAGACGGGCTCTCGAGCAGCTGAACTGCAAGAAGACAGTTGGTCTAGACGAAATACCGTCAATCGTCCTGAGAAAGTGTGCTCCCGAACTGGCACCCATTCTTAACCGTCTGTTTCAGGTTTCTTATGAAAGCCAGACTTTTCCGAGCAGCTGGAAAATAGAGAGAATTCAACCGATCCCAGAGAAAGGAAAGAAGTCCTTACCCCAAAACTAGCGCCCTGTTGCACTTCTTCCCATTATGTCCAAAGTGATGGAGAGAGTTTCAAATGATGAACTCATCAAATATCTTGAGTTGCAGGGAATTATTAACGATCGTCAGTATGGTTTACGCAGGTAAAGATCGACAGGAGATCTACTTGCCTACGTCACTCATGTTTGTACATCAACGATGGAAAAGCATGGGGAATCTACAGCAATAACTCTCGACATATCTAAAGCCTTTGATAGGGTTTGGAATGCAGCCTTGTTGAATAAACTTGTTGCATATGCGCTTCCCAAAAAATTGCGGGGTTGGATAAGTAGCTTTCTCTCAAATAGATCAATACAAGTTGTGGTCGACGGTATAACATCTGATTGTTTCCAGTTGCAAGCAGGAGTACCTCAGGGATCCATTCTTTCGCAAACCTTGTTTCTGTTGCAGATAAACGATCTTCTGCCATTTACAGAGAACAAGATCTTCGGTTTTGCAGACGATTGTACGCTGGTTTTGTCTCTCAGTAGTCTGCGGCCGATTACAGCTGCGAAATCTCAGCGTCAGAGATGTCAACAACTTAATAACTTAAACTCTGACTTACAGATGATATCTGAGTGGGGTCAGTTGAACCTGGTGAGCTTCAACGCGAGCAACTACGTTCCCTGCTGGAGAACATGCTCTAATGATCAAGGCCAACAAATTGCATCCTAAGATAAGATGCACCTTCTCGCAATAACGGTCAACTACAGATTTTGCTGGCATGAACATGTATCAACAATAGCTAAGTCGGCATCAGCTAAACTTAGTTTTCTTTTCAGAGCGAAGCGATACTTCACGTCATCTCAGCTGTTGCTTCCATCTATCGATCCCCAACCGGTGGCTCTCAGAAGACAAATTGCTGACTTCGACGGAAGATGCTTCAAGGAGCTGAAAGACTTTGTTCCAGGAAAACTCATGTTTTACCACAACACTAGGCGGGCAAGAAGTTCTCATCATATGGCGGTATATTTAACGACCCCTCAAACCTCTCCCTATAAGAATTCCTTCGTTTACAGGGCCGGTGAGCTGTGGAACTCACTTCCGTCCAACATCTTCCCAACATCGTACAATTTGGACGTCTTCAAGAAGCGAGTAAACAGACACCTCAATTCTTTCCAGGGGCCCATTCATGTGATGTAACAGGTTCGCCAATTCTTGGGAAGCTCCTTCACGAAGTTCGTCACTGAATAAAGCATGGCCCCGATAGAATTCGTTATACCAGCGTTTCACAGTGGCCAAGTGTGGAGCTTCATCACCAAAAATCGAAGCAAATTGATGGCAGCACTCTTATCGCGGTAATTCACGTCGAAAATTTTTTGTCCATGTAGAATTCTTCAAATGACTATAAAGATATGCCAGAGGCGCAAAATTCAAAAGATACTGAAAAAACATTCGATAGGGTTCTGACTACAGATTTATTATATAAGTTAGAGCATCTTTATGGCATTCATAACTCTCTTTTATTAAAACATGTATCTTTCGCGATAACCTTCGCGTGGAGTCCATATATGTAACTTGAAGCAAGAAGAATTATTCGAAAATCCGTTGATCAATGAATAATACTGCCAGGAGGTACGTCTCGAATTGTCTGCTTAATTGCACTATTGTCTCTTGATGGCTCCTGTCACTCTTTCCAGGATTTTCGAGATATTGGGCAATAATGCGATTGGAGGATAATTTTGGTGTAGACATTCCTTGTCTTTGTTCGGAATCGAGTTCACTCTCGTAACCCTCCAACATTCCGGAAACGAGTGGCTTTCATACGAAATCTGAAACAGACGATTCTCCTGATCTGGCTCGGTGCGACTACAATATGTTTCCTAAGCAGCATTTGACGATGAAAGGAAAGCGGCTCGATTCGATTGACGCCGTTAAAAGTATCGTGACTGATACCCTGAAACCATTCCAAAAAATAGATAAAAAAGTCATTTGACAAGGTGTTGGCGCGTGCACATTCGTGTATCAATGCAGAATATATATATATATATATATATATATATATATATATATATATATATATATATATATATATATATATATATATATATATATATATATAATTATAATATCAAGAAAAAACTTCATGGCAAAAAAGGTTGGAAGGTAAAATTTCTTCTATCAGATGTGATTTAGGAAGATTGACTCAATATTCCAGAGGTAATCGATCAAAAAACTTATGGCACATATTGGAAAAATATTCCTCAAATATAAAACCCATAAAAATAATGAGATAAGTAATGGACAATTGATAGAATACATCGATACTTTAAAACAAAAACTTTCAGAATACTCCATTAGACTACGTGAATATAAAATAAATTCAGATAGAAAATTCCAAAACAAACTATTCAAAAATAATGAAAAACATTTTTACAAATTTATTTCAGGTTCAAATGAAAATATTTCTGGAAATGGAGTTCCTAAAATTGATATTTTAACTTATTATTGGTCTTCAATTTGGGCAGTGCCAAGGCAACATAATTCCAATGCAAGTTGGATTTTAAATGAAAGGTCTCGATTTTCTAAAATAGAATGCATGCAATTTGAAAAATTTTCAAACGAAGATATAACATCAGTTATTAAACACACAAAAATTGGAAATCTCCAGGTGTTGATGGTATTCATAACTTTTGGTTCAAGAAATTCTCTTGCGTTCATGAAAAATTGGCTGAATATTTTTCATTTATAATAAAGAACCCTCAGCTACTCCTTTATTTTTCACACAAGAAATTACTTATTTAAAACCGAAAAGTGATAATACTATTGATCCGTCTCAATATAGACCAATTACTTGCCTTCCAACAATATATAAAATTCTAACTGCATGTATTACCCAAAAATTTATGCACATTTGGAGAATTATAATATTCTTTCCGAACATCAAAAAGGATGTAGAAAAAAACACCTTGGTACTAAAGAGCAACTTGTAATTGATTCTGTTGCTTTGAATCAAGCTCAAACTAAGAAGAGAAATATTCATACAGCCTTCATTGATTACCAAAAGGCTTTTGATAGTTCTCCCCATTCATGGCTTCAAGAAATTTTAGAAATTTATAAAATTGATAAGACACTTCGTCATTTTCTTGAATTCGTAATGAAAAATTGGAGAACCAATCTTCATTTAAATATTTCAAAACAATCGTTAAAATCCGAAGTAATTAAAAACAAAAGAGGCATTTTTCAAGGTGATTCTTTAAGTGCTCTTTGGTTTTGTCTTTGCCTCAATCCATTATCTCATGAATTAAATGCTAATAGTTTCGGCTTCAAAATAAAGAGTTTATTAACTGAATTCAAATTAAGTCACTTAATTTATTTAGATGATATTAAATTATATGCCGGAACCAGATCTCATTTAAAAAGTCTACTTGAGATTACTTTCAACTATTCCAATGATATTCATATGAAATTTGGGCTTCCAAAATGTAAAAATCTTTCTATTGAAAAAGGAAAGATCAACTCTGATTATATAAAGATTTCCAATATCGAGGTCGAGCCAATGCATCAAGGAGATACATATAAATATCTTGGATTTTGTCAAGAGAAGACAATTAACCATAGCAGCACTAAAGAAATTATTAGAAGTTCATATTACAAAAGACTAAGAATTATCATCAAGAGTTATTTAACTAGTAAAAACCTTTTCAGAGCTATCAACTCCTATGCCGTTCCTATTCTTACATCTTCTTTTGGAATTATTAAATGGTCTAAAACTGATCTAAATGAGTTATAATGTCAAACGAGGAAAATGCTCTGTAAATATCATAAGCACCACCCAAAGTCAGCTGTTCAGAGAGTTACACTACCTAGACATCTTGGAGGTCGTGGATTAATTGATTTGAATAATCTTCATAGTAAACAGATTTTTCATCTACGTTCCCATTTTCATGATAAACAGAGAACGTCTAAATTACATGATATTGTTGTTGCTTCAGATTATAATCTTACACCTCTGAACTTGACAATGCAAAAGGTAGATTTTGATATATTTGATGATAATTCTAAAAGAGAAAGTTGGATGCAGAAGGAATTACACGGAAAGCACCTAAAGAATTGAAAAATGATTATATTGATGAAATTGCATCGAATAAATGGTTAGTATCTGGAGAATTGTTTGCTGAAACAGAAGGCTTGGCAATTGCGATCCAGGACCAGGTTGTTTTCACAAGGAATTATAGAAAACATATCATCAAACAAAATATAGATGATTCTTGCCGTAGATGTTTCTGTTCTTCAGAAACAGTTTTTCATATATTATCATCTTGCTCAGTCCTTGCTTCAACAGATTATTTAGAAAGACATAATGCCGTCGCTAATATTATTCACTTCAATCTAGGAATTGAATTAAACATGACCTAATTCCCAAAACAAAAAAATTTCAAAAATATGAACCTGAGATTATTTGTGAAAATGACAAATATAAACTTTATTTTGATAAAACAATTCTGTGCAACAGAGCTGTAAAACACAATAGACCAGATATCGTTCTTAATGATAAACAGAATCAAATAACATATATAATTGATATTGCTATACCCGACACACATAATATACAAAATAAATACAATGAAAAATTTCTAAATATATGATGCTTGGCGACGAGATTAAAAAATGTGGAAAATGAAGAAAGTATTTATTCTACCGATTATTATTTCTACAACAGGCGTTATTCCTAGAAATCTTCACAAAAGTATTGAGATTTTGGGTCTGAAGAAAAATTTGTTTGAACAGTTACAAAAGATAACAGTCATCAAGTCTTGTAATATTCTTCGTAGGTTTCTTTCCGAAAATAATAATGAGGTAGAGTCATAGGTTTTCTCTTGATTTTATACTGCTCAGAATCTCATTTCATATTTTGTTTATTTGTTTATATAAATGTAATATAATTAACTGACAATTTTGTCATATTTATATTCAGAGCAGTATTCTATTCGATCGTTCACCACTTCACACAAAGGAAACTATTAATGAGTAACATTCAGTGTTACTTGACTAAGGTCCGTACACTGGATTTTTCCGGGGAGAAAGCCTCTGACACTATTCGTTGGTACATTGATATCATTGTCTGATGATGCTATAGTATGTATATATTCTGGTAGATTGATATATTCTCATAACATTTAACGTTATCCTAATATATAATTACTCCAGGATATGTTTTGATTATAATCATTGCCTGGCAATGGTATTAATTACCGGGTGGTGGATTTATATTTTTTCATGAAATCAGTTTGATTGCATGAACAGATATATGGGCAACTCGTCGGGGTAAAACCCTATATATATATATATATATATATATATATATATATATATATATATATATATATATATATATATATCAATAAAGGAGATTTGTATTATAATTAACACTGATTGTTTCTATTCTCAAAAGTTCGGTTACTTTTGTAATAATATATAATAATGGAGGGTATAAATTGTTTGACAATGCGTATAACGACATTCGGATATAGCAACGGAATCGTCGTGATAACCGAAATCTGACTTAATGAAATGCAAAATTTTTTTATGTCCTATGCAGATGATTTCAGTAAAATTCAATTGCAGGAAATTGAAATTATTGTTGATTATACGAATTAAATTGTACCCTATTTTGTCGAAGCCATTTATGTTTATTAAACCGAATTTTCATTTCGGAAGCACGTGCCGTTATTTGTGATCGTTTCACCCTGTATGGAAAACCTCGTTGACTGCTCGTAGAGTTGACAAAGGCTCTTAGCCACCGCATTCTGGGCATATCGCTCTAGCATCAGCAGATCGTGGGACAAATGGGGTTGATATACGACCGGGACCTCCCACAGAACAATTTGCCAACATTATAGCCGGACTAATGGTGCCATTGTGCGTGCCCTGTACCCACTTTGGCCCTTAATGCTATTCTGATGCGACTAGACCTGAGTCTGGCTGCTGCTGTTTCCATTCAATAAATAAAATAACCGCGAATGTTTATGATGAATGAAAACGTCGACAAAAGTGTGAATAACAGTAAACTTTCGAACTTCTTACTCTGGCATTTTATTTCGAAAAAAGGTCTAAACATACTTAAAGAGAAAGAATCGGCAATATTTAGTCGTTTTATCTTTTTATAATATAATTTCTTCAACTGACATCAAAGAAATGAGGTTTTATGTATTTATGTGTTTCTATTTATGTTCATCGATTTTTCCGTCAATTGTGGACTAATTTTCAATATACTTTTTCTTCGAACGAATGTATTCCTGAGGTGGTTCCGTTGTCACCAAGTCAGGATCTGCTGATATTTCTAGAATCTACATAATTTCAATATTCCAAATTTAGTTTTCAGTTGGCTTTGGCAACTAATTATTAACACATGTAGTTTTAGTTTCATCTAATTAATACATGAAATCGGTTTAATTTTTTTCTTCTTAAGGGTCAGAGATAAGAAGAAACTATGATGAAAAGTTTCTAAATAAATCCATCATGATTTCAATGTGTAAAGGTTCAGTTCTTCCACTGATTATTTCATGTTCAAGATACTTTTAGCTATGTCAATTTTTTTCTAGCAGTCTATAACATTTATATTAGGATCACATTCCATATCATCCAATATGATTTTGAACGTTCGTTTATTGTAATAGAACTTAAAGTAAATCTAAGTTAAATCAAATATTTCTTCCATTGGATGTATCGTAAATGAATTAAAGCATGTATGAGCTAACAACGAAAAGTATGAAGTTAATACTTAGATTCTTGCTGAGAAAAGAAAAACAAAGATGCGGTCCTAACACCACAGCGCGCCCGCTAAAATAAACCAATAAGCGCGCCCCCCAAAGATAGATATACAGGGTGTTTCCGAATAAGATGTCATAAATGAAGGATGCGAATCCCTGAATGATTTGAGAAAGAAAGTTCGAAGAACCAATGGTCAAAAAATGCTTCGTTGCCGAGATACAGGGTGTTAAAGTTGAGAAAATTTTTCGATTTTCTCTCGATAAAACCTAGACTTCTCAAGATTTCGGGCTCAAATTTTCCACATAAGCTATTAAACACAAATTTTGGAACAGTATACAGGGTGATACTTTTTCATGGGCCATGTTCCATTTATACCCTCGGAACTTTTTTTTGGTACGCCACTGGCACTAACAAAAAATAAAATCGAATGGATCATTCAATTTGAAATTTTTTTTGACTCTTGCATTTTGATCGTAACTATCACCGTTTCTGAGATATTAATTATTGAAAATAATCCAATAGTTTTCCCATATCGAAGCCATGGAGATATTATCTTAATAACTGATGCAATTTTTCAGGAATTGAGCTAAAATTTACATAAGATATCTCCTTATTGTATGTTTATAACAAAATGAGGCAGAAATTCCTGACAGTATACAGGGTGTTATTTTTTCACGTGCATTTTCCTCTTTTTGCCCCCTGAACTTTTTTGTGGCGCGCTACTGGTATATTCTGAAAACAGAATCAAACAGATTATTCAAAGTGAAAACTTTTCTGTTCCTTGTATTTTTCCGTATCTGCCACCATTTTCGAAAAATTAATCAACAACGCCCGAACAGGCTACCCTTTGCCTCCGTATATTTTTCGGTGCATAACTGACGTTTTCGTAATCAGAAACGGATTTTTCATTCAATTCGGATAATTTTGTGCTCATCTTGATCCTCATGTCTTTCACCGTTTTGAATTGAAAATCATCAGAATTTATCGTGTCTTCCTCATATCAGAACACGTTGGTGATTTCAAAAGGCTTAGTAGGCTCTGATACAATTTTGCAAATGAAATCATAGAAAAAACTTGACACTTCAATGATTGTAAGTTTTGTCATTCAGTTTGTTGTGCCTACATTTGAAACAGCTGTAAGTAGTAACCAATAATCTTTGAAATGGTTTTCACTAATGCAGAAATGGCCGATATACATTTCATGTACGGTGTGGCTGAAGGAAACGCAGTGCACGCAAGGCGTTTGTATCAAGAACGCTTCCCTAATCGAATCATTCCTGATAGGCGTACGTTTTCTGACATCCACAGAAGATTGAGAGAACGGGGTACATTCAAACCGAATCATGACTTGAAAGGGCAAATCGGACAATAAGGACCCCGGAAATCGAAGAGGCAGTCCTAAATTGTATAGATGAGGATCCTCAGCTGAGTACAAGAAAAATTGGAAGAGAGTTGAATATCTCATTTGTATTGGTCTGGAAAATTCTCCATGATTTCTTGCTTTACCCATACCATATTCAACGCGTCCAAGCTCTACTACCCCGCGATTTTCCTCTGCGACTCAATTTCTGCCGATGGTTCCTTCATAACATTGCTCATAATCCCTTTTCGATAGCGAAATCATCTTCACAGATGAGGCGTCCTTCTCGAGAAATGCAATCAGGAACTTTCATAACAATCACTATTGGACTGAAGAAAATCCCCATATGATTGAGGAATGTCACCATCAAGAACAATTTTCGGTTAATGTCTGGGTTGGAATAATTGGGGATTTCCTGATCGGGCCATTTTGTTGCCAGACAGGCTGAATGGAGCCTTATATCGCCACTTTCTAGAAGAGATTTTACCTGTGTTGCTAGAAGATGTGCCGCTGCAAACTAGAAATAGAATGTGGTTTATGCATGACGGAGCACCACCGCACTTCAGCATGGAAGCTAGAGAATATCTGAATATGACATTCAATAACCGCTGGATAGGGCGTGGTGGACCATAAGCTTTTCCTCCAAGGTCGCCAGATTTAAACAGTTTGGATTTTTTTCTTTGGGGACATCTGAAAACTTTGGTTTATAGCTCTCCCGTGAATACACTTGAAGAATTGAGGAATAGAATTACAGCATCATGTGACGTCATCAGAAATACCCCAGGAATATTTCAGAGGGTGCGCACTAATATGCGGAGACGAGCAGAAGCATGTATTCTTTCAGGTGGAGGACATTTTCAACATCTTCTTTGATTTGTTCTGTTTGTTCAATTTTGTTTTCATCATTATGAGTTTTTGTTATTGAAATCATTCGCGATTATTTATGTTGTTTATTCATTTACTTCCGATTTATACACTCAATAAAACACATTTTGAATTCGAATTCAATGATCACGGAAATGATATCACCCTTTATACTTTCTCATAAATCCTACCAAACTAGTGGTGCAGATCTTAAAATGTGAACTTCGTTTGAAATTCGAGCTCAAGGTCTTCACAAATTGCCGAAATAACATGAAAAATATCTTCAAGCTTTCAATACGGAAGGGACTATACGATTACTTTTCTTGATTAATATCTCGAAAATGGTGGCAGATACGGAAAAATACAAGGAACAGAAAAGTTTTCACTTTGAATAATCTGTTTGATTCTGTTTTCAGAATATACCAGTAGCGCACCACAAAAAAGTTCAGGGGGCAAAGAGAGGAAAATGCACGTGAAAAAATAACACCCTGTATACTGTCAGGAATTTCTGCCTCATTTTGTTATAAACATACAATAAGGAGATATCTTATGTAAATTTTAGCTCAATTCCTGAAAAATTGCATCAGTTATTAAGATAATATCTCCATGGCTTCGATATGGGAAAACTATTGGATTATTTTCAATAATTAATATCTCAGAAACGGTGATAGTTACGATCAAAATGCAAGAGTCAAAAAAATTTCAAATTGAATGATCTATTCGATTTTATTTTTTGTTAGTGCCAGTGGCGTACCAAAAAAAAGTTCCGAGGATAAAAATGGAACATGGCCCATGAAAAAGTATCACCCTGTATACTGTTCCAAAATTTGGCCTCATCTGGTGATTCAGATTGTGTTTAATAGCTTATGTGGAAAATTTGAGCCCGAAATCTTGAGAAGTCTAGGTTTTATCGAGAGAAAATCGAAAAATTTTCTCAACTTTAACACCCTGTATCTCGGCAACGAAGCATTTTTTGACCATTGGTTCTTCGAACTTTCTTGCTCAAATCATTCAGGGATTCGCATCCTTCATTTATGACATCTTATTCGGAAACACCCTGTATACTGGGTGATTCACCAGTGGCGTACTCTGTAGCTCGTACAGTCTTGAAGATTTCATTTTTGTGCGAACGGTATTGTATTTAGAAAGTAAAATTCTTCTTCAGCAATTTATTTTGCAGTAAACAGGGTGTCCTAATTTTCTATAAAAAATCTGGGGAGGTTTTTTCAGATTGGAAGTCCACTTTTTTGTTCAAGATTCAAGAGCGTCCTAAACTCTGTGCTATAATATCTTTGAGTAATAAGTTTGTTTGGTTAGTAGTTTCGTCACAATATTTCTATTTCCGTAATAATTCATGAAAATAGGCTCTCACATCATCGCATGCTCCTTCGGCCAGAGAGGATGAATACTTTTTTCCTTTCGTTTTCTTATTGCCCAAGGATATCTTTATTCATGAATTGAAATAGATTATCCTCATTTTATACAGGAGTGACTCAAAAAAATTATTGAATATTGTAATTAGAAAAATGTCATATTTTGATTCTTTCTAAAGGAACACCCTGTATTTTATTATTAATGTCAACGCATAAAATATTGTGCTATCTTTTGCAGAAGTGATTATTTGTAAAATTTTTGATGAAAATTCTACAAACCTTATCAAACTCATCAACATGCATCATTATTCGCACAGAAGTTTTTTTTCTGTAATGATTCATGTAGTGAAAATGAAACCTAAACAAAATAATTCTTTTAACGAATGTTAACATCAAGATAATTAAAACGTAAATCGAGATATGTGTAGACATTTTTTTTTATTTCAGCCTTCTGTCAGGTGTCCGGACATATCATATTCTACATTTTACATGGTGAACTTATCAGTGTTTCGTTATTAAACATTGTTAAAATGAGGCTTGAACCCAATTTTCTCAATTTACTCCCATGAAGTTCTCCAAAGAAGAAATGGTTGATATGATTTTCATTCTGGGTGAGTGTGATAGAAATTCGTTGTTGGTAAGTAGAGTTTATGCACAAAGGTTTCCTGATAAAAGGCATCCTGATGCATGATGCTTCGAAAAACTCTTAATTAGATTTATCAAAACTGGTAATATAGCTTACAAAAAAACAGGAAAAACCAAAAACTGCTACAGCTGAAGACAACCAGTTATCAGTTTTGTGGACAGTGACAGAGGACCCATATAAAAGCCAAAGAGAGATTTCTCAGTTAACAGATATAAGTCAAAATTCCGTTCAGAGAATGTTGAAAGTGAATAAATTTCATGCATATCATGTACACCTGTATCAGGAACTGAACAATCAAGACTATGAAAATCGAATCATTTTTGCAATTGGGCAAGTGACAAAGTAGCGGAAAATCTAAGTATGTTAAGCAGAGTTTATTTTTTTTTATTTCGGAAATTTTCGATAAAGATATGGTTACTTCTGCAAAAATATGACACAATATTTTATGCGTTGATATGAATAATAAAATACAGGATGTTCAATTTGAAAAAATCAAGATATGATATTTTTGAAATTACAATATTCAATAATTTTTTGAGTCGCTCCTGTATAAAATGAGGATAATCTATTACAATTCATCAATTAAGCTATCCTTGGGCAATAAGAAAACGAAAGATAAAAAGTATTCATCCTTTCTGGCCGAAGGAGCATGCAATGATGTGAGAGCCTATTTTCATGAATTATATATTATATATATTATATATTTATTATCGTGGACTTATGCACTATCTCAGCTGTTAGCTGGATATAATTTATCTTTCCCAGATTCAGCAATCAAAGGGAATAGGCTCGATTACAATATACTTGACATAAATTTCCTAACTATCCTACATGTATTAAGAATTACAGCTTTTTGCATTTCTATATAGGTATTCTTATGCAATTCTAAATTCTTAAGACTATCATGCAAAGTTTTGGGTATTAACCCAGTCGAGGATACGATGACAGGAACAATATTTATTTTCTCGAGGTGCCACATCTGCTTGATCTCAATAGCAAGGTCAGTGTATTTGGACTTTTTCTCCTAGAACTTATTCAGCACGTTGTTATTATTCGGTATGGCGACAACCACCAGCATTGCTGTTCTGGTTCTCTTATCATATACCACTATGTCCGGCCTATTATTCGTCACCATTCTGTCAGTGATAACAGGCCTATCGTAGTATAATCTGATAGAGTCATTTTTCAATACGGGTGCCGGTTGATACTTGTAATATGGCTGGAAGGTGTTCAGAAGTCCGTACTTGTGTGCAAGTTTCTGGTGGATAATGTTGCACACTTGATTATGCCTGTGAAGATACTCCGTATTGGCCAGTTGTTTGCATCCGGACGTAATATGCTGGATAGTCTCCGATCTTATATGGCATTTTCTGCACTTATCTGTTTGTAATGTTCCGTCCTTCGTAATAAATTTTTTGTAATTGTTTGTAGCGATCACTTGGTCTTGGATGGCCATAAGGAATCCTTCTGTTTATGCGAATAATTCTCCTTTCATCAACCATTGATGATTAATCTCATGGTGATGTCGTCCATGCAATTCCTTTCTTGACCATTGCTCTTGTTTTTCAGTATCTGATAGGAATGGTAGATTCAGAAGGTCATCTCTGGTAGCAAGATTTAGAGGTATATATCCCTTATCAGCCAACGATACCACTCTAGGAAGGTCAGAAGTGAGAGCTTTTGCTGAGAAGAATTCTCTGAGATTTTTTATCTGTTCGGTGTGTAAATTGACAATATCTATTAATCCGCGTCCTCCTTCTTTCCGCTTCAAAGTTGTTCGTATCACAGACGATTTTGGATGATGGTTGTTGTACTTTGTCAGCATCGTTCGGGTCTGCCTTTGAATGTCATCCAGTTCTGTCTTAGTCCATCTGATTATTCCAAATGAGTAAAGCAACACTGGAATGGCGTAGGTGTTAATTGCCTTGACTAGATTCCCCGAGTTCAACATCGATTTCAGCACAGACTTCAGACGCTGACTGTATTCTGAACGAATCTTCTCCTTTGATTGTTTTGGTCTAGCAATCTGGCTTGTTGGTATCCCAGATATTTGTATGTTTCGCCATCTCTCATGCACTGTATTATATCACCGTTTGGAAGTTGTGTTTCACCATCTATGACTTTCCTCTTTGAATGTTTGAATATATATATATATATATATATATATATATATATATATATATATATATATATATATATATTTTATTATTATTATTTTATTATTATTATATTCTCTCAATTTCTTTCAACTTTCAAGTATAAATCAGCTAATTTCTAGTGATGACGTTCTAATTTTTTTGCTATATTCATTCATAGTCAAGTTCCAAACAAAGAACGTATTTGTGAAAGGATAGATTATACATGAGTAACCACGTCATAGAAAGTTAAACAGCGTTTGATGGATGAGCTATTGATGCAAACGGTTCTCGAAACCTTCAGTACCATCTGTTTACAAGATACACGCCTAATTATCCTTTCTATGCCGACGTGTTGAGTTTGCCGATGCGTGTAATTGTCATTGCGATTGTTTGTGCGAAGTCAAGAACTGTGGGACAGATTTTTCTAGCTATGTTGCCACAGCTCGAAAAATTTCGAAAATTATGTGATAGTTACCTGAGTTCTCAAGGTTCAAGAATATTTATGAAATGTACTGAATAAACAATAATAGGGGTATCGAATTTCACTAATAACTTCTCGTTAGTCGCGTCGCGGTTCCTACTTCGGGTTTTCACTCTTCGCGAATATAAAAAAATTCGACCCAATCCCTATATTCGCGGCTTAGGATTTCTTTATTCGCGGATCTGATCCGTTCATCGGTACATACATATGTATTAATGAATAGGATTCGGTATCCTTTTATAATCGCGTCCTCAAATGACCTAATGAAAAATTAAAATAGACCTCATTACTTTACGCCTAAAGTATGTTTTTTTATGATAGCTAGGTCAACCAGAATACATAATGATACTTTATTTCCATCAAAATCCTTATAAATTTTAAAAAATAAGTTTCACGAAGGATTTTCTTAGCTAAATCCATATTGTAAGTCAGATAATATGTTCTTTTTATTTAAATATAATGATAAGCTCTCTTTTATGATCTTTTCTACAATTCTAGATAAGTTAGATAACAATGAGATTGGTCTAGGTGTAACATTGCGGTCACCTCCCTTATATAGGTGAATTATTACTGAAATTCTATGTGCTCTGGGAAATATGCTATTATTTAGAATCATAATGAATAGATGGGCAATTGGTGAAACTAAAAAGCAATTCCAGTCTCTAGGGTTTCCGCTAATATAGCATCAATCCCACAACTCCCTTCATTTTTCAAATTTGAAAATAATATTAGTTATTTCTCCTGTATTTGTAGGAGAAAGTTCAATTTATAAGAACTGGTCATTTGCTTTTTCTTTTAACAAATATGTTTTGCTTAATGATTTTCGTTCATTGGTAAAGTATTTCTTAAGATTTTTCATCATTTCGAGATCGTTTATATGTCCGTGTATTTTTGGTTTTATACACAGTTCTGATACCACCTTTCACATCTGTCTGGTGTTATCCTTATTGGAACGAATTTTATCCATACAGGGTGTTACATAAAAGTATGTAACAAATTGAGGGGGTAAATCTACGTTCAATTTTAAGAAAAAAAGTTCATATAAACATAGGTCCGCAAAAGCTTCGTTACGGAGCTACGGGGTGTTGACATTTTTTTTTCTTCAAAACTCCTGCAGTTTTTGAGATATTCAGCCCAAATTTGGAATTCAAGCTATTTTTTACAGCCTCCATTATTACACGTCCTAGATTTTAACTGAGATTCACAAGGTGTTTTCTCTTCCGATGCCATGTCTCCTTTTGCCCTTTCAAACTCTTTTGCAGTACGCAACTGATCAGTGTACAATCAATTTTCGTCATCTTCGTTCAATTTAGAAACTTTTTTGATACTTGTAATGTTTTTTGTATCCCCAACCGTTTTCGAGTGAAAAATTATTGAATTTGAATTATTTGAATTGTATGTTATTCGCTAAATAAAAAAAAAAAATAGAAATACTCGATAGGTATGCCCAAAATTTACTTTTATTTTGATAGCTCGTCTTCTGAGACTCAACTTGTACTTATTCAATATCAAACTAAAATAAATAACAGTTAAAAACTGAATAAATTGCTGGAAGTGTCCTCCACCTCCAAGAATAGAGGCATCTGTCCTTCTTCGAATATTATCACGCACTCTTTGAAATATTCCTGGGGTATTTATTATTGTGTCACAAGAGGTTATTATTCGATTTCTCAATTCTTCTACAGTGTTCACTGGAGTGGTATAAACTAAACTTTTGAGATATCCCCATAAGAAAATGTCTAAACTATTTTAGTCTTGGGACCTAGGAGGCCATGGTTCTGACCCACCCCCACCATCGGTTGTTGGATGTATTATTCAAGAATTCCCTAGCTTCTCCACTAAAATGTGCTGGTGCCCCGTCATTCATGAACCACATTATGTTTCTCACCAAAAGTGGCACATCCTCGACCATTAAAGGTAACTCCTCCTCAAGAAATTGCCGATAAACGGGACCGTTTAGTCTGTTAGGCAAAAAAATGGCCCAATCAAATAATTTCCAATTATTTCGACCCAGATAATCAGTGGGAATTATTCTTGATGTTGAGATTCTTCAATCAAATGGGGGTTTTCAGCAGCCCAATAATGATTATTGTGAAAATTTGTGATAGGAGATCCCGAAAAGTTAGCATCGTCTGTGAACATTATTTTACTATCAAAATGAGCATTTTCTCTAATTTCATCTAAGAACCATCAGAAGAAATTCAGTCTTGAAGGAAAATCTCGAGGAAGTAGAGTTTGGATGCGTTGAATATGAAACGGGTATAATAAAAAGTCGACTGATTTCCAATTTTTCTTGTACTCACATGAAGATTCAAATCAATACAATTCAAAACTGCTTCCTCAATATCTGGAGTTCTCATAGTTTGAGTTGCACCTTTTAAATGATTATTTGCAGTAAAAGTACCAGTTTTCCTCAACCTTTTGTGGATATTTGAAAATGTTCCCTCGATTTGGAAAGCGCACCTGATATAATCTCCTAGCTTCTGTTGTGTTTCCGTCAGCCAGACCGTACATGTAATGGATATCAACCAATTCGGCGTTAGTAAAATCAGCCATTTTTTCTTACAGCAATAACTTCAAAAGTCTTAAAACACATCGTTAATTTAATAAACAATTCGACAGACATTGGCTTAACTTTAGCAACTGTCACAATAAATAAATGAAAAAAATCGAATCCTACTACTAGTCAAAATCAAAATTACAAGTGTCAAAAAAGTTTCTAGATTGAACGAAAATGATGAAAATTGATTGTACGCTTACCAGTGGCGTACTACAAAAAAAGTTTGAAAGAGCAAAAGAAGACATGGCTCCAGAAAAGAAAACACCATGTAGATTCTAGTTAAAATTCAAGACGTTTAATGATGGAGGCTGTAAAAAATAGCTTGCATGCCAAATTTGCAGGTAGCTCCGTAACGAAGCATTTGCGGAGCTATGTTTATATGAACTTTTTTTCTTGAAATTGCGCGTAGATTTACCTTCTCAAATTGTGACATACTATTATGTAACACCCTGTATAAAATTTTGATTTTGCATATTTTATAAGTTTCCTGAATTTCTTGAAATTTTCCAAGAATTTTCATTTATATTTTGTTCATAAACGTTACATAAATCATTTTGATGATTAATGGCTGGGCATTTCAATATAGTTTCCAAATAACCACTTTCTACATGTGCCGTAAAAATATTAATAAGTATGTACATTCATAAAATCGTCGTGGAGAATCCTCCAAACTAGAACATGTGAAATATTCAACTACTTTCCAATTTTTCTTGTACTACATGAAGATTCAAATCAATACAATTCAAAACTGCTTCCTCAATATCTGGAGTTCTCATAGTTTGAGTAGCACCTTTTAAATGATTATTTGCAGTAAAAGTACCAGTTTTCCTCAACCTTTTGTGGATATTTGAAAATGTTCCCTCGATTTGGAAAGCGCACCTGATATAATTTTTTTTTTCTCACAGCAATAACTTCAAAAGTCTTAAAACACATCGTTAATTTAATGAACAATTCGACAGACATTGGCTTAACTTTAGCAACTGCCACAATAAATAAATGAAAAAAATCAAATCCTACTACTAGTCAAAATCAAAATTAAGTGTCAAAAAAGTTTCTAAATTGAACGAAGATGATGAAAATTGATTGTACGCTTACCAGTGGCGTACTACAAAAAAGTTTGAAAGAGCAAAAGAAAAGAAAACACCATGCAGATTCTAGTTAAAATTCAAGACATTTAATGATGGAGGCTGTAAAAAATAGCTTGCATGCCAAATTTGGGCTGAATATCTCGAAAACTGCAGGAGTTTCGAAGAAAAAAACAATTTTTTCCGGAAATGTCAACACCCTGTAGCTCCGTAACGAAGCATTTGCGGAGCTATGTTTATATGAACTTTTTTTCTTGAAATTGCGCGTAGATTTACCTTCTCAAGTTGTGACATACTATTATGTAACACCCTGTATAAAATTTTGATTTTGCATATTTTATAAGTTTCCTGAATTTCTTGAAATTTTCCAAGAATTTTCATTTATATTTTGTTCATAAACGTTACATAAATCATTTTGATAATTAATGGCTGGGCATTTCATTATAGTTTCCAAATAACCACTTTCTACATGTGCCGTAAAAATATTAATAAGTATGTACATTCATAAAATCGTCTACATGAGTAATGGCATCAAAAACTTCATGCCAATCGTTGAAAAGAGAGACCTTGAAATTACATGATCTATTTTCAAATAATTGTTACCTTTCTAGTATTATAAAAGGTATTTACAATGTTCCAATAAAAGAAAATTGTTGAGAAGTGGTCAGTAATGTGAGTCTTCATTATTATTGGTATGTGGTTATTTATTTATTATGTGATCTACACAAGTTTTGCTATTTACATACTCCTTTAAAGGCCTATCAATTAGCGACATAAATTTTTTCCGCTAATATATATTCTGTTTACAGATGAAAGCACATTTCATAAAAATGGCTTCGTCTATAGACGAATATTCATATTAATCAATAAAGTATTAAGAGGAACTTAGCAAAATTAACGAAACTTTTGCTTTGTTTCCTAGATTAATTTTTCAACTTTCCCATGATAAGCAAAAAATGAAGGTCATAGTTGGCAACGTTGCATTTTTGATAATAGTTCTAAAGAGCCGAATCAAAGCAGCTGTGGCCGTGGGGTGCAGCACCTGGCAGCCAAAAACACGCTGGGGCGACAAATCTATCCACGCCCCCTTCATTCTTCGCATCGTGACTTTTCAAGCCGTGTCGGATTTAAGGTCGTCGCTGTATATATGGACCAACAGAAACAATTTCGAATTTACATAGTTAGCAGTGTATTTGATAGCGATCTTATAAATCATCGCATCCTATAGTGTTTAGAGAAAGGGATTAGGTTGGTTTCACTATTCGTGACAAAGCATAATTGTTATAAGTACGTTGGGAAAAAGACACTAAACAAAAGTTTTATGATATGATTATACTAATGTGGTGTTGTGGTAGAGTAATATAACAAACCATTCTGCCCTAGAAAGCAAAAACCAAGTAACTCTAACTTTTCAGCAGAGTTATTTTTATGATGCAAATAAGAGAGATTACCTTACTCAAAAAGTGTTCTAACTAGAAGCTTCGAACTTGAACATTTAATTCTTCATAATTCTAGAAATTTACTGAGCGTACTAAATTCGAAATTCTTCGCGCCCAATTCAAAATGGACGCTCACTTTCAGTTACTAGATTTCGGATTATCAAATCCTCACGAAGCTTTTACAAAACATAAAACAAGTAAGTCGAAAAATTCAAGACAAAATTCAAGTAAGTCAATTTACATTTGAATATTTCATTGCAGAAACAAGTAACAAAGTATTAATTTTTCAGTTATCAAACAGAACACAAAAGTAACAAATATTGAACATCAAATAAATACAGAAATAGGTGAGAAGATTATGAAAACTATAGATCTCCCTCTTCAATTTGAGTTTCTTGCCCACAGTGGGTCAAGTCGTCCATGTCAGATACTAGCAGGAGAGATTTCCAGAACAACTGCTTCTAAACGGGCATATGGGTAGTTAGTTCATTCAAAATCTATTCTTTTTTTCCTTGTTCAGACCCCCGCATGATCATTTGTTAACTGGCAACTGAAGTTTGAATTTTGGTTGTAAAAAATTTGACTTCTGAAACTCCGGACTATCTATTTCGGTTTTGGAGTACAGTGATCTCGAATTTTTTTGAATTGACACACCTTCAGGTCACGGAAAAAAGGTACAACTGTATTACCATTGCTTACTGCTCCTTTTTTACGGGTTTAGCAACCGTTTTCGAAAAGAAGAAAGTCTTCCGAATGAAGAAAGAGTGGTTTATTGTACTTACCGCTTCTACTGATTAAATTGACTAAATCATCGAAATCTAATATCGCCTTCGACTTATTCCACTTTTTTCCGATCAGCCCATGTACCGAGTCGACCTTCACAAATGAATGACCAGCTTCAAAAAACTTGAAAGTCCCCATTCTTCATTAACTATAATATAACATGCGGTAAAGGGAGTTTTTATTTTGTGCGGCACAATTGTCTGCCCAAAATACAATATTTTTTACATCTTCCCCAAGAGACTTCATGAAATTATACTATGCGCATACAACATCAGAGCAAGTTCTGCACATAATAGCCTCATGCCATGGTACATACGCATTCTGTCCATGATTCTTCAAGCTCGCAAATGTTTCATTGAAACATATTAGACGACTTATAAAAAAGGATTTCTTAGTCACCATTTTCGGAATTATTAATATCTTCTACAAATCAACTACGAAAATTTCTTTATCTTCTGGCTATTCTTCAGAACAATCTGCTTCATATTCTTTTCTTGTTTCAGTATATCTTCTCTTGTATATTTCATAGTTTCGACAAATTTCACAGTTCGCATCATCTCCTTCATTTACGTTTTCATGGTGGACATGATTATTGTGCAATGAACATGATGGACATTCATCTTGTGATAGTTTAGTGAAGCCAATATTCTCCTGATGAAAAACCTTTCCATAGGTTTCATATGAAACTTTTCAGGAGTTTTCTCATACAAATCTTCCCTCATCTTATACACCAAGATGTCGCTTGTAAGATACCGTCTGTTAGGAGAATGTTTCATGTTATAATGTGAAACTTCTGGATAATAACTCTCAATATGAGCTTTGATGTTTTTATAATTTTCTTCTGAAGTTCCTTTCATCTTTTCACCACGTTTAAGTACTCTTTTATTTGTAACACACTGAAACTCTGGATTTTTCAGAAACTCTGTTACCATAGCATCAGATGAATGTCCAATTGTGTGCAAAAACATTATTTTGCATACGGTTTGTGTTTTATTTGTTTTTTAAGTCTTTCCCTTCTACATTCATTGTTTCATTCAAATCTGCGATGGTCTAGCAGAATCGATGCAGTCAAACCTTTACGGTATCACCTCGAAAAAATATTTGACGCTTTACTTGAAATATCAGATAACAATTCGTCGGAATGGGATTGTACAACTCACAAAGCACATTCGCTTGCTTTGAATATTCAAAATTATAGATTTATTTGCTTAGTTGTAATTTGGTTTGATATTTTAAACGAAATTAATGCTATTAGCAAAATGATGCAAAACCCCACAATAAATACTCAAATCTGCATAAATTTGTTAAATAAATTGATTCATAAATTCACCGAATATCGCACAGATGAGCATTTCGAAAGGGTGTTAGAAGAAGCTACCACTGTGGCTCGGGAACTTAATGTAGATGCAGATTTTCCGCCTATAGATACCGTTCGTCCACGAAGAAAACCAACTCAATTTCAGTATGAACAGAGTGATAAAGTTTTACTAGACCCTAAAACAAAATACAAGGTAGATGTTTTTTTTAGGATCCTGGACCAAACCTTCCTTAACTTCTTTAAAACGTAGATTCGATGAGTTGGAAACTTTTACCGACGTTTTTGGCTTTTTCACCAATAATAACTTGTTTAGTTACTCCAAAGATGATTTGATGAAACATTGTAAAGATTTGAATGTGAAGCTAAAAGATAGTTCAAGTAGTGACGCAGATATTGACGGTATAGATATGTTTAATGAAATCAATGCTTTAAAGTTGCATTTAACTGAAAACCAGTCTAATGATCCACAAACCCTATTGCAATACATTTTTGCGAATGAATTAATGTCAACATTTCCGAATACAGCAATAGCGCTAAGGATAATACTTACATTGCCGGTTTCAGTTGCATCTGGTGAAAGGTCATTTTCAAAGTTAAAAATAATAAAATACTATTTGAGATCAACTATGCACCAGCAAAGACTAAGTAATTTAGCAATAATTTCAATTGAACATGAGATTCTAAATAGACTAGACACCAAAAAAATTATAGCTGATTTTGCCAACATGAAAGCAAGAAAGGTGCAGTTTCTATAAAATAACTTAATACCTATACCTACCTACATAATATGTATAAACTGCACCTTTCTTGCCTTCATTTTTTCATTTAATGTCGTATTAATGTATCTATCTTGTATAAAACAACCTAATATAACATAGTTTTTCACTGTACAGCATTTTTTTTCACATTTTTATAAACACCTAGGTTTTGTAGTTAGATAAGGGCGGCACGATAGGAATTGCACACCGGCGTTCAAACCGCTAGCGGCGGGCCTGTATGCGCATACAACATCGGAGCAAGTTCTGCCCATAATAGCTTCATACCATAGTACACACACATTATATTCATGATTCCTCAAGCTCGCAAATGTTTCATTGAAATATATTAGACGACTTATAAAAAAAGAATTTTCAGTCACCATTTTCGGAATTATCAATATCTTTTGCATATCAACTGCGAAAATTTCTTTATCTTCTGGCCATTCTTCAGAACAATCTGCTTTATATGCTTTTCTTGTTTCAGTATACCTTCTCATGTGTATTTCATAGTTTCGACAAATTTCACAATTCGCATCATCTCCTTCATTTACGTTTTCATGGTGGACATGATTCTTATGCAATGAACATGATGGACATTCATCTTGTCATGGTTTAGTGAGGCCAATATTCTCCTGATGAAAAACCTTTCTGTAGGTTTCATATGAAACTTTCTTTTCAGAAGTTTCATGTTATAATGTGAAACTACTGATGATAACTCTCAATATAAGCTTCGATGTTTATATAATTTTCTTCTAAAATTTCTTTCATCTTTTCACCACGTTTAAGTTCTCTTTTATCTGTAACACACTGAAACTCCGGATTTTTCAAAAACTCTGTTACCATAGCATCAGATGAATGTCCAATTGTGTGCAAAAACATTGCTTTGCATACGGTTTGTGTTTTATTTGTTTTTATGTCTTTCCCTTCTACATTCATTGTTTCATTCAAATCGAAAGATTATTCTGCGATTTCTCCATTTGAATTTGTGATTTCTTCAGTATTCTCTTTATTTCTGTCTACTCCCACTTGATCTATAATTTCTTAATGCTATGCGTCTTCCTGCTCCTCGGTGTCTTTCAGCATAATATCATTCTGTTCTGCTGTAATTGGTTTTAAAGGTAAAGTATAAACTACAGAGCACTCCTTGTGGCCAACGGCGTCTCTTTCATAGATTTTGACAGGCATTTTCCAATAGAGAGTCTTTTTTCTCCAAAGTTGAGTGAGTTAAGGTAACTGAAAATAATTCTTCTCTGTTCTTCTAAGATATTTCGGGAGCAGTTTCTTCAACAACTGTCTGGACATGGTGGAAGTAAAATCTTTGTTTTAGTTCGATTTTTCTTTTGTTCAGTCCAAGGTAACTCTATCTCTGTTATATTGTACATTTTCTGCCTCTACTTGATCTTCGCCATCTCTGATTTCTTTTTCTGGTACAGATTCAGGTACATATTTTGCTGGTAACTGGTCTTCTTCAACTTCGATTTGCATTATCTTCTCTGGAATATTAGGTTCAGTTTTGTCAGTACTGTTAATTCTTATTAAATTAATCATGTCGCCATCAGTATTTTCTAGTGAATTACGGCATTCCAATCAATCTTTCAGCTGATGTAGTGTTTCATTTTTTGTTCTTTTTAGAAACGAGCTGTGTTCAAATTCAAATTCACCAGATATCACCATCATTTAAATACAAACGGCTTTTTTTGCGGCTTTCGGTGTTTGTTTCAGGAGGAACTACTAATAAATCAAAAAGTTTTCTCTTTCGTCTTACGTTTGATGGACGATAGTTTGGGTCCGCATCCAATTGGCGAAACAGGTGACAGATGAAGTTCGACTTGTCGCTGTTTCAAGTGCCATTTTGAGAAGACGCTCGCTCCGCGAAATCATTATTGCAGCACTTAAAAAGAGCTTGATTACATCTCCTCCGTAACGTAGTCAAAAGACATACTGCAGAACCACCACACTAATATGATTTAAGTACGCGAAATAAGAAATCATGTGAGTTTACTCTGCATTCTGATTGGTGTTGGTTATTCAATTCAGAGGGTAAGACGTTATGTTTTCTGGGAGGATTTGTCTATTCATTGCCAGTAAGTTGACTTACTAAGTTTTTGTTTTGTAGTTATTGAATATCTCACTCGCGGATATCTACCTACACCAGAGTCATCCTATTCAAGTAGAGTAAGTAGATATACTAGGTTCTATATTTGGAAATATCAAGATCTTCTGAGAAGTATGTAATATTGATATATTTTAACTATGAAATGAAAAAGTTACTTGGTTTTTCGATTGATATTTTATAATTCATAATCAAAAAAGCATTGCCTCCTAAAAAGTTACTGTTCATAAATTCTCAACATTTCATTTCAAATCTGAAAGAAGCATTTTGCAGACCTTTTTACGAGGAATCCAGTGGTGTGAAAATCTCGAAAACCAAGTATGTTGACTTACTTAGTTTTCGTTTTGCAAGGCAGCATTCATAAGGTCTAACTATTCCAAAAACATAATCAGCTCGTTAGGTAGAGAAAAAAAAAGAACTCATATAATGATCAGTTCCTGGTTTCTTTTTTGAGTCAATCACATGTCTGCCAAAACACAGTTTCTCAGAAATGCATACAGGTAATAAGTTAAAATTTCTATCAAATATAGTCACGTTCTTCTAGGGCTTTGGAAAATTCAGGGATTTAATGGGCAAATATACCACGACCATTTCTAGAAGAACTTTTACCAATTTTTATCCTTGAGGGTATGCAAATGTGTTGTGTGTTGTAAAAGTTTAATTTAAACCGAATTACTTGACGGAAAAAATCGACATTTCTTGTATCTCGAAAAAATGAAACATCTTCATATCTACACGATTTGTCCGCTGTAGTAAGAATTACCATTTAATGCATAACATTTTGTATACTACGCAGCTCCTTCTTTTGAGGCTATGTTACTCAAACCTAAATGTGACCCCGGTCCTATCAAGAGTACCTCTGTATTTCTTTAGCGAGTTCATCGGTTATTTCATTACCAATGTGCGCCACAGTGACTGAAATCCGGAATATTATTTATCTTTTATTAAATCCCAGGTCATTGAAATCTAACCTAACCGTTACACTAAAAAATGGCTCTTGATGTAAATTTGTACTAGCTTAGAGATTTTAATACATTCCTCTTAGATGTCTACCGCAATAAAAAAAATAAATATAGTTGAATCGAATAATGAAATCAACAATTGAATAATATTGAAACAGAAATCGCATTAAATGATCTCTAATATCTCTAAGGTGATCTTGGTAATGAGCATGACCTTCTCTTGACTCAATCGCACGTCCTAGGCATGCTCAAAATAAGGCAAATGAGACACATAAGAGCAGGGGTGCTCAAACTTGAACTGCTGGAGATCTACTTCAATATTTTTAGACTACTTACGATCGACTCTGAGAGGTTGCAAGTATGTGTGATGCAGGGTTATCGTACATACAGAATACACCCTACCTACATAGGTAGGGTGTACCGTAGCATATATAGATATTAGCTTTCCGTACAACATACATTATTTTGGTCAAGGATCGACTCTGAGAGGCTGAAAGTATGTGTGATGTAGGGTTGTCGTACATATACGATACACCCTACTTACCTACCTACCTAGTTAGGGTGTACCGTAGCATATATAGCTATAAGCTTTCTGCACAAAATACATTATTTTAGTCAAGGTTTGGGTTAGGTTTAGTTAGGTTCTAACAATGAAAAAACTCATAGTTATTCAAAATTGCGAGTTTATTGATTGTTACGAAACAAAACAGTCACATATGGTGTTAAACTTAACTAAGGAGTGACTTTGGATGTCGAAGCGTGGCACTGCATCTCCTCAGCATACTCTTCATAAGATGGTACGTAACCACTGAATGCTTATAGCAAGCATGACGATCGCAATCGACTTGACGATTTTGACTTAATTGTCTCATTTCAGAAAATGCAGACTCGCAACAGTAAGTTGACCCAAACATTGCCTTAGATTAGGATATTTATCTTCAGATATAAAACACCAAAAATATGTATCAGATGCTGTACTTTGAGATGTACATCTGATATATTCTGAACCAACTCATTGAAGAAAATGTCATATATATCTTCGCCACGGGTCTTCCCCTTCAGAGGAATGATTGTCAAAAATTCTTCCTCGGCCAACATGTCGTTGAATACCATCCGAATGAAAATACACAGCTGGGCAGTGTCTGTCATATCGCTGGATTCGTCGAACTGTAAAGAAAAGTATGTACATATCATGATATCATGTTTTAGTTTATCAGCCATGTCCTGACTCATGACTTCAATACGCCTTGTGACAGTCGGACGAGATAACTGAAGTTCTCTAATAGCAAACATGATTTCTGTTTTATTTTTGAAATCTCTAAATAAAGTTTCACCCGCTTCAATGAATGCTTCCTTCATAACCGACCCATATTCGAATGATTTATTGTGTTTCGCCAATATATGAGATATTTTAAATGACGTGATCGTAGCAGGTTTTGATTGTTTGGCTGGTCTTGTGAACATGGTTTGTTCTTTTTTCAAACAAGATATCAAATCACCTACTTTTCGTTTTCTTAATTCAATCTGTGGCGGAAAATCCTTTTCATAGTTTTTATGAACCGTTTTATGATGCCTCTCTAAGTAACCATGTTTGGGAATTGCAATTTTTAAAAATATTTTTCATTTTAAAAAAAATCAGAAGCGACCTAGTTTTTTCCTTGAGAATAACCAACTTTGTGCCCATACACTGGCGAGCCAAAAATATTGGTTTTTATTGAAAAGTATGCGTTTTTGAAAGTTTTCTTCAATACCTTGTAAGTCGGTATCGAAGTAGTTGCGGACATATGTTTATAGGAACTTTTTTCATGAAACGACTTCAGCAATCATCTCCTTGAATATTGCTGTTTTTTTTAAACATTTTTGAATATTGAAAGGATTGAGGATGTAAATATTTTTCTCTCACTCAAGAATTATCCTTACTCAAAATTTGATCAGTATTTATATAATCATGTAAACACCTCAAAAAGTCTAGGAACACTTACCAATATCTTTAAAATATGAATTTGATGATTCGAATTTATAGAAATCTTTCGGTTTTGTTAGGATGTATTGTAAATACTGTATTCTCAAGAAAACAAAATAATATTTGACTTCTCCAAAGCACCTATTATATTAAAAAAATTGAAATTTGAAAATGACGAAATTTGGTAAAACACAAAAAAAAATCCTGAAGTAATATTTTCGAAACGATATGGAGGCACTTATATTTTTCTGTACCCAGAAGGTCCACCTCTGTTATTAATGATACTTTGGCATCGTCGCGGCATGCTCAATATCAAATTGTCTATTACATTTTGGCCTAAGTCATTCCAAGCCCCCTGAACTGCTAATCGAAGCTCCTGTTCATGATGGAAGACGTTATGACGATATCATTCTCTTCAAGAACGTTCAAGACAACTCTTGCACGATGAGGAGGGGCATTATCTTGTTGGAAGAGTGGATTTTGACCCATTGTTTGGAGATACGGTACCACTACAAGTAAAACTATCTCATTTGCGTAAGAATTTCCCGTGAGGTTGTTCTGTATGAAAACGAGGTCAGTTCTTCCACCAAGGCGTATATCTTCCCAAAGCATCACTGATCCGCCTCCCTGTCTAACAAGTTCTCGAGCATGCTGGAGACGGTTTTGCTTTCCAGGTTCCCTCCATATTCGAATTCTTCCCGAATCGGGATAATAACTAAATCTAGATTCATCACTGAAGAGAACTGTGGCCCACCTCTCTTGATCCCAGTTTACGTGTTCTTGGTACCAAGCTAAACGAGCAGCTCGATTTCCATGGATCAGTCGTGGAACTTTTAAAGGACGTCTGGAGTGGGGTTGACCTTCGTGCAGTCGATTTCTCATAGTTTGGTCGGAAATTTGTACATTATGAACTCGTGATAGCTCTTGAGCTAATTGAGATACTGTGGAAGTACGATCTCTTCTGGCTTGTAAAATCAAAAATCGGTCTTGGGCGACAGAAGTATTCCTGAAATGACTTGTATGGCGTTCTTCTACGCTACCTCTTCATTGAAACGCGACCATAAACGGTTTATGACACTTAGGCTACTTCCCAGAACCCTGGATACTTCCCGTTGTGAGCTCCCAGCTTGGAGCATGCCAACGGCTCGTAACATCTCTTCTCTAGTCAAATGTCGTCTTTCCATGGTCGAATCACAAAACTTGAATCTTTTATTTGTGCTTACAACAGAAACAAAGTGCCAACTAACTGATTTCAAACACTGAATACATGAAATGGTTATAAAGCAGCGTCGTATCTGCTGCATTTTTAGTTTTTTATAAAAAAAACTGAAATCTGTTGCGGCAGTTCTCATAATTTGGTGAGAAATTGATGCAGGTGTTCATTTCTTGAAAAAAATCATCCAGATTGATCGTTCTGGATACGATATATCGATATTCAGAAGTGTTCCCTAGACTTTTTTGAGGTGTTTAGATCTACAATCCAACTGATAGTACGTGTATCAATATCTGGAAAGTAATTTGAAAACCGCTCTCTGAGTTTCATAAGATGTCTTACAATTGTTTCCTTCATGTCAGCAAAAGTAATATTTTCGCAATCTCACAAGAAGCTATCTTGTTCTGTTCTACTTTCTGTCTCCAATATTGCAGCTTTAATGATATTAATATTCTTTCCTTGCAATTCTTTGTTTAATACTCTAATACTTAATACATACGCTAAATATGCAAGATATACAACCCAAGAAGAGTTTTTAATCTTATCTGCGAGAATATATTTTTGATCAACCATAAAAATTTCGACTTCAGTTTCGAGAGTCCATACTCGATTCAGTACATTTCCGCTAGAGAGCCACATTACTTATGTGTAATAAAGTAGGTCCATGTATTCTGCTTCACCGTCCTGACATAATTCACGAAAAAGCCGCGTGTTAGTTCATGTCCCTTGATAAAATTCACAATCTTGTTGACATCATGCATGACGGCTTCCAGTGTAGGTTCTAAATACACAGCTCTACAAAAAAAATTTTTTTTATTTTTGCCCTGGATATCATCGCAAATTTTTATGCTTTCAAGTGCCCAGATTACGAATATATTCATGAAAGTTCTCAATGTGCTCGTATTTTCATGATTTTTGCATTTCTTATATTTTGAACAATCATAAGCTTGTTAGAAATAAAATTTAATTTTCCAGTCATGATTAGGCTTCTGCGCAACTTTTTCGCGCATACAAACATCACCTGATCCCCTCTCTCAGATCACTTGCTCCACAGAACAGCTAAGATCTCAGTTATTTGACAATATTGAAGTACATATACACGTAAATCTGGATAAAGTGTCATGGATTATTATTTTGTTTCAATTACTGAATGTCCATTCTTATATACTTGTCTTCTAGTCTAAAATATGAGTTCGTCACGAAGAAAGTGTAAATATTGTAGTGATTTATTTTGTTATATTTGCGGTGTTTATATACCAAAAAACAAAAAGAAATATCACAGACTTTGTCAAGGAGACTTATGTTGAATATTTTGGTTTCAAAATGGACAAATTAGGTAAACCATGGGTTCCTAATAAAGTTTGTAAGTCCTGTGTTGAGTCTTTACGGTTGTGGAAAAAGGTGAACGTTCTGGATTAGACTTTGGTATTCCTATGATCTGGATGGAGCCTACGAATCATTTAGATGATTGTTACTTTTGCGTAGTAGATGTTAAAGATTTTAATCGAAATCAAACGTGGAGATACCCAGACTTACAGTCTACGAAATGTCCGGTTCTACACAGTTAAAATCTCCCTCGGCCCATATACATTTTAAAAGTAATTCGCATGCCCTCAGAAACAATGATGTTACCAAATTCACAGAAATCGGGACCATCTATTAGTGGAAGTGAATGGGAAGGTGAAACATCTACGCCAAAGTTATTTTCTCAACATGAACTCAGTGATTTAATACGTGATCCCAATTTATCAAAACAAGGATCAGAACTGTTAGCCTCAAGATTGAAAGAAAAAATTTATTGGCACCAACAGTAACAATTACAACATACAGAACGCGAGAAAAGGAGTTATTACAATTTTTAGTGAAAATGAAGGATTAGTGTATTGTAATGATATCGCGAAGCTGCTTATAGACATGGGTTCAAAAGAGTACAAATCTACTGAATGGCGCCTTTTATTGATAGTTGCAAAAGAAGTTTAAAATGCGTCTTATTGCACAATGGAAATGAATTTGCATCAATTCCAATTGCCCATTCAACGAAACTCAAAGAAGAATATGAAAATGTAAAATTAGCTTTAGATTAAATTAAATACTCTGAGCATCAATGGCCGATCTGTGTGGATTTAAAAATTGTTAATTTTTTACTTGGCCAACAAAGTGGATATACAAAATACCCTTGTTTTATTTGTATGTGGGATAGTAGAGCAAAGCAACTTCATTGGGAACAAGATGTTTGGCCTGTAAGAAATTCTTTAACTGTCGGTAAAGCCAACGTAATAAGGGAGCCGCTGGTGAGCAGAGACAAAATCATACTTCCACCATTACATATTAAGTTAGGTATGATTAAGCAATTTGTAAAAGCGTTGAACAAAGACGAAAATTGTTTTAATTACATTTGCAGAAAATTTTCGAAGCTTAGTATGGAAAAATTGAAAGGTGGAATATTTGATGGTCCTCAAATACGGCAATTGATGAAAGACTCAGATTTTATCAAAGTTATGACTGTTCCGGAAAGTAAAGCTTGGAAGTTTTGTGTTGGTTGTCGAAAATTTCCTAGGTAACCATAAAGCAGCAAATTATGAAGAAATTGTGCAAAATATGCTGACAAACTTTCAGACTTTAGGAGCAAATATGAGTATTAAGTTACACTATCTCCGCAATCATCTTGATAAATTTCCGGATAATTTAGGAAATTATAATGAGGAACAAGGAGAGCTGTTTCATCAAGATCTAAAAGTGATGGAAGAAAGGTATCAAGGTCGATGGGATTGTCACATGATGGCAGATTACTGCTGGTCTTTGAAAAGAGATTGTCCCTGAAAAATTATAGAAGAAAAGCTCATAAAATGCGTTTTATGGAAATATGAAATATATTTTCGACATTTTCCTCTTTATTTACTTCGATGTATCCGAATTTCTCGAAACATAACTGACATTATAAATATATCTGTTATTTTGTTTCTTGTTTTACGATTTTTGTTATGTAAAATGAAAATAAAGATTTAAAAAGAAATCAGAGCAAATCCTACAAAATCATTGATAGTTTCACGAATTGTGTGTATAAATAGACCCAAAATCATTTTCATATCTAGGGCAACAAAACCATTGTAGACCAGTGATATTTGACCATAAGGGTCTAGCGATGGATCATACAGTTAGTAACTTCAATATTTGGGTTATTTTTTTACGAAACCCGAAAAACCATTAATATGACCCAGCATAGTTGGAGCTCCATCCAAAGGTACAGATACAGTTTTCCCATTTTAAACTTTGCGCACTGAAATATTAAGTATTGAAGATATAACTCGAGATTACTCTAGTGGTGGGTAGTGAGATGGCGTGGCCTGCATATATCGCTAAATTGTTTGAGTTGGGTTTATAAAATAGCAACTACATTTTACCCCATTTGGGGTAATTCATGACCGCTGAAATAGAAGAATAAGAATAAATGGCTTTGTAAATAACACATAATGACAGATTGTGAGATGAACATAAAGTCATAATTACACATATCCTTACTTAAATAATCTCGTATAAATAAATATCTGACACAATACCAGTGGATTTTTCTGAATGTGACCAGAATGAAATAAGGAAGTTACTGGCAAGTGTGATATGCAGAAAATAAATCGCTATGCAGATTAGAATCATTTAGAATCATATGATGAAGTATGAACAAGAATGAATCATGTGGTTGTAACGGAATGGAAATGAATATAAATCTGGAGATTCGAGAAATGCAAACATTATTTAAGCACGATGGTGATTTTTGTGGAACCTTGGCTTCTAAAAATTAACAACCGAAGCTATTCACTATTCAGAGCTCAACTCGTGATTAGCTATGTGTATCAATAAACACCTCAAAAAAGTCTAGGGAACACTTCTGAATATCGATATATCGTATCCAGAACAATCAATCTGGATGATTTTTTTCAAGAAATGAACACCTGCATCAATTTCTCACCAAATTATGTAGACTGCCACAACAGAATTCAGTTTTTTTATAAAAACTAAAAATGCAGCAGATGCGACGCTGCTTTATAATCATTTCATGCATTCAGTGTTTGAAATCAGTTAGTTGGCACTTTGTTTCTGTTGTAAGCGCAAATAAAAGATTCAAGTTTTGTGATTCGACCATGGAAAGACGACATTTGACTAGAGAAGAGATGTTACGAGCCGTTGGCATGCTCCAAGCTGGGAGCTCACAACGGGAAGTATCCAGGGTTCTGGGAAGTAGCCAAAGTGTCATAAACCGTTTATGGTCGCGTTTCAATGAAACAGGTAGCGTAGAAGAACGACATACAGGTCGTTTCAGGTTTACTACTGTCGCCCAAGACCGATTTTTGGTTTTACAAGCCAGAAGAGATCGTACTTCCACAGTATCTCAATTAGCTCAAGAGCTATCACGAGTTCATAATGTACAAATTTCCGACCAAACTGTGAGAAATCGACTGCACGAAGGTCAACTCCACTCCAGACGTCCTTTAAGAGTTCCACAACTGACACATGGAAATCGCGCTGCTCGTTAAACTGGGATCAAGAGAGGTGGGCCACAGTTCTCTTCAGTGATGAATCTAGATTTAGTTATTATCCCGATTCGGGAAGAATTCGAATATGGAGGGAACCTGGAAAGCAAAACCGTCACCAGCATGCTCGACTACTTGTTAGACAGGGAGGCGGATCAGTGATGTTTTGGGAAGGTATACGCCTTGGTGGAAGAACTAACCTCGTTTTCATACAGAACAACCTCACGGGAAATTCTTACGCAAATGAGATAGTTTTACCTGTAGTGGTACCGTATCTCCAAATAATGGGTCAAGATCCACTCTTCCAACAAGATAATGCCCCTCCTCATCGTTCAAGAGTTGTCTTGAACGTTCTTGAAGAGAATGATATCGATCATCTACCGTGGTCATCCTGCTCCCCAGATCTGAATCCCATCGAGCATGTGTGGGACACCCTAAAAAGAAATCTCCTGCGTCAAAACGTCTTCCATCATGAACAGGAGCTTCGATTAGCAGTTCAGGGGGCTTGGAATGACTTAGGCCAAAATGTAATAGACAATTCAATATTGAACATGCCGCGACGATGCCAAAGTGTCATTAATAACAGAGGTGGACCTTCTGGGTAATGAAAAATATAAGTGCTTCCATATCGTTTTGAAAATATTAGTTCAGGATTTTTTTTGTGTTTTACCAAATTTCGTCATTTTCAAATTTCAATTTTTTTTATATAATAGGTGCTTTGGATAAGTCAAATATTATTTTGTTTTCTTGAGAATACATTATATACAATACATCCTAATAAAACCGAAAGATTTCTATAAATTCGAATCATCAAATTCATATTTTAAAGATATTGGTAAGTGTTTCCCAGACTTTTTGAGGTGTTTCTGTATGTATGTAATTATTCAATTTATTTTCCTCATAAATGGTTTCAAGCAGCCAAACAATTAAACGAAAGAAAAACCAGCCAAATTATGTTTTTCCTATGTTCCTTCTGATAGACAATTCATACAAAAATAATGATAAAATAAAATATTTCCGCTCGACTCTACCAATTTTTTCTTCTATGAAAATCTGGAGTATTTTGAATTTCTATAAACAAGAAATAGCCAAATCGGTAGAACTGTTCTGAAATAAATTACAGATAATTTTTCATAGATTTTAACACTTTCTTCACTTACAATTCTGTGAAACATGTAAGACAATTTATTAGGTTATGTTTTTAGAAGAAATACAAATTCAATTTGTCTGTTTCAGTCTGGAATTTTAATAAAATTAAAACAAAAATGTTTTCGATAAATATCTATTCAATATATTTACATGACAAAATTGGAACACTTCTGTGCAATATATATTTCTTATTGCACTGATACAGAAAATCGCTGTTAAATTTCGAGTTTGATTGACTTTTCAAATAACACCAATCGAACAGTTTCTTGCGTTTACACTTTTTCATCACTCGAAATGCATGTTCTTAGCAACCGGAGTCTGTTTCACAACTTCGAAGCACAGTTACTGCAACAATAGTTCACGTCGATTATAACACCTGCTATCAATGTGGCGGACCTGGAGGGTGATACCCATGGTGCAGTTCTAGTCCCGCTCGTAAAGCAGCATGACTCGCTAAAACCCTGCCAGCCAAATCCCCGAGAGCTCTTTCCAACTGTTGGTGTTGACTTCTAACAGCAAACCTATTAACATGAACCGGAATGGGAACAACTAATTTATTCTTATTCTGCCCTCCTTTCGATTGATGCGGACCTGCACCAAGGCCTGCTTTGACTCGCTTCCATTTCGCTCTTCTGTTTTGGAACCATATTTTCACTTGTACTTCACTGAGGCGTAATGCAGAAGCTATTTGGCTTCTTTCGGTCAAGGATAAGTATTTTTTCGCGTGGAACTCGCGTTCTAATTCTAAGAGTTGTTCGCTGGTGAAGGCTGTACGTCTTCTGCGTGCTTTTGCTGAGCTGGATCCGTCGCAGGGACCATCGGAATTTTGGTTGTCGTCTAGGTCATCTTCGAGATCGGAGCCTGAAACAAAAATTAAATTGAGATAAACTGTTGAATTTTCTCAGGAGATTCAATATTAGCAAACATCTTAAAAGATTTAAAATAATATTTTTTTTAATACTTGTAAACTAATAATTTTCTTCGAAATTGCCTCTTCTGTACAAACTTATTTTGGTTGAAAGAAACAATGTACAGTATAAGCTCTTCATTCGTAGGATAAATGCCGTGAATACAGAAAACGTGAATATGGAATGGTAATTGATATTGATTGATTATTATCTTCAGGCTAAGGTAATGGCTTAATGAATTTCGTAAACTTTCCTCGATTGGCAGTTTTTAAAAGCTCGTTCAATTTAGACTGATAATCAGGGTGACATTAGCAATTTGCCTCTTGAAAATAAGACCTCGTTCCATAGACGGATCATTTTCCAAAACGAAATCATGAAGTTCATTTGCCATTCTTAAACTTCCATTAAGATGATCATCGTGATTTGGCAGATAATAGGTAGCGAAAATGAAAATAGAACAACTTAAAACGGTCGAGGTAAAAATCATAAGTAGTAGTAGTAGTAGTGAGCCTCCGCCTTGAACTTTAACAAATTGTAATTGTTCTTACGATATTTCATAATAGCTGAACTCTACATATATTACATCGGTACCTATAAGAAGATGTTTCCCTAGAAGCCAGACAGTTTTGACAATATCAACATAGAGCCAGACAAGCTTAAATGACAACTGTCATTCTAGCACGAGTTGAAATACATCCGATCTTTCTGCCATATTTAATGCTAATTTTTTGTTTACTTTTTATATTGAGTGTTATACTTTTGCATACATTGTACTAGTTTTTTAAGAAATTTATAAATTTCCGGTAATTCGTGCGCCCCCTATTGAGGGCTAATGATCTTCAGGATTAAGCAATGGTTTAAAGAATTTTGTAATTTTTTCTTGGTTGGCAGTTTTTCGAAGGTTCCTCCAATTCAGATAGATATTCAGCAGTGGCATCAGCAATTTGCCTCTTAAAAACAAGTTTTCGTTCCATAGTTCGATCAATTTTCATAAAGAAATCATAAATCTCATTTGCCATTCACCTTCAGTAAGATTTTTCACATTGAATGCCACGTTTCCAATGCTTGTTGAAGCCTCATTTTCACTAACAATTTTCCCAAAATCGATTTCAATCAATTCTTCATTTTGCTATTCAAGCAACTTGATTCTATCTGTTCGAACCCATCACGTCCTATTCCACTTGCAATTTCGGCAATGTTCGCAGTTGAAGTTTGAATTAGCACATTTTTCGCAGTCACAATATGCCACAGTTTGTTCAGCATGATTTCAATGTGTATAGGTTCAGTTCTTCCACTGATTCAGTTCAAGATACATATTGCTATGTGCAAATTCGACTGCATTAAATACTTGCTCAGGTTTGTATCCTCCATCAGCTACTAGGCTTGCAAATTCTTCTGGATATTTTTCTGCTGCAGCAATATCTGCAGATACAGTTTTTCCAACGTTTTTTATGCTATGCAATGAATGTCGCACCTTCAATTTATTGAACCAATCATTTGATGCTTTAATCTTCTCTACCATTAATACCACCAGGCTTTTTAAAACGAGCGAAAAGACGCTTTGTTTTCTCCCGGATAATTAGACCACTCAGGGGCACTCATTTTTGGTTACGATCTTTGATCTATAACGACAATTTCTGGATCACTAACAATTTTCGCTGACAGTGAAGTTAAAGCTACAGACGACCTCATTTTATCTCCGGATTTTTATCGATCGTGCAGTTGATTGATCAACATTGAATGAGCGTGATATGGATGCAAACGACTCACCAAGCAGAAAACGATGAAGCATTCTTATTTTCACTTCAAGCTTCAAGTTTCTTTTTCGTATCGAAACTAATTTTTCAATTTTTAACGATTACTATAGAGACGTATTACTCGACCATAATTTTTGTAACGAATGGAAAAATGAAACAATAGAAATCGCAAATCGGCTTTTACTAAAGGACGAAACGTCTAATAGGTGGCATTTAACAATATGATTTAACCGCCTCGGTAGCTGCATGATTAGCAAGTCTGAAGGAATATACTTAGGCGAGGTGCTTGGTTCGAATCCGGGTTCAAGTTATGGATGTTGTCTTTGAAACAAAAAAGTGAACTTGACAAAGACATACATTGAGTTGGACACATGGCTACTGGCTAAATCCAATAAGTGGTGGCAGTTATCATTTCAAGGTATGGATGAATGTTTCGGAACTATAAACTGTAGGTCCACGAAAACAATCAAACATACAATATGCTTTATGCCTTGATTAATAAGGTAGCTTTACTCAACCCGTTTTTGCCCGATGTTCCAATAATAGAAATATTCCCGGTGTTCCGATCTTAAAACTGCTATGATACTATCCCTTCCACTTCACAAATTCTTGTTCATTCCTGTCATTCGATGATTAAAGGATTCAGTGAGTGTATTGCAAAGAGGTGTGACGTGTATAATCTACTACACTCGGAGGCAAAATTAGCGGAACACTCGAAAATTTAACCAAATTCGAAGTTCGATATTTTTCCTAATTCTCAACCGATTTAGATGATTTGTTCGGCAGGTTATAGATCAACTCTTCTGCTTTGTAGAAATTATAAGAGAAAACAAAAAAAATTTGAAAAAAATTTTATACGGGGGCAAAACTAAAAGTGTTTTTTTTGTCAAAAATTCGTAACACCCTGTGGAATTTCGTGGTCCGAGTTGAAACGTACAATATCATGGTCTGTCAAGACACATCTTCCTACAGTAACGCCCTTCTTGTTTCATGCGTTTATCTCTATTTTTGCAAAATATATTTAATTTCAAGTGGAAAATCACCATTTTGGAGAAATTCCATTGAATCAAGAAATTGTCATTAAAATTCGTCTATCAATTTGGAATTTTCTTATTATCTCTCAGGCGTGTCGAAATTGTCGTTTGCGATTTTATGTTCGAATTGCATTAGTTATTGATGACAATTTGGTTAATTTGGTGAAAATTAGGAATTCATAGGAGATAACAGTCGGTAGGTATTAAAATACACAACCGAATTCTGGGATCATTGATAAAACTTTTCATTTACACATGTGCACACCTTTTTTATCAAATATGAAATACAACACACGTTTTTGTATATGACCACATTTGCACTTGTTTGAAGAATGAGAGTTTTCCATTCTTTGATTTGATACAAATTCGATCGGTTGCGGTGTTTTGTGATTCTTTTACTGTTTACGATTCGAAACGGTATTTTCATTCAGAATGAGTGATTTACCACCAACCTCAGTAGCAAGGGCAGTTACATTGATCGAGGAAGGGCGCACCTACCGCTCAGTCAGTAACATGTTGGGTGTCTCGACGTCGGTTATCCATCGAATCTACCGACGTTACAGGGAAACTGGATTGTACGTGAGGAGGCGAGGACAAGGAAGAAATCGGGCAACCCGCGCTATACATGACCGTTTCATCGTCAATCAAACCATAAGAAATCCTCGTCTTACTGCTGTTCAGGCACGTAACCTTTTACAAGCAGAGGATAACATTAACGTCAGTGTGAGGACAGTCAGAAGACGATTAAATGAAGTTGGTCTGAGATCATACGCGCAAGCAAGAACACCAAGACTCGATAGAGCCCATCGGGTAGCAAGATTGGCGTTTGCTAGGGAGCATGTAGCATGGACAATCAATCAGTGGAGACGAGTTTTATTTAGTGATGAGAGCCGATATTGTGTGAATTTCGTGGATGGTAGAGATAGAATATGGAGGCACCGAGGGGAACGGTACAATCAAGCGAACTTCGCAGGAACTGAGCAATACGGTGGAGGGTCAGTTATGATATGGGGTGGCATATGCTTGGGAGTACGAACAGAACTGGAGATTATTGGCAATGGATCACTTAATGCCCATCGGTATATAACAGAAATCTTGGAGCCTCATGTTGTGCCTTTTGCTCCTTACATAGGGGAAAATTTCCTTTTTATGCACTTTAACGCGCGCCCTCATACTGCGCGCATAGTGATAGAATATCTCAATGAGGTTGGGATCACACGAATGGACTGGCCGTCGCGGTCACCGGATTTAAACCCGATCGAACACGTTTGGGACATTCTTAGAAGAAGGGTTCAATAACGGAATCCAGGCAACGTTGAAGAGGTGACATTGGCTTTGGTGGAAGAGTGGGACAACATACCTCAACAGATGATAGACAACATCATTGGGAGTAAGCGAAATCGTATGCGCGCTGTAATAAGAGCTCGGGGGAGTCATACTCGCTACTAAAATCAAATGTTTTTTTTTGTGGGTTTTCATGAACATTTTTCTCAAATGTTCATTTCATTTCACGAGTGTATCGCCAGGATACACACCTGCTCTCTATTTTGGACAGGAATGATAATTATTATAGAGTGTCACACAAAAAAATTCAAAAATAAATGTGCAAAATCAACGATTTTTCCAGTGTACTTCGAGTTCTCCTGGAGCGTGAAATTGGCCAGTGAATTTCAAAAATTTTCATTTCATTAGATTTCCGCTTCTCTTATTTCGATTTTATTTTTTGGCTAACCTCCGATGTTATGCACCTACGCAAGATTAAAAATAAATTCTTGAAATTTGTGACTTTTAGCTTCAAATTGGATATCTCTTGTAAAAATAGAGATAAATGCATAAAACAAGAAGGGCGTAACTATAGGAAGATGTGTCTTGACAGACCATGATATTGTACGTTTCAATTCGGACCACGAAATTCCACAGGGTGTTACGAATTTTTGACAAAAAAAACACTTTTAGTTTTGCCCCCGTATAAAATTTTCTTCAAATTTTTTTTGTTTTCTCTTACAATTTCTACAAAGCAGAAGAGTTGATCTATAACTTGCTGAAAAAATCATCTAAATCGGTTGAGAATTAGGAAAAATATCGGACTTCGAATTTGGTTAAATTTTCGAGTGTTTCGCTAATTTTGCCTCCGAGTGTAGTTGAACTTGGTTTTTTCTGACAACTCAATTGTGATCCTTACCGATCGCCTGTTCGATGGCCTCAGAAAAGTAAGTAATTAGTTCTTTGTCTAAAATTCATTTTGATTTCTTCTGTAGACTTTATGATGAACTGAATACTATAACTATACGTCTCGGTATAGTTTTGTGTTTGTTCCTCTATTGGAACACCAGGAACATGCGGATACGTAAAGTTTTTAACTTTTTCTAGGTTTTGTATATCACAAGAAGTAATTGATTTAATTGAAACTGAAGATTTCTGTCAAGGGAATGTTTTTATCACGCCACCAAACCATCACCATGGTTTGGTGGCGTGATTACGATGATGAAGTGTCTCCTTCATCCAATATAAATCACCTTAGTGGACGATAAATGCAATCTGAGGCATGTGCAAAAATAATAAGTACTGATGGAATAGTGTACTTTGGGAACAACGATAAGGAACCAGAACCTGGACCATCAAATGACAGACGCAATACAATGGAAGAAACTGATGATGAAGAAGAAGATGCTATTCTTTTGGCAAAGTTAGTAGCTGGGAATTCAAGATATTAATCGCTCTTGGTGGAAGGTGGATTTATTACATCAATTCCACCATTGATGGCACCGAGACATGTGGTTGCAGATGAAATTATAGGTCATGTCATGTGTTTCAGATCTTTTCTTGACAGTGATTTCACTAATTATGCACCACAGAAAGGGGATCATAGTTTCCAGATTGAAAACGGGAATTGTCTGGACATCTTCAAGTAGCAAGATGGCGTATGTTATGAGAAATTGACACAGATACCTAAATTTCCAGTGTTGCCAATTGCAAGCGAAGAAATAGATTTGATACAATAAAAAAATATGTGCATTGTTCAGAGAATAATAACTTAGATCCGAACAATATCAACGTTTTCTCACATTTGTTCCCCTAAGTGAAAAATTATACATTGATGAGAGTATGGTCCCCTACTTAGGCAGGCATGGAGCAAAGCAATTTATAAAGGGCAAACCAATACAATATTAATACAAGATATGGTCTTGATGCGAATCCTCTGGGTATCTCATACAGTTTAAGCCATACCAAGGTTAACAGGAGAATCGACTTCATATGGAACTAGGATTAGGTGCTTTTTTGTCATGAAACTGGTTACTCGGGTACCATCAATTCGAACAGAATCGAGAAAGTAGAAAATCACCGAGAGGGACTTATAACTATGCCACAGATATTAGTTTCCAAATGACCATCGCTTTTTGGAGTGATAATGGTGAAGTTTTGGTGGTAAGTAGTTGCGACCCAGTTAACCCAATTGGGCAAGTCAACAGATAGGTATCGAATGAAAGAAGGATCCTATTAGTTAGCCGTGTGTAATTGGGCGATATAATATAAACATGGGTGGTGTAGACCGAATGGACCAGAATATACACAACTACAGAATGATCTAAAAATTGCTGGGGAAGCTATAGATACATGTATGCATAATCTATGGCAGCATTATAGAAAGCAAGGTAATTGTGATAAGACAGATTTTCTGAAAGTTCAAAGGGAAATAGTTCAAGTTTATCTGAAAAAGTTTGGTAAACCATCTTTGAGAGTAGGGCGACCGAAACCTTCAAAGACATTAATAGAGCAAATCCATGAGCAAGATAGGTACCATGGTTTGAATCGTTGGATTGAATACACTTCGAAACAGAACAGATGTGTGTTCTGCCAAAAACATTACAACGAAAATGTTCGAAAATGTCAAATAAACTTACATGACACTTGTTCAAAATCTTACATGTTGGCTTTCAAAAATAAAATGCTCGTTATTGTGAATTTTGTTTAAATAAAATTATGCCCTTTGAAAATGTTTACTCTACCCCAGACAGGCTGAAAGCTTTAGAGATGGACTTTTGGAGACGAAGCAGTGGAGTATCAAAATTTGAACACGTGAGAAATGAAAGGCTTGAGATAATGAATGTAGAAGAAAATATCTTGGAAAAATGTGAATAGCAAACAGCTAAAGTGGTACGGTTACTTGCAGAGGATGGAAGAAACAAGATGGCCAGAAAAGATCTGTAATTGGACTCCAGCAGAACGAAAGAAGAGAGGACTCCCCCCCCCTAAAACATGGAAAATGGAAATTGAGGAAGCCATGCGGTCAAGGAACTTCGGTGAAGGAGATTGGTGGAACCGGAATTTGTGGAAATCAAGAAGCGAGAAACGACGACAGTTGTAATTCACTCGCATGTATATATAGATATTCAGCTTCATAAATTTGATCCTCATGGTTCCTGAAATCACTTTCAACAACAAAAGCGATTCTGTGGAGTTTTCAAAGATGGAATAAAATACATATCTTGTACATCAGGGGTGCTCAAACTTGAACTTCAGGTGATCTACCTCAATATTTTTAGACTACTTACGATCGACTCTGAGAGGCTGCATTATGTGTGATGCAGGGTTGTCGTACATACACGATACACCCTACTTACCTACCTACCTAGTTAGGGTGTACCGTAGCATATATAGATATAAGCTTTCCGCACAATATACTTTATTGTAGTCAAGGTTTGGGTTAGGTTTAGTTAGGTTCTTCTCTATAATATCAATGAAAAAACTCATAGTTATTCAAAATTCGAGTTTTTTGGTTGTTACAAAACAAAAGAGTTACATATGGTCTTAAACTTAACTAAGGAGTGACTTTGGATGTTGAAGCGTGGCACTGCATGTCCTCAGCATACTTTTTATAAGATGATACGTAACCACCGGGTGGTAATCGAAACAATGATGACATATGATCGTCAGTTAGTAGATTGCGATATCTGATATAATCTGCACCAACTCATTTTCAATAGAACATGAGTTCATATTAAACTGACTTGCTATTTCAGTAGCAAATTCCTCAATGTTTTTACATGGAAAAGGATAACTCATAAATGATGCTATATTTGCCAATTTACTGCAATCTTAAAAACGCATTTCGAATTGTCCCAACATATTTGATGATTCAGCCTCATACGTATCATAACACAACTAAGGAATCCTTGGTTTCAAAGACGGAATATGTTTCAGATCATTTATTTTCAGTTGATCTATCATAATTTGGAATTTACTTTTGAATGCGTTCACTTCGCTAATCATCTCAATAATAGTTTTTTTTCACCTTGAAGCTCCAAGTTAATGGTGTTTAAGTTCATTGTGATGTCAGTCAAAAATGCCAAATCAGTCAGCCATTTTTCGTTTTTCAACATTTGAGTGTCATCACCACTTTCGTCTTGAGAGTCTGTTACTTCAGGTAATAATTCTTGAAACCTTTCTAGGAATTTTCAGCGACTCAACCACCTGATGTCCGTGTGAAGAACTAAATCAGTGTGTTCAGCTGACTCCCTTTCTTCCAACTGCAACTTAAAAAGCCGCCGTTGCAAGCTACGTGCACGGATGGAGTTCACAATTTTTGTTGCAATGCCCATAATTTCCTCCGTGTTTGAAACTCTTGAACACAAAACTTGTTGATGTATAATGCAATAGAATGAAAAAAATTAAGGGAAATCTTCATTAGCTCGACACAATGCCTCAAAACCGTTTTTGTTTCCAGTCATTGCTGGTACTCCATCAGTTGTACTGCACACTACTTTATATATTGGTAGCTTGTAGTTTTTTACAAAATTGAAGAAAATTACATATAAATCTTCGCCATGGATCTTTTCCTTCAGATGAATGATTGTCAAAAACTTTTCCTTAGCCAACATGTCATTGAATACCATCCGAATAAAAATACATAGCTGGGTTGTGTCAGTCATATCGGTGGATTCTTCGAACTGTAAAGAAAAGTATGTATATTTCATGATATCATGTTTTAGTTTATCTGCCATGTCTTGACTCATGAATTCAATACGCCTTGTGACAGTCGAACGAGATAACTGAAGTTCTCTGATTGCAGACATGATTTCTTTTTTTTTTTTTAAATTTCCAAATGAAGTCTCACCCGCTTCAATAAATGTTTTCTTCACAACCGATCCATCTTCGAATGGTTTCTTGTGTTTCGCCAATATAGCAGCTTTTGATTGTTTGGCTGGTCTTGTGAACATGGTTTGTTCTTTTTTCAAACAAGATATCAAATCACGTACTTTTCGTTTTCTTAATTCACTCTGTGGCGGAAAATCCTTTTCATAGTTTTTATCAACCGTTTTATGATGCCACTCTAAGTTACCACGTTTAGGTATTGCAACTGACGCACGACAAATAAAACAAATGCACTGATTCTTCACCATACAAAAGAAAAATTCTTCCTCCCAATCGTTATTAAAATGATACGTTTCAGATTTCTTCGCTGCACTCATTTTGTACTCTTTAATAATAAACTTTGTATCGATGTAGTATTGTCTTCAAGTTACCATTCAGAATGACTTCAATTTCTGCAGGCGCAACAATTATATCGGCGAGAACGAAAGTCTCGAATGTTCCAGTCAAACGCGATGCCCGAATTTTCTAGAAAAGCGACAAGAATAGAAAAAGCGGCTGTCCTTTGACAAGTACCGCGCGTTCCTTTGATAAAGCCGCCTTTTGCCGCTAGCAGAGTGTTATTTTTGTAAGTAACAAATTTTTGTATTTTTGTGTAATTTAGTTAAAAAAAATTTTTTCCGCAGATTTACCCAAAAAGCACTCGCGATCATAAGTTTGAGCACCCTTGCTCTACCCATTCATTCCTGGTGTTCCAAAGTTGGAAAAATCTTTCTTGATATACATATCGAAATTTTCATGTTGTTTTTTCTACCCTCAATGTGATGTATTATCGAAGAACTCACGAAGGAACAAGGAGTGAATATTTCGAAACTCGGTGATGTGAGGTACAACTAATTCACCGAAACTCGAACAAAAACGGGTTGAACATCTCACTTTACCAAATCGACTATAAACATTTTGTGTGCTTATACACTCAAAAACACCGACTGCGGCAGAGGCGGCTTTTGTCAAAGGAAAAACCGAGCCAATGCAGCCGCGAAATCATACTTTCGGCGTAGTACTAATAATGTCTATTTTACTCATTTATTAGTCCATTCGACCACGCATTTAAAAAAATAACGAATCCAAATTATTAATACATATTATTGGGTCGCATTTTTTCATCCGCAAACAGTGAAAACGCGAATGTAGGAAGCAGAAATAAGGAGCTATTGAAAATAAAGTAGGTGGAAATCATACAAAAGTGTTTCATTTCATTTATATAAGAAATATATCTTGTTTTGAAAACAGAAAATTCTCATTTAACCTTATTTAGATTAGTAGCGAACGAATTGATATATTTTCAACTCAATCAGCTTTGATACTGAACAATACTACCATCAAGAATAAACAATTCCTTTAATAGTATACCATTAATAACACGACTACATTCTGAAATAAACCAATTTATGAATATTTTAACAGCTCCTCGAACATCCCGAACGTATTATAACGATGCCACACAAAAAATTTCATTCGAGGGTGAATAATTGAATAGAGTGTGCAGACGGAACGGGTGGATGAGCGATTATTTTCAACTATTCATTAGATTGTTCGATGAGAGAGCCATCTCCCTTCGTCAGTGGTGGCCTTTTGTTGAGAACGTTGATATATTGCCTATTAGAGTCTTTCAGCTGAATTCTAATCACTGTACTTATTCCGTTTGTCATAATAATATTTGTGTTCACTTGTCTATTGTTATCATTGGTTAAAATGGGATGTGTTGGTTTAATGAAAACCAATCTAATTACTGTTTACTGTTCGAATGGGGGTAGATTACAATCTTATTCCATTCAGTACTTTAGGGGGTAATTGCCGAAAGTAATCAGGGTAATACAAACGAGCCAAAAAGGCTGGAAACTTAAGAACATTATGTACCTATTGAAAGGGGTTGTTGTTTATGAATCGGGTATTACAATCAGGGATCAGTTTTTGACATTGAAAATGGTTTCAACTTTTATCAGTGGAAGATATTTCATCATATTTGGCAAATATTGAAACTAGAATAAAATGAGCGTGTTTAGCGTTCCGTGCCCAAAAAAAAAACAGAACTCTTAAGGCACAAAAATTTATTACGTAATGAAATAACACTATGCTAGCGGCAAAAGGCGGCTTTATCAAAGGAACGAGCAGTAATTGTCAAAGAAAAGCCGCGTTTTTTATTCTTGCCGCTTTTCTAGAAATTTCGGGCGGCGCGTTTGACGGTAACATTCGAGATTTTCGTTCACGCCGATATGAATGTTGCGCCTATAGGAAGTGGAGTCATTCTGAATTGTAACTTGAAGGCTATATTACGTCGATACGAAATTTATTATTAAATTTGACAAAATGACTGCAGCGAAGAAATCTAAAACGTATCATTTTAATAACGATTGGGAGGAAGAATTTTTCTTCTGCATGGTGAAGGATAAGTGCATTTGTCTTATTTGTCGTGCGTCAGTTGCAATACCTAAGCGTGGTAACTTAGACAGGCATCATGAAACAGTTCATAAAAACTATGAAAAGGATTTTTCTCGCAACAGAGTGAATAAAGAAAACTAAAAGTACGTGATTTGATATCTTGTCTGAAAAAAGAACAAACCATGTTCACAAGACCAGCCAAACAATCAATCGAAAGCTGCTACGATCGCGACATTTAAAATATCTCATATATTGGCGAAACACAATAAACCATTCGAAGATGGATCGGTTGTGAAGGAAGCATTTATTGAAGCGGGTGCGACTTTATTTGGAGATTTCGAAAATAAAACAGGAATCGTGTCTGCTATTAGAGAACTTCACTTATGTCGTCCGACTGCCTCAAGGCGTATTGAAGTCATAAGACATGGCAAATAAACTAAAATATGATATCATGACATATACATAATTTTCTTTACAGTTCGACGAATCCACCGAAATGACAGACACTGCACAGCTCTGTATTTTGATTCGGATGGTATTCAATGACTTGTTGGATAAGGAAGAATTTTTGACAATCACCCCTCTGAAGGGAAGACCCGTTAAGAAGATATATATGACGTTTTGTTCAATTACGTTAAAAACAACAAGCTACCAATATATAAATTAGTGTGCATTACAATCGATGGAGCACCAGCAATGACTGGAAACAAAAACGGTTTTGTGGCATTGTGTCGAGCCAATGAATTCCCTTAATTTTTTCATTCTATTGCATTAAACATCAACAAGTTTTGTGTACACAAGTTCTAAGCACGGAGGAAATTATGTTCATTGCTACCAAAACTGTGAATTCCATATGTGCAGGTAGCTTGCAACGGCGGCTCTTTAAGTTGCTGTTGGAAGATAGGGAGTCAGCTGAGTTCTTCACAAAGACGTCAGGTGTTTGAGTCGCGGAAAATTCCTAAAACGGTTTCGAGAATTATTGTCCGAAATAATAGCTTTTCTAGACGAAAGAGAAGATACACTCTAATGTTGAAAAACGAAAAATGGCTGACTGATTTGGCAATTTTGACTAACATCACAATGCCCTTAAACACCATCAACTTAGAACTTCAAGGTAAAGGAGAAACTATTATTGAGATGATTAGCGCAGTAATTTGTGATACATCAACTGAAAAGAAAGGATCTGAAACATTTTTCATCTTTGAAAGCAATTATGATACGTATGAGGCTGAATCATGAAATATTTTGAACAATTGTAAATGCGTTTTTATGATTGCAGTAAATTGGCAAATATAGCATCATTTATGAGTCTCCTTTCTCATGTAAAATCATTGAGGAATTAGTTACTGAAATAGCAAGTCAGTATAATATGAATTCATGTTGTGTTGAAAATGAGTTGGTGCAGATTTTTGGTGTTTTATATCTGAAGATAAATATCCAAATCTAAGGCAAATCGCCCTTCAACTGACGGAATGTTTGAGTCAACTTACTTGTGCGAATCGGCATTTTCTGAAATGATCAGATAATTAAGTCAAAATATCGCAATCGACTAACTGACGATCCTATGTCATCATGCTTACGATTAGCACTCAGTGGTTACGTACCATCTCTTGCAAAGATGCTGAGAACATGCAGTGCCACGCTTCAACATCCAAAGTCACTCCTTAGTTAAATTTAAGACCATATGTAACTCTTTTGTTTTGTAACAACCAATAAACTCGAATTTTGAATAACTATGAGTTTTTTCATTGATATAGAGAAGAACCTAACTAAACCTAACCCAAACTTTGACGAAAATAATGTATATTGTGCGGAAAGCTAATATCTATATATGCTACAGTACACCCTACTTAGTTAGGTAGGTAGGTAGGGTGTATCGTGTATGCACGACAACCCTGCATCACACATACTTGCAGCCTCTCAGAGTAGATCATAAGTAGTCTAAAAATATTAAGGTAGAACGCAAGCAGTTCAAGTTTGAGCACCCCTGTCTTAAGCGATCACTTGGTGTCAAGACTTTTTTTTCAGGAAGAAGTGTAAGTATAGAGTCAACGCAATCGCAAAATATGGCTGTTTAGGTCTCAATTTTTCGTTTACTTTGATGCAATACCTTATATAAAAGCAGAATACGAAAACTGAAGATTTGCAGTTAGGTACATCACAATAAAATTTGATAATAAACTTATCCGCTTTTCAAGTATAAATAAAGTCATCGGACTTGTCGCCCTAAATCATGAAATTTTGCATTGTATTGAAGCATGAACAAGGAAAATGAAACAAGGATGTAAAAATTTTCACTATATTGACAAATTTATGACGCGTTTCACACATGAATTTTATCACAATTTTCAAGAGAGCTTTATAAACACCCGATTGGTTTTCTTCATAAATTTTAGGTTTACATACTGATATTCTGAATATAACCTCAAGGATTTTGGTAATTTCGAAGGATGGTTTGAATCAAGGGCGTACCCAGCGAGGGGCAGTGTAGGGCAGCTACCCCCCCTGGACTACCCTGGCACAATAAACGAGGTTTTGCGAAGAAATCGGAATGAGCGATTCAAAGTAAACTTCACACCATAAGCAGAGACAAGAAAATCTGCTTACCAACTTCATGCGGCTTTAACAAAGTCGTCATGTGTTGTAGCATCTGTGATAATTGCGAAATATTCTGCTCTTCTGGAACCTGTAGCTAATGCTCTCCAAGCGAAATCTATTGACCTCATCATGGTAAGAAACCATATAAAACTAATCTTGGCTGCCATTGAAAAGGATCCTAAAGGTGTTGAAAGGATACCTAAAGAATTGCTAGAAAATGCTCAAACCATTGCTGAAGCGGTAATCATTGAAATTTCTGTACGACGCCAGACAAAATTACAACAACACACAAGTAACCCCCTCATTGCAGACAGACAACAAGTACTGGATGCGATCACTCATCATATCTTACCTTGACCGAATAACAACTTCACTCAATATACGATTTTCTGAAGATAACATCCCTGATTTTTGAACTAACAAAGCTCCATCCATAACATATGCTAAAAATGAGCATAACGGAAGTTACAGATAGCGAAATATTTCATAAAGTTCTACCATTTATCAAATGTCGTCGCAGAATAGGAAGTGGTTTAATTTTTGGAGTGACAAGAATATGAATGACAACAACTTGAAGGAGCTCAAAGTAATTGACTTTTTGAAGGAAACTGATATTTTCTATCCATCAATCAGGCACGTCTTGTAAATTTTCATAGCTTTGCCGTCAACTACTGCTTCTATGGAACGGTCTTTTAGTACACTAAGGAGAGTTAACGCATGGCTAAGAAGCACTATGAGTGAAGAAAGACTGAGTGCTTAACGCTTAATGAGTGAACACCGAAAATTCGTCAAAGCTAATTGGAAAAGTATTGAACAGAAAGTGTTAGAAAAATTATCAACTAACCCGAGGAAGTTACTACTAGTGTTATTTCATTATAACTAATAACACTGTGCTAGTTCAAAATTCTAACACACGAGAGACATACCTTGTAAACCTATATCGGGTACGCTGAAAACAATGGTAATCACCGTTTTAGAAAGTTAGCTCTTGTTTAGGAGATATTCGCCTTTGAAGTTAGCTGATTTTAGTAGGGTTCGTCGCTTATGACTTCAGTACATTATATGCTTGTAATTCCCAAACCGTTCGGAATATCGCTTTACTGTCTTCGGCAAAGTGTTAGCTATTGTCATGGCCAACAACTTTTCTGAATATACCAACATAGAAAAACCTCATTCAAACACCGTTTCTTAACAAAATGTCTCCATTTCTTTGCCATTTTTTCGTTAATTTTCGTCTAAATAATAGAGGAATCAAGGAAATTTCGCTTTAAAATATCAAAATAAGAAATGAAAACACATTTCCTATAGTTAAATCAAAAATTTAAACGCACAATCATGATTTTATTTCAAATTTTTATTCCAATTCCAATAATTTTCAACAAATAAACATATAAATTCATGTTCGTTCTTCTTCTTCTCCATCTTCATCTTGCTGTGAATTCCAGCAAATGTCTCCTAATAGAGAATCAAGTTTTTTTCCATCATACCAGTGCTCAAGCCTAGCCTTCACCTGATGAAACCGTTCACCATGCTCATCTGATTCACATGGTGATTGTTCGGCAAACTTTTCTGCACGGTAATGTAAAAAATGAATTTTCAGAGACATTTTTACACCGATGTTACGGAAATCAACGAGCATATTTTCAACGTGTATGCGCCAGTTTTCGTCACCATGAATTCCAAGTACATTTTCGATGACTCCTTTGACGCAATCACAAGCAACGAGCTGCAAATTCGACAAACTGTTTTTAAATTGTTGGTCTCTATCAAGAGTCGAATATCAGGTCCATTGAGTATGCCTGTAATAAAATAATTCGAAAAAATATGTGTTAAATATTGAATAAGTTAGGTTGATTGGTACGTATATAGTTTCACACAAACCTTCTTTTATTTTCATTTCACTCAATCTTGGGAAAATTCGCTTCAACTCATTGAATGCATTGCCTTCAGGATCAAGGGCCTTGATGAAATTTTTAACAATCCCAAACTTGATATGCAGAGGAGGAAGCAACACTTTTTCGATTGGCACAAGTGGAATTTCAACGACGTTTTCTCGACGCAATCTGATCCTTGTCTCATAGGACAGCTTTTATTGGCATATTGGTCGCCGGCATATCGAGTATCCCATAAACATATAAAACACATGTTTTTCGTATATCCCGTCTGCGTTCCTCTCAAAAGAGTTATCACCTTCAAATCTGCACAAATCTTCCAACGATGGTCTTCATATTTCACCAAATCAAGGATTTTTTTCAATGATTCGTAATTTTCTTTCGTTTTTGTGCTGATGGCAATTGGGACACTGTCTTTTGATTTTGTGACATGAAGCAAAATCGCCTTGAGACTACTTTTGAACGAATCGAGGAAAGGACGCCCAGTCTTCTGATTTATACTCATGATGAATTTTTAATACCAATTCCTTGATATCAGTGCAGTACGCGAATGAATTGTCTTCGATGGATTTGAATAAAGCAGTGAACTGTCTATGACGGCCGATTGCTCCATATACTTTCAGGTGCTAAGACATTCTTTTTTTTCAATTCCTGAGTCAAAATAATGGACTGACGCTGCGATAATTTCAATCGACGAATAATTTCATCCAGAACTTTTTGAGAAAATTTGGCAAGATTACATTGTGGAGATACATTTGATGGTACATTAACCGATGCAGACGTTTCGCCAATAGTATCGAAAGTAGATGGAATATACTCTTCTGTCGGACTGGGTCTTTTCGGTATTGGAATGGATTCCGAATGTGGTAACGGCAACTGAACAAACCGAGTTCCTCTGAGTTCAACTTTACGTTTTTTAGCTCTGTTCAATCCGACAATTTCATTAACACAAGCAAAACAGTCATCTGGATTATGTTCTTGAGGATTTGTCCAAATTACTGGAATGCCAAAAGGCATAGATTGGAATTCACCTGTAATAAAAATTGCTTCAATTGATATAATTCTGAAATAAATGATAAATCATTTCATTTTACCTCTTTTCCATCCACTCAATCTTATGACACAACCAGTACAAACGGTTTTTGGAGCCCAGTTCACATCTTTGATTACAGTTTGGTTGAAATATTGTGTGTACGATTCAGCAATTCCTTCAGAAATTGAACGCTTGCTTGTCATTATAGTAAACTTTCCACAAATGTAGCAAAATTTATTAAATTTACTGCACGAATTAATTTTTGATATTTTTACCAAATATATAACTTGTGTAAACAAAGAAACTTCAACAAGAAATGTCAAATTAAGAAATATCAGAACTAAGACTATGAAAAATAGCACACAAATACATAGCAAAATACGTAGTAACATCAGTGACAATACTAATAAATACGTATTAACAGTGACATCTGTGAGAAATTTGAGTGATTTTTCTATTATTTAGACGAAAATTAACGAAAAAATTGCTAAGAAATGGAGTTTTTTGGATATTTTGTAAAGAAACGGTGTTTGAGTGAGGTTTTTTATTATGGTATATTCAGGAAAGTTGTTGGCCATGACAATAGCTAAAACTTTGCCGAAGACAGTAAAGCGATATTCCGAACGGTTTGGGAATTACAAGCATATAATGTAGGGGAGCGCGGGGCTGGTTTTAACGGAGGTAAGTATTAACAAGCTTATTCCCGCCAAACGCGAAGTGTCAAAAGAATGATACTCGGTTTAGAATACTCTATAAACACAGCCGATCGTGTCCAGACTTGTCAGTGTTCGACCGGCCGTCGCTAGTGATAGTTGTGCACAGGACCCTCGGATTTACAGGTTAGCGAACTTTTGTACTTCGTAATAAATTGATTTAAGATATTTTTATTCACTAAATTGAATCAAACTTTATCTTAATTTAATCTCTATTCTATAGACTTTAAAACTATAATAATTGTTTGTAATTATTCTTACTAGATTATTTTCTGTAATTGATGAAGTATAAAAATGATCTTGGGGCTGAAATTAACAATTTGAGCAGGGTAAATATTAACATGTTAATATTTACCCCATATGTAGGTGTTTGATATTAAACGATTATTTTGTGCAATAACTGTGTTTTGTTATAGGATGAGAAATTACAAAAGGAAGAGCGCACGAGGTTCCACGTCTCAAGAAGTATTTGAGCTGGCAGCCGAAGAAATTATAACAAATAATAGAAAATTTAGAGATGTTGCTGCGGAGTATGACATCTGTCATGTAACACTGTACAAATACGTAAAGAAAAAAAAGGCGGGGATTCCTGTTGATGTGGGTTATAAAAAAAATCGTCTCGTTTTCAATCTTGACCAAGAAAAAATGATAGCAGATTATTTAGTGAAATGTTCTAATATCTATTTTGGATTGCTACCAGATGATGTCAAAAAATTAGCTTATGAGCTAGCCATTGCATACAAAATAGATAATATTCCAGAATCTTGGAAAAGAGACGGAAAGGCTGGCAAAGATTGGTTCGCTGGTTTTATGAAACGCAACGCATCCTTGTCTATTCGGAGTCCTGAGGCGACAAGCTTAAGCAGAGCAACATCATTTAACCGTACAAATGTTCATTCATTTTTTGAAAAATATCGAGAAGTTCTTCAACGATACAATATATCTCCGAGTAGAATCTGGAACGTAGATGAGACGGGAGTGACGACGGTGCAGAAACCCAAGAAAGTGGTAGCTCAACGAGGTTCCAAGCAGGTAGGAGCTGTTACGTCTGCGGAACGGGGTACTCTCGTCACAATTGCGGCAGCGGCAAATGCTATTGGTAATTTCATACCATGTATGTTCATATTTCCACGGATCAGATACAGTGATTTATTCATCCAAAATGGACCGCCCGGGTGTGTTGGTCTAGGAAATAGTTCCGGGTGGATGTCAGAAAAAGAATTTTCGAAATTTATTGACCACTTTTTGAAACATGTTAAAACATCAGAGCAGGAACTAGTTTTATTGTTGTTGGATAACCATCATTCTCATGTCAATGTGGAAGTCGTCACGAAGGCAAAGAACAACCATATCATTCTTTTGTCTTTCCCACCACATTGTTCTCACAATCTCCAACCACTGGATGTCGGTGTGTATGGACCGTTTAAGAATTATATTAGCCGGCAGCAAACGAACTGGATGGTTAATCATCCGGGGAAGACAATGACCATCTACGATCTCCTGGCATTGTGAAAGAAGCATTTCCTCTGGCATTCACTCAAAACAATATCATCAACTCGTTTAAAAAGCTGGCATTTGGCCGTGCAATGAAGATGTATTTCAAGACTGTGACTTCGCACCATCATTTGTAACTGATCGTCCCGATCCAAATACTGCTTCGATGGGAAACCAGGGATCACTTCAGCCAGGAGATAGTTCTGTCAATCCAGAAGAAGTATCACTTAATCTAGAATCTTCAATTCAAAATGAAATTTTAGATAACATGCCTGACATTCACATAAGTATTTCAGAGGTAATTGATCAGCTATCGCATGTTCCTTCTAATGAGCCGGGACCATCAGATAAGCATCGACTATCGAATGAACCAGGACCTTCAAATATATCAGCATCGCCAAATAAACTAGGACCGTCAAATGATCCAGGACCATCATAGAATCCTACAGAAAAATTTAATATAGAAACAGTAAGACCCTTCCAAAAGCTCCTCCACGAGTCGAATCTAAACGAAAGCGTTCAAGGAAATCCACTATTCTCACTGATACTCCCGAAAAATTGGCCTTAGAGGAAGAAGAAAAATTAAAATCATCTAAAAGAGAAAAACTAGTCAGACTGAAATTAAAAATAAGGGTAAAGGGAAAGGTAAAGGTAAAGGTAAATCAACCCGGCGAGTAGAAGTAGAAAAGGTGAAGAAACATATTCTTCAGGATGACAGTGAAGAAGATACCTGCTGCTGTTTAGTTTGCGCTGAGTCTTATAATGACGATGCATCTGGACTTGACTGGATACAATGTATTTCATGCAAAGGATGGGCTCACATTACCTGTATTAAGGGTGATATCAGAAAATACATATGCCTCAACTGTTTCTCAGATGATGAGTATTCTGATTAATTTTGACAAAAACAAACTATACAGGCACACATTTCTTGTCTACTTTTAAGTACAAATTAGATAAAGATCATTTGAACTAGTGTAACTTAAAGACTGATACTAAAAGTATTATTTAACGCTGTTAGAACGCTTGTTTAAATACTTAATTGTTTAAGGTAACATTTAGATTCTTTAAAACTGTTGATACTTACCAAAAACTTTATGCGACTGATTACGTAATACTTAATTGTTAAGCTTAAACTATTTCAATTAATGTTTCTAGGCTTAAAAGCTTTAATACTCAGTAGATATGGTGGTTAATTAGTATTGATTGATAAAAACTTTAAAGATTGATTATGAAAACTTTAGTAACTTTAAAACGTATAGTTTAATTTGTTGTTAACTTGTTTATATATTTTAATATATATATTATCTATAATACAATATTTTTGTTTGAGTAAATGATGTTTTATTTAAGTATTTCCTAAAAAATTGTCTCTGTTAATAATTGCCCTTACGTTAAAACGTACCCCAGCTCCGTTAATATTTGCCCCAAATGCGGGCACATATTAACAAATGACTTTTGGTTTTGACGGCTCTCTTTCTAAAAGCACTTACATACCGAATGTATTTTGCTACTAATATCATAGCTGAATAACCAAAGCACGTTTTCAATTAAAAATTAAACTAAAAAATTCGTTACCAAAGAAAATATAAACTATAATACAAAATTTGTTAGAACCAGCCCCGCCTTCCTCTACTGAAGTCATAAGTGACGACCTCTACTAAAATCAGCTAACTTCAAAAGGCGAATATCTCCTAAACAAGAGCTAACTTTTAAAAACGTAAAAAGTGTCATTTTCACGCACTGTGTATTTATAAAACTCTCTTCATCCATCTCAGTCTCAATTCATCAAAAGAGTGAGTGACTGCCGTGTGCGTGAAATGTGTTTATTGTCAAATATGTGTTTTGAAAAAATATATTATATATACTTAATATGTGTTAATCGATTAAGACCTAATGAAGTTCCATTTGAAGATAAGTTTTGGTAAGTTAATGCTATGAATTTTATCTTGTGTTGTGAAGCAACTATTATTTAATGAGTTTCTATGTAAATCTGTTCTTTTGTGTGAGAATACTTCCACTGAATTTCTGATAGATCAAATGAAATATGATAATAGGAATAATTTTCACCCCACAGAAATGAGTTTAACCTTGTCGATTCAAAAATTTTCGCCTGCGGCGTATTTCTGGGTACGCTCTTGGTTAGAATTGATCCTTCTTGAGATATTTCAATAAGAAGAGAAATAAATTAAGGTTCATTTTAAGAAAGAAATAAATGAAACAAAATAAGTAACTCTTTCCGCATGTAGTAAAAAAGTTGAAAATTGTTTAGGTAGGTGTTTTTTCTCGACCTCAGTAGCTTGTATCACCTCCTCTTGCCCTGATACAAGCCTGAATCCGTCCAAGCATGCTTTGGATCAGGTTTTCGACCTCCTTTGGGATGATATTCTGCCACACTTCTGTGGCAGCTTGGATGAGTTGTTGTGGGGTTCTTGGACTATCCTATTGCGATCTTATTTTCTTTTTGAGATTATCCCATGGATAATCAATAAATCCAATAAATGTTCAAGGATTTAGGTCTGGGGAGCAAGCTGGCCAGTCCAAAATAGCGATTCCCTCTGTTTCAAGATAATGTCGCGCGAGGTTTCTGGTACACGGAGGAGCATTATCTTGTATAAAAATGAAATTCTTACCGTGGGCACCTCGCCAGAGTCTCACCATGGGCTCCAGCGCTAGATCGACGTAATTTTTTGCCCTTACACTCGCAGGAACCGAAATCAAATCTGTTTCGCCTCTCAGCATAATGCCACCCCAAAACATCACACTGCCCCCTTGGTATTTTGGAATTTGTCTTGTTGCTCGGAGTCTAGCTTGTCTTCACGACCCCCTAAAACCCGAATCCGGCGGTTATCTGATCGAAGACCGGTCTCATCCGAAAAAAGAACATTTCGCCAATTCTCAATATTCCAACTTTGGTGCTCTATACACTGATTAAGTCTGTTAAATTTTTGTTGTCTGGTTAGCTCTGGAGCTCTTAAGGGCCTTCTGCTGTATAAACCCTTTGAACGAAATCTTTGAGGTATCGTTTCGACTGATACACTGATGCCTGTTGCTTCCAGAAATTGCCTTTGGAGTATTGGGTGCGACGCCTAGGGTCTTTTCTTGCAATTTAGTAGAAAAAGCGGTGTTGTTCTTCAGAAGTGATCTTCCTTCGACTTTTTCTAGGCCTATTTTGCAGAGATTGTAGCTCCACATATCGGGCGTAGGTTTTTGAAATCACCCCCTGTGATACTCCCATTGTGGCAGCTATATCCCTCTGTGTCACCCCTTCTTCAACGAGAGCAATTATTCGACCCGCCTGCACAATCCAACGTAAGGCAGTTTCAATTATGATTATAGGCTTTTTTAGAATTTGAAATTCACAGTTTCAAATCTCAGTGACCACTGAGTACAATATCCCGAATATGTGGTGATAATTCAATATTTCTCATCATACTATTCATTTTGTTTACAACAAAAAATTGTAATTGTTTGCGAGAAAGCATGCTGTCAATCATACTAGAATTATAACCACCAAGTCGAACAGCTTGAAAAATTCTGGAACAGCTTGACTTCAGTAGAAAATTGAGGATTTGAATAATCAAAGATTTGATTTGACTTGATTTTGCAATCCAAAACTTGACTTCAAGCTCCTTGAAAGTTTGATTTTTTTTGTAAGAGCGTAAAGTTAAGTTCCTTTGCTAATCTCTTGTTACCATACCCGTACAGGTGCCATAGTACTAGGTAGAAACTCTAGGCATATAGAATTTTTGATTGGCTGCTACACACTGGGATTCAAAACTTAGTACGTTTGAGCTAGTCAATTTTTTCGCAACGCAACAAGTATATGAAGAAAGCTCCGCCAAGAAATTTGAAGTTCATTTGAAGGAAAAAAGAAAAAAATCAATCAGCTGTCATTTCAAAAATGTAAAATGTTCCTGTATTCAACGAAATTTAACAAAATATTTATGTCGCCCACATCCTCTAATAAATTTCTGAAGAATATATTCAAAAGAAATGATTCGTCCAGAGGTTTTTCGTATCATTCGTTAAAAACTCAATATACCTTGTAACAATATATAGAACACTGAAAGAAATTTATGTAGTGTCGTCACCTAGTGGCCAGAAGTGTAAGTCTATTAGGGTTTACTACATTTGGCTATATTTAACAGAACTCTTTCGGAGAAGCAGTGAATCCTCGGTAATCGAAATTGTACAAAGATTTCCAGAGAACCGAGAGAGCACTGGAACTTTCCCAAAACTCGTATATAACAAAATATATAGAAATATTAAGAAATTCCTTGTTTAAAAAACAGAGAACTATCATCTATTTGATGAATGGAAACGTAATCCCGCTTATTCTCATTCTCATTAAATTTCAATGTCGATGTTTCTTTAATTTTCACAGAAAATTAATTCAGTAGTTTTATTTTCACAGAAGTTTCTTTCAGTTGTTTTACAGAAAATTTCTTCATATTGATTTTTTGATGCTATGGCTGTAATTTATTTGGAAATATACATTTCACTTTCACGACCGTTCTTGTTCTGTATTTGTGTTTCCTTCAACAACTTGAATTTTTTTCTGATTCTTACGTTAAATTTCATTTGAATATTTCCTGATCAAACATTCCATTTTATTCAAACCTTTATTCTCGCTCGAATATAAGAGGAAGTGTCTGATTGATGCTTTCAAATTTTGTGATTCAAGAAGCTTGAATTTTCAAGCTCTTGTAACAAAAGTTTGATATGACTTGAATTTTGAAAACAAAAGCTTGACTTGATTTCAAGTCAAACCACATTAAGCAGCTTGAATTTCATGTCAAGCCTTGAATCCCCAAGCATTATTGACCTATTTGTTTTCTCATATTGAGCTCTTTCGAGAAATTATATCTCTACATTGGTATCGTGGTGAGTATATGTATCATACTGTTATCAGTATCTAGTTTATGTTGATGTGGATATGCGGAAGAACTGTGAATGGCAATGTCTGCATGGAATGGTTTATGGAAATTAGAAAAATCATATCTGTGATCAATTTAGGTTATAGTTAAATCAAAAATGTGGATAGAATTCTCACTTCATCTCCAAGGTAGACTTCATATTAAGTTATATTAAATTTAAGAAGGTACTGAAGGGATCTAATTGTCTATTTGTACCTGTAAAACAACAGATTATGTCATCCACATATCTAAAGCATTAAATGCAGTGTTTCCATATCGGATGATTATGAATTATTTTCTCAACGTTATCCATGAAAATTTCTGCTAATAAAGAACTGAGAGGATTTTCCATTATCGAGTCGTTGTAGCTCATGTAAATTTCTTCATTGAAGTTAAAATCGTTTTGTTTTAAATATACTTTTCAAAATTCAAGGTTCTGATTGTATAATGGAATTCAGATTATTATTCAGTAGATACTGGTTAATCAATTTCAATGAATCGTGAGGTGAAACACTAGGATAGAGATTAACTACATTCCAGGATATAAGTTCAGCATCATATTGTAGTACAGAATGTTGAATTTGTTTTATTGGAGCTCAAGAATTCTTAATTAAACATTCTGAACTGAACTGACATGAAGTGGTTTCATGAGATAACTTCTTGCATGGAGTTTGATAAGGGAATAAAATTTTGGTCTGTGGATTTCCGAGATATAAAAATTCGAAAAGTTGAAAGAGTTGTAGTTGTTATAATATGTATAAGTACGCCACCTACACACATCACTGAAGATGTAATATTCATATTTCCCCTGATCAAACCCCAAACCTAAAAATCTATCAATCAGAAATATGAAAAATCTATATATTTTTAACACGCAATATCTAACATCTGCATTTTTCAGGAGGAGTAAAACAACAGTTGTAAATTGTTTGAGAAACAAAATTCAGTTCAATGTGCTGATTTTTTTGAAAAAGGTAATTCAACTTAACAAGAAGTTATCACCAAGGGAATTTGCTTTCTTCTATCTGTTCCCGAAGCTCCTAAGAAAACTACCAGCTTATATAAGTTTCGATATGCATGTTTCGTTAGAAATACTCGAAATGAAGAACTGCATCGAGCCAAGTTTGGCTTGTTTATCAGCTAAATCTAAAAGGCTGCAGTTAGAAGTTGGTCGACAATATATTATAACAAGTACATACTTCACTCCCACTTGAGCTGGAAACTGCTAAACACAATGTTTTTGTGTTTTTGTGACTGTAAAGAGAAGATGTAGTGCTAAATGCGGTTGTAAGAAAGTTTTTTTCTCTAAAATTTACTCAAGCTCCAATGTTGAATCATCAACAGAAGAGTATTCGTTTGAAACCAACGAGGGGACATGCGATTCATCACTATTGGAGCAATTCATTTGCACCCCAAAGGCAAAAGACAAGAAGAAGAGTAAGCTCAAAATCGTTAAAACCCATTTTTGTGACCTTCGATCTAGAGCAAATTCTTACTTGGCATAGAATCGATGAGGACTTTTTTTTCATTTCAGTTATGAGGGTGTTTTAAACAAGTTGAAACTTATTTAAAATTCAGACTTTAAAGCTGTTCTAGCTTTGGACAATGCGCCAGATCATCTTCGCGAACTTGAAACCATATGGACTGCTTGAAGAAATTTGACATAGCAAAATATATCTTAAACACAAAAGAATCATTGGAAGAACTAAATCCATACACATTGAAATCATGCTGAAAAAAACTGTGGCCTGCTCGAACGAGATGGGTCAGATAGAATCAAGTGACATTCAGGAGTTGCTTGAATCTCAAGATGAATAATTGACGGAAACCGACTTTGGGGAAATGTTATATTCACATTTTAATGAAGACGAAGCTTCAATAAGCATTGGAAACGTGACATTCAATGTGAAAAATCTTACTGAAGGTGAATGGCAAATGAGATTTATGATTTCTTTATGAAATCGATCGGTCTATTAAACGAAATCTTGTTTTTAATAGGAAAATTGGTAATGGGCTTTGAAACCTGCAAGCAAGCAAGAAAAATTCGTTAAACTATTTCCTAAGCCTGAACATTATTAGCCTTCAATAGGGGGCCCATGAATTACCAGAAATTTATGAACTTTACAAATAAATAGTGAAATGTATGCTAAAAGTATAATATTCAATATAAAAAATAAACAAAAATTAGCATCAGAGATGGCAGAAGGATCGGCTGTATTTTAACTCGTTCTCGCACGACAGCTGTCATTTAAACTTGTCTGGCCCGATGATGAAATTGTCAAAACTGTCTGGCTTCAAAGGAAACATCTTCTTATAGGTACCCGTATAATATATGTAAAATTCAGCTGTTATGCAATAACATAAGAATAATTACAATTTGTTAAAGCTCAAGGCGGAGGCTCACTACCGTCCTAAGTGACTATGGAGTGATTTTCAATATTCTCCGAAGAAAACACGAGTTAATTATGCTTTTTACTTTGACCATTTTGTGTTGCTGTTTTATTTTAATTTTTGCTACCCATTATCTGCCAGATAACGATGATCATAGTTCCTACAAGTGTTGTGAGCATGTGTTCAAATTATTTCACCTATTATGAAATGGGGAAAGTTGCATTTACGGATTCTTACTCTAAAAAGGACTATGTTGAAAATCAAAAATAATTTATTTTCCTAAGGATTCATTGAATTATCCTCATAGTACACTACTTATATCATCTAAACAAAATCTACTTTAGTTACAGACCAAAGCTCTGAGAACTCGATTGATTTAGACTCATTTCTCTAGCTCTTTTCAATGTTCGCTTACCATCTTTGCTCCTCCTCGACAAATCCTGAGCATATTCCAAATCTAAACTACCATCTTCAGAGTCCGTATCTCTTGTTATTTGATGCTGAAATGGCTGATAACTTTGGGGAGAAAAATTCCAGGAATTATTACTACAACTCTTCTTTGGACCGCAATCGCTCATCAAGGCTTCTATCGAAAAAGGCCTTGGCACCGGTTTCGTCGCAGTCATTTTTAGTTCTTCACAGTTCGTAGTTCCCTCTGAAGCCAACTCACTTTTCACTAAATCCATTGTCACAAATTATCTAACACATTTATTACAAGTGTCGAAGTGGCTTGTGCCCCGATGAATATACGACGCGTCACTGTGAGTCGAAATCCGTCTCGAAGGACCAGGCCATGCAAACTGGGAGGTGATTGGTGGTAGTCACGCCTCCGATTCCTTATTGGCGCAGTCTGTACCAATCCCTTCTTTCTAATTAAAGTCGCTTCTGAATCTGATGACAACAGCAATTAAGTGGAGGAAATATCCATTTCATTTCATGTTGATCGCCAGGAAAAGTCTGGAATTAACTTGGGGATGATTTGAAATAATGTCTTGAATGATTTTTTGTGTGAATTATAAGTCTATTCAGGTAGGTATAGCAAACTTAGACGCATTAACATTTTATGATGATTGTGGACGATTTGAACAATATTCAGGTTCTTGTTCTTTAAAAAGGATATGTAGAATTTCATATGAAATTGTCACTATATCAATTTTTAAAGATGGTATATAATATAAGGTTTCGTTCATTCTATAAGAATTATTAATTCCTTCAAAGATAATTTTTCTTTGTATTTAGGTGTACCATGTTCGAAAAATTTTGTTCGGACATTTTTTATTCTGAAAAATTCAGACTATTCTAGTGAGCTGATATTCAACAATGCATTCAATTTATGAGCTCGCAACAATAGATATTAATTAGAGAAAAATCCAGAAAATTCATAAGAATTCTCAAGATATGTAATATTATTTTGAAATGATTTGATTAAAAAAATAATTTGTTTGTTCTTGGTTCCGGAGAAGTGTAGAAAGATAAAATCCCAAGTATTCAGAGGGATTTTTAAAATCCGCAAAAGACACCTCAGCTGTTTTGAGGGACGGTCTGCTTCTTATTCTGCAGGGTCCCCGCAACCATTTGTGCAAAGTGTGCAATGCACACGGGCGCCATCCTTTAGGGGACTAAAACCCAGTGTGCAAAAAAAATATGTAAATAAAAGTTGAGAAATTAAATAGGATTAGGTATAAATACTCATGGAATTTTATTAGTATATCATCCAATTACTGCCGATTCCTATGTTGCGTGAACATGTCAGGCGGCAGTTTCTTGATTTTTCCTGTTCAGACATGAATAACGATTGGAGCGCTATAAAAGCGATGCATCGCCACAGGCGTTTTTAAATCAGTTAGTTCACTGGACCGTGCAACAAGTGAATAAAAACAAGTAATCCTATTAATTTTTATATATAAAGTTATTTTTATTTTGTCAAGTGTGATGTTGTGTTGTGTAATATTTTGTTTACTACGTTTTTTTCAAATTAAGTGCCGAATACCTGCTGACTACCATTTCAACGGCTTGATTTTTATAAAATGGTAAGTGTTCCCTACTTTATACTTTATAGGATACTGGTTATAATTAATTTTTTCAGGCAAATATCTTTTATTAATTGAAATATCATATACGAGTTTAAAAAGTAACTGGTTCAATTCATAACTCGCTTAATTTTTATGCTATTGATCTTTTTAAAAAACCATTTGGTAGGGTTTTTTAAGGGCTATAAGATCAAATTAGTTCAATATCTTTTTCGCCATTATTTTTGAAAGGATTCAAGCTGAAAGGGCTCGAACAAATTGCTTTTTACTCAAATATGCCAACTTCAATCGGCCATATCTTACTTAATAATAATCTGCCCTATAAAGGGTTGAAAACTATTGGCTACTTAATAATATAATAATATAATATTAAGAATATTTCCAACACTATGTGGGTAGTGCTTATTATTGTGGTTACTTTAGGAGAGCCCGATGAAGCGATGACACCATCCTCGTCTACAGCACTTTAACAATCCACAACAATTACCAATGAGATGGATAGAATATTGGTTAAACGTGGCCCGCCCTTGATAAACATCAGTTTTAGCTTTCCTAGTAATGAAGATAAGATAAAGTTTTCGTGCAAATACTTTGAAAGAAATCTAGCAAATGGAGAAAAAGTCGAAAGGGCTTGACTTATTGACTCTATTTCTAAAGATTCTGTATTTTGTTTTAGTTGTAAGTTGTTTTGTAAATGTATAACACCTAACGCTTTTTGTGATACAAATGGAGTATCTGATTGGCAACTCTTGTCCTTGCTAATTAAGAGACACGAAACGTCAATTTTACACAACAGTTATATAAACACTTGGGTAGATTTAAAAAAAAATGTTGGAGACAACACTATGAACTATGACTGTTAATGCTCATTATCTGAGGATTTTAGAAACTGAAAAAACATATTGGCAAGACGTGTTGGAAAGAATTATTGCGATTGTTAAGTATTTATCTACACAATGCTTAGCATTTCAAGGTTCTTCTCAATTGCTTTTCGAACATGATAATGGAAATTTTCTAAAAGCTGTTGAGATGATTGCCACTTTTGATTCAGTGATGAGACATCACGTTAGCCGAGTGTATAACTCCCAAAAAATCTGTTAAAATGGCTCATTATTTAGGCGTGCAAATACAGAATGAAATAATTGAATTATTGTCTTCCAAAGTACGAAATAATATTTTAGAAATGGTTCACAGTTCAGTATTTTTCAAAAATATACTGAGCCAAATAGTCTTGTTCTGAGGATGTTGTCCTTAACACCACTTCAAAAAAGATTGAAGTTGAGGATAGTTTTATTGCGTTTAATCCAATACTGGACTCTACGGGAGTAGGGATATATACATTTGTGATAGAAAATTTGAAAAAATTAAATTTAGAATTAAAGCACATTAGGGGACAAGGTTATGATAATGGGACAAATATGAAGGGAAAACATGTTGGGCTTCAAAAACGCGTTCTTGATGCGAATCCGAAAGCCCTTTTTGTACCTTGTTCGGCTCATACTTTGAACTTAACAGTAAATGATGCTTCTAAGGTGTCAGGTGCTACAATAAACTTTTTTAATCTTGTGTAAGAGTTATATAATTTTTTTTTCGTCATCCACAGAAAGGTGGTATGTTTTGAGAAAAAATGTCCCCGGGTTAAGTTTAAAGCCTCTAAGTGAGACAAGATGGTCCAGCAAAATTAACGCAATAAAGCCCCTTAAAGTTTATTTAATTAAGGTTTGCGAAAGTCTTCTAGAAGTGGCTGAAGATAATTCCTTTCACATTGATGCAAGACATAAAGTGAGTTCGCTCTTAACGTCTGTACAAAATTTTCAATTTATTAGTGGAATTATTATTCGGCATGACGTTTTATTTCATATAAATATTGTCAGCAAACAAATGCAGAGTGCTACAATTAATATTGCCAAACCAACCTAAAAAATTTAGTTGATCACTTCCAGCAATATAGATCTGACCAATCATTTCAAGAAATTCTTGTGCAAGCGAAAGAAGTAGCATCCTCTCTCGAAATTGAAGAAGACTTCTAAAGTTCAGTTTTTTGCTTTATTTCAAGCACCTACCTTCTTCCTACCTTAAAAAAATATATGAAAAAACATGATCCAAAATGCATTAAGGGGCGCCAAAATACTTTTTGCCCTGAAGTAGGCCGATGCAGACGCAAAACAACTGTTGAAAAATTACGAGAGTACTTAGCTAACAAATGTTCCTACATCGAGTTCGATGTTGAGAAACTCGAAACGAAAGGTACCAACTCTTCTTTTAGATTAGGTGCTCCTGAAAATCTTAAGGATGTGTTGTATAGTTCTGATTTTTGGCCGAGAAATATAATTATTAAGCAGTTTTTTTTCAAAATAAACGTAGCTTCGATAAAAATAAATCTGATTCAAATTATTCAAACCATCTAATAAAAGAAAACCATTCGTTCAATAAAAACTTTGACATATTACATATAAAATCAAAAAGTTCAAAATTAGATCTCCTAGAAGCATTAGAAATAAATAGATACAAACATTCGGACAAGCTTTTGAATGAACAGGTAGATGAGAATTACTCACCCTTACTTAACTTGTTTAATTAGTTTTTATTACCTTTCATACTAACTGTACAATGGCTCGGTGTGGATTTTCCTGTTATTCATCCAACTTGTTCTACGATTTGTTTATAATACCATACTCTTCATTCTGTTTTTCATTCTTGATAAAGCTGCTGTGTCAGCGAAACGTCGTCGAATTTTTTCAAATAAAGTGTAGATTAAAGTTAAACCTTGTGTTTTTTATCTCATTTATATCATGGATCTACATCAAGTAATGGCCTCCACAATTCAAATGTTCAAAAAGATACGTGAGGCTGAATCATCAAATATTTTGGGACAATTCGAAATGCGTTTTTTTAATTACAGTAAATTGGCAAACATAGCAATATTTATGAGTTATCCTTTTTCATGTTAAAACATTGAGGAATTAGCTACTGAAATAGCAAGTCAGTTTAATATGAACTCATGTTCTGTTGAAAATGAGTTGATGCAGATTATATCAGATATAAATCTCAAAGCTACATCATCTCATACAAATTTCTGATGTTTTGTATCTGAAGATAAATATCCGAATCTAAAACAATTCGCCCTTCAACTGACGGCAATGTTTGGGTCAACTTACTTGTGCGAGTCTGCATTTTTTGAAATGAAGATAATCGAGTCAAAATATCGCAATCGACTAACTGACGATCTTATGTCATCATGCTTGCGATAAGCACTCAGTGGTTACGTACCTTCTTATGAAAATTATGCTGAGAACATGCAGTGCCACGCTTCAACATCCAAAGTCACTCCTTAGTTAAGTTTAACACCATATATAATTTTTTTGTTTTGTTCCAAACAATAAACTCGCAATTTGGAATAACTAGGAGTTTTTCATTGATACTATAGAGAAAAACCTAACTAAACCTAACCGAAACTTTGACTATTAGATTTATGTATCCCGTCGGTCTAGATACAAAAACAAATAAAAAACAATATTATCTCTCATTCAGAGTCAACGTTTTACACTCGAAAAGAAACTGATGATTAAATAAATAAACAAAACTGTTTCAGAGAAAGCACCATCATTATATAGTTTTCTGACCTACTCTGTTCAATTCAGATCGAAATATAAAAATTGCGCTCCGCTTGTATTAAGCTTATATCGTGTTTTATTTAACACCCATTTCCTATAAATCCAATATTGACTAAAATAATGTATATTGTGCGCAAAGCTAATATCTATATATGCTACCGTACACCCTACTAGGTAGGTAGATAGGTTGGTAGGGTGTATCACACATACTTGCAGCCCCTCAGAGTCGATCGTAAGTAGTCTAAAAATATTGAGGTAGATCACCAGCAGTTCAACGCAAACATTAGGTTACAAGATGTACCGTACCTAACAGATAACTCAAACTTCCCAACAAACCAAATTATTGTAGCAAAATGTAAAGGTCGTACACAGATAACGCAAACTTCCCAACCAACCTCCCTCTAAAATAAGGTCATAAGATTTAAAATGCCTAATGGATAACGCAAAATTCCCAACCAACCTCGCTCTGAAATCAAATCATAGTATTATTTTTTAATCATTTAATATTCAATTAATCATTCAAAAATGATTATTAAATTTCATCAGAAGTTGAGAATATGTGAAACAAAATCGTCGCCCTCGAACGTCCCCAAAACTTAATTAGGGTACATCCACTCGTTTTTCTTAACTGAATTGATAAAATCAAAAAAATCAGACTTAAGGCTAGATTCGTTTAAATAATAAATGTCCAATATAACAACCGTATTACTTCAAGGAATTTATAAACTTTATTTCAAGTTTGGACAGTTTTGTTATAGCTAAATCAGAATGTTTACTATATCTTCAATAATTAATTAAATTGATTTTATTTATGCTTGTAAACACGGCGGACAAACAATAATTCGTAATAACCGATATGCTCTCACGTTCGGTTTGTTGTAAACGATAGCGCTACAGTGGGCGTGTATTTTCTTCAGAATGGGGGAAACTATCAGAGCTACGGCTGACGATCAATTTGCATGAAGAATTGAGTTAATACTGTCTAATACTATGTTATTATGCTATAAACACTGCGGAAATGCACAAATGCTTCGTGCTTCTGTAACCTCAAACGAAAAAGCAATTAAATATTCAGGGTACTAGATACCCTGCGGTTTAAACTGTTTAATTTTTTATATTTTAGTTGTTTAATAACGAGTTCTTCTTTAATGAATTACTTCATATGACCAACGTTACAATGTTATGGGGTCTATTCTGTAACTGATTTGTTAAATTTTAGAGGCCACTAAAATATTAACGCCCACTAAATCGATATTGGTATTTACTAAGCTCGTTTCTGTTATACAGGGTGTTACATAATAGTATGTCACAACTTGAGGGGCTAAATCTACGTGCAATTTTAAGAAAAAGAGTTCATTAAAACACAGGTCCGCAAAAGCTTCGTTACGGCTCTACAGGGTGTTGAAATTTCTGGAAAAAATTGGTTTTTTCTTCGAAGCTCCTGCATTTTCTGAGATATTCAGCCCAAATTTTGAATGCAAACTATTTTTTCAGCCTTCATCATTACACCTCCTAGATTTTAACTGAAATTCACAAGGTGTTTTCTTTTCCGAGCCCATGTCTCCTTTTGCCCTTCAAAACTTCTTTGAAGTACGCCACTGATCAGCGTACAATCAATTTTCGTCATATTCGTTCAATCTCCAACCGTTTTCGAGTGAAAAATTATTGAATTTGAATTATTTGAATAGTATGTTATTCGCTAAATAAAAAAATAATAGAAATACTCGATAGGTATGCCCAAAATTTGCTTTCATTTTGATAGCTCGTCTTCTGAGACTCAACTTATACTTATTCAATATCAAACTAAAAAAACAATTAAAATTTAAAAGTTGCCTCCAACTGCAAGAATACAGGCATATTATCATGCACTCTTTGAAATATTCCTTGGGTATTTCTTATCGTGTGACAAGAGGTTATTATTCGATTTCTCAATCCTTCTACTGTGTTCACTGGAGTGGTATAAACTAAACTTTTAAGATATTCCCATAAGAAAAAGTCTGAACAATTTAAGTCTGGGTACCTAGGAGGCCATGGTTCTGGCCCACCCCGACCATCGGTTGTTGAATGTATTATTCAAGAATTCCCTAGCTTCTCCACTGAAATGTGCTGGTGCCCCGTCATGCATGAACCATATCACGTTTCTCACCAAAAGTGGCACAGCCTCGAGCAATAAAGGTAACTCCTCCTCAAAAATCACCGATAAGCGGGACCGTTTAGTCTGTTAGGCAAAAAATGGCCCAATCAAATAATTTTCCATTTATTCCGACCCAGGCATTTAGTGGGAATTATTTTTGATGATGAGATTTTTCATTCAAATGAGGGTTTTCCTCAGCCCAATAATGATTATTGTGAAAATTTGTGATAGCAGTTCTCGAAAAATTAGCTTCGTATGTGAACATTATTTCACTATCAACATGAGCAATTTCTTTAAAACCATCGGCAGAAATTCAGTCTTGAAGTTTGGACGCGTTGAATATAAAACGGGTACAATAAAAGTCGTGCAGAATCCTCCAAACTAGAACATGTGAAATATTGAACTGATTTCCATTTTTTTTTGTACTCACATGAGGATTCAAATCAATACAATTCAAAACTGTTTCCTCAATATCTGAAGTTCTCATAGTTTGAGTTGCACCTTTTAAATGATTATTTGCAGTTACATTACCAGTTTCCTTCAACCTTCTGTGGATATTCGAAAATGTTCACCTGTCTGGTGTTACTCGATTTGGAAAGCGCACCTGATGTAATCGCCTAGCTTCTGTTGTGTTTCCGTCAGCCAGACCGTGCAAGTAATGAATATCAGTCAATTTGGCTTTAGTAAAATTAGCCATTTTTTCTTACAGCAATAACAAAACTCTTAAAACTAATCGTTAATTTAATAAACAATTCCAGCAGATACTGGTTCAACTTGAGCAAGTGTCACAATAAATAAATAAATGAAAAAATCAAAGCCAACTAGTCATTTTTTTAATCAGAAGTGCTTCCAATTCATCGAATGCATTAATAATTTTTTGCTCGAGAACGGTCGGAGATACGAAAAAATGTCAAAACAGTTGCTAAATTGAACGATGATGAAAATTTACTGTACGCTGATCAGTGGCGTACTGCAAAAAAGATTGAAAGGGCAAAAGAAGACATGGTTAGATGGAGGCTGTAAAAAATAGCTTGCATTTCAAATTTGGGCTGAATATCTCAAAAACTGCAGGAGTTTGGAAGAAAAAACCAAGTTTTTCCGGAAATTTCAGCACCCTGTAACTCCGTAAAGAAGCTTTTGCGGACCTATGTTTATATAAACTTTGTTTTCTCAAAATTGCACGTAGATTAACCCCCTTAAGTTGTGACATACTATTATGTAACACCCTGTATTTTAGACGAGTCCTCTAAACTCGTCCTTTGAAATGAATTATTTTAGAGGGAGGTTAAATGATTCCTCTAGAGTCCGCGAGCTCTAAAATGAGCCATGTCAATCATCCTTCAGTTCAATAATAGAAAAGATATATGAGATTACCATTTAAAAACTGAACTGGTCTATTGCATACCAAACTGCCAGGTAGAAAGGGAGATACCATAAATGGCTGTAAAATTAGTTGAAAAAATAGGTTTTATACATTTGTTTATCCCCCAATTATTTGGTGTATCCTGATAGCTAGGTTAGTTGAATATAATTTACATGCTATTAATTCAACAATACCTAAATTCTAATTCTCTATCCTATTTTTTTAAGAAATAAATATTTATACATTTTAAGAGGTTATCTGCATGGAAATAATTATTTAATTATTAAGATGAATAACTTCCTTAAAATAATGAAAATAGGTATCTTATTCAATTAAGAAACTAAACATGCTTTTAACAATAACAGATATTTGTCAATTTTGGTGATTGAAAATAAATAAAATTTTTAAGGTTCCTGTATATTACACTGGTCTACAATGGTTTTGTTGCACTAGATATGAAAATGATTTTGGGTCTATTTATGCACACAATTCGTGAAACAATTAATGATTTTGTAGGATTTGCTCTGATTTCTTTTTAAATCTTTATTTTCATTTTACATAATAAAAATCGTAAAACAAGAAACAAAATAACAGATATATTTATAATGTCAGTTATGTTTTGAGAAATTCGGATACATCGAAGTAAATAAAGAGGAAAATGTCGAAAATATATTTCATATTTCCATAAAACGCCTTTTATGAGCTTTTCTTCTATAATTTTTCAGGGGACAATCTCTTTTCAAAGACCAGCAGTAATCTGCCATCATGTGACAATCCCATCGACCTTGATACCTTTCTTCCATCACTTTTAGATCTTGATGAAACCGCTCTCCTTGTTCCTCACTATAATTTCCTAAATTATCCGGAAATTTATCTAGATGATTGCGGAGATAGTGTAACTCAATACTCATATTTGCTCCTAAAGTCTGAAAGTTTGTCAGCATATTTTGCACAATTTCTTCATAATTTGCTGCTTTATGGTTACCTAGGAAATTTTCGACAACCAACACAAAACTTTTCCAAGCTTTACTTTCCGGAACAGTCATAACTTTGATAAAATCTGAGTCTTTCATCAATTGCCGTATTTGAGGACCATCAAATATTCCACCTTTCAATTTTCCATACTAAGCTTCGGAAATTTTCTTCAAATGTAATTAAAACAATTTCCGTCTTTGTTCAACGCTTTTACAAATTGCTTAATCATACCTAACTTAATATGTAATGGTGGAAGTATGATTTTGTCTCTGCTCACCAGCGGCTCCCTTATTACGTTGGCTTTACCGACAGTTAAAGAATTTCCTACAGGCCAAACATCTTGTTCCCAATGAAGTTGCTTTGCTCTACTATCCCACATACAAATAAAGCAAGGGTATTTTGTATATCCACTTTGTTGGCCAAGTAAAAAATTAACCATTTTTAAATCCACACAGATCGGCCATTGATGCTCAGAGTATTTAATTTTCTCTAAAACTAATTTTACATTTTTCTTTGAGTTTCGTTGAATGGGCAATTGGAATTGATGCAAATTTATTTCCATTGTGCAATAAGACGCATTTTAATCTTCTTTTGCAACTATCAATAAAAAGGCGCCATTCAGTAGATTTGTACTCTTTTAAACCCATGTCTATAAGCAGCTTCGCGATATCATTACAATACACTAATCCTTCATTTTCACTAAAAAATTGTAATAACTCTTTTTCTCGCGTTCTGTATGTTGTAATTGTTACTGTTGGTGCCAATAAATTTTTTTCTTTCAATCTTGAGGCTAACAGTTCTGATCCTTGTGTTGATAAATTGAGATCACGTGTTAAATCACTGAGTTCATTTTGAGAAAATAACTTTGGCGTAGATGTTTCACTTCCCGTTCACTTCCACTAGTAGATGGTCCCGATTTCTGTGAATTTGGTAACATTATTGTTTCTGAGGGCATGCGAATTACTTTTGAAATGTATATGGGCCGAGGGAGATTTTCACTGTGTAGAACCGGACATTTCGTAGACTGTAAGTCTGGGTATCTCCACGTTTGATTTCGATTAAAACCTTTAACATCTACTACGCAAAAGTAACAATAATCTAAATGATTCGTAGGCTCTATTCAGATCATAGAAATACCAAAGTCTAATCCAGAACGTTCACCTTTTTCCACAACCGCAAAGATTCAACACAGGACTTACAAACTTTATTAGGAACCCATGGTTTACCTAATTTGTCCATTTTGAAACCAAAATATTCAACATAAGTCTCCTTGACTGTGATATTTCTTTTTGTTTTTTGGTATATAAACACCGCAAATATAACAAAATAAATCACTACAATATTTACACTTTCTTCGTGACGAACTCATATTTTAGACTAGAAGACAAATATATAAGAATGGACATTCAGTAATTGAAACAAAATATTAATTCATGACACTTTATCCAGAATTACGTGTATATGTACTTCAATATTGTCAAATAACTGAGATCTCAGCTGTTCTGTGGAGCAAGGGGTCTGAGAGTGGGGATCAGGTGATGTTTGTATGCGCGAAAAAGTTGCGCAGAAGCCTAATCATGACTGGAAAATTAAATTTTATTTCTAACAAGCTTATAATTGTTCAAAATATAAGAAATGCAAAAATCATGAAAATACGAGCACATTGAGAACCTTCATGAATTTATTCGTAATCTGGGCACTTGAAAACATAAAAATTTGCGATGATATCCAGGGCAACAATATAAAAAATTTTTTGTAGAGCTGTGAATTATTAGTATTAATTTTCAGAAAAAGTTAATTATTACCGTCATCGGTGTCCTTTCATCAATGTGTTCATAACAGCTATCTTGGTTTGTTTATATATTCTTTGATACATGCAATTTGTCCCCCTTACATTGTTTGTATTATGGACACGGGGGGCCATACATGATGTATGACATAAATATATCATTTCATTTTTTTTCATCTTTTGCTACAGATGCCCCGGCAAACTCTGAACTTGGGATCCTGACCAAATGAAAAAGGCAATTAAACTGAGAGGATAAAGACGATGGGGTATAAAATGGCTGATAAAATATTTTGTGTACCAAGATCTACACTGAAAAGGTTAATGAAGGATTCTCAAGAATCGTGAGAGTTGCTTGTGCATAAACCTCTCCGAAGAAAACCTGCCACCTGAGCTGGAAAAAAAGTTAGTGGAATATATTTTGTTTATGGAGTCAAAATATTATGGACTGACAAGAATGGCTCATCAGTTAGCTTTAACCCAGCGTCATGGGGGTGGAAAATTGTTACACGGACGTGGGGCTGGGTCATCATTACCCAGATAAGGATTTCTGTATGTATTTGAGAAAAACGATTTATTTTTTGTAACATGCAATAATTTACTATTATAAGGATAATACAAAACCATAAACATAGTGAAAATACAAACTTTTATTAATAGGAACAATTTGGCTTTCCTTAGCAAAACTTATCTTAAAAAAAATATTAACCAGTCTTTGGTTTTCTAATAAAGCCCTTATATATCTTCTTAGATAAAATAATAAAAATAAATTAGTCAGACTCATTATTACCCATACAATTAGCACAGAAAGGCACTATATGTTGAGGGCAAATATGCTTGTTGCATCTTTCACTTACGTGTGTAGTTTTGCGATCTTTGCTTGCAGGACACACTTGACACCTCTTACGAGCATTTGTTTTTTTGCTGAGGGCTCCTCTGTAGATTCCCCTGAAAATTGGCAAATTTTTTTACGAAGTTCTCGTGGCAAACTTTGAACATTCCGGCGGACTTTCAAGTGATCACTAACAAGAGCAAGGCCTAGGTTTTTCAAATAACGGCCTCGTTTTATGTTTGACTTATTGTTTATGCGATGTATTATAAGTCCATTGATTGCCGTCATGTTTAACATGGCATAAAAGATTGTCAGCGGCCACTTCTTTGAGTTACGACACACGTCATACGAAGCGCACAACTCATCTGCAACGTCAACTCCACATTTTGTTATGTTGTAATAGGTGTTTATCTCTGGTTTTTTCTTTTCGCCAGTAGAACTATCAATACTGTCATCATGGTGAAGGCTTGACATCAGCAACACTATCTTGTTCTTTTTGGGTGTATGAGAAACAAGAGTTATTTCTATTTGGAAGGCAAATTGAGAGGTAAAAACACCTTTACGCGATTTTGTGAATTCAGGTGGTATTCGCTTCTTGTTCTTACGCAGGGTACCAACTGACGTCAATTTATGTTCACTAAGCAAATGCTGAACAAGTTCATAACTGGTGAACCAATTATCAAACGTCACGTTACGATTTGTCTTGGATATGGGCTGCACGATTCGATCTTCTATATCAAATGGCTTGTTACTTGAAGATTATGAACCATCAGGCTGCTTTCCAGGATATATTTCAAGATTTTTGATGTAAAAGTTTCGTGCATCTACTAAAGCAAATATTTTAATCCATATTTGGCAGGCTTTGATGGAATGTATTGGCGAAATTTACAGCGGCCTCGGAAAGCTATTAGCATTTCGTCAATTGTTAGACAGTCACTTGGAACATAAGATTTCTTGCAGTTTTCAACAAAGGCTTCAAACAGTTCTCTAATTGATGCTAAGTTATCAAATTGTCTCCGTTCTTCGCGAGTAGAAAGATTGTCAAACGTCAAGCAGCTTTGAACAAAATAAAAACGCTGCTTAGACATTACTAATCTATAAATGTCTACTCCAGTGCCATCAGTAGACCACAAGTCACTCAAGTTTTGTCTACCAGAGCGGTTTAAGCCAGCAAGGTAAAGAAGACCGAACAAAGCTTTCAACTCTGCCATACTACATTCTTTTATATGTGTATTTTGATAAGTTATTGCACAATGCTATTTTAGGACGAATACGTTCATTTGTATATTTTAGAATAAGTTGCTACATCTCATCAGTAAAAAATAGGTTCCAGCTCGCAAATTCCGACAAAGCAGCCTTAGCTTCCGGAGCTACCCCCGGCAACTAGTGGATTATATTTTCAGCTCAGAAAATTCTGTCGAAGAGGCTTTCGAAACCAAGCCGTACCATCTTTACTAAAATATTGCCATGTGATCTCACAATCACGAGTCGACAAACTTGTTGATGCATATTCCTCCTGGTGCAGATTTGCTTCAGACTGTACCCTACGTCTAATTGTCGCCAATGGAACCTCGTCGTCATCCGAAATCTCTTGCTCCGTATTGGTTGCTTCACTACGCTCACTCACGTGGTCATCATCCTCTCCAGATTCCTGATCAGACGGCATAACATCCGAATCCGATTCTTCAAGTACCGCCATAATACGACGTCTTTCCAGTTCTTCGCGATCCATTATTACTCGTACTACCTACCGTAAAATAAAAAAACGTCAAAACCTCAAAACAATGTAGTAACACTAATACAAAGCATCATAAACAACAATAAATCATGTAAACAGTAATTGAAATACATGGCTTAAAACAGTTACACTGAATACAGGCATGGGTCATATTTACCTTTTTCCCGTGACAACACTTGTAACTCTCAACGCGGCCCTTGCCAAACTGATTTCGCGGGATAAACGTGTAGAGGGACTCGACAACTCCAGCTACTGCGAAGAGCGGCAACGTCGCGCGCGTCGTTGTAAAATTACAAGCGAACTACAAAAGTGCTGGTAATTTGGACCCAGCCCCATGACGCCGGGTTAAGAAATAACATCGAAAATAATTTTAGAAATTAAGTAACTGGGCATGTTTGGTTGGATCACTTTTTGAAGCATCATAAGAACTCTTTATCATTACGCAGACCAATGGGGACGCTCGTGCCAAAGGTTTTAACTGCGAAGCAATCAAAGAATTGATATATTGGAAACTGAAATGAAAAATAAGAATTATCCCCCTGACAGGTTTTTAAAGTAGACGAGACTGGGTTGACAATTGTGCAATCTAAAATACCACAGATTGTAGGTAAACAAGGAAAGAAACAAATTGGAGCCTTGACTGCTGCAGAACGTGGTCACTATGTACTCTTTTTTGCTGCATGAGATATTCTGCTATGTTTTTGCCACCAATGATGATATTTCCTAGAAAAAACTTTACTGATATTTTAATGAAAGGTGCGCCACCTGGGTCGATTGGAAAATTTCATCCATCTGGTTGGATCCAATCAAATTTGTTCACAGACTGGTTTAAACATTCTATCGAAAAAACGAAACCCAGCAAGACTTTTCCCGTATTGCTTATTTTTGATGGACATTATAGTCACACTCGCAATTTAGAATTAATAGAACTGACGCGAGAAAATCACGTCACCATTATCAGTCTTTCACCTCATATGATCCATAAGCTACAGCCGTTAGATAAGACTTTTATGGGCGCGCTTAAGAGTCACTACAGTGAGGAGATTCGTAAGTTTCTTCTGCATTCTGAAAGAACGCTGGAGCCTTACGATATTGTTGAGCTTTTTTGGTCAGGCATATCTTAAGAGCACCACAGGGGAAATTGCTGTAAATGGTTTTCGTGCGATGGGCATTTACCCATTCAATCCTAGTTTCTAAAGAAGTTGATTTTCTGAAAGAAACATCAAATAATGAATAACAATCTTGCCCCCAACAAAACCCAGCTGATCACCATACAAGTCATGTTGATGATCAAGATGCGTCAGCACAAGAGCTGCAAGCTCGTTTGGTTCTGCCGAAATACATTCAGCAAATTCCCGGATATAAGATTCGAACTTCTAATCGTGGATGAAAGGCTACCCCAGTAAAAGCAATCACATCCTCGCCATACAAGAATGAATTAAGTGAATCTTTGCGCTCAGCAGAAACTCGTGGGAGTGGACGTACGGTACCGGATGTAGTCGACCTGGAACAGACAGCAGCAACAAAACCCGTCAGTTCCAGAGTGTCATTCAGTCATCATCCAGTAGAAGCTCTGAAAGTAGTCGTAGAAACAGATTCGGAGAATGACGATAGTCAATATCCAGGTAGGACCCAGGAAAGCGCAGATACGAATTGCATGTTTTGTGAAACTAGTTATTCTAACGACAGACCTGGGGAAGAGTGGATACAGTGTCAGAGTTGCCATTAGATAGATAGATAATTTATTCATGCATTATACAAAATATTAAAAGTATGTGCATATGTCAATTGGAAAATAGTTAAACAGAAATTTAACAGCAAAAAAATCACAGTGGATAAATATAATACAAAAACACAAGAATAAAAAACGCATCACGTGGTGACCTACAGACGTTTAAAATTCAATTTAAGATAATCTTCAATGTCCTACAGTGTATTTTCTAATAAAAATGTTTTTATCACAGATTTAAGCTTTTTCTTTGACACTGATCTAATAGATAATGGTAGTTTATTATATAATTTATGTGAAATGAAAAATGGACCATTCTGCGACCTACTCAGACTGGCAAAAGGTGTATATACATTATCTCTGTTACGTGTATTGTAATCATGAATATCACTGCGTAATTTCATTGCATCGAAATTGTTATGAATATAACAGAGGCATTCGAATATTAAAAGACTGGGCAATGTTAAAATTCCTAACTGTTTAAACTTTTCTCTGCAGCATTCCCTATATCCTATTTCGCTAACTATTCTCAGTCCACGTGTTTGGAGATGGGAAATTCTATGAAGTTCACTACCAACACCCCAGGCAAAGAGCCCATATTTTAAGTTGGATTCACAAAGTGCGTAGTAGGCTGTTTTAAGGACATTCAAGGATACAGTGTTCTTTAAACTCCTCAGCACAAAACTATTCTTACTTAATTTTTTAGCAAGGTAATCGATATGAACCCTCCAGGTGAGCCTCGTATCCAAATAGATGCCAAGAAACTTTGCGCTGGAAGATTCTGCATGTCTCAGACTAAATATCACCTTCTCAGTTTTCCCAGCATTCATACCTAACCTATTTCCAGAGAACCATTCCAAGGCCCCTCAACCCCGCTCTCTCAGCCAGCTCATATGGGCTCATATAGCTTGTGCAGGTCCTGAAGGCGAATATTATATCTGCGATTTTTGCCGTTAGGTTGTGATTACACTCATACATCTCAAATTGCCAAATTTTATAATACATATGTTTTTTATTTTTCTGTTTTTATTTCGTTTATTTTGTTGAAAGATATGTATATGTAAGTTAATATAGACAACTTTAACGTGTTTCTTATACTTCTTAGTCTTGTATTTTTTACCCGAGGCCTAAAAAACAAAGTAGGGGGCCATATTACCACCTTCTCCTCTAAAGATTTCTTTCAAGTATTTGAATCCATCGACATCTTTATTAATTTCCTTCACAAAGTTTATTATGAAGAGCAGACAGATGGACAAAAACAAAGTAGGGGGCCACATTACCACCTTCTCCTCTAAAGATTTCTTTCCAGTAATTAAATCCATCGCCATCTTTATTCATAGCCTTCAAAAAGTTTATTGTAAAGAGGAGACAGATGGACAAAAATAAAGTAGGGGGCCACATTACCGCCTCCTCCTCTAAAGATTTCTTTCAAGTATTTTAATCCATCGTCATCTTTCACGAAGTTTATTGTGAAGAGGAGACAGATGGACAAAAACAAAGTAGGGGGCCACATTACCACCTTCTCTTCTAGAGATTTCTTTCAAGTAATTAAATCCATCGCCATCTTTATTCATAGCCTTCACAAAGTTTACTGTGAAGAGGAGACAGATGGACAAAAACAAAGTAGGGGCCCACATTACCGCCTTCTCCTCTAAAGATTTCTTTCAAGTATTTGAATCCATCGCCATCTTTATTCATAGCCTTCACAAAGTTTATTGTGAAGAGGAGACAGATGGACAAAAACAAAGTAGGGGGCCACATTATTACCTTCTCCTCAGATTTCTTTCAAGTAATTGAATCCATCGCCATCTTCATTCATAGCCTTCAAAAAGTTTAATGTGAAGAGGAGACGGATGGACAAAAACAAAGTAGTGGGCCATATTACCGCCTTCTCCTATAAAGATTACTTTCCAGTAATTGAATCCATCGCCATCTTTATTCATAGCCTTCAAAAAGTTTATTGTGAAGAGGAGACAGATGGACAAAAACAAAGTAGGGGGCCACATTATAACCTTCTCCTCAGATTTCTTTCAAGTAATTGAATCCATCGCCATCTTCATTCATAGCCTTCACAAAGTTTATTGTGAAGGGAAGATAGATGGACAAAAACAAAGTAGGGGGCCACATTACCACCTTCTTCTCTAAAGATTTCTTTCAAGTAATTGAATCGATCGCCATCTTCATTCATAACCTTCAAAAAGTTTATTGTGAAGAGGAGACAGATGGACAAAAACAAAGAAGGGGGCCACATTACCACCTTCTCCTCTAAAGATTTCTTTCAAGTATTTGAATCCATCGCCATCTTCATTCATAGCCTCCACAAAGTTTATTGTGAAGAGGAGACAGATGGACAAAAACAAAGTATGGGGCCACATAACCGCCTCCTCCTCTAAAGATTTCTTTCAAGTATTTGAATCCATCGTCATTTTTCACGAAGTTTATTGTGAAGAGGAGACAGATGGACAAAAACAAAATAGAGGGCCACATTACCGCCTCCTCCTCTAAAGATTTCTTTCAAGTAATTGAATCCATCGCCATCTTTATTCATAGCCTTCACAAAGTTTATTGTGAAGAGGAGACAGATGGACAAAAATAAAGTAGGGGGCCACATTATTACCTTCTCCTCTAAAGATTTCTTTCAAGTAATTGAATCCATCACCATCTTCATTCATAGCCTTCACAAAGTTTATTGTGAAGAGCAGACAGATGGACAAAAACAAAGTAGGGGGCCACATTACCACCTTCTCCTCTAAAGATTTCTCTCAAGTATTTGAATCCATCCCCATCTTTATTCATAGCCTTCACAAAGTTTATTGTGAAGAGGAGACAGATGGACAAAAACAAAGTAGGGGGCCACATTACCGCCTTCTCCTCTACAGATTTCTTTCAAGTAATTGAATCCATCGCCATCTTTATTCATAGCCTTCACAAAGTTTATTGTGAAGAGGAGACAGATGGACAAAAACAAAGTAGGGGCCACATTACCGCCTTCTCCTCTGAAGATTTCTCTCAAGTATTTGAATCCATCGCCATCTTTATTCATAGCCTTCACAAAGTTTATTGTGAAGAGGAGACAAATGACCGAAAACAAAGTAGGGGGCCACATTACCACATTCTCCTCTAAAGATCTCTTTCAAGTAATTGAATCCATCGCCATCTTTATTCATAGCCTTCAAAAAGTTTATTGTGAAGAGGAGACAGATGAACAGCACATATGGGGAGCCCACTACTTGTTCTGAACTCCAACTCAAACACCAAAATATAGAAAGTGGGCTTTTTTTAACATTTTCCGAGATGGCCTGGATTATGATTTCATCAGAAATTCTCCACAAATATAACGAAGAGAAGAGGAAAGAGAAATTTCCGTTGAAACATCTTCTTCTCTACACACAGAGAACACTTCGAAAACGATTCATACTCTTATTTTAATGAATACTATTGTAAACCTTATGGTTCAGGTAAAAAATTCATTCTACATAAGATTCCCTTATTACATTTACTACCTGCATATGTAAAAGGATCTTATGGAGCTATTGAAAAGTGTTACGTGTTAGGGCTTTAGGAATATTTTCCCATATTTAGAAGAGTATTTCCATTCAACAAATGAAGATCTGCTTTGTGTTTTGAAAATCTTGTCGATCAGTAATTTGTGGTTCTAAGGGTGATCCAAAATCTTTCTGTATTTCTCAATAGAATCGATTTTGAAAAGATCCAATTTAATGTGAGGAATTAATCAATTTCCTAAGATATGAATAAATGCTGCATCATTACCTAATCATTTGTTTGAACGCCAAGTAGCTTTTCAGTATTTCCACTGAATAATTCAAACATAAGTAAGTCATCGAAATTATATTAAAAATAGAAATGTATTTTTGGTCCATCGGTTCTGGATCGGGTTTTCATTTGTCAACGGCTCTAACGAGATGCGAGCTGCACGCGGCACACCCAAGGCGTGGCTGCTTGAACAATTATCAGCGCCGCGGGGGGTAGCCGCCTCCGACAACGGTTCTTATAATCAGGGTCAGTCCCTCGTGCCCCTGTGGGTGTTCCGCACTCTGATCTCGACCTCTCATTTAGCTGAACTTGTCGACTACGAAGGATAAACTGGATGATAACGATAATTGAGAATTCCCAATTTGCGCTAAACGTTGCTACACTAGATTACAACGAATTTAGAAGCGGATGTAATTAGAAGTGTGAAATAGCTGTGGCAATCAGTGCATTTGGAAACTTTAGTGATTAGTAATAAAACAGAAGAAGTTCAGATAAATTATGTACAAAATGTACCAGGAATTAATTACACTAGTCTACAATGGTTTTGTTGCCCTAGATATGAAAATGATTTTGGGTCTATTTATGCACACAATTCGTGAAACTATCAATGATTTTGTAGGATTTGCTCTGATTTCTTTTTAAATCTTTATTTTCATTTTACATAACAAAAATCGTAAAACAAGAAACAAAATAACAGATATATTTATAATGTCAGTTATGTTTTGAGAAATTCGGATGCATCGAAGTAAATAAAGAGGAAAATAACGAAAGTATATTTCATATTTCCATAAAACGCCTTTTATGAGCTTTTCTTCTATAATTTTTTAGGGGACAATCTCTTTTCAAAGAAAAGCAGTAATCTGCCATCATGTGACAATCCCATCGACCTTGATACCTTTCTTCCATCACTTTTAGATCTTGATGAAACCGCTCTCCCTGTTCCTCACTATAATTTCCTAAATTATCCGGAAATTTATCTAGATGATTGCGGAGATAGTGTAACTTAATACTCATATTTGCTCCTAAAGTCTGAAAGTTTGTCAGCATATTTTGCACAATTTCTTCATAATTTGCTGCTTTATGGTTACCTAGGAAATTTTCGACAACCAACACAAAACTTTTCCAAGCTTTACTTTCCGGAACAGTCATAACTTTGATAAAATCTGAGTCTTTCATCAATTGCCGTATTAGAGGACCATCAAATATTCCACCTTTCAATTTTTCCATACTAAGCTTCGGAAAATTTCTGCAAATGTAATTAAAACAATTTCCGTCTTTGTTCAACGCTTTTACAAATTGCTTAAACATACCTAACTTAATATGTAATGGTGGAAGTATGATTTTGTCTCTGCTCACCAGCGGCTCCCTTATTACGTTGGCTTTACCGACAGTTAAAGAATTTCTTACAGGCCAAACATCTTGTTCCCAATGAAGTTGCTTTGCTCTACTATCCCACATACAAATAAAGCAAGAGTATTTTGTATATCCACTTTGTTGGCCAAGTAAAAAATTAACCATTTTCAAATCCACACAGATCGGCGATTGATGCTCAGAGTATTTAATTTTCTCTAAAACTAATTTTACATTTTCATATTCTTCTTTGAGTTTCGTTGAATGGGCAATTGGAATTGATGCAAATTTATTTCCATTGTGCAATAAGACGCATTGTAAACTTCTTTTGCAACTATCAATAAAAAGGCGCCATTCAGTAGATTTGTACTCTTTTAAACCCATGTCTATAAGCAGCTTCGCGATATCATTACAATACACTAATCCTTCATTTTCACTAAAAATTGTTTCTGAGGGCATGCGAATTACTTTTGAAATGTATATGGGCCGAGGAGATTTTCACTGTGTATAACCGGACATTTCGTAGACTGTAAGTCTGGGTATCTCCACGTTTGATTTCGATTAAAACCTTTAACATCTACTACGCAAAAGTAACAATCATCTAAATGATTCGTAGGCTCCATCCAGATCATAGGAATACCAAAGTCTAATCCAGAACGTTCACCTTTTTTCCACAACCGTAAAGACTCAACACAGGACTTACAAACTTTATTAGGAACCCATGGTTTACCTAATTTGTCCATTCTGAAACCAAAATATTCAACATAAGTCTCCTTGACAAAGTCTGTGATATTTCTTTTTGTTTTTTTGGTATATAAACACCGCAAATATAACAAAATAAATCACTACAATATTTACACTTTCTTCGTGACGAACTCATATTTTAGACTAGAAGACAAATATATAAGAATGGACATTCAGTAATTGAAACAAAATATTAATCCATGACACTTTATCCAGATTTACGTGTATATGTACTTCAATATTGTAAAATAACTTAAATCTCAGCTGTTCTGAGGAGCAAGGGGTCTGAGAGTGGGGATCAGGTGATGTTTGTATGCGCGAAAAAGTTGCGCAGAAGCCTAATCATGACTGGAAAATTAAATTTTATTTCTAACAAGCTTATAATTGTTCAAAATATAAGAAATGCAAAATCATGAAAATACGAGCACATTGAGAACTTTCATGAATATATTCATAATCTGGACACTTGAAAACATAAAATTTGCGATGATATCCAGGGCAACAATAAAAAATTTTTTTGTAGAGCTGTGTTATTTTAAAATCTGCTCGAAACGATAGTCAACATTTTTCGTGTTGCTAAGTTGGCACAACTCTTTTTTTATAATGATGCGGCGTTTGAACGCCATCTGTCATTTAGTTCGTTTACACTCCTCGATTTTGTCAGTTCTCACGTGTGTGTCTTGCGATTTGATTAAAATATCGAACGAAGAACTTGTTTCAAATTTACATTGCAAATGGAAATTCGTCTGCGGAATCGCTGAAAATGTTACAGATGGCTTTCGGTGGCTTTATCAAAACCACGTGCATCTGAATGGTAAAGTGCATTAAACAGCGGCTAAGATTTGCCTCGCTGTGGTTGACCATCAACATCTTCAACTGAAGTTAACATAGATAAAGTAAAGGAAATTGTGATTGAAACTTCAAGGCAAATTCAGGTACTAGACCCTCTTGTATGCGGTTCAGATATGGAGAGACGAAGCTAAAAAGAAGAAACAGCTATAACTGCTGCTATCAATACAGAGAAAGGGCCTACTTCGTGTAATTTCGGAATAATGAACTGTATCTGCGGGGACAGCACAGGTCATCGCCGGCTTTCCCCTAAAGACCTTATGATCGCCGAGAGGTGCACTTTATTCAAAGTAGGTTGGAGGTTTCAGGGGAATCGGAACACGGCGAGGAACAGGACACTTGTAGAGTGGCAGGGGCGAAAGAAGGAACAGCCGAATGGACAAGATCTCTCATCAGTAAGATTGCACCTTGGATCGAGTGTGGCCACAGAAGGGTAGAATATTTCTTCACTTAGTTCCTCACGGGCCATGGTTCCTTTGGCACCTATACCCGTAGAATCAGGTAAAATCAACCGACACGTGCCGAGTGTATCAAAAAACGATCCCGAACACGTTTATGAGAAACGCTAGCGATGGGATACAGAAAGGGTAGAGGTAATGTCTAAGCTCGGCGCTCACCCCAGAGTCGAGAACATGATCGCGAAAATGGTATCTGACAAGAAGATCTGGAACGAATTGTATGAATACATAGTGAAGATCATGAGGAGGAAGGAGCAGGAGACAGGGATTGGGAGGAAAGAAGAAGATTGGCTCCTACTATTGAACGTGGACAAATGTGTAGTGCTGCGTATATGACCGAACAATCCGTTGTATAAGAACACGATTGACAATCAACCCCTTCGCTCGGTGTCCTCACATGTCGACCTAGGTGTAACCATTACTTCAGACCTCACATGGTCGGAACATATCCTTAGTGTTTCTAAACGTGCAAACTCTTTGATTCACCACATTCGCAAATCATTCGAACACCTATCCTTCACCAGCTCAATCTCACTCTACAAAACTTATGTGCGTCCCATTTTGGAGTACGCGGGTGCGGTGTGGTGTCCGGTTCTCGTTCGAGATGAGAACGTGCTGGAAGGTGTTCAGCGCCGTGCAACGCGTATGACTTTCGGTTCCGTACGTCCATCATATGCTGACAGGTTAAGTGCAGCTGGTCTAACGACTTTCGCGCAACGTCGACGTCGCGACGTATATATATATATATATATATATATATATATATATATATATATATATATATATATATATATATATATATATATATATATATATATTGGTTTGCAATTTGGGCAGTGCCAAGGCAACACAATTCCAATGGAAGTTGGATTTTAAATGAAAGGTCTCGATTTTTAAAATAGAATGCATGCAATTTGAAAAATTTTCAAACGAAGATATAACATCAGTTATTAAACACACAAAAATTGGAAATCTCCAGGTGTTGATGGTATTCATAACTTTTGGTTCAAGAAATTCTCTTGCGTTCATGAAGAATTGGCTGAATATTTTTCATTTATAATAAAGAACCCTCAGCTACTCCTTTATTTTTCATAAAAGGAATTACTTATTTAAAACCGAAAAGTGCTAATACTATTAATCCGTCTCAATATAGACCAATTACTTGTCTTCCAACAATATATAAAAATCTAACTGCACGTATTACCCAAAAATTTATGCACATTTGAAGAATTATAATATTCTTTCCGAACAACAAAAAGGATGTAGAAAAAACACCTTGGTACTAAATAGCAACTTGTAATTGATTCTGTTGCTTTGAATCAAGCTCAAACTAAGAAGAGAAATATTCATACAGCCTTCATTGATTACCAAAAGACTTTTGATAGTTCTCCCCATTCATGGCTTCAAGAAATTTTGGAAATTTATAAAATTGATAAGACACTTCGTCTTTTTCTTGAATTTGTAATGAAAAATTGGAGAACCAATCTTCATTTAAATATTTCAAAACAATCGTTAAAATCCGAAGTAATTCCAATCAAAAGAGGTATTTTCGAGGTGATTCTTTAAGTGCTCTTTGGTTTTGTCTTTGCCTTAATCCATTATCTCATGAATTAAACGTTACTAGTTTCGGTTTCAAAATAAAGAGTCTATCAACTGAATTCAAATTAAGTCACTTAATTTATTTAGATGATATTAAATTATATGCCGGAACCAGATCTCATTTAAAAGTCTACTTGAGATTACTTTCAACTATTCCAATGATATTTATATGAAATTTGGGCTTCCAAAATGTAAAAATCTTTCTATTGAAAAGGAAAGATCACCTCTGATTAAATAAAGATTTCCAATATCGAAATCGAGCCAATGCATCAAGGAGATACATACAAATATCTTGGATTTTGTCAAGAAAGACAATTAACCATAGCAGCACTAAAGAAAATATTAGAAGTTCATATTACAAAAGACTTAGAATTATCATCAAGAGTCATTTAACTAGTAAAACCTTTTCAGAGCTATCAGCTCCTATGCTGTTCCTATTCTTACATCTTCTTTTGGAATTATTAAATGGTCTAAAACTGATCTAAATGAATTACAATGTCAAACGAGGAAAATGCTTTGTAAATATCATAAGCACCTCCCAAAGTCAGCTGTTCAGAGAGTTACACTACCTAGACATCTTGTAGGTCGTGGATTAACTGATTTGAATAATCTTCATAGTAAACAGATTTTTCATCTACGTTCCCATTTTCATGATAAACAGAGAACGTCTAAATTGCAAGATATTGTTGTTGCTTCAGATTATAATCTTACACCTCTGAACTTGACAATGCAAAAGGTAGATTTTGATATATTTGATGATAATTCTAAAAGAGAAAGTTGGATGCAGAAGGAATTACACGGAAAGCACCTAAAGAATTGAAAATGATTATATTGATGAAATCGCATCGAATAAATGGTTAGTTTCTTGAGAATTGTTTGCTGAAACAGAAGGCTTGGCAATTGCGATCCAGGATCAGGTTGTTTTCACGAGGAATTATAGAAAACACATCATCTAACAAAATATAGATGATTCTTGCCGTAGATGTTTCTGTTCTTCAGAAACAGTTTTTCATATATTATCATCTTGCTCAGTTCTTGCTTCAACAGATTATTTAGAAAAGCATAATGCCGTCGCTATTATTATTCATTTTAATCTAGGAATTAAACATGACCTAATTCCAAAAAGAAAAAAATTTTACAAATATGAACCTGAGATTATTTGTGAAAATGACAAATATAAACTTTATTTTGATAAAACAATTCTTTGCAACAGAGCTGTAAAACACAATAGACCAGATATCATTCTTACTGATAAACAGAATCAAATAACATATATAATTGATATTGCTATACCCGACACACATAATATACAAAATAAATACAATGAAAAATTTCTAAATATATGATGCTTGGCGACGAGATTAAAAAATGTGGAAAATGAAAAATGTTTATTCTACCGATTATTATTTCCACAACAGGTGTTTTTCCTAGGAATCTTCACAAAAGTATTGAGACCTTGGGTCTGAAGAAAAATTTGTCTGAACAGTTACAAAAGATAACAGTCATCAAATCTTGCAATATTCTTCGTAGGTTTCTTTCCGAAAAAATAATGAGGTATAGTCATAGGTTTTCTCTTCAGTTTATACTGCTCGGAATCTCATTTCATATTTTATTTATTTATTTATATAAATGTAATATAATTAACTGACAATTTTGTCATATTTATATTCAGAGCAGTATTCTATTCGATAGTTCACCACTTCACACAAAGGAAACTATTAATGAGTAACATTCAGTGTTACTTGACTAAGGTCCGTACCTGGATTTTTCCGGGAGAAAGCCTCTGACACTACTCGTTGGTACATTGATATCATTGTCTGATGATGCTATAGTATGTATATATTCTGGTAGATTGATATATTCTCATAACATTTAACGTTATCCTAATGTATAATTATTCCAGGATATGTTTTGATTATAATCATTGCATGGCAATGGTATTAATTACCGGGTGGTGGATTTATATTTTTTCATGAAATCAGTTTGATTGCATGAACAGATATATGGGCAACTTGTCGGGGTGAAACCCCCTATATACGAAGCACTAAGACAACTTCATGCAAATAAAGCAGAAATCGCCTCTGGAAGTGATGACCATATGTATAATACAAGACATAAGGAAGATATGGTTATTCCATTGCACAAGAAAAAGTTAACTCAGAATTCTCATGAGTACTGGGAAATCAAAATGTATAAAACGTTACCAGGCCACTTCAAGAAGGCAAATACTTTCAATAAAAAATTAAAAATTTCTTATTAGAAAATGCCTTCTACAATATAGAAGAGTACATGAACTTTTTACAATGAATGTTGTTTGTTTTTATTATATTGTCTATCTGTGATATTTTTCTGACGTACCATGTAATTTCTTTTGATGGTGATTAAATAATATTCTAAATTCTAAATTCAGGTAGCTTCAGCAGACTGTGGGAGGGGGTTTTAGTGGGTGCTAGCCCCACACTCCCCACGTCATTGCACTGCCCAACCGTGGGGGTCGTCAAATAGGGATTTCCTCCTTCCCCCCGTAGCAAAAAATAAAAATTTCATTTGACCGATCTTATTCTGTCTCCTCTGGAGTGAAGCGAATGGGATAATTCAGGTATCACAATTTACATAAAAGCAAGGTATTTTGCATCGTCTTTTATAGACCGTGTACAGGCTGTTTGAATACGGTTTTCCAAAATTGGTCCAATACCATCTTCTTGAAAAGATTCTGTCCGAGCATTACTCAACAAATCATAACTTCTTATTCAAAAGAACATACACTCTGACAAAACAGCTCTCCACCTAGAAATCTCCGTCTACAAATCTCTATCTACGAATCTCTATCTACGAATCTCTATCTACGACTCTCTACCTAGGAGTGAATTTCACAAATTAGACATGTACACCAAGATTTTCTAGGCTCTAAAGTAACAGCCAGCTATACCAGGGAATTTAAAGTAGCAAAATAACGTGGGTCTAACATTATTTAAAGACAATAATTGATAGGAGAAGTTACAGAGATTCTAAAAAGTAAACTCGTGCTAGCTTCTCAGGTAGGTCAAAGAATTAAGAGTTGAAATACATAAAAATCAAGAAAGCATCTACAAATACTATTTACAATTAAAAGAGAAGCTACATAAAAAGCAAAGAAGAATCAACGAAAAAAACTATTTACAAAAAAAATTACAGATGTTTGGCAACCATTTTGAGAAATCTATCAAGGTCATTATAAAAAAAATTGTAGGGACTGTAGAAATACGATTATAAAATCGTGAGAAAAATACAAATTCTGTAGAGCAGAATTTAAATTTTTTAATAGCTGCTATAAGGCATTGAAGCAGTTAATAGGAAAAATGTTGTGAGGAAAAATTAAAAATCAGATCAAGTGCGGCATTTTGCTTGATGAACTTTCAACTCACCCTATATTTTTGATATAGGTCACTACACAATATTGAAGATAACGATATATCTCTAATTTTCACTACAGAATTTTGATATAATTGAATTATTTCAAATACAATTAAAGAGGATTTTCAAGAACTAATTAGCTTGAAGGTCTACGGCAGAAAGAAAGTGCTGGGGAAGGTTCGGAAGACTGTAAGACATATCATCTGACAGCCGGATTATGCGCATCAGACTTATAGCCAGTGGCGTGACACAGATGGAGGGTTGACCGGAATCAGGTATTTTAATTCAAATTGTTGCGACGTGATTTTAGCAAGTTACATGAGCTCTATCGAAACGAGCCGAGCGGAGACGCGTCTAATGCGCAATTGGTTCACCAAAATCAAACGAGCGGTTTCACGAGAGATGTTGAGATCACGAGCTATCTGTCTAAGACTGGCATGATGATTTTCGAGCATCATTTGCTCGATTTTTTGGACGTTATCATCGATTGAAGAGGTCGAAGATCGTCCAGAACGAGGCAAATCTTCGTCGATCTCCCGACCGTCTTCAAAGGCTTTGTGCCACTCGTTCACTTGGGTTTTCGATAAAATAGAGTCTCCATAAGCCTTTTCCAGCATGCGAAATAATTCAACACACGGAATTTCGTTCAAAACATAAAATTTGAGACAAATTCTTTGTTAAATATTTTTTCCATTGTAAAATTCGCAGAGTACCACAGAGGTCGACTGGTTTCAACAGCTGTCGTAAACAAACTAGTAGAAAGATCGCGCTCATGTCTGGTATAATAATTAAGGATAGTTCTACCAACATACAGAAACTTAAAAATGCCCAACTCGGATAATTTAAATAAGAATTTGTGGATACTTTTTTGTGACAGTATAAATCAATACAATTACGTCTGATGTGTTAGTCAGCTTAATAAATTCAAAACATGATATTCATTCGTGAACATATAAATAAAATGTAATTAAATTAGTTGGCAGCTTATTATCGCCCAACTTTCCTATCTAATTAACTAAATACAGATGCCCAGCTTTGAAGTTAATAAACTTGATCGTCGTTACAGCCAATTTCATGTAGTTGATGTGTTCAAGCCTAAAATATCTAAATTGAGGGCTGGTGGTACCATTCCATGGCACAATAAATTACTCACGAGTTAAATGAAGTTGACAGAACTTAGTCTTGTATTTCTGTTTTTAGTATTATACTTAGAGTTCACTGATTGTCATCAGTTTACAGTAATTGAACCGAAAAGCTTTCTTTGGCACGGACTTCTTTGCATCAAGATGAATTAACATTTATTTCCAAATCAACATAATCGCAACAGGTTCAAAAAATAAAAAAATATCACCTACCAACAACACTGGACAAAAAAATTGCACTCTTCGTTTGATGAATGACTTATCACTTGTTTAATAATTCAACGTAGTTGATTCTAAATATACCCTCATTTGTTTTATGACAGCTCTTGTTTACGAGTAATAGATTTTATTGAAAAAACACTTAATTACTGTAATAATTTGTTGTTAACCCTACAGTGGACGCGTGATCTAGAGTTACACTAAAAGACACGTAGGGTCTCGCAGATCCAAAATGAATAATTTTGAAAAAAATCTATTTTCCTGAAGAACTATTACAAGAAAGAAACTCAATAAAAAGGTCTAGTAAAGAAAAATCAAATGAACATGGCATTTTTCGTATTCCTCAGTTGATCACCATGTAGAATAGTTCATTCGACGAATTTTTGTGCACATTCAAGACAAAATGGAGAAGTATGTTCGAGTTTTCCGATTTTTACAGAACGCGCACCTTACCCGTTTATTTTACACTCTCTCTGCTAATGACGTGCTGCTAAGTTTAGCTGTTATTTACTGAATCTCTCTTGGTAAAAAATTACAATGAGCTCTACTCTTCATATAATCCATTAGAACAGGGGTGCTCAAACGGTCGATCATGATCGACCAGTCGACCACGAGTGCTTTTTGAGTAGGTAACTAAACTATAAATATTTATTAAGTAATAAAATAACACTCTACTAGTGGCAAAAGGCGGCTTTATCAAAGGAACGCGCGGTACTTGTCAAAGAAATTTCAGAAATTTCGGGCGGCGCGTTTGAAGGAAACATTCGAGACTTTCGGTCACGCCGATATAAATGTTGCACCTGCAGGAATTGGAGTATTTCTGAATTGTAACTTGAAGGCACTACTACGTCGATACAAAATTTATTATTAAATAGCACAAAATGAGTGAAGCGAAGAAATCTAAAACGTATCATTTTAATAACGATTGGGAGGAAGAATTTCTCTTTTGTGAGGTGAAGGATAAGTGCATTTGTCTTATTTGTCATGCGTCAATTGCAATACCTAGGCGTGGTAACTTGGAGAGGCATCATCAAGCGGTTCATAAAAACTATGGAAAGGATTTTCCGCGACAGAGTAAATGAAGAGAATGAAAAGTACGTGATTTGATATCTTGTTTGAAAAAATAACAAACCATGTTCACAAGACCAGCCAAACAATCAAAAGCTGCTACGATCGCATCATTTAAAATATCTAATATATATTGGCGAAACACAAGAAACCATTCGAAGATGGATCGGTTGTGAAGGAAGCATTTATTGAAGCGGGTGAGACTTTATTTGGAGATTTTAAAAATAAAACAGAAATCATGTTAGCTATTAGAGAACTTCAGTCATCTCGTCTGACTGTCACAAGGCGTATTGAAGTCATGAGTCAGCATATGGCAGATCAACTAAAACATGATATCATGAAATGTACATACTTTTCGTTAAAGTTCGACGAATCTACCGATATGACAGACACTGCCCAGCTGTGTATTTTTATTCGGATGGTATTCAATGACATGTTGGCTTAGGAAGAATTTTTGACAATCATTCCTCGGAAGGGGAAGACCCGTGCCGAAGATATATACGACATTTTCTTCAATTTTGTAAAAAGCTACAGCTACCAATATATAAATTAGTGTGCAATACAATGGATGGAGCACCAGCAATGACTGGAAACAAAAACGGTTTTGTGGTATTTTGTCGAGCTAATGTAGATTTACAATAAAAATTGGGGATTCCATCCGTGCATGTATTGATCATTATATATATATATATATATATATATATATATATATATATATATATATATATATATATATATATAATATATATGATTATACTCGATGTACTTTCTCTAGAATAGTATGTGTTAAAAATTCAATATACAGAGTGATATTGCTGCCTGAAGAATGAAAATGAGGTTGTTTCAGTCCGTTCCTCGAACTTTTTAGGCAATATTTTTGTAAGCGATTAATTCCCATAATGTCATAAAAACTGTCCTACTACATTGATGATTGAGAACTTTAGATCGACGCAATCTATTTGGCAATTTCCAAAAAACACCCTGTAGAGCCACCAACAAGAATCTACAGAAGTTTTCTATACAAGATTTGAATCATTCAAACACACTCTTCTTGACGATGTCATATCAAATTATAGCAAGTTAAGTCAATATTTTGTTAATTAACCCTGCAGTGGACGCATTGGGTGTTCCAGACCCAACCGGTGCTCATTCGTGTGATCGGCTCTGCACGGATTGAAGTACGAAGCTGCCCTTCTGAGTACTTTCGAATAAAGGAGTCAGCGTATTACGACAGTCGTTTTGTGGCACTGAAGTGAAGAGCAACGATTTTATGGCCTGATTCGGTCTCCCAGACCCAACGCGTCGATTCACAGAAGTTTTTTCCTCCATATTTCCAATAGGTCGCTCAACAAATTGCCAAATTTGATCTTTATGAGAAGGAATTAGAGAGACTGATGAAATTATACGAACAAATCCCCAATGATGGCGAAAATACAAATAACCAAATTTATATGGAATCACTCGGTATTTCACATTATTGATTGTTTTTAACCATGGATCTTCGACTACTTGTGAAGAATGAAGTTTTTTGTTGTGGAAAAACTTGATAGTAGTATAAGAAATGTTGAATTATCACCACATGTTCGGGATTTTGTACTCAGTCGTCACTGAGATTTGAAACTGTGAATTTCAAAATTTAAAAACCCCTATAATAATAATTGAAAAAACCCTACGTTGGATTGTCCGATGTGCAGAGGGGTAGAATAATTGCTCTCGTTGAAAAAGAGGGTAATTTCAAAAACCTACGACCGATACGTGGAGCTACAATCTCTGCAAAATAGACCTAGAAAAAGTCGTAGGAAGATCACTTCTAAAGAACAAGATCGCTTTTCGTGCCAAATTGCAGGAAGAGACCCTAGTGCCTCGCACCTCTTACTCTAAAGGCAATTTCTGGAAGCAACAGGCATCAGTGTATCAATCGAAACGATATGTCAAAGATTTCGTTCAAGGGGTTTATACAGCAGAAGACCTTCAAGAGTTCCAGAGCCAACCAGACAACAAAAAATTGATGTATCGAGTACCTAAATTGGAATATTGAGAATTGGCGAAATGTTCTATTTTCGGATGAGACCAGAATTGGTGTTAGATCAAATAACCGCCGGATTCGGGTTTTAAGGGGTCGTGGAAGACAAGCTAGAATTCGAACAGCAAGACAAATTCCGAAATACCAAGGGGGCAGGTTTATGTTTTGGGGTGGCTTTATGCTGGGAGGCAAAACAGATTTGATTTCGTTTCCTGCGAGTGTAACGGCTAGAAATTACGTGGACCAAGTTCTGGAGCCCATAGTGACTCTGGTGAGGTGCCCACTGTGAGAATTTCACTTTTATGCAAGATAATGCTTCTCCGCATACCAGAAACATCGCGCAACATTATCTTGAAACCGAGGGAATCGCTATTTGGGACTTGCAAGCTTGCTCTCCAGACATAAATCCTATTGAACATTTATGGGATAATCTCAAAAGGAAAATCAGATCGCGCCAGGATATTCCAAGAACTTCATGACAGCTCATCCAAGCCGCCACAGAAGAGTGGCAGAATATCACCCCAGAGAAGGTCGAAAACCTAATCCAAATCATGCCTGGACAGATTCAGGCTTGTATGAGGTCAAGAGGAGTTAATACAAGCTACTGAGGTCGAGAAAAAATACCTACTCCGTGAGAAAACAATTTTCAATATTTTAACTACATGCGGAAAGAATCTCTTATTTTCTTTGATTTGTTTTTTCTTAAAATAAACCTTAATTCATTTGTTTTTCAATTGAAATACCTCGAAAAGGATCAATTCTTCGAAATTTCCAAAATTCTTGAGGTAATATTCAAAATATCTGGTGATTCCATATAAATTTGGTGGTGTGTATATATGTGGAATGTTGGTGGCACTGCGATTGATGTATCTTAAACAGAATTTTGTGATAACATTACCTATCCACTGCTTAATAAGAACTACATCTTCTTCCATTCCCCAAAGAAGTAGTATTCCCTTGGTTGGATCTGAATTGACCTCCACATTTGATATCAAATGAGATTCAATCGAACATAACTTAGCAAGTCTCTTCCTCTTCTTCTTCTTCACCGTGTAGAAGGCGTAGCGCCTATTCAGTTCCAGTTTCCCTGCAGCAGTTTTTGTGAAGTTGATTGCCAACTGTGCCGCCATCGTTTTGGTGGTCGTCCAACGGGTCTTCTTCCGTGTGGTATGTTGTTATATACGATTTTGGCTATTCTATCTGTGGTCATTCTGTTTACATGCTGGTTCTTCTTCTTTTTCTTACCCATCTTACAATATCGTCTGTTTCACATTTTTCCCTTATGTCGGTATTTCTTTGTCTGTCATTCAATGTGTAACCGATTATAGTTCTTAGCGTTTTCATTTCTGTTGTTCTCAGTATCCTCTTTGTTACCGACGTTTCCGCTCTTGTTTCTGCCCCGTATGTCATAATTGGTCGCACACATGCTTTGTAGATTCTGGATTTGCATGGTATACTGAGGTGTTTATTTCTCCAAATTGGTTGTTTAAGATGTCCCGATTCTGCAGCTCCTTTATTCACTTGTCTCCTCACTTCATCTTCAAGGTATCCTGAATGACATGACTTGGTCTATAGGGGCGTTGTCTATTGTTAACTTGCAGCGCAGAGGTTCCTTAGCTATGGTCATGCATTTTGTCTTACTTGTTGAGATTTCATTATTGAAATTTTTTGCGCGTTTGCTAAAGGCGTATAACATTCTTTGTAGGTCGTCTTCTGATTCTGCAATGAGTACGGCGTCATCGGCATAGCATAAGATGTTAATTTTGTAGGTTCCCATGCGGTATCCTAGTCCCAAGTTTTTAACGGTCTCTACAAGTTGGTCCATAACAGTATTAAATAGTAGAGGGCTAAGACTATCACCTTGGCGGATGCCCGACGTTGTTCCGAAATGCTGCGTTAGGGTGTGGTTTGTTCGTATTTGCGTTGTTGTATTAGTGTTCAGATCTTTTATGAGTCTTATATATTTTTCGGGTACCTCTTTGTTTTCCAGTGTCTTGATTACATCCTTCAGTTGGACTCTGTCGAAGGCCTTCGTTAAGTCTATGAAACAAAGATATGCTGGAGTGTTATATTCAAGAGACTTTTCTACTAATTGCCTTGTTATAAATAGTGCATCGACCGTGGACCGGTTTTTCGAAGGCCTTGTTGCTCTTCGCTGATTGGCATTGTTGACGTTATGTCATCGGCAAGAATCTTTGTAAGCAGTTTCAAAGAGGTGCTTAATAAGGTTATTCCGCGATAGTTGGCAGGATTTGTTTTGTCTCCTTTTTAAAGATAGGCACTGTTACACTTCTTTTCCATTCTTCTGGTATTTTTCCGTGTTGAATTATGATGTTAAACAGTTTTGTGTACTCTTCTCTCATGGCTTCTCCGCCATATTTGATCATCTCATTTGTTATCTTATCTTCATTTGGAGCTTTCCTATTTTTAAGTTTACTTATTGCGATAGCTACTTGCTCTTTCGTGATTGTTACCGGTTCATTTATAATGTCGTTTTCTAAGTCTTCTTCGGGGGTTCTTCTTCATATTCTGATTCGGTGTAAAGATTTTTGAAGTATTTTTCCATGTTTCGTTTGTGATTGTTTTCAGTTGTATAGTTTCATTGGTGTCCTTTTCATACCTCTTAATAATTTCCAAATTCGTTTTTGCGCTCCGTATATATCCGCTTCCATTTCAGCACTAAATCTCTGCCAGTATTCTTCTTTAATTTCCCGAACTCTGTTATTCACCCTATTTCTTATTTCTATGTATCTATTTCGGTTCTCTGGTGTCGGATGATTCTTATATTCTAGATATATTTGTTTTTTTTTCCTTTTTAATGTTTTTGACTTCAGTGGTGAACCAGGGTTTATTATTAGGTTTGCCGTTCTGTGATACCGTGCGGGTTCCCAAGGCCTCTGTGGCACCCTTGTATATGTTTTCTTTTAGTTTGAGCCATGCTATGTCGGGGTTATCTTGCTGCAATATTGGATAACGAGTTATATACTGTTTGCAACACTTTGAATAAAGTTGTTTTGGGCTCTCATTGTTGAGCGATTCTACGTTAAATTTTTCAGTTTTTACAGATGGTGTTTTCTTTTTTAATTGAGTTGTCATCTTCAGTTTCCCTAGAACGAGCTTGTGGTCTGTTCCAATGTTAGCTGATGACAAAACTCTTACATCTAAGATTTGTTGGGGTAGAAACATTCGGTTAGTGATAATGTAATCAATTATGGATTTGTTGTTTCGGTTATCGTAGAAAGTATATTTGTGCTGTTCTTTGTGAGGTAAAAAAGTGTTATTAATTCGCAACTTGTTCTGTGCACAAAATTCCGTCAACATTTCGCCGTTTCTGTTAATTACGTCTTCGTTATATTTTTGTTTTACCCCGTTTACTACTTCGTTACCTACTCTAGCGTTAAGGTCTCCTAATATGATTATCTTTTCTTTAGTTGGCATTTTATCTAGTTGTGATTGAAGACTTTCATAAAAATCTACCGCCGCTTCCTCTGGTTTGCTTATGTCAGGGCGTATACTGATAGGATATGTAGCTGACAGTCAGACGACATTGTGACTTCAGGATTCTATCGCTAACATATTCTACGTTTACCATATTTTCTTTGTATTTTTCATGTACTCTCTTCCAATTCCTGAAAATGAATTCTTGCAAAGACATCCGCCTCTGCTTTAGGCAACGATGCCGTAGTTAATTCTCTCATTGAAGAAGATTTTCGTTTTATCGGTTGTTGAGTAACCAATGTTCCCGAAAGGTACATATTTAGCTTTACTTTTATCCGTTGAATTCTTCTTTCAGTTCTTCTAATCGCTGTTTTTAATAATAAAAGGTTTTCGATAATTTTCAGTGAACCAAAGTTTTTGTGCGGATGTGGCTCACAGTGTGGAATGTAGAGGTCCATACCTGCAAAAATAACATCAGTGTCGGACTCAGTGCAGACATTGATGTCAGGATCTGAGAAACATACATCATTGAAGGTTAAAGACGTCCAGCTCCTTCCAACTGGATCGATTGTAATGCTTCCATAATATTGGAAGGTGTGGGATCTGTATTGCGTAGCTTGTTGTGGCCACAGTTGTCCGAGGTAGCGGAGAACTGTAAACGAAAATCATCTGGATCTGGAACAAAAATCGAGAGTATTGGAAATATCGGTTATATTGCTAGGAATTCTTGTCGACTCATCGACGAGTTGCATCAAGTTGCATCTGATCGCAAAGGCTTCCACCTATCTTCCTCAAGTTATATTCCTTCAGTGTTATGAGTGTTGGAGCCAGTCGATGTTGTGGACGTTGAAGTCTCTCAGACTGTAGGGTGCTGTATTTGGATCATGTTTACCTTGTTACCAAGAAATTGAACTAATCTAGGGTAATAGTAACCCACATTTTCTATCCTTTTCAGTACTTATTACAAGCCTATTCTCAATTTAACAAAAGTAGTGCTCGACCAATTTGTATTTACAGTGGAATCTCTATAACTCGAACCTCGTTAAATCGAATTCCTCAGTAAGTCGAAAAAAAATGTCATTCCCTTCCGCTGAATCCCTAAATACGCGGTATCTCGAATTATTTAGACTTTGTAACTCGAACAAAATGTTATTTCCCTACGAGGTATCTATAAGACATATTTGTACCCTATAACTCGAAATTCAAAAGGAGACTCTATAACTCGAATTTCAAAAAAAGACTGGATTAGTTCCACGAAGTCATTGCAGTAAGGAATATTCGGTGTAAGTTCGGGGTTTCTAATTCTAATCTATTGTTTATGTTATGTCTTGTACACGTGCAATGAATGACTTCCTTCAATAAACTTTCTGAGTAACACAGCTGGGTACCTGATTGTTCCTAGTCGGTCAGTACTTATTTGGCTGTTAACTAGCAACAACATGAGTGACAAAAGGAAACTAAAGACTTTAACTCTACGTGAAAAATTCGACGTTACCAATGCGTAAAAAAGTCGCATGAAGCTCATTACGGACTACCACCAAGCACTTTGTCTACAATAATTAAGAATGAAACCGAAATACTCCAAAGATACGAATCAAGCAGCAATTTGAACCTGGTTCAAACAGTGTCGGGACAAAAACATAAGTGTATCTGGGCCTATTTTACGCGAAAAAGCTGAAGAATTTTCGAAGTCACTGGGACACAGTTCTTTTCGTGCCAGCAATGGTTGATTGGTGAATTTTAAGAAGCGTCATGAACTTGTGTTTAGGAAAGTTTGCGGCGAAAGTGCAAGTGTCAATAAAGATAGTGATGAATGGATAATTGAGTTGCAGAGTTTATTGAAGGATTATGAACCAGAAGACGTCTCTAATGCCGACGAGACTGGCCTTTTTTTCTAGTGCTTACCTGACAAAACACTTATTTTTAAAATGAAAAACGTCATGGTGGTAAGCACAGTAAAGAGCGATTAACAATATTGCTAGCAACAAACATGACAGGCTCTGAAAAACTCAAACCATTAGTTATAGGAAAGGCTAAAAAGCCTCGTTGTTTTTCTGGATGTTAATCCCTACCACTAGACTATGATGCTAACAAGTAAGCATGGATGACAGCCGAAATATTCAAAGGATGACTCATTGAAGTCGACAAGAAAATGATAAAGGAGAAACGAAAAATTTTGCTTTTCATTGACAACTGTACAGCTCACAACATAATTCCGCCATTGAAAGCAGTGAAAGTTAAATTTTTTCCACCCAATACAACATCTAAGCTACAGCCCTTAGATCAAGGAATAATAAAAAACTTCAAATCCTTTTACAGAAAGGAAGTTGTTAGGAAACTGATAACTGATATGGAACAACAGTCTGCTTCACCTATTAATGTATTGCATGCAATTAGGATGACAGACAAGGCTTGGAGAAGTGGATCTGTGACCACAATATCAAATTGCTTCAAAAGCTGTGGATTTTCGATGTCACAAGAAGAAGTTTCGGAAGAACCTCTTGAACCGGACATGAGTTTAGAGGCTGATTGGAATAAACTTCAGAACACAGAAGTTCAATTTGAAGATTATGTGACATGTGATGAAGGGCTGGCTACTACTGGAACACTAACTGATGCTGAAATAATTGACATAGTTAATCAGGATATAAATGAGGATAATGTTGATGAAAATGACGTCGATCATACTGATCCCGCAGATTTTGAACCATTAATATCAAATAAAGAAGCCAGAGCAGCAATCAACACACTACGATCTTTCATTGAAAGATATGATGATATCGAAGATCGTGTATTCAGTTCATTATTTGAACTTGAAAAAATATTTGATAAGAAATCCGCAAATTGTTTAAATCAAAAAAGATAACAGATTTTTTAAATGTTTGTAAAGTTCACTTCAGTAATATGTAATTCTAATAAATACATATATACCATTACAACTTAAGTCGAATTGTTGTTTAACTTTGACTCTACAAGTCGAAAAATATACTTAGAAATCGCACCTTTCTTAGTCGAAAAACTCATCAACTTGAATTTTTTTGCATTTCCCTTGACATTCGAGTTATCGAGATTCCACTGTATCAGGAACGATTTCCAGATCATCCAGACCTTTTGTTCATCACGATCTGGAAATTGTGCCCGATAGAGTCTAAATCCTCGAGGACTATTACTGTCTGATAGAAAATGAACGTGTATCAAGTTTGTTTCCATTTAATTTTCGTCTTCCATACTTATTTATTCTCTGTAAAGAAGACTCAAAACAAAACAATAAACAGAATTATCGAGTAGCTACCCAACCTGTCATAATTTACCACAGAGCTTACTTCACGATTCATTAGAATCTTCTGTTGTATTTCGATTCTTTCTTACCCAAACTACGAAATAATGAAAGTTATCTGTACTGAAATAATGACCAGAAACTTTCTACGACAGAAAAATTCTATCACAAACTCAAATAGTATCCCATTCTACAAATTACTTCGATGAATAGGAAATGTGAGTTTCCAAAGTTTTCCGATAATTTCTTCCTTCTCAGAAAGTACTGATTATCTAAGAGGGAATTTACATATCCCATATATACTCGGAGGCAAAATTAGCGGAACACTCGAAAATTTAACCTAATTCGAAGTCCGATATTTTTCCTAATTCTCAACCGATTTAGATGATTTTTTCGGCAAGTTATAGATCAACTCTTCTGCTTTGTAGAAATTATAAGAGAAAACAAAAAAAATCTGAAAACAATTTCATACGGGGGCAAAACTAAAAGTGTTTTTTTGTCAAAAATTCGTAACACCCTGTGGAATTTCGTGGTCCGAGTTGAAACGTACAATATCATGGTCTGTAAAGACACATTTACCTACAGTAACGCCCTTCTTTTTTATGCAATTATCTCTATTTTTACAAGAGATATCCAATTTGAAGCGGAAAGTCGCAAATTTCAAGAATTTATTTTAATCTTGCGTAAGTGCATAACATCGAAGGTTAGCCAAAAAATAAAATCAAAATTAGAGAAGCGGAAATCTAACGAAATGAAAATTTTCGAAATTCACTGGCAATTTCACGTTCCGGAAGAACTCGAAGTACACTGAAAAATCGTTGATTCTGCACATTTATTTTTGAATTTTTTTGTGTGACACTCTATAATAATTATCATTCCTGTCCAAAATTGAGAGCAGGTGTGTATCCTGGCGATACACTCGAGAAATGAAATGAACATGTTGAAAAAAATGTTCATGATGACCCACAAAAAAAAACATTTGATTTTAGTAGCGAGTATGACCCCCCCGAGCTCTTATTACAGCGCGCATACGATTTCGCATACTCCCAATGATGTTGTCTATCATCTGTTGAGGTATGTTGTCCCACTCTTCGACCAAAGCCAATGTCAGCTCTTCAACGTTGCCTGGGTTCCGTTATCGAACCCTTCTTCCAAGAATGTCCCAAACATGTTCGATCGGGTTTAAATCCGGTGACTGCGACGGCCAGTCCATTCGTGTGATCCCAACTTCATTGAGATATTCTATCACTATGCGCGCAGTATGAGGGCGCGCGTTATCGTGCATAAAAAGGAAATTTTCCCCTATGTAAGGAGCAAAAGGCACAACATGGGGCTCCAAGATTTCTGTTATATACCGATGGGCATTAAGTGATCCATTGCCAATAATCTTCAGTTCTGTTCGTACTCCCAAGCATATGCCACCCCATATCATAACTGACCCTCCACCGTATTGTTCAGTTCCTGCGAAATTCGCTTGATTGTACCGTTCCCCTCGATGCCTCCATATTCTATCTCTACCATCCACGAAATTCACACAATATCGGCTCTCATCACTAAATAAAACTCGTCTCTACTGATTGATTGTCCATGCTACATGCTCCCTAGCAAACGCCAATCTTGTTACCCGATGGGCTCTATCGAGTGCTCTTGCTTGCGCGTATGATCTCAGATCAACTCCATTTAATCGTCTTCTGACTGTCCTCACACTGACGTTAATGTTATCCACTGCTTGAAAAAAGGTTACGTGCCTGAACAGCAGTAAGACGAGGATTTCTTATGGTTTGATTGACGATGAAACGGTCATGTATAGCGCGGGTTGCCCGATTTCTTCCTTGTCCTCGCCTCCTCACGTACAATCCAGTTTCCCTGTAACGTCGGTAGATTCGATGGATAACCGACGTCGAGACACCCAACATGGTACCGACTGAGCGGTAGGTGCGCCCTTCCTCGATCAATGTAACTGCCCTTGCTACTGAGGTTGGTGGTAAATCTCTCATTCTGAATGGAAAATATCGTTTCGAATCGTAAACAGTAAAAGAATCACAAAACACCGCAACCGATCGTCAAAGAATGGAAAACTCTCATTCTTTAAACAAGTGCAAATGTGGTCATATACAAAAAAACGTGTGTTGTATTTCATATTTGATAAAAAAAGGTGTGCACATGTGTAAATGAAAAGTTTTATCAATGGTCCCAGAATTCGGTTGTGTATTTTAATACCTACCGACTGTTATCTCCTATGAATTCCTAATTTTCACCAAATTAACCAAATTGTCATCAATAACTAATGCAATTCGAACATAAAAATCGCAAACGACAATTTCGACACGCCTGAGTGATAATAAGAAAATTCCAAATTGATAGACGAATTTTAATGACAATTTCTTGATTCAATGGAATTTCTCCAAAATGGTGATTTTCCACTTGAAATTAAATATATTTTGCAAAAATAGAGATAAACGCATGAAACAAGAAGGGCGTTACTGTAGGAAGATGTGTCTTGACAGACCATGATGACGTTTCAACTCGGACCACGAAATTCCACAGGGTGTAACGAATTTTTGACAAAAAAACACTTTTAGTTTTGCCCCCGTATAAAATTGTTTTCAAATTTTTTTTGTTTTCTCTTATAATTTCTACAAAGCAGAAGAGTTGATCTATAACTTGCCGAACAAATCATCTAAATCGGTTGAGAATTAGGAAAAATATCGAACTTCGAATTTGGTTAAATTTTCGAGTGTTCCGCTAATTTTGCCTCCGAGTGTAACATCAGCTTATGTTCTCCCTCGTTTGAAGAGATAAAAATCGGAACGAGCATATCTAAGCAGACATTGTCTTTGAGATCCAAATCCAGATGCTCATAAATTTGTTTCTATTTAACGCGAGTGTTCAACCGTGGTTTCGAGAGAATGTAGACTAATATAATATATTAGCGGGGTAGTTAGCAGCAAGGAATAAGCACATTTGCCATATGTACGCCATGAAGCAATTCCGACTTTCACGCCTGGAGTCCCATCACTTTGAAACGCCGCATGTGCTTGTCCAACCGAAAAACTGACTAATTTTAATGACGATCGTAAATCTAAAACATTCAACATTCTAACCAAATCTACAATTTGTACTCATTCATTTACTCATCCGTCTTTCTATATATAATCGACTCGGTTATGTTCACATGAAAATCAGAGGAATTCTTTGACGAAGAAGACTGTTTTCGTCCAAGATTCATAGGTAATTTTAACCGTCTATGCTGATTAAGGGTGTTGAAATGATTGTTGTAATTGGAAATTGAAAGACGTGTAAATTTACAATTAACGCAATTTAAAGAAAGATTAAATTAATGTTACCGCCCCCAGGTTTGGAAGTGGCATGTGTTCAAAGTTTGCGTGCAAGGATAATCTAGTCTTCATGCTCATCTATATTCGTCAATAACTGACGTAAATTATAACTCATGGAGCTAAACATGTCATTTCAAGTAACATATGGATGGTGGAAACTTCATAGGTTTAATGCCTATCAATTTTTCATATGTGAAAGTGAAACTTCTTCGCCAACAAATCGATATCGATAAGTGAACGACAATTGTTAGTAAAATTGAAGAATGGATCACTATTAGACACATTTCGTTATATGAGAGAGAAGTAAGAAATGAGATAAAGAGAAAAAAATAATTTCCAGCGCCACAGTATATGTATTTACGGAAAAATATAATTTAGATATACACATATACCGGGTGGTTCACCACATTCGCAACGGAAGATGAGGCATATTTCACGGCCGTTTTTGAAAATTTTTTGACGTGACATCGTCTTATTAATGGAGCTGGCTGCACGCATGAAAAAACATGACTCATGCGGCGTTACCTCGCTTTGAGGCGTTCTATTTAAGGCTTGAAGTGCAAGCGAGAGCGCGGAACGAGCACAAGAGGCACAATCGGCCTCCGCGTTCGGCAGTGTTCGACATCTGTCTCTCTCCTACTTGAGTGAGCGATGCGTCCGCGTGGACAGCTGCTATACAATAATACATTCACATGTTTTCATCAGGTATGAAGTGCAGTTTGAAGTCAATTGCTTATCTCGACGATAATTGCTGCGATAAAGTTCATGATTCTTTCGATATTCAATATATGTTCAGTGATATATTGTTCATGCATTCATAATTAAAACAAATAGCATTGTTCCTCTAGTGCAGCGATTGTAGGCCATGCTATAATTGACAAAACCATAACAATAAGTTAACAGAACTATTTCACGATAAGTAAAAATCAATTGTTTTAGTATTCGATCGAAATACTATCGAGCGTAGCTATGATTTCAAATATTAAAACATAAAACCATTGTCCTATTCTCAACAGAATAACACAAACTGTAAGAAGTTAAATATCACACATGTTTAAAAGTTGTAAAACAAATGCTCAAAGCACATTCATACTTTCAAAAACTATATACATTGAACACAATTGTATGATTTTCATAAGGCGTATTGAAGTCATGAGTCAGGACATGGCAGATAAACTAAAACATATCATGAAATGTACATACTTTTCTTTACAGTTCGACGAAACCACCAATATGACAGACACTGCCCAACTGTGTATTTTTATCCAGATGGTATTTAATGACATGTTGCCTAAGGAAGAATCTTTAACAATCATTCCTCTGAAGGGGAAGACCCGTGGCGAATATATATATGACGTTTTCTTCAATACAACAAGCTACCAATATATAAATTAGTCTGCATTACAACCGAAAAGTATGTTGAGGACATTCGCTTCAACATCCAAAGTTACTCCTTAGTTAAGTTTAACACCAAATGTAACTTTTTTGTTTTGTAACAACCAATAAACTCGCAATTTTGAATATTTATGAGTTTTTTATTGATATTAGAAGAAAGAACCTAACTAAACCTAACCCAAACCTTGACTAAAATAATGTATATTGTGCGGAAAGTTAATATCTATATATTCTACGGTACACCCTACCTAGGTAGATAGGGTGTATCGTGTATGTACGACAACCCTGCATCACACATACTTGCAGCCTCTCAGAGTCGATCGTAAGTAGTCTAAAAATATAGAGGTAGATAGCCAGCAGTTCAAGATTGAGCACCCCTGATGTACAAGATATGTATTTTATTCCATCTATGATAACACCACAGAATCGCTTTCGTATGTTGAAAGTTGTGATTTCATGAACCATGAGGATCAAATTTATGAAGCTGAATATCTATATATACATACGAGTGGATTACAACTGTCGTCGTTTCTAGCTTCTCGATTCTCCACAAATTCCGGTTTCACCATTCTCCTTCTTCCAAATTCCTTGACCGCATAACTTCCTCAATTTACATTTTCCATGTTTTAGGTGGACGTCCTCTCTTCCTTCGTACTGCTGGAGTTCAATTACAGATCTTTTTTGGCCATCTTGTTTCTTCCAACCTCTGTAAGTAACCGTACCTTTTTAGCTGTTTGCTCTTCACAGTTTCCAAGATATTTCCTTCAACTCATTATCTCTTTAATCCTTTCAACTCTAAAGTGTTCCAATCTTGATACTCCACTGTTTCGTCTCCAAAAGTCCATCTCTAAACCTTTCAGTCTGTTTTTTTTTCTTTGTGTGAGCTCCCACGTTTCTGCCCCATAGGTTGTGATAGTTTCAAATATTGTGTCGTAGATGAGATGTTTAGTTCTTTTTGTTAATTTTTGTTTCACAGCATTGAATTTAATTGACGAATCATCCTCTTTCCTTGAGCTATCTTGTTAGAGACTCGGCTTGAACTTTTTCCATTTGTCGCAAGTGTAACGCCCAGGTATTTGAAGAATAAGAGTGAATAAGAGTCACTGTGCTTTATCGTTTGGCCAGATCCTATTTCCAAGTCGCTCTTATTATCAGAGCATACTGTCATGTATTCCGTTCTCCTTGTATTCAGCACCGAACCAAATTCTTCGAAATACTCCTTCAAAGTCCGAAGCATATAGCTATTATCATCCCTGACACCAGCAATCACCACCTAGTCGTCAGCAAAAAGGCGTGTACAGAGGAAGTCGACAGGAATTGGTAGCCCCATACCAAAACATCTACTTTTCCACACTCTCAGTGTTTTGTCAGGATATATTTTAAATATTAGTGGGGCTAGAGAGCAACCTTGTCGAAGCCCTTTTGACACATCAAATTCTTCTGAGAGCTTTCCTTCCATTATAATCCTACCTGTACAGTCACTATAAAGATTTTTTGTAGCTTGTATGTAGGTCTGGCTGATACCGCTCTGTTTCATCGTGTATCATAACTTATTTAATAGATCTACAAATATTAAATGTGCCACTCTACTCCTCACTACTCTTTTCCCTATAAGAATCTTCAAAGTAAAAATACCGTCAGTACAAGAGCGACCAACTCTGAAGCCATTCTGCTCCTCAGATTCCTCGAATTCGACCTCTACTCTACATTTCAGAATCCTGCCATATAATCTTGCAAAAGAACTCATCACACTTATAACTCTATAATTAGAGCAAATACGTTTGTCTCCTTTTTTATATATGGGTGTAATGATGGCCTTTCCACACTCTTCAGGCAGTTTTTGACCTTTTAGGCACTTATTGTAAAGTACCACAATCCATTCGATGAGAGCATCGGGTGCTGCCTTGACGAGTTCGATGTTCAAGTTGCCTAGACCAGAAGATTTGCCATTTTTCATAAATTTCGCAGCCTCTTTCACCTCCATAGATGAAATATTCTCAATCTCTTGGGTCTCTTCGGTACTTCGGAAATTTTGCTCTTGTTGAAATTGAGGTCGGTCTTCGGTTAGAAGACCTTTATAGTATTTTAACCAATCTTTCATTCCAATGAGGCTGATGTTCCTGGTATCACCGTTATTCGTGCGTAAACCTTTGATGATTTTCCAGGCTTCATTCGCTCTGGTAATACCTATACTATTATTCATTTCTTCGCAGGTTTCATCCCTGTATTCGTTTTGTGATCTTTAAATTGCATCCGCTGTATCTAGTCTTTCTTTTTGGTAGTTCTTTATATCTTCTTGTGTTTTTGTTGAAAGCCATCTATGGTAAGCTATTTTCTTCTTTTGTATTTGTTCTTCTAGATTTTCTGTCCACCATGGAGGGATATGTGTCTTGGCGTTTGAATGTGATTTTTCTTCCAATGCTTCATATGCTGCTTCGTGAATTTTTCTTTTGAGCGACTCGTATATTTCTTCCATGCCTGCCAAAATTGGTACAAGAACCGGGTCGAGTCATTCTGCAAGCTATCGATGTTCCATGATTTCATTTGTTGTCGCTGAACATCTTGTTCGTCTTGTTGTATTTTTCTTTCAGGTGTTGCAGCACACCAGCAGGTGGTGATCCTATTCACATTCAGCTCCTCTCATAGCTCTAACGTCGTTCACTTTCAGCTTTGTATTTTGTTTTACAATAACATAGTCGATAATGCTCCTGAGGTTACGAGTCAACTGAATCCATGTATACTTATGAATGTAGAAACCATCCATTCATTATTCTGAGGTCATTCCGATGACATAATTCGGTGAGCCTTTGACCATTGTCATTCAGTATATCCTCTCCAAATTTTCCTACCATTGTGTCGTCCTCCAGCCGACCAGTTCTTCCATTAAGATCTCCCAAGAAGATAATTTCTTTCCTCTGACGAATACTGTCTAGTATTTTCAAAAGATCGTCAAAGAATTCGTTCTTTTTAATAACCGGTGAGTTATTCGTGGAGCCGTATGCAGCTATGATCACCAAGGAGTGTTTTCTTATATCAAGCTCAACCATTAGTATTCTTCCATTATATTACTCCCAGGTTTTTATATTCCGTTTGTATTTCTTCTTCATCGCTATTGAGACACGACCTTGTGCTCTGTATTCTTTTGGGACACCACTGGAAATATGAATGTATCCATCTTTCTCCTCCATTCCTTTCCCTTTCTTTTTGGTTTCAGTCAAAGCAATTATGCCAATGTCGCATTTTGCTATCTCATTGAAAACTTCATTTACTTTGGTAGATATACCTTGAATATTTCATATTGCCAATCTCATAGTCCTTTTCTTAGCAATTTTTCGTCTTTGGGGTTTACCGTCCGGCTTTTCTGTATCGAGAACTTTTGCTGTGAGTTTTTTTTTCAAAGGAGTACAGGTTCATCGCTCCAACCCCCATACTTGGAGGACCAGGAATTTTTTTCAGGGTTATCTTCCCCTAGACCAGTTGTCTTTCTGGACTCTAGAGATCGATGCTCCCAATATATCTCCTAATTTAAAAAGAGTGCTGTTTTCACTAATCTGTCTTAGAATGGCTCCAGGAATCACCACTCAATATAGAGCTTGGGGAACAAGCTGTATAGAAGCAGTGTATTTGTAATTTTTCATTCTGTATTACGCAATTCAAATTATCCATCTCTATTGTGTAGTTTTCATAGCCTATTTAGAATATCAATACTCAAATCTAGCACCAGATTCAAATCGGTGGAAATAAATAATCAACATTTGAATGATTAGCAAACTATGCGATATGCAGAATTAACAACAACGTTGTCGTGCCAAATCAGAGCAGTAATTTCGGAAGGATCAAATGCTTAATTTGTAAAGTGGTAAATATGCTAACGAAGCGTCAAACGGATTGTCGACAAGGGTGACTCGCAGAACAACGTAATGGAGTTCGCGGTATCCTAAGTGATTTTCGGTGTACTCATCAGCCATGCATTGTCGCCCCAATTAAGCACTCTTTAAACCTCCCATTTTATATTTAAACAGGATCCCATTATAGCCACGATTTTGCGAATTCCGACCGCACACCATTTAATTTCATAAATTTGTATCCCTTGGAGATAATGCAATTTTGTCGAGGGGATGATGGAATATTTCATGCTGTCCGTTTTGTTCCTGCCAGTGGGAGGAATAATTTTCATCTGTATTTCGTTAGTTTTGTAATTATTGATTTGACTTTTCACATAACACATTTTGTCAAAAAAGTACCAGGAATTGGTCGATTAAACATAAAATATTTGACGAAGATGAAGTAAAATATGTTTTATACTTTCCATAATTTTATTTGTATTACAAATTGGAGACTACCTTCTCCAACCCAGCAGTGAAAGTGCTGCAATTTGCAGATGATATTTGCATATACTGCTCAAACAAAGACCTGACTGCAGTTCAACAGATCTTAGATACTGCGATCAGAGAATTCAACCAATTCCTGAACACAAATAGTCACGAGATGTCACCTTCTAAGTCAGCAGTTTGCACATTCACTAGGAAACGCACCCAACTACCAGATAACTTGAATTTTGGAGAATTGTCACTTCCTCATAAAACTTCCGTGAAATTTTTGGAAATAACGTTGGATCGCAAGTTAAGTTGGAAAAATCTAATTTTGAACACTCTTAACCGTGCAGAAAAGAACATTCAATTACTGAGATTCATCTGTCATAACAAATGGGGAGCCGGCCAACTCATCGCCCTTAATTTTTATCGATCATTCGTAAGATCAGTTATTGACTATAGTTGTATCTTCTACGGATCAGCAGCAGACACTTGGCTTCAAAAGTTGGATACTCTACAACACAAGGCGCTGAAGATCTGTTTCGGCTATCTCAGAAGCACACCTAATAATATTGTACTCGCAGAATCAAACGAAATGCCTCGCAAACAACGCAGAGATTTGCTGACCCTCAAATTTCTCTCGAAAAAACACTCCTTTTCTTCTCCACTTATGATGAAGATCAAAATATTGGACTATCAAAAAAGATCCACTCTTGATAGCGAATTACGACCTATTCATGGAATATAAGGAAAGGATCACCACATTGGACAAACTAGTCATGTACAAAATGGATTTCTTCAAATTACGAGATGTAGAAAATATTCATGTTCCCATCTACGGAGAAATGATGGCAAATGTCGATTTTCACCGACTGATAGACTCACGCTTCAGAAATTTTCATCACCTGTACACGGACGCCTCCAAACAAGATAATAACGTCGGTTGTGCTATTTTCGACCCCTTACACACCTCTCATTCACTGTTTCGACTCGGCAATAACTCCTCAATTTTCTCGGCAGAACTTCTAGCTCTTTGTAGAGCATTAGATTACATTCTATCGAACATCGATACATTTTCCTCACAAAATTTCCTGATAATATCAGTTAGCCTGAGCAGCCTGATGAGCTTGAAGAAATTGAAATATAACACAAACTTCAGTCTGACTCATGAAGATATTTTAGAAGCTTTGTCCTGGCTATCTGCATCAGGCTGTACAATGGCTCTGGGCTAAGGCCCATTCAGGAATAGTGGGCAATGAAAATGTTGATTCCTTGTCATCTCGACCCCATCCACCTTCCTTCCGCCATGTACAACGATTTTTCCCTCTTTAAACACCTCACAACTTCAAGATGGAAAGAAACCTTCAAATCTAACCTAAGCGGACAGTTCTATAAATCAATTCAACCCTCCCCGCCACATTTCTACTGGTTCGATAACATATTTGATGAAGTAGACAAGTCTGATCCCATTAGGAATTTTAAACGAGATTTTATTCGTACTATCTCTAGAATGAGAAGTGGTCACGCTCTCTTTCCGTAATATCTTCGCAGAATGAAATTGAAAGCTAACCCTCTTTGCTCATGTGGGGAAATAGGAACTTTAAACCACCTTCTGTTTCAATGTAATAACAATGTTCGAAATATTCAATTGCTATGCTTAACCTTGAGTAAAATTACCAAACTCCATCAACCATATCAGGCTGAACAGATTCTAGCACTCAACAACCCCAAAGTTTACTGGGAAATATACACATTTTTAAAGAAATCTCATATTAACTTATGAACAAGCACGGGTCGGGTGGCTGTTCGGTCTGAGCTCTCAGATGCCCAGGACGAGAGGCTGTGTGTGTATTTAAAAACTTAACAGTACAAGTTTCACCATTAAATGTATCGTATAAACAATTATCCTTCTGGACTTATGTCTAACGACAGTCCAAACCCGGAGGATCGGGATGGATATGCGCAGATAACTTCCGTGCCTGCCTCGATCTTCCTTCAAATTAAAAAAAATTTCACAAACACTACCGGTTTCGAGCATCAAGTAATTTTCAAGTGGTCAACTACAGGAAATGAACTTACTTATATAGATACTACCCTAATGTCATAGTCAGTAGTGGAGTGGTATTCATGTCTAGCTGGCTATTAAGGGTGATTTCACTTGGGTTTTTACAAAGTTTATTAATTTCCAAACATTCCATTAAATTCATTTTCTTTCCTTTGTCTCAATTATGAAGAATCTCGATAACATCTAATGTTATTGAATGTTTTGTGGTTTTATATTGTAAGATTTCCTAGTTCTTGAAATTATTGGTGGGTTCAAATTACACACTTACGTTACAAAAACTCTAACCAATTGATTTACACGTAAACTGAACAATTATAACTAATTTATATAACATAAAGATAAAGATGAAGATCCTCCTGCTATTCCTCATATCGGATCTCATATGCCTGATATTGTTTTCAGGCAGAAGACAGTCAGGAAAATACTGCTTAAGTTTGACACTGATAAGGCAGCTGGCCCAACGGAATACCTTCTATCGTGTTAAAATTATGTGGTTGGGAATTGACACCTATTCTCTGTGGACTTTTCACTATGTCCTATAATAAAGGCATGTCCCCTTCAAACTGCAAAACTTCCAGAATCCAACCAATTCCTAAAAAGGGGAAAAAACTATCCCTACCAACTATAGGCCAATATCCCTTTTACCTGTGATTTCCAAAATGATGGAAAAAGCCATCAATATCAAGCTTATCAAATATTCAGAATCTGTTGGTATCGTTAATGATCGTTAATATGGTTTCAGGCGCCAGAGGTCCACAGGAGATCTATTTGCCTCACATGTGGAAGAGATCTCTAGAGAAATTTGGGGAGTCTTTGTCTCTGGCTTTCGATATTTCGAAAGCTTTCGTCTGGGTTTGGCATGGGAGTCTGCTAGGCAAGCTGTCCTCATAAGGCTTATCCCAACACCTATGCCAATGGATTTCAAGCTTTCTTTCAGATAGATCTCTCAGTGTGGTCTTGGATGGAGTTACATCTGACACACTTGCCATTAATGCTGGTGTGCCTCAGGACTCGATTCTAGGACCAACCTTGTTTCTACTTCGTATAAACGACTTGCTTACTGTTACAGGTTGTAAAATCCACAGTTTTGCGGACGACGGTACACTCCACGCATCCTTCTGATCGATAAAACCTCTATCATCCCAAGTTACAGACGATATACGTCTGCAACAGTGTTCTAAATCAATAGTGACTTGAAGGCAATTCTCGATTGGGGCTTTGCGAACCTGGTGGAGTTTAATGCTATCAAAACTCAAGCTTGTTTATTTTCTAAGAAGGTTAACAATACTGTTCCAGATATAGTAATGAACAACGAGAGTATCTCACTCACGTCCTCCATAACAATGCTTGGTGTAACCATCGGAGACAGTTTGTCATGGCACGACCATGTTGTGAACACTGCTAACTCAGCATATAAAAAACTGGGTTTTCTGTATCGTGCCAGAAGATAATTCATTCCTACTCAACTCCTAACTCTTTATGAGTCTCAAATTCATCTGGTTTTAGAGTATGGATCCCACGTGTGGGGTTCTGCCTCTAAACACACCTTGAAACTCCTGGATTCGATACAGAAGAGGGCGATTCAGTTGATCGGTGACTGTGCTCTTACAGATCCCATCCCTCCACTGGAACATCGCAGGAAAGTGGGTCAGGTTTTCACAGGTATTTTCATGGAAGATGTTCTGAGGAGATTTCTACGCTTGCTCCTCCGCTCGTTTCTGTTTCAACGCCAACTCGCCAAACTAATACCAACCATCCTTACGTGGTTGAATTTAAGACACCTAGAACGTCTTCATACCAGAAGGCCTTTTTCCACAGAACAGCGCAACTTTGGAACACTCTCATTTCCCCATGACTACAATTTGCTAGTCTTCAAGCGAAATATTAACCGTCTCGACGACACCTTACTCGCGGTGTCGCCGAGACATCATAGGATTCAGTTTCCTTACGCGAGTATTTCTAATATAAAAAAAAATCGATGCGGCTTAATTTATTTCTCACACTTTGCCCACTTCTTCGCGCCCTTCATTCAAACCTGCGCTTCCCGATCTCTTTTTATATACAAGCACGATGGTTCGAGAATCTTCCGTTTTCCACCAGATCTTCGTTCAAGAGCCTTCTCTGAACAGTAACCTGGTTTCTCAGTATTTCGGCGCGCTAGTCTTTCCCGAATTCTCTGGAAAGTGCGTGGCAATTCGGCATTCCGCCGGGCGGTGACAGGGTCGGCTTCAGGGGCCATTGGATATCGTTACATTGTCCCCCTCTTAAAACTGTTCTGTCCCAGAACATGCTAAGTTCATGGTTACTTTGACGGAATCGGCATTTATTTCCAACTTTACATCTCCTTTGCCGATGGAGATAACATTCAACTGTCTTCTCTCCTTGTCTCGAAGGTTTAGGATTGAAACAGCACACGAGAACTTCAATTTTGATGTCTAGGACGATGACTTCGATCATGTTCCGTACTGTTCTCCAATCTAATTGGTCCAACCCACAACCAAGTTCAGTATGTCGAGTTTCTCGTCACCCTGCTCTTTCAAGTGTAATTAGGTTGACCATAAATCATCATAACAGGGTTTCTGGTGTGAATATTCTTTAGTCACCAAGTACTACTTGGTTCTTCCTTCAACATTTAGTTTCAAGGTCTTGCCTACTGTAGACAGTTGCTGCCTTAATTCAAAAGGTCTTCCATATTCAGCCTTGAAAACTCTCGCGATACCCTTATCCATTCGAAGATCTTGAGTGACACAATGTGCAATGGCGTATTCCTTGTGTACTTAGAAAAGATCTTGTTGTATTTCTATGGTACTATACTTAGCCATGAAACGATCGTAGTACCTAGCTTCATTCACTTGATGATTTTTCGACTTTTCTGTGATAAAACGTGTCTCCTCGTTATTTTTGTTTGCCCCTGCGAAAAGAGCCAATCGATGAAAATGGAATACTCTAGGCTTCCCCCTCGGCAACTTCCTTATGTGATACTTGATGTCGTTGATCCTCCTATGACTTCATAAGGACCTTCCCAATGTCGCTGTAGTTTTGGAGACAAGCCACGTTTTCTCTGTGGGTTATAAAGCCATACGAGATCTCCTACAGAAAATCTGCGTTCAGAAGCTTTGAGGACATAGTGGTTTTTCATTCTGTCACTGGCAATCAGCATGTGCTGTCTGACCTTATTATGGATATAATCCATTCTTCGCTCTAGATCAGTAACATAATCTTCTCCAGGCTTACACCCGAATTCCAGATCACATGGCAACCTCATTTCACGACCTAACATAATCCGAGCTGGCGTTTCTCCTGTAGACTATTGCACTGAAGATCAGTAGGCCATTACAAAAAGGTGCAGGTAATGGTCCCAATCTCGCTGATGATCCGAGATTGAAGATGAAGCGCTGTTGTTCTGGTCTTTCTGATGCCTAGTTTTTCGCACGTTTCTTGAAACAGCTTCGATTCAAAATTTCCCCCTTGATCGCAATGTAACTATGAGGAAACACCAAAACGGCTGAAGAACTCCTTCACCAAGATATCAGCGACAGTTGCCGCTTCCTGATTTGGCATAGCATTAAGTCTCAACCCACATGGTAAAATAATCCATGGCAACTACTATATATTCTGGAAAGGGTCCCGCTATATTTAGAGCAACACGTTTTATCGAACTTACAACATTGTACTGTTTCATTGGGGCCTTACCTTTTTCATAAGGTCCTTTTACCGAAGCGCAAGTCTTAAACTTGCTGCTATACTCTCGGACATCTGCCTTCGACCTGACCCAATAAAATCTAGCTCGGCCTTTCTCGAGGGTCTTCTTGATATCGAAATGTCTTCCTGAATGAAACTTCATTATGTAACTTCTTCGAACTACCTTCAATCTGCTTCTTGGCACAACTAAAGCCGCTCATCATCTCCAGATTCGTTTTCCAAGCGTCGTTTCAGCAGACCATATTCCATTAACAGTGTTTCCCATTGCGCCCAATAAGCCTGGAGACAACTTCCCATTTCGGTCCATTACCTCTTTTCCATTGCAGAACTACACTCAATTCAAGGTCTGTTTCTTGTTTCTGTCTTAGTTCTGCTGGCAACCGATTCTCATCAACAGTTGTCCTCATTAGGCTTATCTTTTCGTCCAACCAAGAGCAGTGACTGCAGTTTACTGGACAGGGCCTTCGCGATAGGGCATCTGCGTTCCTGTAGTTAGTTTCTGATCGATGCCCCTTACGAGACTCTTTGCATTGCCTTCTTATATGACCAGTGTTATCGCAGTTTCAGCATCTGGTTTCTTTCTTTTTCCTTTGATGCAGAAGAATCACCTGTTTTATAGTTTCTTTCTCGTATGTGATGTTTCTTATAGCACGGATACCTCCTCTATTCGATGCCTGTTTTGAAGCTTCAAACTCAAGTGCTTTGGCCAGAATATCATCAATTGAGTTCCACAATCTCTTATGCCATCTACGAACATCTGAATAGCTAATTGCTCAAAGAAGGTATCAGGAGCAGTAGGGTAGGCTAATCCTACTAATTTCGCTATATCAGCCTCAAAGTCTTGTAAGCTCTCTGTAGATTTCTGGCTTTGATGCTTGATTTGAGCGTGGTATACTTGTAATAAATGAGTATCCTCGTACCTCATTTATAACTTAGATGCTAACGTGTCGTAGCATACCTGCTGGCTTGCTGGTAGAATCTGCAAAATATTCAGTGCTTCTCCACGTAGAGCTACAATCGAAGACGTTGAATTTTCCTGCTCATTCCATCCATTGGCTGTGGCTGTCGCCTCAAAGTGTTTCTGGTACGTCGACCAAGAAATTTTCCCGTCGAAAGAAGGAGGTTTTGTTTTCATTTTTTGAGGTTCAACATCATGTTCCACTTTCGATAATATTGGCTTGTCATTCATTTTCAGTCTATATGATTGATCCTACCTTTCAAGCTTTGCTTCCTTTTCATCTAGATGTTCGAATAAGCCACTCAATTTTCATTGATCTTTTCCTCTATTTCTTCCTCTATTCTATCTCTCATTTTCTTCAGATTTTCCTTAACCAAATTCAAATTTCCTTCCATTAAATGCCTAACCTTGTTCAAATTTTCCTCCATCTTTTCTTTAACCTTGTTCAGATTTTCATCCATTCTTCCTTTTACCTCATTCAAATCTGCTTTCAGGTTGGTCGAATTTTCATCTAATTTATTTGAATTTTCAGCTTTTCTGTCTTCTGGAAATGATTTTATAAGTTGAAAAAAGGTCCCTGCGCTCCCATTTTGGCAGTATAGTGTTTTGCAATGACATTCCCACAGTGATGACGGAGTTGACGTTCGAATATATAAAATCTGACTGGTGGTTGTTCAAAGGGTAGTTTAAAAGCTGTACTGTTACGAAATGGTAATAAATACCCTTTCGTAGAGACTGAAAATTAAAGAATCATATGAAAATATGAAACCACTGCTAGAACATATAAATATAACCAATATTCCTGGAAAATATGTGGAGATTTGAAAGTAATTGCTATTGTGCTAGATCTACAGCTTGGATACACGAAATTTTGTTGTTTCTTTTGTGAGTGGGATAGTCGAGACAAAAAAAATAAGTATGTTAAAAAGGAGTGGCCTAAGCGAGACGCTCTTATACCAGGTAAACGAAATGTTCCTCACACTCCTTTAATAAATCCTGAAGGTGTTTTGCTACCTCCATTGAACCTACTGGCTGATGAATAGTTTGAAAAAAACATAATCCGATCGAAAAATCCGCATGGTTTTCCAAATATTGTTTGTGATTTTCTTGGAAACCACAGGGCCGAAAACTATGAAGAGTTAGTCAACAACCTCTTAGCAGCTGACAAGGACATGGGATGTAATATATCTCTCAAGATTCACTTTTTACACTCGCATTTGGATTGTTTTGCTCAAATTTTGGGAGCCGTTGGTGACGAATACGGTATGCGGTTCCATCAGGACATATCCAACATGAAAAAAATGTACCAAGGAAAGTGTAGTCCAAAAATGTTAGCCAACTACTGCTGGACAATCAAAAGGGATGTACCTAACGCTAAATATTCTCGAAAATCCTGAATAAAGAGTAAATATAAGTTATTTTTTCTTCATTTGATACTTGATAGTATTGATGATTTATTTATTTTATGGAAATTCATTTTTAAAGTAAAACGAACTGAGACACTTTTGTCACTTTTCCACAATTTATTCAATAATCACGACCGGTTTCGACCCTACGGTCATTTTCAAGTGAATAACAATATAATACATGGGTAGGCAAGTACAAGTACAGAATGAAATTTATTCTAAATATTGAGTAGTGGGGATCCATTATGCTCTAATTGGCTGTTGAGGGTAGTAAATTGTGGATTTGTACATAGTTTGTTAATCTCCAAACTTTCCAACAAATTCATCTCTCTCCCTTTGTTACATTTATGAAGGATTTTAAGATTGTTCAATGATATCGAGTGGTAAGTTGATTTTATGTGTTCAAATATTGGCGAATTTTTATCTGAGGAAATATGTTCCTTGAACCTAGCTTCAAAACTTCTCCCTGTTTGTCCGACATAGGCTACCTGACATTCATTGCATTTGATTTGATAAATTCCTGATTGCTTGAATTTATCGGTCTTTTGTTTGGCATTGAATAATAATCTGCTTAAGTTGGGGCCGCTTGAGAATGAAGTAGTTATGCTCAATTTAGAAAAGTAGTTACTGATTTTGTTAGAGAGTTCGCCAGTGTATCTGAGACTAGTGTATCTTTTTTCCGGGGTTTCTACGATGCTATATAGTAATTGGGAGGTAATACGTTGTTCTTTGCGTTTAATGATTGTATTTAGAAAATGTTGTGGTATGTTGTTATTTGAGGCAATTTTTCTGATTATATTAAGTTCAGTTTGAAAATTTTCTTTCGAAAGGGGAACAGAGTAAGCTCTATGAATCATGGAGATATACGCAGCTAGTTTGTGACTTAAATGACTGAACGAGCCCATTGGAATCGATGCATCTGTGAATGTTTCCTTTCTGTGAATTTTATAAGTGAGTTGATTATTTGAATTTGTAATGTAATGGTTAAGTCGAGGAAATTAATTGAGTTATTATTTTCTAATTCAGAAGTGAAGCTGATGCGGCAATGTATTTTATTCAGGAATTTTAAAATTGCTGAATTTGTCTGTTTGTCTCTCGAATTTTCAAGCACAATACACTATCTCTAATTCTGTAGATCTCATACATAAACTTTCAAATCTCACAATCTCCCAAGATATTAAGTTAGTCTCTTTCGATGTCAAATATATAATAATAATAATAATAATAATATATATACCAAAAACAATCAAAGGTGAAGATTCGTTCAGAATACAGTCAGCGTCTGAAGTCTGTGCTGAAATCGATGTTGAACTCGGGAATTTAGTCAAGGCAATTAACACCTACGCCATTCCAGTGTTACTTTACTCATTTGGAATAATCAGATGGACTAAGACAGAACTGGATGATATTCAAAGGCAGACCCGAACGATGCTAACAAAGTACTACAACCATCATCCAAAATCGTCTGTGATACGAACAACTTTGAAGCGGAAAGAAGGAGGACGCGGATTGATAGATGTAGTCAATTTACACACCGAACAGATAAAAATTTCAGAGAATTCTTCTCAGAAAAGCTCTCACTTCTGACCTACATAGAGCGGTATCGTTGGCTGATAAGGGATATACACCTCTAAATCTTGCTACCAGAGATGACCTGCTGAATCTACCATTCCTATCAGATACTGAGAAACAAGAGCAATGGTCAAGAAAGGAATTGCATGGACGACATCACCATGAGATTAATCAACCACACATCCACAAAGAAGCCTCCAACAAATGGTTGATGAAAGGAGAATTATTCGCGGAAACAGAGGATTCCTTATGGCCATCCAAGACCAAGTGATCGCTACAAACAACTACAAAAATTTATTATGAAGGACGGAACATTACAAACAGATAGGTGCAGAAAATGCCATATAAGATCGGAGACTATACAGCATATTACGTCCGGATGTGAACAACTGGCCAATACAGACTATCTTCACAGGCATAATCAAGTGTGCAACATTATCCATCAGAAACTTGCACACAAGTACGGACTTCTGAATACATTCCAGCCATATTACAAGTATCAACCGGCGCCCGTATTGGAAAATGACTCTATCAGATTATACTACGATAGGCCTATTATCACTGACAGAATGGTGACGAATAATAGGCCGGACATAGTGGTGTATGATAAGAGAGCCAAAACAGCAATGCTGGTGGATGTCGCCATACCGAATAATAACAACGTGCTGAATAAGTTCCAGGAGAAAAAGTCCAAATACACAGACCTTGCTATTGAGATCAAGCAGATGTGGCACCTCGAGAAAATAGATATTGTTCCTGTCATCGTATCCTCCACTGGGTTAATACCCAAAACTTTGCATGATAGCCTTAAGAAATTAGAATTGCATAAGAATACCTATATAGAAATGCAAAAAGCTGTAATTCTTAATACATGTAGGATAGTTAGGAAATTTATGTCAAGTATATTGTAATCGAGCCTATTCCCTTTGATTGCTTAATCTGGGAAAGGTAAATTATATCCAGCTAACAGCTGAGATAGTGCATAAGTCCACGATAATAAATATATATCTTTATTGCATATGATTACAACCTATTGTTCAAACACTCTCCGTCTCAATTTAATTCTGGTTTAAAAATCAACATCGAATTTTCCACACAATAAAGATCCAATAGGTACTCACAAAGGTTTATATAGCTGTGGTGAGTTTTTGGCTTTTTACTATTTCGAATCAAAGTAATGTACTCACAAAATATCTGTATGCACATGAATACTGTACACAATACTTACACACTATCAGAAACAGAAGGGCAAACAAAACAACAATAATAATAATAATAATAATAATAACAATGTGCTGAATAAGTTCCAGGAAAAAAGTCCAAATACACAGACCTTGCTATTGAGATCAAGCAGATGTGGCACCTCGAGAAAATAGATATTGTTCCTGTCATCGTATCCTCCACTGAGTTAATACCCAAAACTTTGCATGATAGCCTTAAGAAATTAGAATTGCATAAGAATACCTATGTAGAAATGCAAAAAGCTGTTATTCTTAATACATGTAGAATAGTTAGGAAATTTATGTCAAGTATATTGTAATCGAGCCTATTCCCTTTATTGCTGAATCTGGGAAAGGTAAATTATATCCAGCTAACAGCTGAGATAGTGCATAAGTCCACGATAATAAATAATAATAATATGGGCGGGCACATGGGAGAGTTGAAGGAGGTCATATATTCCATTCAAATTTCATTTATTTATGTTTATGTTTTTATGAATGTTATGATTTGAGTTGTGATCTATGCATTATTTTTCAAATCAATTAAACTAGTGATATAATCTTTATTCGTATTATTTATCCATCTCTTTAAACTTGTTTTGAATTGTTTGATATTTTTGTAATTCTTAGATTCAAAGACAGTCTGTTGAACATTCTGGGACCAATGAAGGAGTAGCTCTTCTGACTAATTGTCTTATTTTTGGAAAAACAAGTGAAAATTTACTATATCGAGTATTGGAGTCGTGTGCGATCAGTTCCTGACACTCCATATTCTTCCTTAAGTGATTTAAACTGGCCGAGCAAAACAGCTGTCTGCTGTCCCATACACCAGATATTTCATAAAACATCTTAGATGGAAAAGTGATGTCTTTTTGATATATAATTTTCAATATCCATTTTTGTTGAATATCCAACTTATTCAAGACATTTTTATAGGCACCACCCCATGCAATTATTCCGTAACGCATTTGCGACTCAACAAGCGCCGAATAAACAATTTTTAGGCAATCTACGTCAATAACCCCTGAAAGATGTTGGAATCTGGTTACTAGTCCCCTAAGTCTTACCATCAGTCTACTTACATGCGCATCCCAATTTAAATGAGAATCGATAATTACTCCAAGGTACTCGCATTGATATGTACCCGAACATTCCAACGAATGAGTGTCTTCCCCTAGTTACAGATAACTTATCCGAGTCTAACACACCGCCATATATCACTAATGAATTTAGCAATCTTCTTCAAATATGCCGATCTCAAAGTTACTTTCAATTTCAATCTAAATTCTTTAAACAGAAATCTAACCTCTTAGCCCTCTACTAGCTAAAATTTTCATGAATAATTTAGAGAAAACTCAATATTAAACACAGATTTCGCTAAAACACATTACTTTCTGGTTCAGATATGTAGATGATATTTTAGTTGGATTTCGTGATTCAAACAGACAAATTCAGCAATTTTAAATTTCCTGAATAAAATACATTGCCGCATTAGCTTCACTTCTGAATTAGAAAATAATAACTCAATTAATTTCCTCGACTTAACCTTAACTTACAAATTCAAATAATCAACTCACTTATAAAATTTACAGAAAGGAAACATTCACAGACGCATCGGTTCCAATGGACTCGTTCAGTAATTTAAGTCACAAACTAGCTGCATATAACTAAATGATTCATAGAGCTTACTCTGTTCCCCTTTCGACAGAAAATTCTCAAACTCAACTTAATATCATCAGAAAAATTGCCTAAAATAACAACATACCACAACAATTTCTAAATACAATCATTAAACGTAAAGAACAACGTATTACTTCTCTATTACTATATAGCATCGTAGAAACCCCGGAAAAAAGATACACTAGTCTCAGATACATCGGCGAACTCTCTAACAAAATCAGTAACTACTTTTCCAAATTGAACATAACTACTTCATTCTCAAGCGGCCTCAACTTAAGCAGATTATTATTCAATGCCAAACAATAGAACGATAAATTCAAGCAATCAGGAATTTATCAAATCAAATGCAATGAATGTCAGGTAGCCTATGTCGGACAAACAGGGAGAAGTTCTGAAGCTAGATTAAAGGAACATATTTCCTCAGATAAAAATTCGCCAATATTTGAACACATAAAAATCAACTAACAACTCGATATCATTGAACAATCTTAAAATCCTTCATAAATGTAACAAAAGGAGAGAGATGAATTTGTTGGAAAGTTTGGAGATTAACAAACTATGTAAAAACCCACAATTTACTACCCTAAACAGCCAACTAGAGCATAATGGATCCCCACTACTCAATATTTAGGATAAATTTCATTCTGTACTTGTACTTGCCTACTCATGTATTATATTGTTATTCACTTGAAAATGACCGTAGGGTCGAAACCGATCGTGATTATTGAATAAATTGTGGAAAAGTGACAAAAGTGTATCATTTCGTTTTACTTTCATTTGAAACATTTTTTTACCGTTTTGACTTAAGAAAAGATTAATTGCTGTTGCAAAAAAACTGCAGATTAGTCACAGACTTGTTGTAGATACAAAATAACCCATTCAATTCCATTCGACTTTCATTAAGGTCATTTTTGTCTATCAGTGTTATCACTCCCAGTAAAAGATCGAATTGAAGCAAAGTGATTCTTGTACTAAATCACTCAAATCACATAAAGGGAAAACTGAAAATTTTGCAAATTTCTCATTAAGAGTTGAACATAGTTCATGTTATATCCAAGATCCAGGCTAAACTCCAGAAGTGAAATACCACTTAAAACGTAATGAAAAATATCACAAGCAACCTATAAATTATCCAACAAGCTCAGCCGAGATCGGTGAGCATCCCATAAATTCAATTTTTGCGGAAGATCGCCCTCTTAGATCAGAATTAACCGAATCGAAATCTCTTTATATTAAATATACGTGCAGCGTTGGTCAGTAGAGGAGGCGGACGGAGGTCAAAGTTTTTACGAGGGCACATGTTTTTGTCACATAATAGATAGTATATTCCAAATGGGCGGCGATATCCCATTTGTCAAATACATTTGTTGACTTTTCCTATGAATTATAGCATCTTATTCTTTTCTTATCCGTTGCTTGGACGTTATAGTCGGGAACTATTGGTTATTTATGTCATATATTAATGTACACCAAGGAAGTTCTCGAGAAGTCTTATTGAAGAGCCAGATCCTATTATTTCTATTTCATTCAACGAAGCAATATACAGGACGAATCGAATTGACGAAGTCGTAGTTCAGAGCTTTGCTCCTCAAATTGAGTATATTTATATAAACACCTCAAAAAAGTATAGGGAACACTTACCGATATCTTCAAAATATGAATTTGATGATTCGAATTTATAGAAATCTTTTGGTTTTGTTAGGATGTATTGTATATAATGTATTCTCAAGAAAACAAAATAATATTTGACTTCTCCAAAGCACCTTTTATAAAAAAATTGAAATTTGAAAATGACGAAATTTGGTAAAACACAAAAAAATCCTGAACTAATATTTTCGAAACGATATGGTAGTACTTATATTTATCAGTACTCAGAAGGTCCACCTCTGTTATTAATGACACTTTGGCATCGTCGCGGCATGCTCAATATTAAATTGTCTATTACATTTTGGCATTCCAAGCCCCCTGAACTGCTAATCGAAGCTCCTGTTCATGATTGAAGACGTTTTGCGCAGGAGATTTCTTTTCAGGGTGTCCCACACATGCTCGATGGGATTCAGATCTGGGGAGCAGGATGGCCACGGAAGAAGATCGATATCATTCTCTTCAAGAACGTTCAAGACAACTCTTGCACGATGAGGAGGGGCATTATCTTGTTGGGAGAGTGGATTTTGACCCAATGTTTGGAGATACGGTACCACTACAGGTAAAACTATCTCATTTGCGTAAGTGTTTCCCGTGAGGTTGTTCTGTATGAAAACAAGGTCAGTTGTTCCACCAAATCATCACTGATCCGCCTCCCTGTCTAACAACTCGAGCATGCTGGAGACGGTTTTGCTTTCCAGGTTCCTTCCATATTCGAATTCTTCCCGAATCGGGATAATAAATAAATCTAGATTAATCACTGAAGAGAACTGTGGCCCACCTCTCTTAATCTCAGTTTACGTGTTCTTGGCACCAAGCTAAACGAGCAGCGCGATTTCCATGGGTCAGTTGTGGAACTCTTAAAGGTCGTCTGGAGTGAAGTTGACCTTCGTGCAGTCGATTTCTCACAGTTTGGTCGGAAATTTGTACATTATGAACTCGTGATAGCTCTTGAGCTAATTGAGATGCTGTGGTAGTACGATCTCTTCTGGCTTGTAAAACCAAAAATCGGTCTTGGGCGACTATAGTAATCCTGAAACGACCTGTATGGCGTTCTTCTACGCTACCTGTTTCATTGAAACGCGACCATAAACGGTTTATGACACTTGAGCTACTTCCCAGAACCCTGGATACTTCCCGTTGTGAGCTCCCAGCTTGGAGCATGCCAACGGCTCGTAACATCTCTTCTCTAGTCAAATGTCGTCTTTCCATGGTCGAATCACAAATCTTGAATCTTTTATTTGTGCTTATAACAGAAACAAAGTGCCAACTAACTGATTTCAAACACTGAATACATGAAATGATTATAAAGCAGCGTCGCATCTGCTGCATTTTTAGTTTTCTATAAAAGAAAACTGAAATCTTTTGCGGTGCTCTACATAATTTGGTGAGATATTGATGCAGGTGTTCATTTAAAAAAAAAATCATTCATATTGATCGTTATGGATACGATATATCGATATTCAGAAGTGTTCACTAGACTTTTTTGAGGTGTTTAGTTAATTGATTTTCCCATTATTACGTGATTAGACTATGTATTATACTATCATAAGAGGTTTACTGAAAATCAGGATTGCAATTTCGGTCTCTTGACCATCTTCAGCCGATTATTACAAGAACTGAACTAAAGTTGAAAATACATACATAAACAGGTAGATTCAAAATTGATATGGGTGCAAATAATATGTAAGGTTAGATTATCATAGAAGCAGTTATTCTGAAGTCTAGAAAATTGAGAAAATAGATTTTTTTGCATATTTTCATAGCTTAGACTTTCAAAAATAAGCTCCTAAAAGGATTTTCTCAAAATTCGAATTATTTTGGGAGATACAGCGGATTTTGTGACGCGGACGAGCGGAGTGATCACACAACGAACGGCAGATGTTTTCCAGATATTCTTTTATATCCGACTTGAGCTCGTTATGTACCCTTTCAAATTTTTATATGTACCTGGAAGAAGCGAGGATTCACTTCAGTTTTTGGCGTTACAACACTAGTTAGTAAATACAATAAAAAAGTTGTCGATATTGTCGTAAAATCTAGCTATTGCTAAGACATCTGTGGAAAGCTAAAAAGAACTCTGATCCTCAAGCTTATCAAGATTGGTATGAGGAACATGAAGTTTTATGCACCATCAGTCACAGGGGAAGTGCTGGAAAAATGGAGGTAGATTCTGTGGTTGAAATGTTCAATAGATCGGCCGAGAAACACGGTGTAAAATATTTCAAATATATTGGAGATGGAGACTTCAAGACATTCAAAGTTATTCTTGATATGGACCCGTATGATAATAATCCAGTTGTAGTGAAAAAACAGTGTGTTGAGCATGTCCAAGAATGTATGGGTGCCAGGTTCTTCTCTTCTTTCTTGTGCTGTGTCTGGTCCCTTACGTTATCAATCATTCTGCAAAGGAATTCCGATCCTCCGCTTTTGTGAAGAGTTGTTCCGCCCGTCATATTCCCGTCCAATCTCGGATGTTCTTGAGCCAGGATATCTAGTTTCTGCTGACTCCTCTACGACCCTCTATCTTTCCTTTCATTATCAGCTGAAGTAGTTTGTACTTAGATCCACGTACTAATTGTCCAAGATAGCTAATTTTCCTACATTTGATATTTGTTAACAGCTCACGGTCACATCCTGCTCTTCTAAGGACTTCTGTGTTAGTTTTTCTAATTATCCTGAGCATTCTTCTATGAGCCCACATTTCAAAAGCCTCCAATTTATTCAATGTATTGTCCTTTAGAATCAAAGCTTCTATTCTATATAACAGTACCGACCAGACATAGCATCTAAGCATTCGTTGTCTTAGTTTAAGATTCAAATTAGTTCTTATTTTAATAAAGTTGGTACGAGCTATGTCAATTCTGCACTTTATTTCTATGTCTGGATTTACCTTTCCTGCTATATAAGCTCCCAGATATTTAAACAAATGAACGAAGTGACAAGTACATTAATTTTAGGCACCTGTCAGGTGAGCGTAGCCAGTTCAGCTACTTGATTCAAATATTTCAAAGCATTCTCTGATAGTTCTTGCAAAATCATCAAAATTCAATATATTCCCAAATTATTTCGGAACTATAAGAGATGGGTATAGTACATGCTGATACAATTCCATCTGAAATTTGACGCTTCATCTGATGGCGATATAAAAATTGACACGTGCCATTTGAAAAAATTGAGTTATTACTGTTTGAAAAAGGCCAAATTGAAAAAATCATACAAAACAACGCAATAAACATTTGACATGAGTGGATTGCTTGAAAAATTCCTTGATCCTTCTTCTATCCACCCAAGCAAAAATTGTGTCTGTAGTGCAAAAGATCTACGAGATACAATTTTTTTAAATGTTCCTCAAAAATCGAGTTTATAACAAAAATAATTAAATTTGTCAAAAGTTTTGACAGATAGGTGCCAACAACTTGGGTATTTTATGCCTTGCTCAAATGTCGGTTCTAGATGTATAAGAAAAAGGGTAGATTGCCATTTGAAATAACAAAGTGATGACCCACTTCCGGTATAACCGGAAATGGTATCACTTCGAAAATATTTTACTTCAATTGGAAATCGCTAGTTATGACCGCGTATAAAATTTCAGCTTGATATTGTAATATATATATATATATATATATGGGGTTTCACCCCGACGAGTTGCCCATATATCTGTTCATGCAATCAAACTGATTTCATGAAAAATATAAATCCACCACCCGGTAATTAATACCATTGCCAGGCAATGATGATAATCAAAACATATACTGGAATAATTATATATAAGGATAACGTTAAATGTTATGAGAATATATCAATCTACCAGAATATATACATACTATAGCATCATCAGACAATGATATCAATGTACCAACGAGTAGTGTCAGAGGCTTTCTTCCCGGAAAATCCAGTGTACGGACCTTAGTCAAGTAACACTGAATGTTACTCATTAATAGTTTCCTTTGTGTGAAGTGGTGAACGATCGAATATAATACTGCACTGAATATAAATATGACAAAATTGTCAGTTAATTATATTACATTTATATAAACAAATAAATAAAATATGAAATGAGATTCTGAGCAGTATAAACTAAAGAGAAAACCTATGACTCTACCTCATTATTTTTTCGGAAAGAAACCTACGAAGAATACTACAAGATTTGATGACTGTTATCTTTTGTAACTGTTCAAACAAATTTTCTTCAGACCCAAAATCTCAATACTTTTGTGAAGATTTCTAGGAATAACACCTGTTGTGGAAATAATAATCGGTATAATAAATATTTTTTCATTTTCCACATTTTTTAATCTCGTCGCCAAGCATCATATATTTAGAAATTTTTTCATTATATTTATTTTGTATATTATGTGTGTCAGGTATAGCAATATCAATTATATATGTTACATGATTCTGTTTATCATTAAGAATGATATCTGGTCTATTGTGTTTTACAGCTCTGTTGCAAAGAATTGTTTTATCAAAATAAAGTTTATATTTGTCATTTTCACAAATAATCTCAGGTTCATATTTGTGAAATTTTTTCTTTTGGGAATAAGGTCATGTTTGATTCCTAGATTGAAATGAATAATATTAGCGACGACATTATGTCTTTCTAAATAATCTGTATTTTAGCACTACTTTGATCTTCAAGCTCATTGAGGAAAACCAAATATTTTGATTATGTTTGTCACAACGAAGTCTTTTATATTTTAGTGAAAATTCTGAGTTGTCTTACTCAATTATGGATATTTATCAAGTAATGTTGATTTATTCTACTCTTTCATAAAGTTTTCGATGGTTCACATTTGAAATAAGAAAGTCTTATGTCATATCTTGAGAATTTCTCATATAAAAGTTTTTTATCAGTATTCTATTCTGTTGAAAAAGTGTCTAGACAAAACTTCTCTGTTCGAAAAATATTTATGAATGAAAGATTTGAAACACTTATAATTATATTCACTTTTGCGTCCCGGATCATTCATAAAGTTTCTACTCAACTTCTCTACACATGAGTGAAAATACCAAAATGAACCAATTTGGAACATCCTGTATATCTGAACATTAATTCTCAAGGGAAGTAGAAATCAAAAAAAATCTGAAATCCAGAAAAACCATTTATTTTCACCCCAAAACCATCGATTAACTTGTAACCCGATACAACACCCACTTTGGCATACCGCAATAATACAATCCGTGAAATTGCTTTCCTTTCGGCTTTGAATTCCCATGCGGTACGCGGGAACAGTGGCGCGGTACAGCATCTGCATAACAACGAGACGCCGAAATGTGTCAAACGCGCCGCTTCCGCTGCCGCTGCGGCGACGTCATGAGTCGTGTCAACAGGGAATTGTCAGATTGTTGCACGACTCAGACAACCCGTACTCTCATTGTTTTATTGCTCTTCGTTTTCATTGTGATTGTGAACATTTCACGATCATATCCTTCTGCGGTGTAACTCATGTTCGTACGGGATAAAGGACCCCGAAAACAGTGGCGTGGATCTTCCGGAAGATTAATTTAAAATACTCATATCACTGAAGAATCTAAGGATTAACAATAAGTCTCATTTTATCGAACACTTTTCAATATCCATCAATATAGCATCAGATTGTGTTCATATATTCAGTTTATCTTTTATCTTTTTTTTTGAATTGTGGAGGCCGTTACTTGATGTAGATCCATGATATAAATGAGATAAAAAACAACACAAGGTTTAACTTTAATCTATACTTTATTTGAAAAAATTCGACGACGTTTCGCTGACACAGCAGCTTTATCAAAATGATAAACAGAATGAAGAGTATGGTATTATAAACAAATCCTAATCTAACCTAACCTTTATCAGTAGAAGATTATAATCCGGATATGATAGATCTAATCATTCGTAAAAACTGTATCAGAAAGCAATAAATGAAGTATATCCTATTCATAAAGACTATAAAATATTCAACAGTTTAACATTCTGCGGTTCTGCAAGTACAAATATTAAATCCTTTCTCGTCAAACAAAATCTTAATATAACTTTCAAAACTTCTAATAACTTATTAAACATTAACATATTAAAAATAATAAATCTCGTGTTGAAAACTCAAGTAAAACAGGAATCTATAAACTCAATTGCGGTTCTTGTGATAAAATTTATATCGGTAGGACCTATAGGAGTTTTGGCATAAGAACATCTAAACATAAACGTAGCTTCGATAAAAATAAATCTGATTCAAATTATTCAAACCACTTAATAAAAGAAAACCATTCATTCAATAAAAACTTTGACATATTACATATAAAATCAAAAAGTTTGAAATTAGATCTACTAGAAGCATTAGAAATAAATAGATACAAACATTCGGACAAGCTTTTGAATGAGCAGGTAGATGTAAATTATTCACCCCTACTTAACTTGTTTAATTAGTTTTTATTACCTTCCATACTAACTGTACAATGGCTCGGTGTGGATTTTCCTGTTATTCATCCAACTTGTTCTACGATTTGTTTATAATACCATACTCTTCAATCTGTTTGTCATTCTTGATAAAGCTGCTGTGTCAGCGAAACGTCGTCGAATTTTTTCAAATAAAGTGTAGATTAAAGTTAAACCTTGTGTTTTTATCTCATTTATATCTTTTATCTCTTCAGTGATTCTTGCTAAGTGGCATTCGTTGTACGGTTTGTTCTGAATTCAAATTGATAGTCCGGTTTTGTTTTTATTCTTCTGCAAAGTTATTGAGTTTTGTGAATAGCCCTTTCTCTTTTGTCTTGCTCATAGCTGGTAGAATGCTGATTAGTCAGTAGCAGCTTGCTTCGTTTGTTGGTTCAAAGCTTGCGCATTATATTGCTTCTACTATTTTAGGTAGCATTCGGTCTTTAGTATTTTTCTTCTCATTTCTGTCATTTCTTCGATTGCTACCTCTGGCAGTTTTTCGACTGCGTAGTTTCTGATGCTGCAAATTCCAGGTGCTTTCTTTGTGTTAAGATTTGCTTCTTCCATCTCATTCTTTGATATGTCTTCTATCTCTTCTTCATCTACGTTACTGTCCTTTGTTCTTTAGTGATTCTGCAAAATAGCTGTACCTTTTTTCATTCTGTAAAGTTTACCATCGCTCAAAAATCTACAGTTGATTAGGAAAGATCTAAGCCTCGAGCTGCGAGACGAGCTCTCAAACCAAATTTCCTGAGACTTTGTAGTGATTCAAGACGAAGGTTACACCACATGAGTTGGCACCTGGGAAGAATTGAGGGGTCTGTTTACTCGCTTCTTGAAGAGGGCCAAATTGTAGGATGTTGAGAAGGGGTTGGACGAAAGCGAGTTCCATAGCTCACCGGCCCTGTAAAAGTAAGAATTCTTATAGAGAGAGGTTCGAGGATTAAATGTATGCGGTACATTAAATGTACCGCAATATGATGAGAACTCCTTGCCAGCCTAGTGTTGAAGCAAAACATAAGTTTTCCCGGAACAAGGTCTTTCAGCTCCTCGGAGCATCTTCCGTGGAAGTATCTGTCGAACAGAAATATGTGAGCAACTTGTTTTCTGAGAGCCAGCGGTTGGAGATCGCGGGTGATCTCGGGGTGGTCAATGAGGCGCACAGCATGTTTTTGCACACTATCCAACATCCGCAACGAATTTTTGGGCGCAGATCCCCATACATGGAACGATATTCTAAAGCAGGTCGAATCTGTGCCTTATATAGAAGCAACTGCTGGCATGACGTGAAGTATCGCTTAGCTCTGAAAAGAAGACTAAGTTTAGCTGATGCCGACTTAGCTATTGCTGATACATGTTCATGCCAGCAAAACCCGGAGTTGACTATTATTCCGAGAAGGTTAATCGAATCTTTGGATGCAATGTGTTGGCCTTGCATCATTAGAGGAGGTTCTCCAGCGAGGACTTTTCTAGAAAACGTAGTTGCTTGCGTCTTGCTCTCGTTGAAGCCCACCAGGTTCAACTGACCCCACTCAGATGTCCTCTGTAAGTCAGAGTTTAAGTTATTAATTCGTTGACATCTCTGAGATTCCGCAGTTGTAATCGCCCGCAGACTACTGAAAGACGAAACCAGGGTACAATCGTCTGCAAAACCGAAGATCTCGTTCTCTGTAGATGACAGAAGATCGTTTATCAGTAACAGAAACAATGTTGGCGAAAGAATGGATCCCTGAGGTAGTCCTGCTTGCAACTGGAAACAATCAGATGTTATACCGTCGACCACAACTTGTATTGATCTTTTTGAAAGAAAGCTACTTATCCAACCACGCAATTTTTCGGGAAGCCCATATGCAGCAAGTTTATTCAACAAGGCTGCATGCCAAACCCTATCGAAGGCTTTAGAGATGTCGAGGGCTATTGCTCTAGATTCCCCATGCTTTTCCATCGCTGATGTACAAACATGAGTGACGTAGGCGAACAGATCTCCTGTCGATCTTTGCCTGCGAAAACCTTACTGACGGTCGTTCATAATTCCCTGCAACTCAAGATATTTGATGAGTTCATCATTAATGACTCTGTCCATCACTTTGAACATAATGGGAATAAGAACATGGCGGTGGTTTTAGGGTAAGAACTTCTTTCCTTTCTTTGGGATTGGTTGAATTCTCGCTATTTTCTAGCTGGTCGGAAAATTCTGGCTTTCATAAGAAATCTGGAACAAACGGTTAAGAATAGGTGCCAGTTCGGGAGTAAACTTTCTCAGGACGATTGGCGGAATTTCGTCTAGACCAACTGCCTTCTTGCAGTTCAGCTGCTCGAGAACCCATCTCACAATGTGGACTCTGAACTTCATTTCTGCCATGGAAGAATTTGAAGGTGGAATGTTTGGTGGTATTGCGTTAGATGAATCTAGCACAGAGTTCTTTGAGAACAAGAGAGCAAACAGATCGGTTTTCTCTTTCGGAGATGATGCTATACTTCCGTCTTCTCTAACAAGAGGCGGAAACACAGATTTGCAGAAATTGGCACTGACAGTCTTGGCCATAGACCAGAATTGTCTAGTCTCGCTTGCCCATTCAAGGAGTTTATTAGTGACCCCTTCGATGAAATTGGCCTTTGCTCCTACAGTTGTCAGGTTGTATACGTTCCGTATTTGTACGAAGGTACAGAAGGTAACAGATTCAGTGCACACATTGATGTCAGGATGTGAAAGGCTAAATCACTAAATAGGAAGCACGAAAAGAATTTACGCAGCATCTCAAGTTGCCTTGCGGTGCTGAGACCTTCATTCCAAATCATCTTGATCTGAAATCAAAAAAAGATCTTAGGTGTACGCGAAGTTGGTTAGGTGATCTGGTATTCTTGTCGGTTCGTCGACTAGCTGCGTAAGATTATGGCTGATTGCGAAAGTATCAGCCTGTCTTCACGCTTCATCTGTTCTATTGGAGTGTCGGAGCCACTTGGTGTTGTGAACGTTGAAGTCACCCAGTACAATGATCTCAGCTGCCGGATGTGTCTGAATCAAATCCACTTTATCGCCTAGATACGGAAACAGTCTAGGGAAGTAAATATCGTTTAGCGAGCGATATAGACTGCATAAGAACAGTGTTTTATTCTGCAAACAGATTTTAAACCACGCAAGGTCGAAAGCGTCATCCTCCATCCTGTCCTTTCTTCGGCATGCAACATCCGATCTATCGAAAACACAGAGCCCTCCTTTAAACCTAAATCTCGTATGTAACTCATACCCATTAAAACGTAATTACGTTGTGTCGGTTGTTTGACTTATTTGGGTTTAGGTTAGGGCGAGCACATGGGGTTGTGCGTTTTGCATATGCTGGTGGACTGCATCGACATTCACGTTGTTGTGTCCCAGTCCTCTGATAACGCAGAACTCTATCAAGAGTTTGCTTTCTTTTCAAGAACGTGAATGAATTAGTGGATTCGCCGGAGGAGTGCTTGACCTACCCGGATCATGAACCCCTCAAGGCAGTCCCCCCCGGAGATCCGAATGGGAGACTATTTTAACTCGGGATAATTTTGTCCCAGAAGAGCTCATCATGCTTCGTTGCCAATCCTTTCCACCCTGGAAAGCGGACCATCCGCCAGATCCCGAACCTAAGTCACACATGTGACCAATTCTATAGCTGGATGTGGAGGTATCACACCGGGCGACAGGGTGAGGCCGCCTGCCACCTGCCTATTTATGTTAATTCTTCGATTGCTGCCTCTTTCAGATTTTTGAGCGCTTGGTTTCTGATGCCTCAAATTCCTGGTGCTTCCCTTGTGTTAAAATTTGCTTCTTCCATCTCATTTGCTCATATGTCTCCTACCACATTTTCTGCTTAAATCTTTTACTTTTTACTTAGTTTTCCACCTTTTCGTTGAATTCTTTATCTCCGTTGTTGTCACTTGTTCTCTAGCGATTTGGGCAGAACAGCTCTGCTTTTTTCGTTTTGTTAAGTCGAATCTTTTCACTTAGGGAATAATACATCTCTTCGTGATATAAATTGATAAAATATTGTTTTGAACGCCACTGAATTTGACAAGGCGGTATCTCATTGAACTCTCGTAAATCGTTGAAAAATTTGACTGGTTCATGAAGTTGTGATTGTTATGCCGCCAATAGTATTAAATACTTTTTTTAGTGAGGCCACGAACGTGCTGTGACCGGCAATGAAGTATCGAGTATTCCAGGTAACAAAGCCTTCTTAATGAATATCTGATTAGATATAAAGTAGTTAGGCGAACAGAAAGGAGAAATAAATTGCGGGGAACATCACCGTCTACATTTTAATTACGCCGACCATTTATTATTGATATGTGCCACAAATAATAACCATGTCTACCTGTTCTATACCTTTTCATGTGACTGTATTTTTATTTATTGAATAATTCCTTTACACTTCATCCTGAGATTAATCAAGTCGATTTTATATTCTGTGAAAAAAGTACCGGAAATGATTATTTGAAAAATCTGCTTAAAAAGATTGTCATTTTTGTTGTTGCTGAGTTGGCACAACTGTTTTCTATACTGGGGCAGAGTTTGAACGGGATTTGTCATTTAGTTTGTTTACTGTGCTCGATTTGGTCGATAAAAATATCGAATTAATAATTTGTCTCAAATTTTGTGTTGGAAATGGAAATACGTGTGCCGAATCGCTGAAAATGTCACAGAAGGCTTACGGTGAAATCAACTTCATCAAAAACCCGTACGTGAAAAATTTGCTTCGCTCTGGTCAGCCAACAACATCTTCAACTGAAGTTAACATCGATAAAGCGGAGAAAACATTAATTGAAAATCGTAATTTAAGTTTGAGAAAGATAAGCAAAGAACTTTCTGTGTTTTAAACGATTGTTTGGGAATGTAACGTGTTGCCGCTTGATTAGTTCCAAAAGACCTTGATTTTCTTCAAAAATTGAATCGCTTAAAGGTCGCTGAATACATTCTAGAAGCAATCAATTCAAACGCATTGTAACTGGTGATGAGACATGGTTCTATGAGTTTGACAAGTAAACCAGCCAACAAGCTTCGGAATGCTGCTGACTGTTTTCTTTGATTTTCGAGGTATTGTGCACTCAGATTTCTTGCCAGAAGGTCAAATGGCAAATAAAGAATATTACCTGAGCGTTATGTGGCGTTTGAGAGAAAATTCATAGAAAAAAGCCAGATTTGTGGAAAGAAAACATTTTTGCACGTTGAATGAATTTCTGACCAAAATCTCAACATATACCATCGAGCAACCACCGTATTCACTTGATATGGCTCCGGTCGACATTTTTCTTGTTTGAATTCGGGAGGCATTTACTTGGTAGAATTCCATTATCAATACTAAAAACAAGTAATGTGTTTTTAGGAAATTTACTTAATAATTGTGATTCGTAACGCGTTTCACTACACCATAGCTTCTTCAGACTAATGAATGTACAGAAAGTAAGAATGAGAATATAAATATAAATGTTCTTGAGCAATTAAACGCTTATTGGGTTGATTCTTCTTAAGTGGTTATTTATGACAGGTATATTCAATAAAATTAAGGAATAGATTGCTCCCTGGATCGAAAAGATTCAATAGAGGTGAAGGGCTTAAATCGACTTGTTCATTGATGAGTCTACCTGAGTGTTTGTTTTTGTTGATTTCTAAAGTTTCCCAAAGATCTACCTTCCAATATTTATTATCTGTATGTAAAATTTCAAACTGTGGGTCGAAAGAGTGACTTTTTTCTAGGAGATGATTCGCGTAATTTGAATCTGATTTTTTATTTGAAAAACTGCGTTCATGTTCCCATATTCTAAAATTAAAATTTCTATGTGTTCTAACAATGTAGAAATTATGACAGTCATTGAAATTCAATCTATAAACACTTGATATATTATTTTTATCTGATTTGGTTTTATTATTGTTTATATATTTGCCTAAGCTATTATTAGTTTGGAAAGCTATGTTGAAATTATTGCTACTCAAGAATGATTTCAGTTTCTCACTTGTAATGCCAACGTAGGTTAAGGTGTTGAATATTTGTTTCAACAAGGTGAACTACATTTAATGCGATTCTACTTTGTTTTTTATTTAAAATATTATTTATTAGTTTGGGATTGTAACCATTATTTTTGGCAATTCGTTCAATCAAAATTTGAATTTATATGATTTTCGAAAAGTTTTAACTGTCTATCTGTTCCTGTGAAGCAAATAATGATATCGTCTACATTGCGATACCAGTATAAGCAATATTTTCTAAGTGGATGATTATGAATTAATTTCTCTAAATTATTCATGAATATTTCTGCTAACAAAGGAGTTAACGGATGGGCCATAATTTTCAATAGTATAATATTTGTTATTGAAATGGAAATAATTTTGATCTAAACAAATTTGTAACAATGAAAGAATATCTGAATCAATGATCGTATTGACATGATTCTTCTCTAATAATACTTCAACTAAGTAGTACGCATCTTTCGGAGGAATGTTGGAAAATAGATTTTTAAAGTCGAAAGAGATGAGTTTGGAATTAGGTGGTATAATGGTATCTTTGATATTGGCAATTAGTTCGTATGAATTTTTACTGAAAATTCAGATTTAAAATTGCAATGTTGTAATAGCAAGTCGTTAAGGAATTTTGAAAGTTTGAAAGAAGGTGCCGTTACATAAGAAACAACAGGTATAATAGGGTAATTAGGTAAATGGAGTTTTATCAACGAATATAATACGGGGGATTGTGGATTGGAGATAATGAATTTATATTTTTCGTGGTCTGTTATTACTGATTTTGTGCCGAAACTACGTTTTTAACCTCTTTCTGAAATTTAGCGGTAGAATCCTTAGTTGATGTTACATAGTTTCCGGCTGTTGAGAATTCTTCAGTTTTTGAAATATAATCGGTTTTACTATTCGGTGTTACCTTTATCTGCTTTAGTGAATACTCAATCGTTCTTGATACTATTTTCACGAATTGTTTTTATTATTTTATATTCGGAATTGCAATGAGGTAATAATTTCGAAAAGTCTTTTTGATGATTTTGCTGTTTGATGTTTGGCTAAAATATAATCTTTGGAGTTTTTGAGAATGATTTCGGATCTATACCTAACTGTTCAAAATTAGTTTCATTATGTTTTGGATGTAAATTATGTTTGAATCCTATTTATAATAGTTCTTTTGTGGTTGTATAAAATCGGTATCAGTTAAATTAGTGAATCTATCGAAAAATTTGGGGTCTGAAAATTTATCAGATATTTCGAATTTAAGTGAATTTAACTTTTTGTGTTGTTGCTGAAACTTTTTATGAATTAAAATTTTGACATCTTATCTGGATTCAGAGTCTAAACTATCTAACACAACAGGGTTCAATCTAAACAATAATTCTGTATGGATTACCTTCAAATATATGTTGGCAACGTCCCTCCTGTTGTACTGGATCTTCATATCCTCTTCGATCCATATGCGTTGACCTTTCTCGATTGCTCTTCGTGCTGGTCCACTGTTGTTATGTGTCCCCAACCGTATGTAATTGAGAGTCAATCTGTTCTTTGAGCACATTGAGTAGAACCATATATTCTGAGTATAAACTGCACATCTTAGTAGTATTTTGAAATACCACAAAGCCAAAAAGCCGGTATCAGCTTTCTTTAACATTTGAATTTGGGAGACTTTTACTTGGTAGAATTCCATCATCATATAATAAAAATAACTAATGTGTCGTAACGCGTTTCACTACACCGTAGCTTCTTCAGTCGAATGAATGTACAGAAATTATGACAACCATATATAAATAAGAATGAGAATAGAATCATAGAAAACAACCATTATTTTTCCATCAATAGGCAATCTACAGATCCTATATCAAGCATAAAAAGGTATAAAACTCAATAATCTTAAATCCTTAGAAATATTCAAAGCAAAACACAATACAGACAATAATCAAATATTACTCAACTACCTTTTCTCATGAGATATTTAATTCATGCAAAACCTGCAACAGTTTGTTTTTCGATATTAAGGGCAAATCCTGATCTCCTACGAGCACAGCGTGTGTTTTTTCGACAGTGGAAATTTCAGTCCGAAAATAAAATGCACAGTTTTTTGAATAGTATTCCTAAAGTCTTCATCAATAACCATTCGGGGCCTTCCTGGAGGAGTTTTTGGAGGTTTCACTATAAATTCATTTTCACATTTTCTTTCCAGAAGCTTTATCATTATAATTAATTTTTTTCCATTATTTGTGAAATGAGCAAAACACTTTCACCAACTACTAACGGATACATACAAATGATAAAACTACTTCAAGATCTCTTATTGATATATCTATGTAATAATTACGTTTCTTGGGGATAAATTCGGAGATTACCAGGTTGTTCAATAAGTTTTGTCGTTCGATAAGAAAAACACAATGTTATGGTTCAAAATACACTTTATTATTCAGTATAATCTCCAACGATCCTCCAATCTGTGGATCCCATCCCTGAAGTGAGAATCCGGAAGGTCTGCAAAATACGCTTCAATAGCCGTTATGACCTCTTCATTTGATGAAAAACGCTTGGCACGCATAAATTTCCTGAGATCTGAATTTTTCCTTCAACTGGTCCAAAAGATTGCAATAATATTCAGAATCAATTGTGTTCCAGTTTGCAAGTAATTCACAAACAAAATTCCTTTCGCATCTCAAAAAACTGATGCCATAACCTTCTTGGTCGATTTCCGGACACGAACTCGTTTCGAAGCCGGATAACCAGGTTTACATCACTCTTTAGCCTCTTGTTTTGATTTAGGATCATGGTGATAGACCCAAATCTCATCCATAGTGATGAATCGACGCACAAAGTCTACTTAATCCTTTTTCACGATCTGCCTATTTCAAACTACTGCTGGATGTAGGCTTTTCCCATATTGAACCATTTCTTTCTGCTAATAGCTTCTCTCATCCAAAGAAGACCCGCTGATTTTTTAATATCGTCTCTCCACTTTGTGTTTGGCCTGCCGATACTCCTATGCCCCACTCTTGGCCTCCATTCCATGAGCCTCTTGGTCCACCGATTGTCATTTCTTCGAGCTACGTGACCTGCCCATGACCACTTTAGTTGAGCTGCCCTCTCCATGACATCTGTCAGCTTGGTTTGTTCTCTTATCCAAGTATTTCTTATGCGATCTGATAGTTTAATATTTAATATTATTCTCTCGTGGGCTCTTTGGGTTTTCGTCAATTTTTGGGCCAACTTCTTAGTAAGACACCATGTTTCGGCTCCATATGTAAGCACAGGAAGAATGCATTGGTTGTAGAGGTTTTTCTTGAGGTTGTGGGGTATGTCTGATGTCAGGACATGTTTTAATTTGCCAAATGCCGCCCACGAAAGGACACTCTTCGTGTAATCTCGTCAGCCATGTTGTCTTTTTAGTAGTTAGTTTTTGTCCCAGGTATATGTAGTCTTCGACATTCTCTATTTGTTGACCTTCTACGTGGATTACGGGGTTATTGTTTGTGTTAGTCATTATCTTCGTCTTGCTGATGTTCATTTCTAGGCCAACATTTTTTGAATGGTTGTTTATGTCTAGGATCATATCTTGTAATTCTTGGACGTTACTACTCATTAGTACAATATCGTCGGCAAAGCGTAGATGATGTAGAAGTTCACCATCAATGTTGATTCCTTTCTTATGCCAATCCATTTCTCTAAAGATTTCGTTCAAAGCTGCAATAAATAGCCCCGGTGACACTGTATCTCCTTGTCGAACACCTCGTTTTATTGGAATGTCGTTAGTTTTATTCCATAACTGGACATGCATTATGGCGGAAGAATAGATGTTTTTTATCAGGTTCGTGTATCTGCTGTCCACTCTACATGCATTAAGAGAATTAAGGACTGCCCAAATTTCTATACTGTCAAAGGCCTTTTGGTAGTCTATAAAGGCTATATAAAGATCTAAATTATACTCATTGCACTTTTCTATTAGGTGTTTAATTGCATGAATATGATCCAGCGTACTGAACCCAGATCTAAATCCAGCTTGTTCACGGGGTTGCTGGAAATCTATTTTTCCCGTTAATCTTTTGGTAATTCTTTTGGTGAATAATTTATATAGCTGGGATAAAAGGCTTATTGGTCTATAATTACCAAGGTTTCTTATGTCGCCTTTTTTGTGGAGAAGAATTACTTCAGCCTCAAGCCATTCTTGGGGGACTTGACTTTGATCCAAGCATTTGTTGAACAATATTACCAGTTCTTGGAATTTTTAAGATTATTCAGGGCTGAGTTTAATTCATTAACAGTAATTTCGGGAATATCCTCAGAACCGACATTACATATTTTTCTCTTTCCATCTTCCTTTTGCTGTGCGTTTGGTTGTAATTTGGAATCATATAATTCTTTATAAAAGCTTTCTATTAATTTGAGCATTTGATCTCTTGTAATGACCTTCCCAGCTTTGTCTTTAAGTGATGTCATTTCTCTTCTTCCTATACTAACATGTCTATTAAAAATTTTTGAGCCTTTGTTATTCTCAATAGTTTCTTTTATGATCTTGGTATTAAATTTCCTAATCTCTTTTCTAATTTCTCTTCTTATTAATTTGTTCAGTTCAGCCCATTCGATTAAGTTCCTATCTTTGTCTGGTTTTAGTTTCCTTCTTTCTTCAAATAATTTCGCTGTTTCGTCACTTATTTTTCTTCGACTTCTTTTCGTCACTGTTGTTACCTCACTTGCGCTTTCTTTAATGATGTTGCTTAATTCATTTGCATGTGTATTTAAGTCGGTATGTCTTAGAGTTGGGGTGCCTTATCAATATTTTCGTCTATTTTTAATTGGTACTGTTCTTTTCTATTGATAAGGACTTCAGAGTCTACTCTCTTTTGGTGCTTCAACGTTAAATTTCTCTTATGTGTTTTTATTCTGACCTTTGCTCGTATCGTTTTTAGGGCGTTCCAAATGTTGCTGAGAAAGTCGCATTCGAATGTGTTTTTGTCCCATTATTAGCGAATGCGGCACCCATTGTGCACACAGCTTTCTAAAACCCAAAATTTCACATGAAATATGGCTCACACTGCCAAATGAGATGTGTAGAGCCTCCATTAAATCCATCTCAGTCAATCGACGATCTTCCAAAACCATATCCTCTATTTTGGCTATGATGTTGATGCGCTTTTTGGACGTGCTTCACGTGGATCGTCTTGAAGGCTTGTACGACCACGTTTAAATTCAGCAACCCATCTTTCTCCTGTTCTAATTGTAGGTGAACAATCATTATACAGTCTTAACATCCGTTCGTGAATTTCTTTTGGTGCTACACCATCCAAAAATGAGAATTTTATCACTCTACGATATTCAATTTTTTCCTTTGTCCAAAAATACTGGGGCATGGCTTGTAAGCAAAGAATGAATTGACAGATTAAAATGAACCTTCACATACGTTCATATGAAGAGTGTACCAAGAAAACAAAAACAAATTTGGACTAGTAGCAACGCCCTCTCTTATCGAACGACAAAATTTGTTGAACAACTTGGTATACTTAATAATACCCTTCAACCTTTATCCGAGTGGAACGCCTATGACCATTCTGTCACCTAAAGATTTATCACTCTACGGTTTTATCAAATCGACTATAGCTTTTTAACGTTCTTCTACTACAACGAACTTATTATCATATCTTGAATTCCATCCTCTCTTTTGAATTATCTAACTCGCATTAAAAAAGGAAAAATTCCTCAGTTTGCAATACTCATCACAGCATAAAAAACTTACTGACTAAATCAGAAAGATCATTCTCTTCAGAAACAATCCGACTGATTCTTTTCTACGCCCTCGCTTGTAACTCAAAAATTAATTCACACAACCAAAGAGCGAGACAAACAGTTCAACAAAGTAAAGCTGGAGTTAATCCCGTTCTTAATTTGGTAACTAAATGTATTATGGCACATTTAACTCAGGCATTATAGAAATGCACCCTAAATAACTCGGGGAGTAAATTTCTGTGTCGAATTATGGAAATGTGACGGCCGCCGTTTGGGCCCTAAGTGGCTGATGGGCCCCTCTTACTGACTTCTATTTGTATTTATAACGCTTTGGAATAAATTGCAGCGAGGAAGCTCAAGCATTCTGTATTATATTGGACAGAGTCAAACAGTGATTTTTTCTTGCAAGATAATAGACAATTTGAAATGCTGTCAATCACATTATTAAATGATAAATAAAAGAAAATTTGATGTACACTTATTTACTTTATTTGTAACACATTTCGACGACAGCGCCCTCATCAGAAAGTTTCCGAAAACAACGTTCAAACAAGTGAAAATTAAAACCAACTTAGAGTAAAATTGCTCTCAGAAATATTTATGATAATAAACAGCTTATTGAATGTCAAACTTCCAAATTACTTAGACATAAACTAATGGGTTTCCAAAGACAAGATCATTATGTCATAAATACCATAAAAACTAAATCAATATAAAACTAAATATCCTTCAAAAATTCCTATGAACTAATACATAAAATACGAAATAAACAACTCCCTCATACAACCAAATTAGCTTATCTTGATGTCAATAACTTATTTCGAAGTATCCCGCCTGAAGATCCAAACCGTTTTATCGATAAAAGTATGGAACTTAATAACCCTTTAATTTAACACGAAATATTGTTGTTATTAGATATGTGTGTAAAACAAAATTACTTTATTTTTGAATCTTTATTTCCCCGTTCGGACGTAGGTAAGGATGAATCATCTCAGCCCCCTATTAGCAGAAATTTTCATAGATAACTCAAAACTGGAGTACATAGTAACTGTTTAGATAAACATTTTTAATATTGGTTTGGTATTGTATTGGGTTTTCATGTTATTACGAGAAAATGTCTGGCAAAAATTCAAATTCATGACTGCATAAATAAGCTACATTGTTCCCAGATGCATCAGGACATATGAAAACATCGAAGATTTTCACTTTTCGAATAAAAAATTTATTTTTGTCGCACAATTTTACCCCAGGATTTAAACTTTTGCGCAAATTTTTCTTTAAATTAAACAAGATCCACGAAGAAATAATATATGGGCGATGTCAACCCAAATTATTGGGTCCATAATGATTTTAAAACATCTATCCATAATCGGCATCACTTGGAAGACTGAACCTGGCCATCGGGGCTCTCTCAGTCAAACAGAGAGGGAATTGTTTTGTTTAGTTTGAATATTGAAGGGTTTTTGCGATTATACTTCAAAATTGGCAAGCAAGAACGAGGAAGTTATTATGTTTCAAGAGACTCACACTGCGACGGAAGAAAATCTCCGCGAAAGAGGAAATATCGCAGATTATGCGATTATGATATATATATATATATATATATATATATATATATATATATATATATATATATATATATATATATATATATATATATATATATATATATATCCCAGGATCTGAGGTGACAATGTGCCAGAATAGTTTTCTATGCAATATTCATAAATAGAGCCAAGTGGCACATTCTCGTCCTCATCTTTCAGATGAATAAGGATAAGAGAACTCAGAAAAACTGTTTAGATGGTATGAAAAAAATTTATTTTTGAAAAAACTCATTACAAAAATGCTGAGTTTATATTTCACAATACTTGGAGTTAATTGAGCATGAAATAGGTAATGATGGAATTAATTAAGTTAATTCCGGAACTTTGAAGATTTCCCTTTTTGATATACGAACTGGTTCATCAATTTTTTCCTTATATCCTCATAGCTATACCAAATTGAGTCTGCTTTTTCTGGTCACTTTCAACTTCCCCTGTACTACTCAATTGCTGATACCAAAACTGCATCTTCCTAATTTTTTTTTTCACCAAGAAGAAAAGATCTTTTATATATGGAGTGCATGAATTAATTTTGATTTATTTTAGTGTTTAATTCTTGTTTTCAAGATGAATAGTTGGTAAGATTAGTGATAAGTATCTCTTACATAACGATGTTTCCGTACAATTGTGGGTACACTTGTCTAGTATTTGTTTCTATTTTATTCAGGTTGGATTAATCAGTTATGCTGTATCCTACCTTTTGGTATTTCTCAATGTACAGTAACACTCACTCATAATAAGTTTAAGGCCTTTAATGTAATTGATAGTTATAATTATTATTTCTGTACAAGATGCCAATAAAATGCTATTTATTATCGTGGACTTATGCACTATCTCAGCTAGTAGCTGGATATAATTTACCTTTCCCAGATTTAGCAATCAAAGGGAATAGGCTCGATTACAATATACTTGACATAAATTTCCTAACTATCCTACATGTATTAAGAATTACAGCTTTTTGCATTTCTATATAGGTATTCTTATGCAATTCTAATTTCTTAAGGCTATCATGCAAAGTTTTGGGTATTAAACCAGTCGAGGATACGATGACAGGAACGATATCTATTTTGTCGAGGTGCCACATCTGCTTGATCTCAATAGCAGGGTCTGTGTATTTGGACTTTTCTCCTGGAACTTATTCAGCACGTTGTTATTATTTGGTATGGCGACATCCACCAGCATTGCTGTCTTGGCTCTCTTATCATACACCACTATGTCCGGCCTATTATTCGTCACCATTCTGTCAGTGATAATAGGCCTATCGTAGTATAATCTGATAGAGTCATTTTCCAATACGGGCGCCGGTTGATACTTGTAATATGGCTGGAATGTATTCAGAAGTCCGTACTTGTGTGCAAGTTTCTGATGGATAATGTTGCACACTTGATTATGCCTGTGAAGATAGTCTGTATTGGCCAGTTGTTCGCATCCGGACGTCATAACCTATCTGTTTGTAATGTTCCGTCCTTCATAATAAATTTTTTGTAGTTGTTTGTAGCGATCACTTGGTCTTGGATGGCCATAAGGAATCCCTCTGTTTCCGCGAATAATTCTCCTTTCATCAACCATTTGTTGGAGGCTTCTTTGTCGATGTGTGGTTGATTAATCTCATGGTGATGTCGTCCATGCAGTTCCTTTCTTGACCATTGCTCTTGTTTTTCAGTATATGCTATTATTATTATTATTATTATTATCTCCTGTTTCTATCACCTGGCCAGGGTACAGGTGGTTTTCGTATGGGACGACAACGTAATCACCAGAACTCACTTAATTTTTTTGTACATTAGTCTCGATAGATTGCATATTTGTGTCAGAGGCGTCGCTTAGTTGGAAAAAAAGATAAGGACTGTCATCGCTTTCTGCATAAGAGATATGCCTTATGCTTTCATCGTCGCTATCGGATTCGCCTATCTGATTAATATTAGGTGGCTCATCATTAGTCTGTCCAGAAGAAGTTGAGAGTTGGTCCATGCCCATAGGAGTTTCATTGTCATTTTGAGGATTGATGTCAGACGCTGCAATACTCTTTTCTGGAGGAACGTTAACTTTTTTTGGTTTTGTGTTGCTTCTCTTGTTAGTTCTCGTTGATGTTATGAGCTGCCTGTCATCGCTTTCTGCATCTTTGCGTTTAGGTTTTCTATAAAGCTTTCATTAATCAGAGCTTTCACTTCGGGTCTATAGCTTCAATAGTATGCATAGGTAATCTTTTTGAAACTTCCTGCCTGTTTGAAGGAAACATACCACATTTGCGAAAACCATCCTTGAGATTGTCTGCTGCATTTTTCTCCAGAGCAAATAAGAGTCTTTCAAAAGTCCTGGAAATTCATCCTTAGGGACTTTCAAGCAGCGACTGTTGCGAATATTTTCCATTCGTTTAGTACCTTACGCCAAGCAATTTTCATTTGTCTAAAAAATGCAACGTCTAATGGTTGTAACAGGTGGATGGCGCAAGATGGCAGAGCAATGAAGGAAATGTTATTTTCATGGCTAAGATCAATAACTTTACTATTAATATGAGAACTTACAATTCCCGTTACAATTGAGGGCTCATGCCTGGAGAGACTTCCTTAGAGGTGTTTAGGAACCTATTTTTTAGAGTACCAAGCGAAAAAAATATTCGTTTTTTTGACCCACCCTAATAAACATTATCGTTGTTTCATCGATGAAAAACCAAATTTTAACCATGCGAACTATTAAAATGAAGAAAATCATTACGTGACACAATTTTTGAAGAATATTCAGGTCTCTTGGAATTAATCGAGCGGCAACGCGTTTCATGGCCAAACAATCGTTTGAAATGATACGAACTGATTCGTGAGACACAGAAAAAAAATTTTGTCCATCTCTCAAACTGAAATGTCGTTTTTCACTTACCATTTCCTTCACTTTATCATTGTTAATTCCAGTTGAAGATGCTGATGGCCGACCAGAACGAGGCGAATCTTCCACCACATCTCGGCCGCTGTTGAATGAGCTATACCTCTCATATGCATGTGTTTTCGATAACTCATTTTCAGCGATTCGACACACGAATTTCCATTTGCAATCCAAAATTTGAGACAAATTCTCTGTTCGATATTTTCATCCATTGTAAAAATCGCAAAACACTTGTGATGACTGACAAAATCGAGCACTGTAAACCAAGTAGATGACAGAGCTCGTTCAAACTCCGCATCCGCATAGAAAACTGAAAACTTAGCAACAACAAAAATTTTGACAATCGTTTCATGTAGTCTGGTCATCGTAAATGATAGAAACTTGAATGCTCAGAGGTACTTTCATTTCAAAAGAACATGTATTCATTGAAATTTCAGTTTATTTGGGAGATAATTTCCTCATTCAATGTCTAGAGGCTGTCCAGCTAAATTGTCTGTTGGATCACTGAAGGGTCGTTGCAACGTGAGCTGTCTGAATTGTTCCCACAGTATTGTGAGTCCCAGGGTCTATGTCATATATCTGTTTCTACGGGTACATCAATGGTGAATGCTCTGAAGAACTGAAAGTTTTGATTCCGGAAAGAATCAAGTTTCAAAGAAAAATCAGGGTCGCGAAATACTCTCATAAGCAAACGATCCAACTAGCTACCCCACGTGTCTCTCTCTATGAAAATTGTTTTGTTTCCAAGGCTAGTGTTCTGTGAAAATCGCTTCTATCGAACAGCTTTCCGATAACTTATAATTGGACCCTCTTCAAGAGTCTTGTGAACGTTGCATGTAAGGCATCGCTTCCTCACAAGAGTTAAGGATCAAAAAAATCATTTTCAGCGCTTTAACATCTATAATCTTTTTTTTGCAGCAAACATGGGCGAAGACTTTTTGTTTATGCATGATAAGGCCAGACATCACCAAGGTTAGGGAATCACTTCAATGAAATGGCCTGCACTAAGTTCAGACCTCAATCTCATTGAATAGGTCCGAGACATTCTCAATAGACGATTAAAAAGCCAGCAAGTCTAGCCAGCTATCGTGAATGAGGTCGGGATCGAAATCTGAAACTAAATGAATAAAAATGCTAAGCCTAAGGACATTGATTTTGAGTATAAATCGTAGATGTAGCAGTAATTCTCTCCAGGGGTTGAATATCCGCTATTAATAGGTTTATTTCCAAAAATGTAACATTTTTCGTTGGGGAAGTGAGGTTAATTTTTTTCTACCTATAATATTCCACATACCTGCTTCACTAAAACATCTAAATTTGCCCACCTTGTAGCTACAAATATGATAAAAAACTAGCAAAAACAAAAATAACATAAAATCGCCCTCTGCTCCATATCAAGTTATCAGGGTGACAAAATATTCGATCTGTCAAAAAACTAACTCAAATTCGGCTGAAACAAATTATTGTGTGACAAAATTTCCCCGTATCAACTAGAAAATCTGTACTACTAGAAAATCCACGTTTAAAATGAAGAGTTAATAACCCGGATGGACGATATAGAAGACTATTTCCATTATTTAAAGTCCGACCAAGTTATTTGAAGCGTCTCAAAGCATCTGTCACATGGCTGCACGTTTAAGTCCCCGAAACTCTGAAGTAAATGCCTTGGAACAGCGCGGGTATCTCATTGGAAAAAAAATTGGTCAAGGATCGTACGCTACTGTTCACCTGGCAGATTATGTGGACAGCTCGGGACCGAAGAAAATGCGCTTGGCGTGTAAAATCTTCGATAAGGAGAAAGCCCCGAAGGATTTTCTTGAAAAGTTCTTTCCTCGCGAGTTAGAAATATTAACCAAAATTGAAAATCCACATATTATACAAGTACATAGTATACTGCAACGAGGTCCAAGAGTCTTTATATTTATGAGGTAACTATTCATTTTTCTAAAGATACTGAACGTTTAACGCACTTATATAAGCATTTCCATCAACAATAAGAATTAGTTGACTAGCGATTCTTCAAATCTAATCATCATATTGATTGATGAACTTTGAGTTCTTTTAATTTTTAGTATTTGCATCGAGGAGGTATTCAAGTGAAATAGTATTCTTGAAACACAAATGGAATCTTTTGATAAGTTTTCACTATTAAAAAATGAATTAAAGTAATATTGGGTTGTTCGGAAAGTAATTTCGTTTTTCCCCGACAGGGGTTGTATTTTTTGCACCCAACTTTACACTTAAGCCGTATAATTTTTTTTTATTTTTTTTCCAATTAATTTTACGCAGTAGTTTTTGGTTGGGGTCTTTTTACACATGCAGAGCGATAAGCAGCATTTTCGACATAGCTTACTGTTTTACTACAGAAAGGGTAAAATGCTGTATAAGCCAGAAATAAATAGACCGATGTGTTTGGAGAAAGTGTGTTGACAGTACGCCAGTGCCAGAACTAGTTCTCCAAATTTCGATCCGGCAATTTTAATGTCGAAGATGCACCACGTTCGGGAACGCCGGATGAAGCTGATTAAGAGGCGATAAAGGCATTAGTTGATGCGAACCGGCAAATAGCAACACGTGAGATCGGATTGAGTTTAAATTTATCAAATTCAACAATTTATGACCACTTCAAAGGGCTGGGATTATCCTCGAAGCTCGATGTATGGGTTCCCCATGTTCTCAAAGAGAGAAATCTGTCCCCGCATTGACGTCTGTGATTCGCTTCTCAAAGGTCACGACAATGATCCGTTTTTGAAGCGCATCATCATAGGGGACGAAAAATGGGTTGTATACAACAGCGTCAAACGAAAGAGGTCATGGAGCAAAAAAGATGAACCGACTCAAACCATTCCAAGGCCGATATTCACCAAAAAAAGTTGATGCTGTCTGTTTGGTGGGATTTTAAAGGAATCCTTTATTCTGAGCACAACGATTAATTCAGAAGTCTTCTATCATCAGCTGGACAAACTGAATGATGCATTGCAATAGAAAAGGCCAGAACTAACCAACAGGAAAGGTGTAGTGCAGGGGTGTTCAAACTTGAACTACTGGCGATCTACCTCAATATTTTTAGTCTACTTACGATCGACTCTGAGAGGCTGCAAGTATGTGTGATGCAGGGTTGTCGTACATACACGATACACCCTACCCACCTACATACCTAGTTAGGGTGTACCGTAGCATATATAGATATTAGCTTTCCGCACAATATACATTATTTCAGTCAAGGTTTGGGTTTGATTTAGTTAGGTTCTTCTCTATAATATCAATGAAAAAACTCATAGTTATTCAAAATTGCGAGTTTATTGGTTGTTACAAAACAAAAGAGTTACATATGGTGTTAAACTTTACTAAGGAGTGACTTTGGATGTTGAAGCGTGGCACTGCATGTCCTCAGCATACTTTTCATAAGATGGTACGTAACCACTAAGTGCTAATCGCAAGCATGATGACGTATGATCGCCAGTTAGTCGATTGCGATATTTTTACTGAATTATCTTCATTTCAGAAAATGCAGACTCGCACCAGTAAGTTGACCCAAACATTGCCGTCAGTTGAAGGGCGCTTTGCCTTAGGTTCAGATATTCATCTTCAGATATAAAATACCAAAAATTTGTATCAGACGCTGTAGGTTCGAGATGTATATCTGATATAATCTGCACCATCTCATTTTTAACAGAACATGAGTTCATATTAAACTGACTTGCTATTTCAGTAGCTAATTCCCCAATGTACCTGAAAAAGGATAACTCATAAATGATGCTATATTTGCCAATTTAACGCTTTTCGAATTGTCCCTAAATATTTGATAATTCAGCCTCATACGTGTTCAACTAAGGAATCTTTGCTTTCAAAGACGGAAAATGTTTCAGATCCTTTCTTTTCAGTTGATCTATCATAAGTTGCAATTTACTTTTGAATGCGTTTATTGCGCTAATCTCAATAATAGTTTTTCATTTAGCTTGAAGCTCCAAGGTAATGGTGTTTAAGTGCATTGTGATGTCAGTCAAATATGTCAAACCAGACAGCCATTTTTCGTTTTTCAACATCTGAATGTCATCACCTCTTTCTTCTAGAAAATCTATTATTTCGGGCAAACATTCTTGAAACCCTTCTAGGATTTTTCCTAGACTCAACCACCTGACGTCCGTGTGAAGAACTAAATCAGTGTGTTCAGCTGACTCCCTATCTTCCAACTGCAACTTAAAGAGCGGCCGTTGCAAGCTACGTGTACGGATTGAATTCACAATTTTTGTTGCAATGCCCATAATTTCCTCCGTGTTTAAAACTTTTGAACGCAAAACTTGTTGATGTATATGCAATGGAATGAAAAAAATTAAGGAAATCTTCATTAGCTCGACACCATGCCACAAATTATATCATGATTACAGTTCCTAGTTTCCACACTGCTAGAAAGTAGCGATTGGTCTAACAGTATTCATAAATTTTCACTTATAGGAGTGCAGGTTTTTGAGAATGTTCTTTATTATATGACCAGGTGTCGTATTTTTCCTTTGCTTAGAATATCGTACTACTCTTTTCGTTCGATTCATTGTTGCTGAAAAACTATATCTTGGTTTTTGAAGTCTATTAGTCATTTTTCCACTCGAACAAAGTGTTCCTCATCGAAGCCCGGCCCGTGTTTCTGTCGTTTTAGTAGCTATTTTTGAAATAGTCTGAGAAGACTGTTATTCTCACATCTGTGCCATTTTTCACAATAGTTGTATTGTTTATTAGAAAATTTTTCATATCTGCTCAGTTTCGAGATTTCACTCCAATAGGTTTTCCCTTTTGTTACATTGATATTTTCGCATGCTGCTATCCTAGTACGTGATCTAAACTGTTCCACCACTTTTTGGTTTCATTGATATTTCTCTTCAGTTTCGAATATCTACATTTTTGTAATCTCTTTACATTTTTCTCTTCTTTTTACTATGGGATAGAATGAAAGCTGGAAGTTTTTGAGTTGAGTAGGATGTGCGAATTAGAGGTGTGTTTGCCAATATGGTCTCAGCGTTGAGTGTTGTTCCTTGAACTTACATAAACAGTCTTTGTTTATATTTGTGTTGTTTCTTACGAATTTCATTTGTCTTTTTCTTTCATTCCTCTAAACCCATGGGGACGTAGGGTCTCAGCAAAACTCCTCCATCTGACCCTGTATTGAGCCAAACTCTTGATCTCTTCCAAGATCTCTCCTTTTTCTGAAATTTCCTTGCCAATAGTTTTTCGCCACGTTATTCATTGCCTGTCTGGTTTTCGGGCTTCTTGAGGGTTCCAGTCTAAAGCCTCTTTCTTGATGGTGTCACTTCTTCTCAAGGTATGTCCCAGCCATCTATACTTTCTACCTAGAATTACTTTTTCCATAAGTTCTTCCTTGGATATCCTCCATAGGTCTATGTTTGATATCTTCTCGGGCTATCTGATGTTTAGGATTCTTTTCAGGCAGGAGTTGATAAAGGTTTGCAGATTCCGGATGAGAGTTTTTTTTACTTTTCATGTCTGGCACCCGTACAGAAGGACAGATTTGACGTTGGTTTGGTTCTCTTCCTCAGGTGTGGTGATTTCTAGATCGAGCTAAGTTGGATGAACGACCCTCTAGCTTTGCTTATTCTGTGTAACGTCTCTGTTTTACAAGTTATCTAATAACAACAATATATTGCGTTTAATGAAAGGGGTTCACGTTATTAAGTTCAATACTCTCTTCAACCATACAGGAGAGTAACCAAATGTGGAATACCATTTTGTTTGTTTCAAAATATTGTAAATCAAATGTTAGTATTCTTATTTATTATCAGTCATACAGTTGCGCTTTTATGAACAGTCTTGTTTGACATATATTAATTTAAAATATAAAATTTCACCAAAACAAAATCAACTATAAATAATTGACCATTATTTTAATGAGAAACTACAGTAACTTTGGTCAATTTTGAAAAGTTACTTAAGTTACTTGCAAAAATCACATATCCAGGTATCAAACTCTACACCTGCTCAATCACCATCAAATGTCTCTCCTCGAATATCTTGAGAAAACAGAACATAGGGTGTATGTTCTGAATCAGAAGTTTCCTGTTCTATGACAGGCTCACTGTCTGTCGAAGTGTATTTCTTTTTCATCATCTGAATCAATAGGACTATTATTAGACTTGGTTTTTTCTTTTTACTGTTTTCCTTCAGTTTTTATTGTGTTTCTCATTTTCGGCTTTGATAACTTATTCTCTTTCTCATTCTTCTATCTATTACTACCAATGAGTTCATTTTTATATGAATATGATGTTATCTCAGCCAAGGTTGCCTTACTTTGTATATAAGAAATTTTTTTATCTGGCATTGGGCTGATGTCATAAGGCGACACCAGATTCGGAGTACTGCTAGCAAGCCTGAAATTTGAGGGTTCTGGTTGAAATTCTGTGTCTTGTCTTGGTATGAAATAAGTTTCTAATAAAATAAAACTATTAACAGGTAGTTTTGCTTAATTTGTGGATGGTTGTTTTGACTGGGTGCTTGATTTTGTTGGAGTGGCATTGATTGTGTCACCATCTTTAACTGCATCTTCTAGGGTAGCAATGTAGTCGATCTCACTGAATATATTTTTATTCAATGGCAATTGGCCTGTGACGCGAAAGCCCTTCGTTGTGATATTCCCTGTTTGCAATTTCAAGTATGATCCGTTAAAGAGTTCAACAATGTCATAAGGACTCAGTGGTCTGTTATTGTTTCTTATTCACATTCGTATTTCTTCACTATAATAGGTTTACAGTAATTCCATAAAATTTTTATCTAAAGATTGAAGTTTATGGGTTGTGTGTTGAAGTGTAGAAATGATTATAACATTGTCCTTCCTTGCAATTTCTATAACGTCGATGTTTCGAGTGTGTGAATATTGATCATCTAAGATTAATAGAACTTTCAACTCTGGGGTTGGTTTGGTGTGTTTGATAAAATGCTTGAACCAATCTGTAAATATGTGCATTTGTATCCACTCTGATAGATGTGCTGCACCTACATCAGTTGGGGGACTCCCCTCATTAGTTGTTCGCTCATATTTTTTCTTGAGAAAATAATGTAAGGAGGTATAGAATGGACAGTAAGGTTCATAACAATAATTATTGTTATTAATGAGTGAAGCTATTTGTCTTTTTCCTTTGTGACCGATAATTTGGGGTTTCTTGCCTCGAACCACTGTCAGCCCTGATATCAACGTTGTACATACGATTTGGAGTATAGTTGCCAGAAAAAGCGCCTACTCTTTCTTACCCTTACCAAAAGATCTTGCGAAAGACGTGGGCCTTCTGAACGAGAATTTTTACTAATGGCGAAATAGCTTTAGCCACTTTTTTCCAGTCATTCCCGAGTCACCCAACGCATTATCCAAATGATTGCATTTTGCCAACATGTACGCTATGCTGCGAACATCATTCCTCGTCATGCCTCGAAACTTGCTTTCCATCTAGAAAATTTTTGAACCGATTACTTAAAACACATTTTCTTCCTAATTTAGCTGCTGCAGCTTGTTTTGGAGATATCTCAATTTTTCGACACAATCTAAACAAAGTGGTCCTTGGTACATTCTTCGCATAGCTTCTGTCATATGATCTGTGTTCCATTCTTTTCATTTTCCTCTTTACCTTGAAGACGCCATTCTAAAACCAAAAATTGTTTTTGAAATTTGTCCAGATGATATGTTGGTATCCAAATATGGAATAGTCCATGTTTGGACCACACAGACTGTCTTTATTGGGAAATTTCAAACTAATCAAAATGTACAATCAGTTTTTTCAACTAAACACTATGAGACAAAAAAAAACTCGTAAGCAATCAAACAAACATATAACCAATGCATAATCATGAAAATACATTATTTCCAACTACGTGTTGAGAAATACTCACTTTTACGTATTAAAGCAAATGTCATTATCGTAGACGTAGAGCTCTAACGCAAACGTAAGAATCTAGTTACGTAGTGACATAAAAAATAGCTGTATTTTTAATGGACCACAGGAGTAATGACGTAACGACGGCCATTTTGTTGGGAAAGGTCAATGTCTACTTTCCAAACAAAGTTAGAAGCAGTGTTAATTTCCATAAGGACAATTTCAAATCGTGATTATTTTTTGTCCAGGAAGTTCCTGAACATGTGAGTACATTTTATGATTGAATTATGTGATAAATTGAAGAATTTCACTAATAGCCAATTCTTATGCTCGTAAGAATATGTATTAAGACCTAGTTATTGAACTAGTGAGGTTAGGATCTGTAGATGATTATATACGTTTTACATATTTGGTGTTTTGAAACTATTTCAGAAGAATTTTCAATGACATCTAAACATGTTTTCAATTTATCATCAATTTTGGAGTTCTTTAAAGACGATGCCAAGCTTGTAGCTCGAAGAGAAAATGCTGTAGAGTCCAGTCATGTGAAAGACATGGCATTTGATGGAGAACTTCTCATCATTCGCGGCAATGTTCATGCTAGCATGCGGGATCGTTTATATAAAGTAGAGGTATGAGACCAAAGTAGCGAATGTGTTCTGTAGCATACTAAAAAAATTCATTTTCTAGATGAAACTTGACACAGACAAATGTATCGAAGTAGCCAGTTTGTACTGCATTGGTATGAGGTTTTCTGCTCTTCCATGTACAAGTTATATCTGTTACAGATATATTGTGATAACCAAAAATCGACAATGCTGCCATGTGATGACACACCAACTGACCTCTTGGGCATGTACAACTGGCTTCTTTGATACACTTGTCTGTGTTAAGTTTTATCTAGAAAATGAATTTTTTTAGTATGCTACAGAACACATTCGCTACTTTGGTCTCATACCTCTACTTTATATAAACGATCCCGCATGCTAGCATGAACATTGCCGCAAATGATGAGAAGTTCTCCATCAAATGCCATGTCTTTCACATGACCGGACTCTACAGCATTTTCTCCTCGAGCTACAAGCTTGGCATCGTCTTTAAAGAACTCCAAAATTGAGGATAAATTGAGAACATGTTTAGATGTCATTGAAAATTCTTCTGAAATAGTTTCAAAAACACCAAATATGTAAAACGTATATAATCATCTACAGATTCTAACCTCACTAGTTCAATAACTAGGTCTAAATACATATTCTTACGAGCATAAGAATTGGCTATTAGTGAAATTCTTTAATTTATCACATAATTCAATCATAAAATGTACTCACATGTTCAGGAACTTCCTGGATAAAAAATAATCACGATTTGAAATTGTCCTTATGGAAATTAACACTGCTTCTAACTTTGTTTGGAAAGTGGACACTGGCCTGCTTCAACAAAATGGCCGTCGTTACGTCGCACTGCTGTGGTCCATTAAAGCATAACTACATCTGTTAGCCGTTACGTAAGGACATTTCCTTCTTCCTAACCTCAAATCAGTGTTTTGCTCAAATTATTCCAAACCTTAAATTAGGCTAATTATGGAAGATATATTGGATTTAGGTCTTTTAATTGATGACGAAAATGATAGGGATATAGAAGATGCCTTTGTGCTACATGTATTAAACAACAATGAAAATTTAGGGAATCGTCGGGATTTATATGGACTGTTTAATTTAGATGATCTTCTAGAAGTGGAGTGTGAGCTGAGTGAAACTTGATATGTTCACTTACTTGTATTGCATTTTTTTATCATTAGCCATAAACTTTTTCACTAAATTTTTAATTCTTTCTCTCAGTGTTCTAACGCACATATTCTTGCCTATAATTTGTAATACATTAACCCTTATGGTGTCCCATCTCTTGGGATCTTCGTAGGGGTTTTGCCCCAGAACCTCTCTGGCCAGGTGTAATTCATCATCTTTCGTGAAATGAACCCTTTTATCACTCATAATTATACTACAAATTCACTATCGAAAGATTCAGTGTTTTATTATGATAAACCATAACCTAGAAATGTCAACGAGTCGTTAAATGAGCTGATACGTTCCACGCCGAGGGCCCGGGTTCGAATCCCAGGTAAGATATGGATGTAGTATGAATGTTGGTGTGTTTGTCCCACGTATGTATATAAAAATCACATTGAGACTGGATACATAACCGATAGGTTGAGTCCATAACCTCCGAAGGCCAGATAACTTGTAATCCTCAGAGGTGGCAGTTATCACTGCACGGTCTAGGTGAGTGGTTCGGAGTCCACTATAAACTGTAGGTCCTCAGAGAAAAACAGCTGATACGTTTGCGTTTTCAACGTAGGCAGCAAAGCATCTATTTACGTAACGTAGGAACGCAGAAAAAAACGTACTGCGCATGTTTAGCTGTCATTTCTTACGGTTACGTTTGCGTATGATGCACTGCTTAATTCTCTACTATTCCATATTTGGTTACTTTCCTCTACCGATTGAGTCTTCTGGAGAAATACTTGGAAATAAGTAATTCACTCTAAAGAAGCTGATTTGGTGGTATGACGAAAATGTATATTTCGTATTTTATCCATTAGTTTATAAGAATTTTCATACAGTATTTGCGTTCAAATCGACAATAACGTTTCAAATCAATTAACAAATGAGATATCCTAAACGCAGGAGCTGAAATATACGAAACATCTGGTCTAAACAGTAAGTGTCCATGCGCAGAGGAATGTACAATAATAACATTTTTCCTTTTTCAGATACGCGGACAACGGCGACCTCCTGGATTTCATCAAGAGAAACGGGGTCATCCCGGAATCCCAAGCAAAGATATGGTTTCGCCAGATGGCGAGCGGACTGCACTATTTACACGGCAAGAACGTGGCTCACAGAGATTTAAAATGTGAGAACATCTTGCTCTCGAGAAAATTCAACGTGAAATTGGCTGACTTCGGTTTTGCGCGTTTCTGCGTCGACGTCGACGGAAGGAGGATACTCAGTCAGACTTATTGCGGCTCGGCTGCGTACGCAGCGCCGGAAGTAGTCAGCGGCAAGCCGTACAACCCGAAATTGTCGGACGTATGGTCTCTAGGAATAATACTGTTCATCATGCTGAACGCGTCGATGCCGTTCGACGATTCGAACCTCAGGAAACTCCTGAAGGACCAGCTGACGAAAAATTGGGTGTTTCGGTCGAGGGTGAGGGACACTCTTTCGTCCAGCTCGAAAAACCTGGTGCGGCACTTGCTCGAACCAGATTTGACCCTACGCTTGACGCTCGATCGCGCCCTTCAACATGACTGGACGAAGATCAGAAAGGACCGACCGTCCCTGTTGGGACGCCTGGTACACTCGGCACCACAGACTACCAGACATAGCGCCGTGCCGGCGCAATATATCGAAGACAGCAAGATTTCCGGAGATTACGCTAATCCGGAAGTGAAGAAGAGTGAGATAAGGATAGCAATGGACAATACGTAAAAATTTTTGACAGTTTGATTTAACGGAAATTACCGAATCCGCATCGTGACACTTACGTAAGTTTCATTGTGAAAGCGTCGCAGAAAGTGTTTTGTGATTATAAAATGATTGAAAATTCCAATAAATATGCTACGATCTATGACTGTTTTTCTGGGGAAATTAGGGGAAGAATAGTACCATTCCACTCCATGTGAAAGGGTATAGCCAAGTCACCGTGCTTTGATTGGTAGAAAGTGAGAGGGATAGTATGACATTTAACTGAAGTAATGTTAGATGATAAGAGAATGATAGAGTCTGTGATTATCAGTCTTTCAAATAAAAGATGTACTCAAATTCGCGCATGTTTGAATTTGCCGCCATTCTGTTGCAGTTGCCAATAAAGATGACAGATGACAATAAATATGACAGGTGACAATTTAACATTAGGAAACTTAACCACTGTATCAGAGAAAAATGCTCTTCTTTTACTAACAGTTCTACAGACTATTGAATCTGAACCAGCGTACATTGGGAATAAGTATAATCATAACATTTGCCTTTATCTGGTGAAATTATCTGAGACAGAATAAAAAAAGAACATATAAATAAAAAGAAACACGTTTGTCTTTGTTAATAGACACGACCGGTTTCGGAGGCTACGTTATTTGTCAAGTGTCACCAAAGTTTGTTAATTTCCAAACTTCCCAACGAATTTATTGTTTGACCTTTATCGAATTAGTGGAGAATTTTTGAATTATCTGATATCGTTATGTAATTCGTAGATTAAATATGTTCAAAAACTGCGAAATTATCTGAGGAGAGATGTTCCTTGAAACTAGATTCCAAATTTCGACCTGTTTGTCCAACATACGTGATTGCCTTCTAAATTTTGAGCCAGACAAGAAGAACAAGTAACTTAGGGGGAAATAGTTTTATTGTTTCTCAAAGTATTCTCTATGAGGATCGATACACGCCAATTTTCGAAACACTTCCAAAACATGGTTTTAGAAGGCTTGAACTGCCTCTTTTGCCGTCGAAAATCGTTTCCCACGCAGTTTTTCCTTGATTTACGCCAATAAAAGCAAGTCGTTAGGTACCAAATCGGGACTATAAGGTGGATGGCCCATTAATTCAATGTTTTGGGTGTTCAAATACTCCATCGTATGCGCTGATGTGTGTGAGCTTGCATTGTCATAATGCAGAATAATTTTAGTTCTTCGATTTGATTTCCTCAACTCATCCAACACTTGCGGCAAACAAATGGTTGAATACCATTCAGAGTTGGCCGTTCTACGTTACTCTAATACTATGATGGCACATGTCCTGTTTTCCTAAAGAAACAGGTAACCATTCGCGTTGAAGTGCTTTATGTACGAACAACTTTTGTTGGGTTTGGCTCGTCTTGAAAGACCCATACTATCGATTGCTGATTAATTTCGGGCTCGTACGCTCATATCCAAGATGCGACGATTTTGTAAACGTCTTTTGAATCACCATTTAACAATTAAAGCAAGGTTATGAAGGATAGATCAACTCTGGATTCAGTTTTGGAAAAGGCAGGTCAGTTGTTAACTGGGGAAAAGTTGCACTTCTATTCAATCCGAAATGATGACAAATATACAGGGTCTTATATAATAGTATGTCACAACTTGAGGGTGTTAAATTACGTGCAATTTTAAGAAATAAAGATCATATAAAACAGGTCCGCAAAAGCTTCGTTACGGAGGTACAGGGTGTTGAAATTTCCGGAAAAAAATGGTTTTTTCTTCAAAACTCCAGCAGTTTTTGAGATATTCAGCCCAAATTTGGAAAGCAAACTATTTTTTACAGCCTTAATCATTACACGTCCTGAATGTTAACTATAATACAAGGTGTTATCTTTTCCGGATCCATGTCTTCTTTTGCCCTTTCAAACTTTTTTGCAGTACGCCACTGATTAGCGTAAAATGAATTTTCATCATCTTTGTTCAATTTAAAAATCTTTTTGACACTTGTAATTTTTCTGTATCTCCGATCGTTCTCGAGGTTGTTAATTATTAAACGATTGTATGCATTCGCTGAATTGAAAGCACTTTTAATTAAAAAAATGACTAGGCTTTGATTTTTTTTACAATTATTTATTCATTTTGACAGTTGCTGAAGTTGAACCAATGTCTCCTCGAATTGTTTATTAAATTAACGATTAGTTTTTAAACTTTTGAAGTTATTTCTGTAAAAAAAATTGGCTAATTTTACTAATGCCGAATTGGCTGATATCCATTAAATATACGGTCTGGCTGACAGAAACATAACAGAAGCTAGGCGTTCATATCAGGTGCGCTTTCCAAATCGAGTAACACCAGACAGGCGAACATTTTCAAATATCCACAGAAGGTTGAGGGAAACTGGTACTTTTACTGCAAATAATCATTGAAAAGGTGCAACTCAAACTATGAGAACTCCAGATATTGAGGAAGCAGTTTTGAATTGTATTGATTGGAATCCTCATATGAGTACAAGAAAAATTGGGAATCCGTTGAATATTTCACATGTTCTAGTTTGGAGGATTCTCCACGATTTTTTATTGTACCCGTTTCATATTCAACGCGTCTAAACTGTATTTCCTTGGGATTTTCCAAGACTGAATTTCTGCCGATGGTTCTTAGATAAAATTGAGAGAAAATGCTCATTTGGATAGTGAAATAATGTTCACAGACGAAGCTAACTTTTCGAGAACTGCTATCACAAATTTTCACAATAATCATTATTGGGCTGAGGAAAACCCCCATTTGATTGAAGAATCTCATCATCAAGAACAATTCTCACTCAAAGTCTGGGTGGAATAATTGAAAGTTATTTGATTGGGCCATTTTTTTTGCCTAACAGACTAAACGGTCTCGCTTATCAGCAATTTCTTGAGGAGGAGTTACCTTTATTTCTCGAAGATGTGCCACTTTTGGTGAGAAACATAATGTGGTTCATGCATGATGGGGCACCAGCACATTTTAGTGGAGAAGCTATGGAATTCTTGGATAATACATTCAACAACCGATGCATAGGTCGGGGTGGGCCAGAACCATGGCCTTCTATGTCCCCAGACTTAAATAGTGTAGACTTTTTCTTATGGGAATATCTGAAAAGTTTAGTTTATAACACTCCAGTGAACACCGTAAAAGAATTGAGAAATCGAATAATAACCTCTTGTGACACGATAAGAAATACCCCAGGAATATTTCAATATGCGAAGAAGGGCAGATGCCTGTATTCTTGCAGGTGGAGGACACTTCCAGCAATTTATTTAGTTTTTAATTGTTCTTTTTTTTAGTTTGATATTGAATTAGTATAAGTTGAGTCTCAGAAGACGAGCTATCAAAATAAAAGCAAATTTTGGGCATACCTATCGAGTATTTCTATTATTTTCTTTTTATTTAGCGAATAACATACAATTTAAATAATTCAAATTCAATAGTTTTTCACTCGAGAACGGTTGGAGATACGAAAAAATTACAAATGTCAAAAAAGTTTCCAAGTTTTTTCCGGAAATTTCAACACCTTGTAGCTTTGTAACAAAGCTTTCGCGGATCTATGTTTATACGAACTTTATTTCTTAAAATTGCACGTAGATTTACCCCGTCAAGTTGTGACATACTATTATTTAACACCCTGTAGATATATTGCGGTCGACGAGTAAGATAGCTGGAATATGTGTAGTCAACGCAACATAGTTTTCAATAAAGATCAATAAGCAATAAGATCAGTGACCAGTGTCACAAGAAAACAACAATTTTTTTTCTCAATTCTGAGTAGACGGTGCTGCCTCGGTCGCCCTAGATGATTTAATGTGTTTGTTCTCCCGCTCCTTGAAGAGGGCCGAATTGTAACTTACCAGAAAGATGTTCGAAATCTAACCAAGTTTTCCTTTTCCCTGAAACTGGGCTCTTTCCGAAACCAAGCCTTTCAGTTCTTCAGAGCATTCACCATAGAAGTACCTGTAAAAAGTAGAAAGATCAGCAACTAGTAGCCTTTGAGGGAGAGGCTGGAGATTATGCATGATCGAGTGACCGATGAGGCGCACTGCTCTCTTCTGGACACAATCAAATAGATGCAATGAAAGTTGGGTGAATACCACAAATAACTGGAGCAACTAGAAAAGACGAACTATGTATGCCTCACCTGGCCATCAGAGCAGCAGATAGTCCGAAGAACAATAAAGATAACTGGAAATAATCAAAAGAGCAAGCTATATATAAGTATGAAGGATATGTGTATGAAGAATAAAATCGCCTTGATGAGTCCCTCGGCGAATTGTATCCTTGTTTAATTCCATGAGTTAATTACTTCTTTGGGTTTGAGAAGTGAAGAAAAAAAACACTGTTAAAGGTTGGTTAAAATTTGTTTTTTTCAGGACTAAATCAAATTTGTTGTACTCTATTGGCTAATGGCTCTAGTCAAGACAATTTGGTGCCCCTTAGGCCACCATTGAATTAAAAAAAATGTGAAGGAGTCAAACATCCGAAATATTTAGTTGATAGGTGGAACGGTGGAGACTCTAATGCTCCTAAATGAACAAGATGTAAAACACATCTGAAATAAAGTGTATAATGATCACTGCGAATTATATAAAAATGACAGGATTAACATCATCTTTCAATATATTGCGGGGCACTGCAGCGAAAATAAGTAAGCCTATGATGCTGATATTATGTGGAAGAAATTTCACTCCACATTGATGTCGCTAATAAACAGACATTCCCAGAAAAAGACTTCTCGCGCGAATCCTCTCAAACCATGGATTAACTCAGAGCTTTTGTCGCTGATAGAACACAAAAATCGCCTGTGGAAAAAATATAAACGCACTAATAACCCTGAAGACTTTTTCAATCATAGAAGTTTTTCCAACCAAGTATCTCTTGCTCTGCGTTCTGCACACCACCAGTACGAGGAATCGATTGCTGCTTCCGATAACAACAGAAAACTTTTCAAATTTATTCGTACCAATTTGCAGTCGAAGGTACGTGCTCCCCTGCTACGGAAAAATGATGGGAGTATATGTGAATCTGACACTGAATCGGCGGAGGTTCTGGCGGATGCATTTTCTAGCTGCTTCATCTGAGCCAGAGATCGAGCAATGCCGGATCTTGCTACGATACCACTGGACAATAGCATAACACATGTAGAGTTCATTCCAGATATAGTGAAAAAGTATCTTCTCAAGCTCAAAAATCATTTGTCCCCAAGACTTGACCGCCTCAGTTCGTTCTTCTTGAAGAAATTTGCCGATTTACTTTCACATCCGTTGGCTAGTATTATGAAAACGTCCTTCGAGAGCTCCAGCGTTCTTCTAGGTTGGAAAAGTCAAGGGTCACTCCCATCTACAAAAAAGGTGATAAACTCGACCCGTATAATTATAGACCAATAAGTCTTTTGGCTGCTGCATCGAAAATTATGGAATCAATAATAGTTAAAGCGATGACAGAGTTTATTACAAAAAAATCCATCATACCACCAGAGCAACATGGCTATGTTAGGGAAAAATCGACTACTACTAATCTGTTATCTTGCCTTAACGACTGGACAAACGCCTACGACCATAGAACACCTACCGATGTAATTTATCTCGATTTCGCAAAGGCTTTCGACAGAGTCACAGCTAAGAGATTGGTGTATAAATTAAATATCGTAGGTATTCGGGGGAAGCTGCTTCTTTGGACTCAAATTATTTGTCGCGGCGAACATTTGTAGTTAAAGTTGGTGGTGCTTACTCTTCGGAAAGGGTGGTTAAGAGTGGGGTGCCACAAGGATCCGTCCTGGGGCCACTGCTATATATTATTTTCGCAAGTGACTTGTCTCATCCGATTAGGTCTCGCAAATCGTTCTTCGCTGATGACACCAAGTTGTATGCAAACCCGTTAATCGGGAGGCAGCTTCTGCAAGACGACTTGGATGTAATAAATCGATGGTGCAAAGATTGGCTGCTACCATTGAACGTGGACAAATGTGCGGTGCTGCGTATAGGACCGAACAATCCGTGGTATCAGTACTCGATTGACAATCAACTCCTGCGCTCGGTGTCTTCACATATCGACCTAGGTGTAACCATTACTTCGGACCTCACATGGTCGGAACATATCCTTAGCGTTTGTTAACGTGCTAACTCTTTGATGCACCTCATTCGCAAATCATTCGAACACCTATCCTTCACCAGCTCAATCTTACTCTACAAAACTTATGTGCGTCCCATTTTGGAGTACGCGGGTGCGGTGTGGTGTCCGGTTTTCGTTAGGTATAGGAACGTGCTGGAAGGTGTTCAGCGCCGTGCATCGCGTATGACTTTCGGTGCCGTACGTCCATCATACGCTGACAGGTTAACTGCAGCTGGACTAACGACTTTCGAGCAACGTCGATGTCGCGGAGATTTGATTTTAACTCACAGAATGGTTAAACACAACCACGCCAACTTCAAGAGTTTGTTTGCATTAAACGATGATACGCGTTTGTGTGGCCATTGTCTCAAACTGAGAAAAGAAAAGTTTTCGACAAGGCAAAGACAGCACATGTTGGTCAATAGCGTGTTCAATGATTGGAATGGGTTTCCAGGTGATGTGGTCCGCTCGGAATCGGTAAATGAATTCAAAAACAAAATGGACTCGCTTCTTTTCGCGTAGTGGTGTGCCAATGCTGTAGTGCAATTTATTACGAGACTAATTTTTACTAATTTTATGTATAAGCTGTGTATACAAATTTATGTATACATCTTCTGTTATTAGGCTTCATAGGATTATGTCCTCAGCCTTAAATTATTTCTAATAATAATAATAATAATAATTTGGTCCGAGAAGAGAATTTCGGATCAACGAAGAACAATCGTCAAAAACAGGCTACTTTCTTCAGAAACGCTGCAAAGCATACGAGAAGAGGTCATAATGGAACTCAGAAGCGAAAATGATACTCATAACGGTATACCTGCCGGAGTCAATGAAAGTGTTACAGATAACATCGAAGCCACGGAAACGAATATTAACATGGAACGCCCTTCTGAGCCGAATCAGCAGAACGAATATATGTATTTAGCAAAATCAGAACTTAACAGAGCAATAACTGAATTCAGTGGTAGTAACCCAACTAAAAGACCTAAACTGCCCAAACTCAAGACGAACAAGAACACCAATATCATCCTAGCAAGCGTAAACTCAGTGTTTGAAGAATATACCGACCAGAACACCTTGGAGAAGATTCACACTTTGATTAACTGTGAAGCAGTAGCGGCTCTTTGACTTCACAAACAACAAATCTCCACAACTCTGATTCAAGCTGAGCCAAAAAGCGTCAGAAAACCACCATGGCGAAAACGACTGGAGAAGGATATCGATAATATTAGAGCAGAAATCGGTCGCCTCACAGAATTCCTGAGAAACAGAAAACCCTCAAGGCGCTTGAAATCGCATATACGCAAAATTTATAGGAAAATTGGTACGAACACAAAACACCCTGATCACAAACAACACATCGACGTGTATATGGACATTTTGAAACAGAGACTCCAAGCAAAAGCAAAGAGGCTTTCAAGATACGTCAAGTGTACTGAAAGGAAACATCAAAACCAAAGGTTCCTCCAAAGCGCGGCCAATTTTCATAAAGGAAATAACAAAACTGCGACCAACAATAACAGAGAAGTGCCTGACGCACAGTGCTTGAGCGATTATTGGTCATCACTATGGTCGAACCCCAAAGAACACAATAGAGATGCGGAAAGGATCACGAATGAAAAACAACGCCTTGATATCAAACATATGGACTTCGAAGGAATAACGGAGGAAGAAATCACAACAGTAGTTAGAGCGACCAACAATTGGAAGGCCACAGGTATAGATAATATCCACAACTACTGGTACAAGAATTTTGATAAGCTCCATGGAGCTCTAGCGAAACAACAACATCCCAAGAAAACACCCACTTTCTTAACACAAGGCTTAACATATATGCTACCTAAGAGCGATAGAACACAGGATCCGTCTCAATATAGGCCAATCACTTGCCTGCCAACACTACAAAATACTCACTTCATGCATATCCAATCGAATATACCAACACCTTGACGACAACAATATATTAGCAGAGGAGCAGAAAGGATGCAGAAAGAAACACCACGGGTGCAAGGAACAACTCATCATCGATTCTGTGATAATGAAACAGGCACACGTGGGGCATCGGAATGTTCATTCAGCTTTTCTCGATTATCTGAAGGCATTCGATAGTACCGCCCATTCTTGGCTTGTTCAAGTATTGCAGATATACAAATTTCACCCAGCCCTGGTGGAGTTCTTGAAGATAACAATGACACACTGGCGCACGTCTCTGCAGGTCAACATGAACAATAAATCAATTAAAACCGACGAGATACCCATAGGTCGTGGAATTTTTCAAGGAGACTCTTTGAGTCCACTATGGTTCTGTTTGGCTATGAACCCATTGTCCACAATGCTCAATAGAACAGGATACGGATTTAGGATTAAAACAGATAGGAATTATTATACAGTCTCCCACTTGCTGTATATGGATGACATCAAATTATATGCTTCGAAAAAGAAGCAAATGGATGATTTGCTGAAAACTGTCAATGAGTTTTCGGTAGATGTTCATATGAAATTCGGGATTGAAAAATGTAAGACCCTGAACATTCAAAGAGGGAAAGTCATAGATGGTGAAACACAACTTCCAAACGGTGATATTATACAGTGCATGAGGGATGGCGAAACATACAAATATCTGGAATACCAACAAGCCAGATTGCTAGACCAAAAACAATCAAAGGAGAAGATTCATTCCGAATACAGTCAGCGTCTGAAGACTGTGCTGAAATCAATGTTGAACTCGGGGAATCTAGTCAAGGCAATTAACACCTACGCCATTCCAGTGTTGCTTTACTCATTTGGAATAATCAGATGGACTAAGACAGAACTGGATGATATTCAAAGGCAGACGCGAACGATGCTGACAAAGTACAACAATCATCATCCAAAATCGTCTGTGATACGAACAACTTTGAAGCGGAAAGAAGGAGGACGCGGATTAATAGATGTTGTCAATTTACACACCGAACAGTTAAAAAATCTCAGAGAATTCTTTTCTGCAAAAGCTTTCACTTCAGACCTCCATAGAGTGGTATCGTTGGCTGATAGGGGATATACACCACTAAATCTTGCTACCAGAGATGACCTGCTGAATCTACCGTTCCTATCAGATACTAAAAACAAGAGCAATGGTCAAGAAAGGAATTGCATGGACGACATCACCATGAGATTAATCAACCACACATCGACAAAGAAGCCTCCAACAAATGGTTGATGAAAGGAGAATTATTCGCAGAAACAGAGGGATTCCTTATGGCCATCCAAGACCAAGTGATCGCTACAAACAATTACAAGAAATTTATAATGAAGGACGGAACATTACAAACAGATAAGTGCAGAAAATGCCATATAAGATCGGAGACTATACAGCATATTACGTCCGCATGCGAACAACTGGCCAATACGGAGTATCTTCACAGACATAATCAAGTGTGCAACATTATCCACCAGAAACTTGCACACAAGTACGGACTTCTGAACACCTTCCAGTCATATCAGATTATATTAGGATAGTTAGGAAATTTATGTCAAGTATATTGTAATCCAGAGCAATGCTATTCGCCATACCGATTGCAAAATCTGGAGAAAGGTAAATTATATCCAGCTACCTTCGCTGAGATAGTGCATAAGTCCACGATAATAAATAATAATGATGATAGAAGAAATTAGAATTGCATAAGAATACCTATATAGAGATGCAAAAAGCTGTAATTCTTAATACATGTAGGATAGTTAGGAAATTTATGTCAAGTATATTGTAATCGAGCCTATTCCTTTGATTGCAAAATCTGGGAAAGGTAAATTATATCCAGCTAACAGCTGAGATAGTGCATAAGTCCACGATAATAAATAATAATAATAATAGAAGAAATTAGAATTGCATAAGAATACCTATATAGAGATGCAAAAGCTGTAATTCTTAATACATGTAGGATAGTTAGGAAATTTATGTCAAGTATATTGTAATCGAGCCTATTCCCTTTGATTGCTAAATCTGGCAAAGGTAAATTATATCCAGCTAATAGCTGAGATAGTGCATAAGTCCACGATAATAAATAATGTGGTTCTATGAAGATTCTAGGGGGTATAATGGTAATTTACTGAATGCAAAGGACTCCAAGTCAATCCCGAAATTACACTATAAATAATTCGAGGGTGATATAATACCCATTTACAATTAAGATCAAGACCTAAAATATAATATTTTTCTAGGTATGCCGACAATGGTGATCTGCTAACTTTCATCAAACAACATGGTGTGATACCCGAAAACCAAGCTCGATTTTGGTTCCGGCAAATAACCAGCGGTCTACATTACCTTCACAGCAAAAACATCGCCCACCGGGATCTAAAATGTGAAAACATCCTTTTATCACGAAGATTCAACGTAAAGCTAGCTGACTTCGGATTTGCACGTTTCTGCGTAGATCTTGAAGGCCATAGGGTTCTGAGCGAAACTTATTGCGGCTCAGCAGCTTACGCCGCGCCGGAAGTGGTAAACGGAACTAGATACAATCCAAAACTATCTGACGTTTGGTCAATTGGTGTGATACTCTTTATCATGCTTAACGCGTCTATGCCGTTTGACGACTCGAACTTGAGGAAACTTTTGAAAGATCAAATTACGAAAAATTGGGTCTTTAGATCGAGGATCAGAGATAAAATATCGTCAGCTGTGAAGTCCCTCGTTCGGCAATTGCTTGAACCGGATGTTACCTTGAGGTTAACATTGGATAGAGTGATACAGAATGAATGGGTGAAGGCAAAAAAGGAAAGGCCCAACTCTTTGATCAATTCTTTGTTCAACACCAATGGCAAAGAGACTGCTACTACTGAAGAAGAAAAGAAAGCTGCAATAGCCGGAGATTATCGTAGCGCAGAAAACAAAAAGAGCAAACCCAAAATAAGTGCCAACGAAAATGGTTGATGTGAAGAAATAATTTGTACATCTAAGGCATTACTGTAATAAACGATGGATCTGATAGTCATTAATTTGTTCTTTAATTCGTAACAGGAAAACGAACATATACAGATTTGATTTGTTTTATTTACGGTACAAACCTTTAAAACAAACAACATTTTACAACCACTTGAAAATATAAAATCATAACAGTGTGAATGGTATTCTACTACTGGACAAGAAATCAGAATAATATAGGTACATACTACAATCAGCTAGAAAAACTAATCGAATTAAGTCTTCCCTTCAATTCCCCAAGGGACATAAAAGCACCAGTCTGCGTTCGTATATTTGTTGCCGAACCTCAATATTCTACATACTGGAGCATTGCCGTAATAATTAGTTTGTTATGAAGGCTCATCAAACAGATTTTGAGATCTTGTGATTCTGCCAGCTACATGAAAACCTATTTGATATAAAATATCAGGACAGACAATTTAATTATTCAATCATTTGTACAAAAAAAGAAGGTCAGCTATTACTCTTCGGTCCACCAAAGTTCTGAAATTTGCTTTAGATCTCATAGCTGAGACAGAGAATTCTTTTCAGGGGATAGACATTTTATACGAGGACTGAAAAAGGAGTTTATATTGAACTCCTTCAATTTCATGAGATTGTTCTGCGTAACGAGGTTAGAGAACCATACCGTTAAAGCATATTCCAAGATAGGGCTGCAGTAACTATTGAATGATACGAATAAAACTTTAACACCCGTGAAGGCACTTGTGTTGCGCCTTATATAACCCAATACTTTGAAGGCATGACCGACCACTTTTTCGATATGTGCCCTGAAGCTCACCTTGGAGTCAATGAGAACTCCGAGATCCTTCACAGCACACACCCTATTTAACATAGTATTAGGCACGCTATAGTCGAATTTAATAGTATCCTCAATTCTAGTAAAAGAAATACATTGGCATTTATTGATGTTTATTCCAAGCCATTTTTCGAAAACCATTCAACAACTCTATTTTAATCTGATTGTAGTGCAATCGCATTATCACCCAAATCATTTATAAATATAATAAAAAGCAAAGGTCCCAGGTGACTTCCCTGTGGGACACCAGAAGATACAGATATTAGAAAAGAATTGAAGCTTTTTATTCTAACAATTTGTGAACGAGACCTATAATAGCTTTTAAACCACTTCAAAAGTTTACCACTTGTAAAGTGGATACACAAGTATCCACTTGACTTTCCTCTTGAATGGTCTCGAGTAAGAACTGAGTGAAAAGAACTAAGTTGTTCTACCCCTGAGGAAACCATGGTGTTCACTAATGATAGCCTGACTAAAAGCAAAAGAAATCAGATACTGATTGGTTAGATTAGGATTAGATCTGTAATTTTTTATGTCTTGTTTACTATCAGAGTTATGAACAGGGGTTGCAAACCTTGTTTTCCATGCTAATGGAAAATAACCTTCCTGCAAGGATCTATTAAATAATGATGTGAGAGGTGGAGAAAATGATTCAGCACAGGACTTAACTAGAATACTAGGTATGCCGTCAGGGCCAGCACTTAATTTGGGTTCCAGATCATGAGCCTTGATAATTGGATCTACATATATTCCTCCAGGAATTTCGGCCGATGTTAATGCATGCACTGCTTTGCTATAGAGGAAATAGCTCACACGAATCCAGACCATACTTTATGTCTTTTTGGTGACTACAACTTACCACAAGCATCGTGGAAGCTACCAAGTGAAGACGGCTTATTGCATCACGCCCCTGAAGGACATCCCGCCAAGCTGATCGATGAATGTTTTGGGTTTGAAACAAGTAAACGTACCAAATTCTCACAATATCTTTCTGGATTTAGTTTTTTGTAGTGATAGTGTTCTTTTAGATGTTTCAGAGGCTTCCGATCTAATTTTGCCCAATAATAATCACCATAAAGCCAAAGATTGTATTTTGAAAATCCAAGGTGGTTTTCGAGCACTCTCATTCGAAGAGAAGATATTCGGTTTTAAAAATGCCGATTACACTGACTTGAATAATTATTTTGCTCCTATAAAGTGGGATGCGTCTTTGGTCAAATGGTTGACAAATTCTATCAGATATTGCGAAACGTCCTCACAAACTTTGTTCCCACCAAAACTTGGAAGTCATCAACTTTCCCAAAGTGGTATTCCATAGAACTGTGAAAATTAATTGCCTCAAAAAAGAGAGCCCATGCTCAATACAAGTCTACAGGACTTGTTTCATACTATCTCATCTTCTCTCGCCTTAGAGCACGATGCAAAGACTTGTCTCGACAATGCTACCAGTTTTACCTTCAAAAAGTTGAAGGCTCCATTTTAGGTAATGCAAGGGAGTTTTGTAAACTATTCACGTGAAGATAATGGAGTCCCTGATGAGGTTTTTCTTGGACAGCAATCGTCAATTTCTTCGCAGGATGTGGTGAACCTTTTTGTCGATAATTTTGCGAGCAACTACACGAAGAACGATTCAATTTCTTATGATCAACACACTTCAGGAACTGTGTGTATTCCCTTCCTAGTCACCAGCATCCAGGAAATATTTGAAGAGGTTTCGAAACTGAAAGACGACTTGAGTTGCGGCCCGGACGGCATTCCACCTTATTTTCTGAAGCGTTGTGTCTACACATTGTCTAAACCTCTGTGGCAGCTCTTTAATCAGTCTTTTTCAACGGGCATTTTTCCCGACATATGGAAGGGTAGCGATGTGAACCCGATTCATAGGAGCGGCGATAAGTCAAATGTACGGAACTACCGGCTTATTAGCAAGTTACCGGCTATTCTAAAGCTGCTGGAGCTTTTTCTCACTCGATACCTATATTGGCACTGTAGGACTATCATTGTCAGTCAACAGCACGGTTTCAGTTGTGGTAGATCGACAGTTACAAACCTGTTAGTATATGAAACTGAAATATATCGATCGTTGGAATCCGGTATGCAAGTCGATTCTATCTACACCGATTATTGCAAGGCTCTCGAAAGGCTAGTCCACAAACGACTGTAAGCGAAACTGGTTGGCATGGAATTTCCGGATTGGGTTCTGGAGTGGTTGTCGAGCTACCTGAAGAATCGTGTTCTATGGGTTAAAATCAGAAATTATGTATCTCATCCCATGGTCAAGTCTGGAGTCCCACAAGGGTCTTATTTAGGGCCTATTCTTTTTAATCTTTTCATAAATGACATAGGGAGGGCGATGAGATATTGTAAGTACTTAACATTTGCTGATGACCTTAAGATGTATCTGCTCATATCAAGCAATGACCACTGCCATAGACTTCAACACGAAATAGATGCTCCTACGGAATGGTTGGTAGAAAATGGGATGGAGCTAAACATTGGAAAGTTCTGCTGTATTACATTTCCTAGATCTAGAAGACCAATCCGATTCAATTACACAATATCAGACGTGTCTATAAACTGGGTAGATAAGGTGAGGGATCTAGGGGTTTTTTCGATGAGCGAATGACTTTTGTTCCTCACATAAACCCAGCAACAGCTAAGGGACGACAGCAGCTTGGTTTCGTCAACTTTCATTAAAATAATTATCTGTTAACGCATTCAGAGCCGTCTTTGTTTCGCTGGTCTGTTCTGTCCTTCAATACGGTTCAATCATATGGTCTCCTCATTACAGAGTTCAAATCTCAGATATTGAAAGGGTTTTCAGCACAGGTTTTTGAGAGGTGTCGCATACGAAATGCATATGCCAGCGCGCACTTACTCTTATTCGGATATCATGGCTCTCTTGAACTTGCAAACTTTGGAAGATAGAGAAAAGATCTCCGATCTTACATTCACATACAAGTTATTGTCAGGAGATATCCTTTGCCCTGAGTTATTGGAACTTTGAATTTTAAAATCCTAGTGAGAGTTACCAGGAACTCTGATCTCTTTCTGATACCATTCCACTCGACAAATTACGGTCTTAACAATCCCCTCACCCGTTGTGTGAGATAACAAAACGAATACGGAGCGCGAGGCCTGGAATTCATTGGAACTACTTTGAATGAATTCAATTCGAGTTTGAAGAGTGTTTGGTTAGATTCAGAAAATGATCTAGCCAAGCCTTCAAAATTCCCTTTTTTTGCGATATGTCATCACGACTCTTGGACTACTGTTTCGTGTTTTATGACGTAACTCAATGTTCCTTTTACCGGCTATGAAATTTTGAATCTTAAAATTGTATTTTAATTTTAGCTAGATAAATATGTTATTGTTGCAAGTTTATAAGTTATTATGTAATCTACTGAATAAGGCGGTAACCCGTAACTAAAGGTTATTATTATATGGTCGAGATGATGGCGAGGAACAGTCTATCTATCTTGGCAGACTTGCGACTATTTCTCAGGCAGAAATATTAGCAATCGACCACTATGCTAACCTCCTGCTTGCTTGGAAATTAACAAGTAGGTCAATGAAAAACATCACGGATACCCAAGCTGCTCTGAAGGCATTATCATTCGATAACTGCACGTCACCCATTCTGAAGGAATGTGATTCAACCTTCGCCAGACTAGGGGAAAAAAATATGACGGACGCATTGGCCTCTCGAGCCTTGGGATTCACCGGACCGGAGCTTAGGCTTGTAATGAGTCTAGAGACTGCAAGGATGGAAAATAACCGGTGGATGGACCTGAAGGTTCAGGAGCACATGATGAACCTCACATGTCCTAGAAACTCATGTCTTGACATCAGTGAACGTTCCACTGCGAGAGCCAAGCCTTGGCTTGAACTCTCAAGGTTACACCTGAGAGTCCTAATTGAGGTATTGATGGGGAATTGTCACCTCAGAAGGTTACAATATGTGAACATGTCATGTGCGAGTGCCCAGCTAGAGACAGAATCAAGCTTGAGGAGCTTGGATCAACAAATTGGAGCTGACTGAGCTTATTAACTACTCAGCCACAAAGGTTATAGCCGTTACAAGAAGGATGGAGCTAGTACATGAAATTTAAGACAGAGTGCGCCACAATATACCACTTGGTCGCAGTGGCGGAGCGGTCAATCAGTCCACACCCTATTTTAATATTTACTTATCTATCGGCACACACTGTATGATGGATGTATATGATACAACCTGCTTTTTCAGACCAAGTTATTTCAGATGTTTTGTATTTTATGCAATGTATATTAGGTGGAATATGAAGTACTCATATGTGAGTAATTAAAGTATGAACAAAAAACACAAAAATATTTTAAAAACTTTTTATTGAAAATAAGAAATTGATTTCAGACTATATTCTAAACTGTTGGACATATTCATCCTCCAAAGGATGTAGCTTTGGAGCTGCAATCACCAAACAATGCAATGGCTTTCCTAAATCCACATCAGCCATTTCTTCAAGGGAACATGCAATTATTCTTTCATCATCACAACCAACCCTGGCAAGTCCGATACATAAACTTTTTCTTGATAACCCTGTGAAAAAACAATAATAAAAGAATGAAGATCTGGAATTAGATAATCCAAACATAGATACTTACCTGATGTATCATTACTCATCTTCTTGTCCAATATTTCTAATAACTGTTTTGCAGCTTCTCTAACAGACATAAATAATGGTGGCATGTATTCTTTCTTTTTCTTAGTCAAGCTTTCAAGTGTAGGTTCTTTAACTTTAATATCTAAAAATAGTTTCGAAATTTAAATGTAAAGCTCAACATATTTTTAAACTTACCTAATAAACATAAAGTATGCAAATTATTCTTGAAATTGATCGCTAACTTTTCGAAAAAGCTATCAGGTTTCCATGATTCTGTCCAGTATGGTATGGAAACTGTCTCGCCAAATGTATATAACTGCAAACCACAACAGCCTACTGCATTCATTATAGATGCATTATGTATAACTTTGACCTTGATACCGCTTTGCTTAGCCCTTAAAATTAGGTCTGTGTGTGTAGTGGCACCAAAGGGATCCCCAACCACTAGAAATGCTATATTCTGTTCTTTTGCTCCTTCGAGAATTTCGGATGCACCTTGTTCAACCAATTCTCTGTCAGCAACTGTTACTTTACGCCCGTAAAATTCTTCCTTAAACATATTTCAAGAGTTTTAGGACTCCGTTCATTATACAGTCCACATCAAATGCTTACAAGTTCTGATGTTGGGGAACTCAAGATAGAGGTATACGATTCTAAATAAACCCTGTCACATTGTTTTATTATTTCTAGTCCTTTAACAGTCACATCTTTGTAATCCCCAAGACCCAATCCAATAACGTAAAACATGATTTATATGAAAATAGAATTCAAAATTTAAGAATGTGATATAGTGAGGTTATCCATAGAAAAATGAACGTTTATATCTGTATACTCTTTGGTATGTAGTTTTTATGTTCATTTGTGTTAATTACTATAAATTAGGTAGTAGTCAAACCTATTTTGATAATTTGAGTTTTCACGTGAATTTGGATTACTTTAAGAAATATAAACTATGATAATCAACCACAACTGAATATTTTTCAAGTAAAACAGGAAAATATCTGTTGTTAACTACACATATTCAAATCATAATTTTTCCGATTATTGGGTGTGTTGCAATATGAATTTACATTAATTTTTCCTTTTTCTCTCTAATTTTAAGAAGGCCTTTTCGAAACACTCGTCTTGAATTGTAACTGCCAGGAATAATTTATGGTTAAGATCATAAATACAAAAAGATAATGACAAGTTCTGTGCTTATGTCATAGCCATATGTCAATATAATATAGTAAGGTTATGTTAGTTGTTGCCAAATATTGATTAATACAAGTACATTATTTTTCAATAAGTAAAAATTCCTTGGGTTTATAAATATTGTCGTAATTCAAGAGAAGATGATGAATATATTTGTGGACAAAACATTATTATTTCAAACAAGAAATAATTTATCACCTTATGAAATATCTAACAAAGTAGCAGATATTATGGTAAGTTCTCTCTTTGATTTCTGTTAAATAATAACTAGCATCACTTCTATACAATCTTCTTTCTTGTAGGGAATATCATGCACGGAATTTTATCTAGAACAAAATGGAAAACGAATATTTGGTCAAACATTACTTGAGAATGGAAATGATGTCAAAGTTATATTGAGATTACTTGGTGGTAAAGGCGGATTCGGATCCATGTTAAGAGCTATAGGAGCACAAATTGAGAAGACAACAAACAGAGAAGCTTGTCGAGATTTGAGTGGTAGAAGATTGCGAGATATTAATGAAGAACAGAGGTATGTACTTTTATGGCATTCTACAATCATAAGCAAACAAACACACAAAATCAGTTCCCCTATTCAACAGTTAGTCTAAAGAACATCCTGTTTTGACATAAAACAATATGACTGAAATGTTCATACAGTTTAACTAACTACTACTACTACTCTCTTTGATCTTTGTATCCAAGAACATACATCTTGCATTTCTGTTATAGATTAAAGAATTGGATTGCCACCCAAGCTGAAAGGGATAAGGAAGCAGAAGAACGAAAAAAGAAAAAATTAGAAAGGCTTTGTCAAGAACCTAAACACGAGTTCAAAAATGAAACTTATGATAAAGAGCGTTCAGAATTGCCAGAAAAAATAGAGGATGCAGTTTTGCAGGGATTGCAGGCTTCTTGTAGTGCAAAACGTCCAGCTCAGCATGACAAAAAGAAAAATAAGAAAAAAAGGAAATTATGGTAGGTTGAAATTAAGATTACTTAAGACAAAATTTCACTATAGAAAGTTTTTCATTTCTAAAATAATGTATAAAATCTGAATATACTTTTAATAGCTTAAAATTAAAAATCTGAATATACTTTTAATAGAATTAAATAGAAATTGGTATATTATTATTATTTTATTATTATTATTATATATTTCAAGCAATCAATATTACAGATAACGTCAAGAATTGTAAAAAACATATCAGACTATGGAAAATTTACAAATGAAATAAATACATTACACATCTCTCAAACAAACCTTAAGCAAACTCAAACTTTGACAGTTGACACGTTGAGCCCCAGGTGGCATCAACCTGATGCCTCACGTCATACGACCTCCAGGACATTGTGGCATCAATGTTATACCACACAGTCGATTTTCCTTTCGGATCGCGTGCCACTACGGATACCGCACGCTCTAGTGCAAACTTCATAGATATTGAAAGCCCTGGTCTGAGGAACAAAACAATGTTTGCTGTTTGGGGGTAGCTCAATAATTTTGAAAGTTATATAGATTTTTATTAGAACAGCAAAATAATTTAACATAAAAAAGGTATTTATGAAAAAAATCGAAGAAAAAGTAATAACTATAACTTATATATTCAAAGAAGAGTTATGTTTTTCAAAAAAGCAAGAAACACAAAAATTCTTCTTACAAATATTACATTGATATTTTGATCGACTGGCTTTGCTTTGGGCTTCTTTTCGGCCAACTTCGTTCTTCATTTTTGCATAGCAGATAACGCACCTATTTTAGCTTCTATGAGTTTGTTTTTTTCTGTATTATTATTTATTGAATCCGTATCAGAAAACTCTCCAAGTAGACCTTGAACAACTTGCCTCTTGAAGTCTGTGATGGAGATCTTATTGGAGTTACTTCCTTATACGTTATATATTTACCATAGCGGAACCGAATAATAATTCGGTTGCTAACATGCAGTACCATTTAATCCCCCTCCTCAAAAAAAAAGGAATATGCTTTTATTTGATCTGATAAATCGATGAAAGCTTTAGATTCGTTGTAATCAATGATAATTATAAGCTTTTCTATCTCTTTGCCTTTTTGTTGAATTTTTCTCATTTCGTCTGTATGTTTTGTGCTGAGCTGAGCACTTCTCTTTTATAGCCGGCTCGGTGGCGTAGGGGATATGATGCTCGTAACCTGCGTAGAGTCACCTGGGTTCAATCCCCACGAAGTCGGTGCGATTTTTCGGATTCTGGGAATCGCTTGAGTGTCCATCTTTCGGAGGAGATGTAAAGCTGTCGGTCCTGTCTAACAGAGATGTGTTGGACATTAAAGACATGAGATGGGTTCGGCAAAATTCCCGGGTTAGTGAGGTGACAGAATTTCCCGGCGTGTCATTAGCCGAAAAGGCAGAAATAGAGCACGTTAAAGGAAAAACAAACAAACAACGCTCTTTTATTGAACCATTTCAACATCGTTATGCCTGTATTACTCTGTCTCATACATATTTTATTCTTTTTCAATTTTTTCTCTGTAACATCGGTGCAATTGAATTTCCTATTTGATCTTACAGTACCGACCAGATGAGTTTTCCTCTTCATCAGCTCATGTGCGAGGGTTACACTGGTATAATAATTGTCAGTATAGAGGGTCCTACCAGAGTCAAATAAATTCTTCATCGAAGACATGACTACATTAGAAGACGCATTTCCATCCTCACGAGTATCTCGTCCGCAATAAACTTGCAAATCATATGTGTAACCACTTTCTAGACATAGTTTATACAGTTTGATGCCAAATTTGTGCTTTTTATTCTTTATATACTGCCTTAATTTGAGACGACCACGAAATGGTACCATCGTCTCATCTTTAGATATATTTTTCCCTGGACTAATAACGAGTTGGAATCATTCAATGAGTTTTTAAATCAAAGGCGAGATTTTATGAAGTCGTTCCAGTTCCCTATTTTGCTGAGTTTCATTATCATTGGAATGGAGCATGGATAGAAGTTGCTCGAAACGATTTCAAGTCATCAGTGTTCCAATATTATTTTGATACAATAAACTCTCACTCCAATAATCTCGCAATTGAGAGGTTTTCAGTTATTCCATCGAAATAATGATCCCAAAAAAACGTTCCATTTCTTCGCAATCGGTAGGGAACCACGGTTTCGATTTAGCCTTCGGATTCATTGGCTGTTGCGCTAGTTTTTGCTGAGCATAAATATTTGTATGCTCAACAATATAAACGATAATTCCATTAGTGACAAACAGTTTATGCATAATACTCGGTTTTTATGCCCACTTCTTCAACTTCAAAATCAAATTTCTTTAGTTAGGACCCATCAACAGTATCCCAGTTTAAGTTAGAAACACTATTTTCGCCGTCTTCTTGCTCTGATTCATCAGACTCTATAGTGAAATTCGATATGATAGATTCAATGGTCCCCTGAATATTTGTGTCCTGAACAAGAAGAAACAAGAGCAGTTTGATCATGAGAACCGTTTGATGATTTAGCACAATTCGAAACACCTGGCTGATCATCTTGTGTGCTCTCGTTCACTTCTGATTTTTTCAATCTTCTAGATTTTTTAGGCAGAACTTTGTAATCATCATTAGAGCTTTCACTCTCGCTAGGTTCATATTCATCAGATGTGTTACAGTCGGCGTACGGATCAGCCACATCTATATCTTCATCCGACATAAGATCATCATACAGGTAAAAACAACAAATCAGGTGTTTATCGATTGAATTGCAATGACTGTGATAATTTCTACATTGGTAGAACACATAGAAATTTTAATAATAGAATATCGGAACATAAACGCAGTTTTCAAATAAAAATCAGATTCAAATTACGCGAATCATCTCTTAGAAAATAATCATTCTTTCGACCCACAGTTTGAAATTTTGCATACAGATAATAAATATTGGAAGGTAGATCTTTGGGAAACTTTAGAAATCAATAAATACAAACACTCAGGTAGACTCATCAATGAACAAGTCGATTTAAGCCCTTCACCTCCATTGTATCTTTTCGGGGAGCAATCTATTCCTTAATTTTATTGGATATACCTGTCATAAATAACCACTTAAGAAGGAGCAACCCAATAAGCTTTTAATTACTCAAGAACATTTATAGTTATATTCTCATTTATATTTTTCTGTATATTCATTCGTCTGAAGAAGCTACGGTGTAGTGAAACGCGTTACGAATCGCAATTATTAAGTAAAATTCCTTAAAACACAGTTTCTGAAGATGTTTCATCTCCTCTTCATATGATCTACTCATTTTTATTGTACAACAACGCACTCCACAAACAACCGTTTCGTTCTGCCGCGTACAAGACGATGCATATGCATAGATCACATAGCAAAAGATGACATGAATCGACATGTCTATCTGAGGCATTGCATTCATGCCTCGCTGTCTATAAGGAACACATTTGTGTTCAGACCGCGAGGTATCAATGTGATGCCTCGTTTTTTTTCTAATTTACAGCCGTAATTTTCCTTTTTTGAAAAAATTCAACCTTGATATGAATTTCTGACGGATGCATGAACTTTAAACAGCAACAAAGAATTAACGGTCCTTGGGACCGAAAAATTTTTTCCATGCCGATGCTCAACGTGTTGAAAACTCTTCAATTGAATAGTAGCAGTTTTTTATCAAGATATCCTTTACTGCAGCTAAAGGATATATTGATAAAAATTGCTACTATTCAATTGAAAAGTTTTAACTTATTTCAATTGTAAATTTTCCATAGTGTGATATGTTTTACATAGCAATTGAATTTGTTGTTCTTAAGCATGAAATTTTCAAAAAAAATTTTTACTGAAGAAATTGTTTATACTTTTAAGAATATTTTGAGCGTTGAAATATACTGGGACAAATTATAACCAATGGTATAGCAATTAAAAGTAAGGAGATCAAGGTGTCTATCCAAAACTTAGGTAACGTTTGCACATAATGCATTATTTTTAAACCTGCGTAGGGCGCGGTTTATGCTTCTCAGAAATGGGGCACGCTGAGCCTGACAGACACAACATGCAAAAAAATCTATAAAATCCCTGCAAGCCTTATTTAAGTAAACCTAAAAAGAATATTTCATGAATCCCCGTTTTCCTGTTTCTACCGGATGATTAAGGACGGTCATCAACCGGGAGGAATCTCTTGAAACGAATTTTCGTGGAGGAATGAAGGCTGTTTGATAGTTGGCTTCTTTGGAGTTACCCAATATACACTTCATGTGACAATACTTTGAGGAAAATTCTTCTGGGCATGGATTCCAATTGACTCACAAAGTGAATAACCAAGGAGTTGATCCCTTCCAGTTTCAACATGGCGTTGAAAATAATCATCGGCCAACGTTCCGTATTTTTCTGAACGCTGTATGTGGCGCACATTTGGTGTCCACTCCATTCTTGTGAGCATTCATTTCATTTTATTATAAGTCATTCACAGAGTGACTTAGTACACTGTCTCTAAACATGTCATAAATATATTAGCATCAATAATTTGAATTGAAGAACAAATAGGTTAGAGCTTAATATATACACACTACAAAAAAAGAAGGAGAATACAGACTTAAATACTATATCGTAATTTAAAAAATGAGCAATTTTCTTAAATAAACACTATTCACTCTTACTGTGCCAGTCTATTCATTAAAAATTCATTCACATAGTAATAGCTCTTTTCTAGTAAAAGACCCTTGAGCTTTCTTTTGAAGGCAGCTAATTTAAGTGTTATAAATGTTTGGTCCATTCTCATTAGTTTATTGTAACATCTTATCCCAAAGAAAGATGGATTTGATTCGCAGATTGCTAAGCGTTGAATAGGTTCTTTCAGCATTGTGTTCTGTCGAGTGATGCGATCATGAATATCACCTCTTGTAGTCATATTATTGATATTCTTCTTGATTTCAACTAATACACGGAATAAATACAGACCTGTTAAAGTATTCCCAGTACTCTGAAGTGTGGTCTGCATGATTCTGTGGGATTAAGATTCAGCATATAGCGGATGGCTCGTTTTTGGAGTATGATCACATTGTAGGCATCAGCACCGAGAGCCCAATACGTTACACCACAGCTCATTCGGGATTGGAATAACCCAAAATATGCTTGCTTGAATACAGCAATCGACACTGAATTTCTTATATTACGTAGTAGCAGCATGAGCTAAGTTGCCGGTTAAGTTGTTCAATGTGTGGGCTCCAAGTGAGTTTTCTGTCAATGAGTATCCCGGGAAGTTTTGTTTCTGGACAGCTGGCAATAGATTTTTTGCTCAGTTTAACTAAAATAGATTTTTCTATTTTCTTGTTTTTGGGATATATTTCAAAGATGCTGATTTTAGCTACATTAAGCTTCAATTTATTGTCTTCAAACTAAGCAGACATTGCCTCAACACATCCGTCACTTTTCTCTCTTACCTCGCTTATGATAACTGTGGTATCATCCGCATAAAGTACTGGATGACCAAATTTCCTGAGAATGCTAGGTAATTCGTTGATGTATATGTTGAAAAGTGAGGGTGAGAAGCAGGATCCTTGTGGAGCCCCGACGCACGTATTCAAGAGGCTCGATTGCACCCCATCTATATACACTATCTGAGATTTGTTAGTTAGATATGATATAAGCCAGTTGTACGCAACTCCCGGATACTGCAGTTCTCAAGTCCAAATCCCAGGATCACTACATCAACTAGGTCGAATGCCTTAGTGAGTTCAAACAGTATAATAATGACCAGATCTCCCCTGCTGATACCCTCAAATATGACCTGTAGTGCGCTGACAATCGCTGTAGTTGTTGAGCGATTTGCCCTAAAGCCATGCTGGTAGTCAGATAAAATAGAATTATTTTCCAAGAATTCTGATATTCTATTGTTACAGATGTATTCGAAGATTTTACTGAACTGGCATTGTATTGCTATAGGTCTATAATTACATGCACTGGTTATACTACCCTTCTTTTTGTATACAGGTTGATTGTAGAGGTTTTAAGGGTGTCAGGAAGGGTTCCTTCCTCAAAGCTCATGTTCAGAATCAGATTTAATGGTTCGCTGATGCAATCTGCGTCTTCCTTTGTAATAGTTCCAGGTATATCACCGACACCACAAGATTTTTTGTTACAAACCTTGTTCATAGCCGTCAAGATTTCGGCCTTGTTGGTTGGCCTGAAGAAAAATGAGCCTGGTGTTGACATATTCTGTTTTCGCTCTTTAGGGGAAGTAGGGAACTGGTTTCTTAGTTAGGCGCTATCTCTGAAGTACAAATTTAGGGCATCTCCGTTTTTTTTTCGTTCTCTGATAGAGTTTCCCTCTTCATCAACAAGTGTGGTTATCCTTTTGATTTCAGTGCTCTTAACATCATGTTCCACACTGTTTTGGCCCTATTCTTTGCGCTAAGAATTTTTTCCTCACAAAATTGCCTTTTTTCTCGATGTAAGGAGATTGTGATAGGTGATGAGCTCTGGTTTCCTTGTTCCCCAGTAGCTTCATCAATGATATTGGTTTTATGCATTGGGAAAGTCAGGATCACACATTTATTCTTGCTTGGGACATAGGATACCGACACTTTTCCTTCATTGAAACCAAAAAAACTGGAGTATTGTGCTCTACCCCTTGTACTGTTCCCACGTAAGAGGTCTTATTCTGTTTCAATGAATCGACTAGGGCGAAATCGGTGAACCAGTTCTCTGCCACGATGTTATGTCCACTTTTTGCTATACGCATCACCCCATCAATTGGCTTGTTGCTCAATTGAAATGGACCTCCTGGCTGCTTACCCACGTATACCTCCAAGTTGAGGGTGTAAAATATCTTAGACGCAACGTCCTCCGAAACCAGGTAACATCTCATCGATTGTGACGTTTTCTCCAGGAATATAGCATTTCTTGAAGTTCTGGACAAATATTTCAAACCAATCCTGAACGGGGCCAGGTGGTCGATTTTTTTCCTTCGCTTCTGGTAGTTCTGTCATCAAAACGAAGGCAACGAAGTAAAAACTTGAATCGTTTGACATTCATGACAAGGCCGAATTTTTCTATCCCATCCCCATTTTTACTGCATCAATCTTCCAAAAATAAACGATTAAATTTATAGACCCCTGCTAAATATAGCAAGTCAATCAAAACTTTTGATTCAATCAGATCAGTGGGTTTTCCATCTCTTTCCCTGGCAAAATTATCCTTCACAGCATTGATTTATTGGTTTGTGTATGTCACTATTATTTCCAGCATTTCATCTAGGAACAGATTACTCCAGCAGTTTTTGCATTTTTGATAGCTCCTTTCAATCCAGGGCGGTGAATAATTATGTTATGGTTCAAACAGCGTCTCCTCAGTGGAGATTTCTTGTTCCACTTTGTAGACTTGTCACGCCCATCGCTCAGTAAGGTGTGGTACTAAGAGAACTGAAACCTGTGCCCGTCAGAACGGCTGCGCCGTATGCAAGGTTAACATTTATATAATTCCTTTGGAAAGATTGAACTAACATTAATCAGGTAAATTCATTGTTATGAATTCCGACTCGCCAATATATATACTGGTTTTGTGTATTACTATAAATTTGCACAAACCTTGTTTTTAGTTTATATTGCTTGAATTATTGTCTACTACGTAAATAGTTCCGATTTTATATGCTGCGGTGTTATTCAACCACTCTAGTCATCAAAATACTAAATTTTTCGTCTCGATGCACTTGAGAACGAATACAACAGCTAAATTCATTTTATATACGGTTGTAGACCTAGCTCCATTCTGGGCGATTGTCGAACTGTTCTTACTGCTTACAGCTCGACACTTTTTTATTTAATCCCCAATTCAAGATAGTTCTCTTTACCTCTACCCTCCACATGGTTAACAAATTGATTCTAACAAGGATAGAAAACGTTAAATGTCGCAACTATCGAAAAATTCATATTTTCACAAATACCAAACCTTAAAATGGTGTATGTGTCGTACAGTGTTATAATGTTAAACTAATGAAAAAATGTGATTTGCGTGCATTGATAAAAGATGATTTTTAATGTCCTGTTCCAACTAAGAATTGTGAATCTAAAGAAACCTTTCGAGGTTGTTTGTTTTACTTCATAAAGTATTGCTTCCTGCGGCGGTTGTAATACATTACCGGAAAATAAATGAAAAATATTATCAGTTTTATTTCTGTAACTTCAATTTGGCGTTTCTAAAAATACTTTTTTCGGTTAGCAACAATTCAATAACTATAATTTTAAAATACATTGCAATTCCTGCTTTGAGATAACTATTAACTTCTTAAATAATCATTATGAATTTAGTACCTATTTTGATTGAATACTTAAAACTTTCATCTCATTTCACGCCTTTTCCTTTCGAGAATGATTTTGTCTGTTATGGTTGTGATACTTTTGAAAATAGGAAATTATATATAAGGAATTTCACCTTTTCTACAATTACTAGATTTTGAATATGAAATCGGAATATTACCTTTAATAGCCGTAGCTAATATTGAAGTTACCTCTTTCATCTAGCATTGACATTTGACAAAAATGTTTGACCCACATCCTTAATTTCATACAAGACATAACTTTCAATATTTTCGAACATGTCAAATGTTGTACCTGGAAACTACATAATTCTGTCAAAAAAGTACCGGGTATTAATTATTTAAAAAATCTGCTCAGAACGATTGTCAAAATTTATGATCCGGATAGGTGACAGATCTACTTCAGGGACGCGACCCTGCCAACGTGAGCCTTGGTTTATCTTCCAAAACCTTACGGCGGAAACTAATGCCACACTACCAACTCCTGAATCAAACCTATTATTTCCCTTTCCATTATTCTTGACCATTGAGGAAGGCAACGGAAAACCACCTCAATTAATTTTTCCTAGTACATTCATTCATGGCTGAAAACAACCAAAACACGGGCCTCAGTCCCCAGCAGACTTTAAATGGTCGGATGCTGCTAAGAATCTCCAGATCAACCACAAAGATTTGTACATGGAATGTAAAAATATTGTATCAAGCCGGAAAAGTCCATAACGTCATTGAGGAAATGGAGAGATTGAAGATAAACATCTTAGGTATTAGCCAGATGAGATTGCCAGCTTCGGGGCCATCCCTTATAGGCGAATATCGAGTATATCACTCGGAAACAAGTACACATAACCACCAACACGGAGTAAATATCATCATTGAAAAAACCATTCAGAAACATGTCACCAATTTCTCCCCAATATCAGGAAGGGCCCTGCTTTTACAAATCAACGCAAGCCCAGTACCAGTCAATATAATTCAGATATATGCTCCCACAGCAGATAAAAACAAAGAGGAAATTGAAAAATTCTACAATGAAATATCATACATCTACAATAGACTTCCCAAACACGCTGTAACAATAATAATGGGGGACTTTAAAGATAGGGAGCGGTAGAGAGGGATATTTTGTCGGCCCTCATGGATTAGGTGAGAGAAACGAACGGGGGAACAGATCAGTAATGTTTTCCGCAGAAAAGAAATTGGCAGTGCTTAATACCTTCTTCAAATTACCCCCAAGAAGGTTGTACACTTGGAGATCTCCATTTACTCGAAAGAACATAAAGTTGGAAACCAGATTGACTATATACTGGTTAACAAGAGATACCACTCTTTTAAATCGGTCAAAATCTATCCTGGGGCAGACATAACGTCAGACCATACTCCTGTAGTTGGTACATTAAAACTAAAATTAAAAACTGTGAAGAAAAGACAAAGGAAAAACAGGTATGACATGCAGAAGATAAAAAATCCGAGCACGAAAGCAGAAGTAAGATACTATTTAGCTGAACAAATGCAAAAAGAAAATAGCAGTCCAAAAGGTGTGTTCCGAACTAGAAAGGCTAAGCAGCATAGTTAATAGTGCAAGCGACAAATATTTGAAACCAGATCAGAACATCAAAAAAAATGTGCATGACAGACGAAATCCTACAAATGATGGAACAAAGAAGACTCGCGAAAGATACACCGCAATACTTCATAATACATAGACAAATACAAAGGAAGATCAGAGAAGCCAAAGGAAGAAAACTCCAAGAAGATTGCCGAGAAATAGAAGCTCTGCAGCTGAAATATGACAAGTTTAACATCCATAAAAAAGTTAAACAAACGGCTGGCATGTATAGGCCCAAAACAATATGTAAACTGATGGACAATCGAGGGAATATAGTCATAGATAAACAAGACAAAATAAAGGTCTTGGAGACATATATCACAGAACTACTCCAGGACGTAAGACCAGAGCAGCCACAGATATTGGATGGATCAGGGCCCTCCATCACCAACGAAGAAGTAAGAGCAGCAGTAAGACAAATAAAAGAAGTGAAGGCTCCAGGGCCAGATAACATTAGATTTGAGTTCCTCAAATTTCAGACGACTCTGCATTCGCTAAAATCACAAACCTGTTCAACCACATCCACGAAACTGGAGAAATACCTAAGGAGTGGTTATTATCAGAGTTCGTCATATTACCTAAGAAACCTGGTGCAAAGAAATGTGAAGACTATCGAACTATTTCTCTTATGAGCCATCTGTTAAAGCTTTTCCTAAAAATTATACACAAAAGAATATACAGGATCTTTGAAGAACACATGTCGGAGACTCAGTTTGGATTTCGGGATGAAGTAGGCACCGGAGAACCCCTATTTAGTATTCTAGTGCTGTTCCAGAGATGCAGAGATGTAAACTGCGATGTATATGCTTGCTTTGTGGAATATAGTAAGGCTTTTGACCAAATACAACATCTCGAATTAATTGAAATTTTGGGCAATATAGGTATCGACGGAAAAGATCTGGCCATAATATCACAACTATATTGGGGACAGTCAGCGTATATAACCATAGACGAAGAACAGTCAACGGCGATAAGTAAGACAAGGATGCGTGCTTTCCTCACTATTATTTTAGGAAAGCTCTTGAGGACAAGAACGCCGGAATAAACGTCAACGGTAAAATACTGAACAACATCCGGTACGCTGACGATACAGTAATTATTGCAGATACTGTGAGTGGACTACAACAACTGATGACACGAGTCGTAGAAGTCAGCATGGAGTACGGTCTAGATATTAATGTCAACAAGACAAAATACATGGTGATCAGCAAAAATCAAATCCCACACGAACATCTAATACTCAACCAACAATAAATCGAGAGAGAGACAAAATACACATACCTGGGTACTGTACTTAATGACCAATGGGATCATTCGCAGGAGATCCGTTGCAGGGTAGAGAAGCAAGAGCAGTGTTCTTTAAAATGAGCTCAGTGCTCAAGATCCGATCTCTAACTTCAACCACACAAATACGACTTGTCAGGTGCCACGTTTTCTGTCTTGCTTTACGGGGTGGAATCATGGACCCTAACAGAGGCAACTACCAAAAAACTTGCATCCTTTGAAATGTGGCTTTATCGTAGGATTCTAAGAATTACGTGGATAGACCATATCTCTAACGAAGAAGTCTGTCGAAGAATGGAGAAATATCCTTAATCAATAACCGCGATAAATACGCGCAAACTTGAATCTCTGGGTCATATAATGAGAAATGAATGAAGATATGCAAAGGATACTACAAGGGAAGATCCCAAGTAAACGCGGGCCTGGCAGACGAAGGATCTCCTGGCTCAAGAACCCCAGGACATGGTTCTCAGCATGAACAACAGGACTTTTCCGTGCCGTAACAAACAAGATTCTAATCGCCAGAATGATCGCCAACATCCGGACAGAATAGGCACCACAAGAAGAAGAATATTGACGCGGAATTAGAACGCGATTTGTCATTTAGTTTGTTTACAGTGCTCGATTTTGTCAGTTATCATAAATGTGTCCTGCGGTTTTTACAATGGGTAAAAATATCAATCATATTTTGTGTTGCAAATGGAATTTCTTCTGTCGATCGCTGAAAATATTACAGAAGGCTTACGGTGAATGCCGAGATGTGCTGGAAAGTTTGCCTCACTTTGGTCGGCCACCAACGTCTTCAACTGAAGTTCACATCGATAAAGTGAAGGAAATGGTTAACGAAAATCATCATTTAAGTTTGAGGGAGCTGGGCAATGTACTTTCTGTTTCTCACGAATCAATTCGTATCATTTTAAACGATTGTTTGAGCATGAAACGCGTTGCCGCTCGACTAGTTTCGAAGACCTGAATTTCTCCCAAAAACTGAATCGCGTGAAGGTCACTGAAGACATGCTAGAACGAGTCATGTTCGACACCACATTCATAAAACGAATTATAACTGGTGATGAGACATGGGTTTATGTTATTTGACATGCAAACCAGTCAACAAGCTTCGGAATGGCACTTTCCAACTGAACCGAAACGGACATAACCACGTCAAAGTGAATCAAAAGTCAAGTTGAATTTGACCGTTTTCTTTGATTACCGCAGTGTAGTGCACTCGGAATTCTTTGCAGAAGGTCAGACGGTGAATAAAGAATATAACTTGAGCGTTATGCCGCGTTTGACAGAGCAAACTCGTTAAAAAGGCCAGATTTGTGGAAAGAAAACTCATGGATTTTACACCACGATAATGCACCCTCTCCTAAGGCTATCATTGTGCATGCCTTTCTGACCAAAACGTCAACAAATACCATCGAACAACCAGCGTATTCACCTGATATGGCCGACTTTTTTCATTGAAAAATGTTTTGATGATTCGATTATTTGTTGGCATAAATGTGGCATAAGAAGCGCGGAACCACTGATGATGTGATCTAATTTATAAACAATACCGTTGATTGTTTTGAAGGGGTTGTACTCGCTGTCCCTGTTTCTGGATTTGTCCAAGGCGTTCGACTGTGTCTCTCATTCAGATCCTTTGTGGAAGCTGGGTCGCTATGGTTTTGTTGATGACAGTGGGAAACTTGTACATTCTTTTTTATCACAGAGGTCACAAGTAGTGTTCACGAATGTCAGTTGGTCGGATAGAGAGCCTGTTACCATCAGGGTACCTCAAGGTTCAATTATGGGGCCTTTATTATTTATAATATTTATTAATGATTTTCCTCGTTATCTAACCAATTGTCTGTGTGTACTATCTGATGATGACACCACTGTCTCGGTTGGCTGTGGCGGCCTTGGGGAAGCGTAGGAGATGTTTGGGACGGCACAGTCGAGGGCCTTGGAGTGGTTTTCGGGAAATGGCTTGCGCGTGAATGACAACAAGACTGAGCATGTGTTTTTTCAACTGAGACATGGTGTTGAAAACTCAAGTGTTAAATTTCTGGGTATTTACTTGGATACAAAGGTTACCTGGGATGTTCACTTTGATCAGTTGGCCAAAAAGCTCAATAGAAATATCTTTGTCTTGAGAAACCTTGCCACTTCTGTGTCTAATCATATTTTAGGTAGCTTATCATAGTCTTTGCGAATCTCACTCGAAGTATTGCCTAATAGCGTGAGGAAACTGTAGTGAATTCTGCAGAATATTCAGATTACAACGACATGCGATCAGGATTGTTGACAACCACAAATATAGAGAATGTTGTAAAAACTCTTTTGTCAAGTTGGGAGTTATGACTCTCCCTTGTCTCTTTATTTTTGAGTGCCTTGTATATGCACACAAACATTTGGAAACCCTAGAGTTGAATAGTGATCATCATAATTATGACACTAGACAAAAATCAGACATTCATATTCCTTTTCTCAGATTGAGTAGGTCGCAGAGTGGACCAAAATACTTGTCACTTAAATTTTACAATAAATTGCATTCAAGCTTTAGGAATTTGCGTTTAGAAAATTTTAAGGTTGAAATACGAAAAATTTTATTGAAACATCCTTATTATGATGCTAACGATTTTTTAAAATGTGATTTTGTCTAGTGTTTATACTATAGGTCTGTGATTTTTACTAGTTTCCTAACTTCAAGAATATCTGAGATGACTTCTTTGTAATTTCCTACTGAAAATGACGAGAGAAAATGTGAGATTTTAAGAAGCAGTACTCATTTTTTTTTCAGGGTTGATGCAGATCTTGAAGACCTCAGTTCATCAGATGAAGAAGAAGAAAGTGATGCCGAAAGTAATCATAAGAATTCTGAAGTATCTTCATCGTCCGATTCAAAATCGACATCGAAGAGAATAAATCTGAAAAAATTACTGTTTGAAAATTTTATGTAAACAAGAATTTTTATTTTTGTGTTAAAAATTTCTGTATATTCATCTCATGAAGTAATTAATAAAGAATAAACTAAAATGACTAACCTTTGTTTTGAAGAAATGATATTAAATATCTACAATATAAATGAGAAGGAATAGGTAATCCCCCAGATTAAGTTCCGCGACGAAGACGAATGATGATCTTTTAGCATGAGATCACATCATTCCCATCTAATTGTGAGGACGACATCAAAGAAAATTAATCTGAGTTAACCTCCCTGGCAGATTTTTTAAATCGATCACATAAATTTCAATTCACTCAGAGGGCCACATTGGATTATACATTCATGGAAAATGGGTCAAAGGATAATCCTGAAAATTGGTGTGCTTATATTATCTGACTTGATCTACCTTTGTAAAATATTTTGAAGAATGTGGTTTTGCCGCTTATATCAAAAAGACGTCGTAACTCTTGTACTTCAAACGGCACACTCAGTATACTATTTTCATTTTAGGGTACTTACCTAATTTCAAACAGTTTTCAAATACATATTCCTATACCTGTCTTCAACGGTTAGTTTCCATAGATAATGACAATTTTTCATGTTTTATCCCTTAAAAAGCTGTTTCCTAGAAATCTTGTCGTTTCTGAACCTGGAGCTCTAGAGCTTTAAAATTTCGCACTTGTACTGATAACATTGTGATCCTTGAAATATCGTATTTTGTTTAATATTTTACTGAGCGTTGTCAAATTCGAAGTGTTTTTACTAGTTTGAAAATGAGTCAAAGTAACTTTTTTCAATTCATGTATTGTTCATTCATTTACAAATTTCTCAGAGAGAAGTGAGAACAATAAATTTGACCCATCAAAAATACATGGGGAGTTATAAAATGGAAAATATAATATAAAAGGAACTAAAGGATATTCTTTACTTCGTTAAAATATTCCGTGAGGGAGTAATAGGCTTTTATCATAAGGATTTAGAGTGTTCATTTTCATATGTTTGTATTTGTTAGGAAGCTTATTAAATATTTTGAGGGCAGTATAATTTACGCTTGGTTGAGATGCGTTCACTCTGTGGTAGGGAATTTGGTATTCCTCTGCATTTCTAGTGAGGTAGGTATGATTTGCATTATTTCTCTGCAATGTCGCTTCAGAATCTTTGATGAAAAGTATACTGGCAAGTATAAATAAGGATGGCAGAGTGAGTACGTCTTCACTCTTGAATAGCTCTCTACAGCTGGCACCACTGAGAATGCGCACTGCATATTTTTGCTTGATAAAAATTCTGTCACTTTCATAATGGTTTCCCCAAAATATAATGCCATATGTTAAAAGCTGTGGGAACATGCGAAGTAGGCTGTTTTTACTGAAGATGGTCCAGCAATCTGTTTTATTCTTCTTATTGCGGAATTAGCCCTGACAGCCTACATGCTAGGTTAGATTTTTGTTTGTGTCAAACCATAACTTTGTTTGCCTCAGTGTCTCTGGAGATTGACAGTTGATATCGTTTATGTCCCTTCCAATATTTATAAAAGTGGTGTCATCGGCGTAGAGGATTGGGCCATCGGCCTTTACATTTGCCGGGAGGTCGTTTACTTATAGGATGATTGAAAGGGGTCCTAGGATAGATCCCTGTGGCACTCCACTGTCAACTCTTCGCCATTGAGAGGTTGAAACCTATCACTTATCTAGCTCTTCATAAGCTGTAACGCCACTCCCCTGACACCAAGAAACTCAAATTTTATGAGCATAGCGTGGTGAATGATGCTTTCGAAAGCTTTACTGAGATCACAGGCGGATAATTTACACTTCTGGTTATTGTCGAAGGCCTCAGCTATTCGTTTTAGGATCTCAGTTAGTGCAGACGAAGTGGATCTTTGTTCTAAGAAGCCGTGCTGCTCCTTGCAAAACACATTGTTACGCAGCAAGAAGGACGTCATTGTATTTCTTATAGCCGTCTCAAAGATCTTTGATACTGCAGGAAACACTGATATTGGCCGACAATTACCTGGTTCGTTTACATCTCCACTTTATGTATGGGTACTACTCTAGCCCTTTTCAGTTGTTCTGGAAAATAACCTTCAGAAAAGCATATTGTTATAAGGATGTTGATTGGGAGAGCGATTTGTGCAATGATCTTTTTCAACAGACTTGTGGACATTCCATATGTGTCTTTTATGTCCTTAGATTTCAAATTTCTTGTAATCTGGATAATTTCTTCCTCGGTCACTATTCCCACGAATATAGAATTCTCTATTCTTTCTTTTTAGGAGGGTAATGAGGTCTCCCCTGTGTCTGGGCAGCAGTTAGCAGAGCTCGCATCTATCCCCACAAAGTATTTATTCAGAGTATCTGGTTCTAAGTCTGATATCGGTTTTAATTTATTTGTTTTGGTTTCACCCTTTATGATCCTCCACATTTCCTTTGTTTTATTATCAGTTTCCTTTTTTTGTGTTGATTTCCTTTTTGTTATCAGTTAATTTAGTTCTATACATGCCCTTGAGACTACTGAAAGCATTTCGACTAGCTGTCTCTTTTTTACTTCGTTTATTGTTGCTAAGGCATCAAGTTGATTTTTGAGCTAAATAATTTCCACTAGTTTAGGTGCTCTTATTGCATGCTCTCCTTTCCGTCCATTTTTCAGGACAGGCAATGATCTCTATTAATTTCTCCCAAAAAATGTTGAATGTTTCCTGAGCTGAAGCGGCAGAGCGGCATGAGGACCATGTTCGTTTGTTCAGATCTTTGTTCATCTTCGATACATTGGCATCATTCACGCCTCTTAGTGTCTTCTGATTTTAATGGTTCATTATTTGTAAGTGAAAAGCTCTGCAGCAGCTGAGCTTTGTGGTCAAAAAGTGGGGCTCAAAAGTTAGTGCCTCTGCATTTTTCTCAAAGGAAAAGATATTAATTTGATTGAGGAGGTCGTTACTTGATGAAAATCGATATACATATTTTCAATGAAATAAAACTACAGTATTTAGATTTTCACTATATTAACAAAACTATGACCGGTTCCACTACACTGTGGCTTCATCAGATAGGTACAAACTAATAAACAGAGTTATTCCTTATATATTAGTCTTATTTCCTACTTAATATTACAATAGGTACAAGTACAAGGGTATGTTGGAAACCAATCAGAGTTGATTACTTTATGAATTGAAAAGATTGAGTAAAGGAGAAGGGTTTAGATCTAATTGACTATTAAGTAACCTACCTGAATTGTTTTCTTTGTTGATTTCTAAAATTTCCAATAGATTGAGTTTTTATCTATTATTTCATTGTGTAAAGTTTTGAAATTATCATTAAAGTTATTGTTTTCTTCGAGTGTGTGATTAGAATAATGGGAATCTGATTTATGATAATTAAAACTACGTTTGTGCTCGGATAATTCAACTTTGAAATTTCTGAAAGTTCTACCAATATAAATTTTATTACAATCCCCGCAAGACAGTTTATAAACACCGGATTTATTACCTTTATCAATTTTAGATTTGCAGTTTTTGATATGTGGATAAGGATGTGTAGATGAGCTGAGAATAGCTGTATGCGATGGCTTGTGAAAAATAGAAAAATCATGTTTGCCGTTTATTTTAGTAATAGTTAAATCCAGAAAGTTATTGGAATTCTCTGTTTCTATCTTTAACGTGAATTTAATATTATCGTGAATTTTGTTAATGAATGTTTTAAATGACTCCAATTGTCTGTTTGTGCCAGTGAAACAGCAAATGATATCGTCGACATATCTAAACCAATAAATGAAGTGTTTGAATAACGGATGTTCTTGGATAGTTTTCTAATATTATCCATGAAAATTTCAGCGAGTAGAGGGCTCAGAGGATTACCCATGATTAAACCTTTTTTACTATTATATAATACTCCATTGAAGTTAAAATAATTCTTTTCTAAACAAATTTCTAAAAGGTGTAAGATTTTTGATTGAATTATCGGACTGATTGGAGACTTTGGCTTTAAGCCAAAGTCTCCAATTAGTTCTAGCAAATTCCTTGTCATTTTACTGTTTAGTAAATCGACACTTAAATCTCCAACTACATAAATATTATCTTGTTTCAATTCATTCCTCATTGTGGTTAAAAACATGTCAAAAGATCCTTGGGGTGGCCTGTAGATTGCCAAAATGATTTTATTCAGTTTTTCTTCAACTATTCCTGTTATTTCAATCACGCCCTCTACAGATGAGTTTGTACTTGTGGCAAATTTTTGGCGCTGTGATCTTTGTGCAACTGCAATGCCTCAAAATCTCGTTGAATGAAAGCTATTTTCGGGATCTTTTCAATGTTGTATCACATTGGTATGAATAAAATGAATAAATTCAGTTCAACATTTGTATTTGGAATCCAATATTTAATGAGACTCAATAATTCACAATAGATTAAATCATAGGAGTAACGTTTGTTCGTCTCGAAAATTTCAATTTTCGATAATAATGCAATGCAAATCATGACATTTGACCCCGCGGAATGTACTGAAGCATTGGTGTTAGATGACCAAGATTCGACACACAAAAATAGACTAAAGGCTTAGGATGTCCCATTCAAGTGTTTCCAGAATAATCCGCAGCTACAAGGAGACTAGTAGTTATGAAAGGAGACCTGGGCAAGGACGACCCCGAGCAACAACAGCGATCCATGACCGTTATTGAAGAATTGCCTCGTTAAAACAAGGATTCGCTACGGCTAGTCACCTTCAAATGCAGCTTCGAAAGAATTGAAGAGTGCAAATCAGCACTGAAAAGATACGATAACATCTCAGGGAATTTGTTTTGCGGTCTCCAAGATCCCGATTGAATTTCGCCATGGAGCATGTCAATTGGTTAGAAGCTGACTTCGAGAGAGTTTTGTTTACAACATCTTTCCAACATCCTACAATTTGGCTCTCTTCGAAGAACTTAAGATTCAGTTTAAAAACGGGTATCAGCAATTCTGGCTGCAAAACAACATACCCGTTACTTATCCTGTATTATGGAATATAGCGAGGAATTTTTTAATTTCCTTTCCATCGTCATACCTAGTGGAAAGGGGGTTGAGCGCTGTTACCAATCTCACGAACAAAAAAAACAGACTGGACATCATTAGCCGAGAAGATTTAAGATTAACTCTTACAAAATTGATGCCGAATGTTGATAATTTTTTATTAAAGCATCATAGTTTATTTTATGTTACGTATATTTTATATAACAAATACAAAATTTTATTTTGACTAGTTTCAATTTAAATTCAATTAATAAATGTATAAATTAACATGTGTTTTTACTTCAAGTTTTTGACACTAAACTTCAATACAGTTAGAAATTAACAAAAAATATCATGTAAGTAGCGGGTCTACCCAAACCCGAAAAACAAGGCAAGGGGTCTACGACACAACCTATGCATTAAATAGTGTGTTTAATCGTTCTTGTGACGACAAGTAAGTAATTTTGCTTTATTTTTAACCTCTCTAGTTTAGGTATTATATAAAAGATAAACAAACCCAATATTAGTTACTCAGTTAATAAAATTAAATGAAAATTTGTTTAACTTTTTATTTTTCCGTACAATTTACAATATTTAGTTTTAAAACAACTTGAATCTTAAATCAAATTCAGAAAGTTATAATAATTTATATTAAGGAACAATTTTAGCAGCTCTAACCTAACCCATAGTTTTTATTTACATAAACTATGGGAAAGGATTTGATCAAAAACCCGGACTTTTATCTAAACTCCGTCCGGACGTCTTTCAAACTAGGACAAATCCGTGGAAACCCGAACGGATAGCAGCCCTAATCTGTGTAATCACGTGAAATCTTTGAACATATTGATTAACAGACAGGAGATCTGGCTTCAGATAGAGGATTATTTTATAACTTTCTCAAGTTGTACCAATGCTGATGATATAAAATAACAACAACAAGAGAACAAAAACACGATGATAATGAATAATAATACACACACCACAAAAATTATCGCATCTCCTGGTATTCTGAGTTTCAGCTCGATTACAGTTTCTTTGTCAACATATGTTTTTGGACATATGAAGGGAAAAAATCTTATCTATGTAGTAACATTTGTTTCCATATCATCTCAAACACGTCTGAAACAAGAATGAATTTATTTGACTATCAGTATTCATTCAATTTCTCTTCAGTTTTCACGCTAAATTGATGCAAGTTTTCTGTGTTTCTTGTTGATTTTCGAATCTTTGAATTTATAGTAATGGCTGCAGAACGTCCTGGACGCTATTTGAGTGATCATGAAGTGCTAAGAATTCTAACACTTCTAGAGGAGGGGCGATGCCAACGTTACGTGGCTACTTTCCACGAAACAGGGGAATATGAAAGAAGGGCCGGACAGGGAAGAACTCGGATAACAACACCAGTTGATGATCGTTGGCTTCGTTTAACTGCACCAAGAGTTCGGCACTGTACGGCTAGAATGGTACAAAATGAGCTTGCGCATTCCAGAAATGTGCATATTTCATTGCAAACTGTTAGAACAGGCTCAGAGAAGACGATATCAGACCAATGGTGGCTTCTACCGGCCCGCGTCTCACCAGAGAGCATCGAGTTGCAAGACTTCAGTTTGTGAGGGAACATGCAAATTGGGATATTCCAGAATGGTCGAATGTTCTCTTTTCCGACGAGTCCAGGTTCTGTCTAGTATCAAATGATAGACGCATGCCTGTATACAGACGACCTGGGGAACGGTATCAATAATGCAATATCCGGCAAACCGGATGGTCGAACTGAGTTAGTCCTAGTGAATAATCGAAGAATGACAGCGGCCAGATACATCGCAGATATCCTTGAACCCCATTTTGTACCCTTGTACCATTGGTCTCTTCGCGAATGTCTGAAGATGGTAGAATTTTTTGATTTTTCATTAACTCGAAAATTGTTGATATTTTCCATCATAAACTCATCTGTTCTAAATGATATCTTCTTATTTTACACTTCTGAAAGTTACCAAGCGACTCTTGAATGACTATAAAGCTTATATAGTACTGTCGTAAAAGTAGGGTGATGCGACAATTTTTATGGGGAGTGTATAAGTCATATACACAGGTTCATGTATATATGTTATATAGACATAGAAAATAGTAGAGTAGAAAGGAATTCGTGTCAATTCTTTCAAAATTACTAACTTTATAACTACATTAATAGGATTTTTCGAAAAATATAAAAGTTTGATAGTTAAAACTCTAATATGGTGTAATACACCTGTTTATTAATTTTAATTGAAGAATAAAGTTTGAATGATCGATTGAGTCTTTGCTGAAATTAATTTAATACACTGTTTTTGTTACTAATGAGAGCTGTAAAATTAATCACTCGTTTTATTGCATTCAAATTATTTTTGTAGGATTTTTAATTAGAAATTTGATGATTTGAAGTTTTCAGTGTAAATGCTAAGTTAAAAAGATTTATATTTTAATTATGTTGTAATATGTAAATATCTGATAATTAGTTTCAATGAGAAAATTAAATATACTGGGTGATTCACCAGTGGCGCGGTGCTATGTAGCTCGTACACTCTTGAAGATTTCATTTTTGTTCGAACGGTATTGTATTTAGAAAGTAAGAATCTACTTCAGCAATTTATTTTGAAGTAAACAGGGTGTCCCAATTTTCTATAAAAAAATCTTGGGTGGTTTTTTCAGCGGCCTAAACTCTGCTATAATGTCTTGAAGTAATGAGTTTTTTTGGTGAGTAGTTTCGTCAGATATTTTTTTTTTTCGTAAAAATTCATGAAAATAGTCTCCCACATCATCGCATGCTCCTTCGGCCAGAGAGGATGAATACTTTTTTCCTTTCGTTTTCCTATTGCCCAAGTATAGCTTTATTGATGAATTGAAATAGATTATTCTCATTTATACAGGAGTGACTCAAAAAAATTATTGAATATTGTAATTTTAAAAATAAAATATCCTGATTTGCTTCAAATGGAACATCTTGTATTTTATTATTCACGTCAACGCATAAAATACTGTGCCATATTTTTGCAGAAGTAACCTTATCTTTATCTTCTACCATTTTCGAAATAAAAAATATAAACTAAAAGAATAAAATCAAAGATTGCTAAAGAAGAGTTTATTAGTACATATCATTATACTTTATCATAGAAATGGAGATATTTGGAGGTAGTCGTGTATGAAATACGTAATAGATTGGTTTTTGATGAGATGATCTACAAGTTGTTGAACTATTTCAATAAGTGTTCGAAATTTTGCCCGTTTCTTTGTAGACACAACTCAATCCTTCTGAGGAAAGACCGTTGAACTCTCGACAACATTTGCGGATTAACTGACTGAAAGGCATCGACTATTCTCTGTCTCATATCCAACTGTGATTCAGAAGGAATCTGGAAAACGATGACCTCAATATAACCCCACAAGAAAAAATCTGGATTTGTAAGGTCCGGAGACCTAACTGGCCATCTAACAGGACCACCACGTCCTATCCATTTGTTTGGAAATACATGATTCAAATGTTCCCTAACCTGATGTGAGTAATGTGCCGGTGTTCCATCCTGTTGAAACCACAGATCTTGTCTAATATACTCTGGTACATCGGCAAGTTACATTGTTAGATGATTTTGCAGAAAATCTAAATACATTTCACTATTGAGGTGCACGTCGAAAAAGTGCGGCCCAATTAGATATCCATCTACTATAGCGGCCCATACATTCAAGGATCAATGATGCAAGTGATCTATTTGTCTCATGAAGTGTGGATTTTCCGTGGCGTAATAATGAAAGTTGTGCTCGTTAACGAGCCCATTCTTGTGGAAAGTTGCCTCGTCCGAGAAAAGAACTCTGCTAAACATATTTGGATTTTCTGCTACTTTGTCACTTGCCAAATTGCAAATATTGATTCGATTTTCATAGTCTTGATTCTTCAGTTCCTGGTGTAGCTGTACATGATATGCATGAAATTTATTCACTTTCAAGATTCTCTGGACGGAAGTTTGACTTATCTGTTAACTGAGAAATCTCTCATTGGTTTTTATATGGGTCCTCTGTCACTGTCAACAAAACTGATAACTGGTTGTCTTCAGTTGTAGCAGTTTTTGGTTTTTCATGTTTTTTGTAAGCGATATTACCCGTTTCGATAAATCTAATTAGAAGTTTTTTAAAGCATCTTGCATCAGGATGTCTCTTATCAGGAAACCTTTGTGCATAAACTCTACTTGCCAACAAAGAATTTCTATCATACTCACCCAGAATAAAAATCATATCAACCATTTCTTCTTTGGAGAACTTCATGGCAGTCAATTGACAAAATTAGGTTTAAACCTCACAATGTTTAATAACGAAACGATAAGTTCACCATGTAAAATGCAGAATATGATATGTCCGGACACCTGACAGAAGGCACAAATGAAACAAAATGTCAACACATACCTCGATTTGCGTTTTAATCATCTTGATTTTATCATTCGTTAAAAGAATTATCTTGTTTATGTTTCAATTTCTACTACTTGAATCATTACAGAAAAAAAACTTCTGTGCGAATAATGATGCATGTTGATGAGTTTGATACGGTTTGTAGAATTTTCATCGAAAATTTTTACAAATAATCGAATATTTCGAAAATTTAAAACTGCAATATTCAATTAATTCACTCCTGTATAAAATGAGGATAATCTATTTCAATTCATCAATGATGCTATCCTTGGGCAATAAGAAAACGAAAGGTAAAAAGTATTCATCCTCTTTGGCCGAAGAAGCATGCGATGATGTGAGAGCCTATTTTCATGAATTTTTACGGAAAAACAAATATTTTGACGAAACTACTCACCAAAAAAGCTCATTACGTAAAGACATTATAGCAGAGTTTAGGCCGCTCCTGAATCTTGAACAAAAAAGTGGTCTTCCAATCTGAAAAAACCACCCAAAATTTTTTTATAGAAAATTGGGACACCCTGTTTACTTCAAAATAAATTGCTGAAGTAGATTCTTACTTTCTAAATACAATACCGTTCGAATAAAAATGAAATCTTCAAGAGTGTACGAGATACAGAGCACCGCGCCACTGGTGAATCACCCAGTATAAAGAATTTCTTGTTAGAAAAGATTTTATTCAATTTTATTTGTTACTTGTGATAAAATTCTAAATTAAGCTTAAATTTGAAAAACATTTGTTCAGTGTGGAAAGAATAATGTTGTACCATTATGTACGATTGCTCAGCAAGAAAACACCGCCAAATGTATATATGGGTTGATCTTAATTTAGAATTTACATGAATTTCACACTTGATGAAAAGCTCCATTCAAAAATTGGCTTCTCCTTGCCATGCAAAATTCAACATGAACTAACCTTTCGTCTGTCGGAACTGTGTAAAAAATCACAGCTAATAATACTCGTCCCAATCAGTAATCACCTCCTGAGAAGCGACTTGGTGTGCTCTCCTCCATAGAACCTTTCTAGCTAGATGTTATCTACTCCACTGTCAACTATAGTGGTCGCTTTGTTATCAGGAAGAGCAGAGCCAGAAATGCACATTGCAACCATAGCCATCACATTTCCTAAGCTAATGTTGAAGACGAAGAAGAAGCATAATTCGCATTGGGGAAGGATAAGAAATCAGAAAGGATCAGTAGGTCACCGAATAAGTCAAAACGCAGAGGGCCAGACAATATTATTGCTCTACTTCCAGAGGTAATCAAAGCAGCTAGAGAAGCTGACACTCCAATTGATTGCTGGAATCACTATTTTATGGATACCATTCCTGACGTTTTAATCAAATACACTAATCAACATATTGAAGGAAAAAGTTTGCTCGAGTGAGAGAGAGAAAGATATTAGACCCATTAGTTTAACTGAACTTTATTGGTTTACCCTACCTTGCATGAGCTTTTAGAGGAAACCGATAAAGTTTCGCGGAAGTGTGGGGGCGGGAAAATGATGCCGTGGAAAAGTTTAACCTTGTAGTGACCCCTAAAAGGTTTAAAACATTGATTCGCTGCATTAACCTCGACGATCGCTTTTCGAATTCAAAGAAATCAGTATGCAACTCATTTATCATAAAAAGTGGAAACTCAGTAAAAATATTAATGATTTCAATATTTTTAAACTTTTGAGAAGAAGATCTGAGCAGCTCATTTCCATGGATATGACTGCCTTCGCCTCTTCAATAGAGCAGGAGCTCCCTTCCAATAGCAAACTGTTCTGGAAATATGTATCATTGAGGAAAAATAATAATTGTAAAATTCCTAGCGAAATGGTTTATGAGAATGTTACAGCATCAAAGGGAAAAGAAATTTGCGATATGTTCGCTTCTCACTTCAAAAGTGTTTACATCCCAAAAAATCAATCGAGTCAAAAAATTATAGATATTCGAAATGAGAATAACAGTATCTTGTTTACTTTAAATTTTTCATCAAATCCAGCACTCGATGTCTCCAAGAGTTCTGGTACTGATTAAATTCCTGCTTTTTTTCTGAAGAACTGTGCCTCCACATTATGTAAACCTCTTCACATCATATTCAATCAATCATAAGCACAAGGAGTATTTCCTACTAAATGGAAGGAATCTATCATAATACCCATCTTCAAGAGTGGCGATAGAACAGTTGTTTCAAATTATAGGCCTATAAGTAAACTTTCTACAATAGCCAAACCTTTCGAACGTTTAATTTTCAAATATTTGTTTTCTCACGTAAAGAACTTTATTATTCCGCAACAACACGGATTTCTTAAGGGTAGCACTCTTGAAACAAATTTGGGTGTATATACAGAGTATCTTCATGGCCTGTTAGACTATCAGACTCAGACAGACTCCGTCTACACCGATTTCTCAAAAGCGTTTGATAAAATTTGTTTATAGACCCTAATTTATAAATTAGGTGTAGCAGGTGTTGACGGTGATCTTCTGAGTTGGGTTCAGTCCTATCTTGAGGGTAGGATGCAGTCTGTCTGGCTCAACGGTTTTCAATCCGATTATTTCATTTGTACTTCCGGTGTTCCTCAAGGAACGCACTTGGGACCACTTTTTTTTTTATCATCTACATTAACGATATCGGGAGTTGCTTCAGACATTCTGAGTTCTTACTTTATGCGGACGACTTGAAGGTGTTCAGGCCAATCAGGTGTTGGGATGACTATCTGAAGCTTCAGAGTGATTTGAATAATTCATCCAACTACTGTGAGGATAACCATCTTTTCCTGAATTTGAAAAAGTGCTGTTCTATTTCATTCACTAGAAATCACTCATCATTCACGTTTCCTTATACAGTTGACGGACGTACATTCAAGAAAGTGTCTTCGATCACAGATTTGGGTGTGACTTTTGATAGTAAGCTTCTTTTTGATGCACACACACACATCAGTCGGATTGTAAGTGATTCCAATCGTATGTTGGGCTTTATATTTCGAAAGGGTAGGAATGTTAAATCTTCTCTCACTTTCTACTATGCATATGTTTTCACTAAACTTAATTTCGCGTCTTGTATATGAAATCCTCGATACATGTGTTACTCCAATCGAATTGAAAGGGTTCAGAATAAATTTATTCGATTCGTTTGCTATAGAATAGGTTTTCAGATTACTAATCACGACTATACACCTGCTCGAAGATATCTAAACTAATTATCTTTAGTGAATCGCCGAATTGTTTCCGATATTTTGTTTCTGTTCAACCTGAGGTGCTTCATATGATCTTATTTAATATTCCCAGTAGATCACTGAGAAACTATGATATTTTCTCAATCAGTTTCAAAAAAACAAACTGTGCACAAAATTCCCCAATCAGTAGAATGGTGCACTCTGCCAATTTGAATTCTCATTTAGATTTGTGTGGAGTCTCTCTTATCTCCTCGAAAATTCACTCTTTCTTTTATTTATAACTTATCAGTGATATTAATCGGAGTAAATTCTAATAACTTGTATTAGTCAGTACTTTCCCAAAATGTTCTGTTTTAGAATTAATTTGTATTTCGTACTACACTTTTTTATGTATTTTTTCAGTGAATGTCGTTTTGGCTTCTGCTATTGACATTCTTTTGTGATAATAAATAAATAAATAAAGATAGGTTACTGGCCCTGTCATGTTCGCGAAATTTTTGACCTGTTCGTCAAGAATAATAAAACATAATATTACCAGGTTTTAGAGGTAGGTGTACGGTATTCCCACAACATAATGGACCACAGGAGTGATGACGTAACGACGGCCATTTTGTTGGGAAAGGTCAGTGTCTACTTTCCAAACAAAGTTAGAAGCAGTGTTAATTTCCATAAGGACATTTCAAATCGTGATTATTTTTCATCCAGGAAGTTCCTGAACATGTGAGTACATTTTATGATTGAATTATGTGATAAATTAAAGAATTTCACTAATAGCCAATTCTTATGCTCATAAGAATATGTATTTAGACCTAGTTATTGAACTAGTGAGGTTAGGATCTGTAGATGATTATATACGTTTTACATATTTGGTGTTTTTGAAACTATTTCAGAAGAATTTTCAATGACATCTAAACATGTTCTCAATTTATCCTCAATTTTGGAGTTCTTTAAAGACGATGCCAAGCTTGTAGCTCGAGGAGAAAATGCTGTAGAGTCTGGTCATGTGAAAGACATGGCATTTGATGGAGAACTTCTCATCATTCGCGGCAATGTTCATGCTAGCATGCGGGATCGTTTATATAAAGTAGAGGTATGAGACCAAAGTAGCGAATGTGTTCTGTAGCATACTAAAAAAATTCATTTTCTAGATAAAACTTGACACAGACAAGTGTATCAAGAAGAAGCCAGTTTATACTGCATTGGTATGAGGTTTTCTGCTCTTCCATGTACAAGTTATATCTGTTACAGATATATTGTGATAACCGAAAATCGACAATGCTGCCATGATGACACACAAGCTGACCTCTTGGGCATGTACAACTGGCTTCTTCGACATGTTCAGGAACTTCCTGAATAAAAAATAATCACGAACTTTGGAAATTAACACTGCTTCTAACTTTGTTTGGAAAGTGGACACTGACCTGCTTCAACAAAATGGCCGTCGTTACGTCACACTCCTGTGGTCCATCGTGAGCCTTCGAACGCAATCTAATATAAACCGACACGACTACGATACGGAGGAGATGTAATCAAGCTGTTTTTCAGTGCTGCAATAATGATTTCGCGGAGCGAGCGTCTTCTCAAGATGGCACTTGAAACGGCGACAGATCGAACTTCATCTAGTCTGTCACCTGTTTCGCCAATGGATGATTCGAATGCGGACTCAAATTATAGTCCATCAAACGGAAGACGAAAGAGAAAACTTGTTAATTTAGTAGCAGTTCCTCCTTAAACAAATACCGAAAGCCGTTTGTATTTAAATGATGGTGATATCTGGTGGAAACCAACCGAATTTGAACACAGCTTATTTCTAAAAAGAATAAAAAATGAAACACTACACCAGCTGAAAGAAAATTTGGAATTTAGTGGAAATTACTGATGGCGACATGATTAATTTAATAAGAATTAACAGTACTGACCAAACTGAACCTAATATTTCAGAGAAGATAATGGAAATCGAAGTTGAAGAAGACCAGTTACCAGCAGAATATGTACCTGAATCTGTACCAGAAATAGAAATCAGAGGTGAAGAAGATCAAGTAGAGACAGAAAATGTATAACCTAACACTGTAGCAGAGATAGAGTTACCTCGGACTAAACAAAAAAAAATCGAACTAAAACAAAGATTTTACTTCCACCCTATCCAGACAGTAATAGAAAAAACTGCTCCCGAAATATCTTAGAACACAAAGAAGGATTATTTTTAGTCACTTCAAATCACTCAACTTTGGAGAGAAAAAACTCTTTATTGGAAAATACCTCGAGAAAATGCCTGTCAAGATCTATAAAAGAGACGCCGTTGGCCACAAGGAGTGCTCTATAGTTTATACTTTACCTAATCACTAATCACAGCAGCACAGAATGATATTGTGCTGAAAGACACCGGGGAGCAGGAGGATACAAAGCATAATGAAGTTATAGATCAAGTGGGAATAGACAGAAATAGAGAGAATACTGAAGAAATCACAAATTAAAATGGCGAAATCGCAGAAACATCTAATCGATTTCAATGAAACAATGAATGTAACAGTGAAAAACTTAAAAACAAATAAAGCACAAACCGTATGAAAAACAATGTTTTTGCACAATATTGGACATTCATCTGATGCTATGGTAACAGAGTTTCTTCAAAATCCGGAGTTTCAGTGTGTTACAGATAAAAAAGGACTTAAACTTGATGAAAAGATGAAAGAAATTTCAGAAGAAAATTATGAAAACATCAAAGCTCATATTGAGAGTTATCATCCAGTAGTTTCACTTTATAACATGAATCATGCTCCTAACAGACGGTATCTTACACGCGACATCTCGGTGTATAAGATGTGGGAAGATTTGAATGAGAAAACTCCTGAAAAGAAAGTTTCATATGAAACCTACAGAAAGGTTTTGCATCAGGAGAATATTGGCTTCACTAAACCATCACAAGATGAATGTCCATCATGTTCATTGCACAACAATCATGTCAACTATGAAAACGTAAATGAAGGAGATGATGCGAAATTTGTCGAAACTATGAAATACACAAGAGAAGGTACACTGAAACAATAAAAGCATATGAAGCAAATTGTTCCGAAGAATGACCAGAAGATAAAGAAATTTTCGCAGTTGATAAGCAGAAGATATTAATAATTCCGAAAATGGTAACTAAGAATGGCTTTTTTTTTAGGTCATTAATATATTTCAATGAACATTTGCAAGCATGAGGAATCATGGACAGAATGTATGTCTACTATGGCATGAGGCTATTATGGGCAGAATTTGCTCCGATGTTTTATGCGCATATTATAATTTCATAAAGTCTCTTGGGGAAAATGTAAAAAATAATGTATTTTGGCAGACAATTGTGCCGCACAAAATAAAAACTGGCCACTCTTTACCGCAGCTTATATTCTAGTTAATGAAGAATGGGGACTTTCAAGTTTTTCGAAACTGGTCATTCATTTATGAAGGTTGACTCGGTACATGGGGTGATCGGAAAAAAGTGGAATAAGTTGAAGGAGATATTAGATTTCGATGATTTTTTTTGTCCATAATTTAATGAGTAGAAGCAGTAAGTACAACAAACCACTCATTCCCCATTTGGAAGACTTTCTTCGTTTGGAAAACGGTTGCCAAACCCGTAAAAAAGGAGCAGTAAGCAATGGTAACACTGCTATACCTTTTCGCCGTGATCTGAAGGTGTGTCAATTCAGAAAAAATTCGAGATCACTGTATTTCATAACCGAAATAGATAGTCCGGAGTTTCAGAAGTCAAATTTTTTAAAACCAAAATTCAAACTTCAGTTGCCAGTTAACAAATTATAATGCCGGGGTCTAGACAGGGAAAAGTGGGCCCATATGTCCACTAAGAAACAGTTGTTCTGGAAATCTCTGACATGGACGACTTGGCCCACTGTGGGGAAAAGCTCAAATTAAAGAGGGCGATCTATAGTTACAAAGTTTTTATAATCTTTTCACCTATTTCTGTATTTATTTGAAAGTTTATTTGATATTCAATATTTATTACTTTTGTATTCTGTTTGATAACTGAAAAATTAATTTTTGTTACTTGTTTCTGCAATAAAATATTCAACTATAAATTGATTTACTTGAATTTTGTCTTGAATTTTACAACTCACTTGTTTTATGTTTTGTAAAAGCTTCGTGCGGATGTGATAATCTGAAATCTAGTAACTGATGTGCGTCCATTTTGAATTTGGCGAGAAGAATTTTGAATTTAGTACGATCAGTGAATTTCTAGAATTGAGAAGTAGTAAATGTTTAAGTTTGAAGCTTCTAGTTAGAACACTTTTTGAGTAAGCGTAATCTCTCTCATTTGCATCATAAAAATAACTCTGCTGAAAAGTTGGAAATTTAGAGTTACTTGGTTTTTGCTTTGTAGGACAGTTACGAGTCCCAGAAAAATCAAAACAGAAATAGGCAATCAAGTTATATTATATATGGTACAAAACGTTCATAAATCTCACTTATGGTCAGTAACTTTTATTATTACCTCCAACAAATTACTCGATTAGATATTAGCCATTCGTTTAAATTGAACATCAAACAAATATTATTATTTTGCTTTACACTCCTTTAACGTCTAGATTACGATAAATCCGTTGGTAATTTAAATGTGCATTGTTTTTCAGTAATATAATTGTAGAGTCCCATATAATGGGCATTTCGTCAAAGCAATCTGTAATATTAAAAGAAAACTTGCAGAACTAGAATGTGTCGGAAAATATATTCTGCAATACTTTTTTTACTATCAGTAAGTACATTAATATTTAAACAATGCCTATAAACCATTATATTCAATGAGCATTATTGATGATTTATTTATTTTATGGAAATTCATTTTCAATATATTTTATACTTATATTTCCACAATTTTATTTTAACAAACAAACGGTTTCGACCGTCAGGTCATTTTCAAGTGGCCAACTATAAGAAATGAACTTATTTATATAGATATTAGCCTAATTTGATATTAAGTGTAATTTCACTGGGGTTTTTACAAAGATTTTCATACATTCCAACAGATTAATTTTGTTTCCTGTATCTGAATTATAAAGAATTATGATATTATCTAAGATAACTGAATGTTTTGTGGTTTTCATATATTATAATACTGGAGAATGATTGTCAGAGGAGGAATGTTTTTTAAATCCGTTTTCGAAATTCCTACCTGTCTGCCCAACATTTGGCACTGACCGAAACAATAAATATAACGTTTTTCCCAAGATTCATCGACATATCAATCAGTAATTTCAATGAAAAACTTTGTTAGAGAAAGGGTCACAATTCACTCCACAGTACGATAGAATTCAATCAACTAAAGAAATGATTGGTGTCCAAGCCGAATTAAATATTCAGAAGCACAAAGACCTCATCAACAGTCCCATTCTCCATAAACATAAGATTGCAATAATTCATGAATCCTTCATTCGACCCATAAAGCAAAATTTCATGGAAACAATGAAATCCATATCATCAAATATTCAAGAAGACCTCATTTTAACTAAAGCTGATAAAGGCAACAGCATGGTATGTCTCAGTAGAGACCGATGAAAAATGGAATATACACTCCCCACAAAAATTGTCGCATCACCCTACTTTTACGACAATACTATATAAACTTTTAGGTAGGTCATTCAAGAGTCGCTTGGTAACTTTCAGAAGTGTAAAATAAGAAGATATCATTCAAAACAGATGAGTTTATGATGAAAAATATCAACAATTTTCGAGTTAATGAAAAATTAAAAAATTCTACCATCTTCAAACATTCGCGAAGAGACCAATCAACTAGCATCGAATGGTTCTAATCATTTTCAAAATCGAGCGTTCCCTCCCCGGGCCCTAATTACTGCCAGTATACGTCTCGGACGCCCCTCAAACAAATTTTGGATGTACTCTTGAGTCACTGAGTTCCAAATTTCAGGAAGCAGATTTTCTAGTTGTTGGAGTGTTCTACAAGGCATCCTACGTTGCTGAATTTGCCATCCCATGTTGTCCCAAACATGTTCTATGGGATTCAAGTCGGGACTTCTGGCTAGCCATCTTAAAATATCAATTTCGGCATTTTGCAGAAATTCTGTAACTACTCTAGCTGCATGAGGCCGAGCATTATCATGCATATAAATGAAGTTTTCGCCAATCAATGGACCAAAGGGTACAACATAGGGTTCAAGGATATCTGCGATGTATCTGGCCACTGTTATTCTTCCATTATTCACTAGGACTAACTCAGTTCGACCATGGAAAGAAATGCCTCCCCACACCATTACTAAGCCGCCTCCGAAGTTGCCGGATATTTCATTGCTGATACCGTTCCCCAGGTCGTCTGTATACAGGCATGCGTCTATCATTTGATACTAGACAGAACTTGGACTCGTTGGAAAAGAGAACATTCGACCATTCTGGAATACCCCAATTTGCAAGTTCCCTCGGAAACTGAACTCTTGCAACTCAATGCTCTCTGGTGAGACGCGGGCCGGTAGAAGCTACCCTTGGTCTGATATCGTCTTCTCTGAGCCTGTCCTAACAGTTTGCAATAAAATACACATTTTTGAAGGGGGCAAGTTCATTTTGTAGCATTCTAGCAGTACATTGCCGAACTCTTAGTGCAGTTAAACGAAGCCAACGATCATCAACTGGTGTTGTTATACGATTTCTTCCCTGTCCGGCCCTTCTTCCATATTCCCCTGTTTCGTGGTACCGATTAATTGCTCTTGAAATAGTGCTTTGGTTAACATACAACAAGTTAGCCACGTAACGGTGGCTTCGCCCCTCCTCTAGAACTTTTACTATTTTTACCACTTCATGTTCACTCAAATAGCGTCCAGGACGTTCAGCAGCCATTACAATAAATTCAAAGATTCGAAAATCAAGAGAAATTGAATGAATACTGATAGTCAAATAAACTCAATCTTGTTTCAGACGTGTTTGAGATCATATGGAAACAAATGTTACTACATAGATAAGATTTTTTTCCCCTCATATGTCCAAAAACATATGTTGAAGTGCGATCGGGCTACTTAATCGATTGTGGAATTCACAATACCAGGTGATGCGACAATTTTTGTGGTGTGTACATTTTAAACACTGAACATAATGAAAATACTTAAGGATTCGACAAAATCCTTCATAATAGTCATAAAACAAGGATTGGAACATCCAGATTACCTAGCAAATACAGAATGAGAGAAAAATCCAATGATTTCAATGAACGCTCCATTTCCAAAGTTATATGGACTAATAAAATTGCACAAAGAAAAAAATCCGCTACAACAATGGTATCGTACACATAACAACATTTATATAAAATCACTCGGTATTTCACTTTATTGATTGTTTTTAACCATGGATCTTCAACTACTTGTGAAAAATGAAGTTTTCTGTTGTAAAAGAACTGGATAGTATGATAATAAATGTTGAATTATCACCAAATGTTCGTGATATTGTACTCAGTCGTCACAAAGATTTCAAACTGTGAATTGCGAAATTTAAAAAAGCCTATAATCATAATTGAATATGCCTTACGTTAGATTATCTGCTCTTGTTGAAGAAGGGGTGACACAGAGGGATATAGCGGCCACAATGGGGGTATCACAGGGGGGATTTCAAAAACCTACGCCCAATAAGTGGAGCTACAATCTCTGCAAAATAGGCTCATAAAAAGTCGTAGGAAGATCACTTCTGAAAAACAAGACTGCTTTTTGTGCCAAATTGCAAGAAGAGCCTTTAGTGCGTCGCACCCCATACTCCAAAAGCAATTTCTGGAAGCAACAGGTATCATTGTATCAGTCGAAATTTATACAGCAGAAGGCCCTTAAGAGTTCCAGATCTAACCAGACAACAAAAAGTTAATAGACTTAATTGCTGTATCGAGCACCAAAATTGGAATATTGAGAATTGGCGAAATGTTATTTTTTCGGATAAGACCAGAATTGCTGTTCGATCAGATGATCGCCGGATTCGGGTTCTAAGGGGTCGTGGAAGACAATCTAGACTCCGAGCAACAAGATAAATTCCGATATACTAAGGGGGCAGTGTGATGTTTAGGGGTGGCATTATGCTGGGAGGCAAAACAGATTTGATTTCGTTTCCTGCGAGTGTAACGGCTAGAAATTACGTGGACCTAGTGCTGAAGCCCTAAGTTAGACTCTGCCGAAGTGCCCACGGCGAGAATTTCACTTTCATGCAAGATAATGCTCCACTACATACCACCAACCTCTCACGACATTCTCTTGAAACAGAGGGAATCGCTAACTGGCCAACCCGCTCTCCAGACCTAAATCCTATTGAACATTTATGGTATAATCTCAAAAGGAAAATTAGATCGTGCCATGATAATCCAAGAACCCCATAACAGCCCATCCAAGCCGTCACAGAAGAGTGGCAGAATATCCCCCTAGAGGGGGTCGAAAACCTAATCCAAAGCATACCTAGATGGATTCAGGCTTATATCAGGGCAAGAGGAGGTAATACAAGCTATTGAAATCGAGGAAAAACACCTACTCCGTGTGAAAATAATTTTCAATTTTTTTACTACATGTGGAAAGAGTCTTCATTTGTTTCTTTCTTAAAATTAATCTTAATTTAGTTCTTTCTTCAATTGAAATATCTCAAAAAGGATCAATTCTAACAATCCTTCAAAATTTCCAAAATTCCTGAGGTAATATTCAAAGTATCGGGTGATTCCATATAAATTTGGTTGTGTGTATATAAATACACCTTCAGGTGAATCGGCAAAGTTGTTGAACCAGAAATTTATTCATCCAACAAAATTCCGTCCCAAACACACCATTTTGAACTTTATTGATCATGTACAAAAACACTCTAAATGTTATATTAGTTTCATTTGATATGAAGTACATGTATCTAAATATTCCAAAAGATGCCTTCCTATAGTCAGAGGAATATCTTCCAAAATGATAATCATTGCATAGAGTTAAACATAATTTATCATATACAGTGTGTTCCAACGAAAATTTGACCCCCTATAATTCCGAAATGAGTAACATTAGCGAAAAACACCAAGACACGTCGATTTTTGTTTCGAGGGAGCATTTTTCGAAATAATTCGAAACTTCTCAGATCAACCCCTACCCCAGCAACCCTAACTTTGAAATTCATCATAGGGAATAAGGGTCGAGTGGCACCTTACTGAAAAGGTCTGTCAATTCTCCACCTTGATTTGTCATTTTAGAATTTTAAATTAACATACAGGGTGTCCCAACCAAGGGTGAAGTTGAATTCCTGGAAATCCCAAATACTAAATGAAATAGATTTATTTTGGCATAATGCAAGCGTAGGTTTATGCTCGGTCTAGAAAAACGACCTACACTTGTGAATTTGGAGTTGGTGCAATCAACCCCTTCCATTCAGCATCCCCAACTTGAAAATCATACAAATAATTCAAGTGGCATATCTTCAGAAAGGTTTTTTGAATTCCAGAATGATTAAAGCATTTCATTCAGTTCGGCTCTCCATACAGGATGTCGCTTTCGAAAAATTCAATATCGTCATTTGAAATTATCAACTAAAATTAATTCGAAACTGTTAAAAGTATTGGGGTACGATGTGTTGAGCATCAATTACGAAGAAATAAAGCTGATTTCTGCATTGAAAATGTTCACATTTTTTCATTTCCATCTGGCGTGCAGTCATCTGTTATTTCTCATTTTGCAATGAAATATTATTATTATTCAGATCAGTTCCTCATTATTGTTGTTGTTCGTCAGTTGAAATTAATCTGAAAATGGTTTATTCCACTGAGGAAAGGGTCGAAATTGTATCGACGTATTTTCGAAATAACAGTTGTGCCAAAGAAACGGCAAGGATATTCGATAGGAACCATCCTGAAAGAGAAAGGAGTCAGTCACTAGTACGTTAAATATTTGGTTGACAAATTCCTAGCTACGGGTTCGGTGGCAAACAAAAACATGAAGTGGCATGTCCTGTCAGAAATGAGGCAACGGAAGTGGCAGTAGTGGGTCATCTACAAATGGAGAATACTACTTCGATCAGAAAACTATCTCGTCTGACTGGTGTATCAGCTACAAATGTCCATAGAATCGTGAAACATCACAAATTTCACCCTACAAGGTAAAATTAGTGCATGAAATAAACGAAGATGATCCAGATCGTCGTTTACAGTTTTGTGAAAATCTAAGTGAAAACCTAAACGCTAATCCAAATTTTCTGAATAACATCTGTTTTCTGATGAAAGCACCTTTATGCTCAGTGGTGAAGTGAATAGACATAATTGTCGATATTGGGACACACAGAATCCTCATTGGTTTAGAGAGGCCCACACGCAAAGGCCTCAGAAGTTGAACGTTTGGGCAGGAATTTTGGCAATCATCTAGTTGGGCCTTTCTTTATTGAGGGTAATCTGAATGGAAATGGCTACCTACAGTTGTTAGAGGAACATATACATCCTAGATTGACAGAAATTTTACAGAACGATCCAACTCTTTCTGAGGACGAAATGCGTTTTCAACAAGACGGTGCTCCTCCGCATTATGATGCTCGGGTGCGCCAATATTTAGACGAAAATTTCCCAGGAAGGTGGATTGGTAGAAGAGGACCTGCTGAGTGGCCAGCCAGGTCACCAGATTTAAATCCCTAGATTTTTTTTGTGGGGCCATCTAAAATCTAAAGTTTATGCCACAAGACCAGAAAACCTGGAGGAGCTGCGGATGAGGATTATCACAGAATGCCGACTTTTGACTCCTGAAGTTTTCGCTAATGTGAGAAGAGAGTTCGAAAATCGTCTGTATAACTGTATGGAGGTGGGCGGAGGTCATTTTGAACAATTGTTGTAATAATCAAGTTAGTTTTTGTTTTCAATTGAATACAAGTTCAATAAATCTCGTTTTCCTGTTTAGATGAGCATCCAATCAGTTTCTCCATCATCCCTCATCCTGATCCTCACTCCAGAAAACCTCGATTGCCAAACTGAAACCAATGCCTCAGTGATTCAGAAAATAGAAAAATCTTTCTGGAACTTTGCCACTCAACCTGTAATCACTTGTATGATTTTTGAGTTGGGGATGCTGAATGGAAGAGATTGATTGCAAAAATTCCATATTCACGCAAGAGAGTCTTATTCTCGAATCAAACATAAACATGTTCTCGTATTATACCGAAATGAACCAGTTTCAAAAAGTTATTTGGGTTTTCAGTGTTCCTGCTCCGGGACACCCTGTATGCTGATTCTGAATTTCGAAAATACCAAATTCGAAGAGAAAATTGAAATACCTTTCCAACGAGGTGCCACTTGACCTATTTTCGATCGAATGATTTTTGAGTTGGGGATGCTGGAAATAGGGGTTGATTGCACCAACTCCAAATTCACAAGTGTAGGTCGTTTTTCTAGACCGAGCATAAACCTGCGCTTGCATTATGCCAAAATAAATCGATTTCATTTAGTATTTGGGATTTCCAGAATTCAACTTCACCCTTGGTTGGGACACCCTGTATGTTAATTTAAAATTCTAAAATGACAAATCAAGGTGGAGAATTGACAGACCTTTACAGTAAGGTGCCACTCGACCCTTATTCCCTATGATGAATTTCAAAGTTAGGGTTGCTGGGGGTAGGGGGTTGATCTGACAAGTTTTGAATTATTTCGAAAAATGCTCCCCCTCGAAACAAAAATCGACGTGTCTTGGTGTTTTTCGCTAATGTTACTCATTTCGGAGTTATAGGGGAGGTCAAATTTTCGTTGGAACACACTGTAATAGTATGGATTACTCTATTAAACACTCTGGTAATAGAAGTTCTCGTATCTCATGCTCTTGAAAGTGTAGTAAATGATTTAAAAGATGAGAACATGTATTTCTTTCTACAAACTGATGCTTCAAATGAAACAAACATCAAGTTACTCCCTTAAGTAGTCTAATACTTCACCGTGGAAAATGGAATACGAAACAAAATTTTGATTTTCATAAACACTCTGATGAGAGATATGTATAATATTCCTTTCTATCGAATATCTGGCCCTAATTCACACAAATTCAGAAAAAAAACTCACATTTTCAAATATTGAGCAAATCTGTGTGAAACAAACTGTACAATAAAACAGATATAAAACCTATAGAACAACCATTACCTGACTTATTTAATAAAATTTACAAGAAATTTTCATTGTGTATAGACAAATGTTTGATTTATTCACAAAATGATTTAGTAGTGATAACTGGCTGTCTTCACTAAATATCGTTGAGAATAATATTGAATTTCATCATTTAGAACCAATTATAGAAGAAAAACTTAATTTCCGAAGACTAAACATACACATGGACAATTTATATTCAGAAGAACCCCAAGACGAATTGTTAAGTAACACAGATTTTACGCCGAAGACCAATGGGAAACAGAAACACTATGACATTTTTCATCTCTCATTTCATGTGATTCGATAGTGTAATCTGGCAATAATAATAATAATTTTCAGTTATAGGATATTCGAATTGTAAAGAATGGGAAAATGAGCCAAATTGTGGCCTTTCATTTAGCAACCGAATTGTTGGGGGAAAACTAGCTGCTGTTGGAAAATATCCATGGCTTGTAAGAATAGGTTATGGTACCAGTATTAAAGGAAGATATCAATATCTGTGTGGTGGTACACTTATAAGGAAAGATGTGGTTATAACTGCTGCACATTGTATCGAACCAAAGAGAAGTCCGTAAGTATTTTGCAAAATTTAATATCCAGATTTCTCACTTACTTTATATTCTCTATATCTTGGACACTTTGTAATGATTAACAATTGATACAGATTATACGTACCATTTGCAACTCAAAACTTAATTAGTCAGCTGTCACATGCAAGCGTAGGCACCCAGTATATTGTATGATCCTGTTTCTATACCGGAAAATTTAGAGTTTCCAGTATTTTCTTGATACAAGAGTTATTTTCAAATATGTACATCTTTAAATAGTTGGAGCAGTATACAGGGTGATAGTTTTTCACGGGTCAGGTGTCCTTTTTTGCTCTCCCAACTTCTTTGTGGTGCTCCACTGACTTGGTCAATTAATTTTACAAACATTTTAAAAAATTGCTTTTTTTCATATTTGTCACTGTTTCTGAGATATTAATTATTGAAGATATTTTGTAGATAGTTCTCACGATTGTTGTGATTTTGAGCTCAAATTCGATGCACGAGTCACTTATGGGGATCTACAGTACTAGATAAGACGAAATTATGTGAAAGTATAGAAGGTGATATATTTTTCCGGGTTATGTTCCCTTTTTGAAGCTCAAACTCTTTTTGATTATATGTTCAATATAAAAACGTTTTTGTCTCTTGCATTTTTTCCGTATCTCACCGTTTTCGAGATGCAAAACCTTGAAATATCTTTTGAAGTCACTGAAGTTTTGAAATGTGACAGATATTTCGAAGAATTTTATCTCGAAAACGGCGAGTGATGCGAAAAAAATGTATTTCAACAAGAAGTTTTCAAACTGAACAAATAATCAGATTTGATTCACAGAATACGTTAGTAGCGTATCACAAAGAGCCTAAGGAGAGACCACCCTATAAACTTTCACATAATTTTTTCTCATCTAGTGCCGTAGATCGCCGTAGGTAACACGTGTACCGAATTTGAGCTCGAAATCTCAACAATCGTACGAATTGCTAATAAATATTTGGCCTATTCGTGAAGAAGCATCATCCAGTATACTGTCAGAAATGTTTGGTCTGTTCAAAAATTATATTTCTGGAAATAATTCTTGCGTCCAGTTTAGGATGAAAATTGTAGTTCTATATAGAAATACTGAAAAAATCTGAAACTTGAACACCTTGTAACTTCCTAGACGACAGTGAACGCCCACAGTGATTCATTCAAATATCTGCAATCGTTTGGCAACAATAAATAAATTTGATTTTTTACCAAACTTGAATACCCAATATTTCTCCAACGAAGCATTTTCCGAATGTAGTTTGTATAGCAAACTCATATTATTTTTCTATTCTCTATTGGTCTCATTTTCCGCTATAGAAATTGGACTACACTGTGTATATAGATATAGAAAAGCATGGAACAAAAAATATTTCGGACAAAAGTTTCAAGACTTTTTCTATTCGAAGGTGACCTTGAACTTAACCTTGACATTGACCTTGACTTAAAAGTCAAGGTCAAATTATGTTTTTCAAATATAAACCCCCGTTTTTCATTGCTGATTTAGAAAGAGCTGAGAATTTTACGTTCAAATATGTCATTAGACCTCGACCTTATATTAAAAGTCAAGATCACTCTGAAGTTAACAAAACGGAAAGGGCAGAATAACGTTCGAGAAAAGTTTTGAAGGAAAAATATTTCGAGCTAAACGCTCAGGTTTTTTGACAGGCTATTCAATAGTGACTTTAAAGGTCATTTCAAGAACTAATTCAATTTTTAGATGGAGAACGCTCTCCTTTTTTCTTAATTATCTTGTAATCATTTTGAATCATACTTAATATATATAATATAATCATACAATACTCAAAGGTAACCATCTACATTTTTATTGGCTTAGATAACTGAATGAGAACGAATAATTATTTTAATGATGTTGGTGATGAGGAAAGATCATTTGAACAGGGCACAAATTCATTCAATAATTCAGGGTAGCACAAAAACAAATATCTAAGGAGACTGTTCACAAAACTGTACAGCTGTCTGTGTAGAAAATCTTCACAAATCTTGTCCTCCAGTAACAGCATCCACTGAAGCAAATCGATTTAACATAGCTCTCTCCGTTACGGAAGATCTTTTTAATACGATACGAAAATTACTGCACTATAATGTATTCTAACAAAAAAACTGAAATTGCATCCATATAAAGTACATCTTATTCAACTACTCAACGATGATGATCCTGACAGCCGCCTAGAATTTTGTGAGTTAATGATAAATACAATGGATGCTGATGTGATGACACACAGAGCAATATGCTGGAAATGTGAGAAATTATTTGACGGTAGGTAGATAGGTCGACGAGCAATTATTGAGTGGCCAGACAGATCAACCGAGCAGACGCTACTAGATGATATTGAATGATTTCAGCCGTTATTACTTGGTAGTTAATCATGATTCGGAAAAACACGAGGTAATGTTTACTATGCATTACTAGTAATAAATTCTAGAATATACACTGTTACTGCAGTTTCAAATGTTTAACATTCATCTTCAGAGAGAATAAGAAAACTGAATACAAAGTACGATTACTAACTATATTTGTGATTTAAAGGGTAGATGGAAAGACCCCAGCAGGTTATAGGGGTGGTACAATTTAAAAATATAGATTTAGGATTTACATAGATCAAGCTGGTCGTTAATTATTTGTGGGTTACTATTATGAAGTGATTTGAAGATTTCAACTGATTTCAGGAAGTTCATTTCTTGCTTTAAGGATTTTCCTTCTTGCCCATTTCACCCGACAACCACTGTTTGAAATTGAAACCATCAAAACTATAGCACATAATAATGGTTTCAATCATGAAGTCAAGACAAGATAGTGCAACGAAAAAGATCAAACATTGCTTTCAGTCAAATATATCTAATCGTAGTAGATAACCCTAACACAGTGATTCCCAAAGTGGTCTATATCGTCTGTAAGGGGTCTATGAAAACTTGTAAGGGGTCTACGTCAGCGAAATAAAAGTTGGGAGTCTATGAAATGAAAAATGGGGGTACTTACATCATACTATCATATAATATAAAGACATATACATTATTTATAAAAGTACCTATGAAGTAAAAAGTTTATTATATATGGTTATAAAATTGTGTAAATTGTAGGATGTAGGCATTCGCTTTGTGGTCGCAATACATTTTGAACTTGTAAAAACCTCACATAATGAAATACCAGTATCATCTTGTAAGAGCAGTCTCAGAGCTTCGCTAACTTGCACTGACTTGTTCATTTCTCACTCAATAAATACGAATGTGGGACAAATACGTTGGAAAGTAAAGTGCTAAGAAAATATTTAAAAAAATATGATCAGGTAGTTTATCACACAAATCACAGTGAATCAGTGTTATTTTGTTTGAGAGTGCCGAAAAAAAGTAAGTAAATTATTTTTCTATTAAATTTTAGTTTTGTACTCGTAGTTAGAAAGGATTGTTAAATTACGCCAATAACGACTTTAGTTATTAGTAGTTTAATATTCAATCATGCCGAATCACACGAGTTCTCCTCAATAATTTCTTTTTGAAAGTTTTAGCAATCGGGTATTATAATTACAGTGCAATCTCCGTAATCCGAACTAATTGCTGCAAGGAGATGTTTTCGGAAAAATCTAAAAAATATTTTTAATATACAGGTGAATTTGAGAGGCTTTTACTTGGTAAAATTCCATCATCAATAATAAAAAACAAGTACTGTGTTTTAAGGAATTTTACTTAATAATTGCGATTCGTAACGCGTTTCACTACACCGTAGCTTCTTCAGACGAATTAATAAACAGAAAAATATAAATGAGAATATAACTATAAATGTTCTTGAGTAATTAAAAGCTTATTGGGTTGCTTCTTCTTAAGTGGTTATTTATGACAGGTATATCCAATAAAATTAAGGAATAGATTGCTCCCCGAAAAGATTCAATAGAGGTGAAGGGCTTAAATCGACTTGTTCATTGATGAGTCTACCTGAGTGTTTGTATTTATTGATTTCTAAAGTTTCCCAAAGATCTACCTTCCAATATTTATCATCTGTATGCAAAATTTCAAACTGTGGGTCGAAAGAATGATTATTTTCTAAGAGATGATTCGCGTAATTTGAATCTGATTTTTTATTTGAAAAACTGCGTTTATGTTCCGGTATTCTAATATTAAAATTTCTATGTGTTCTAGTAATGTAGAATCGATTTCGAAATTTAGTTCTTTGTTGAAACTTTCTGGTGATAACGGGATGTTAATCAATTTATGAATAAAACTATTGAATGCTGACATTTTATGTTGATATGGATGACGACGAGTTATGTATTATAATATCTGTATGTGACGGCTTATGGTAAATTGCGAAAACATGTTTTCCATTTTCATTCGAAACTGTTACGTCTAAGAAATTTATCGAATTATTGCTGATAGTATTGACAATACTATCATTAAATCAGATATTCTTTCATTATTACAAATTTGTTTAGATCAAAATTATTTCCATTTCAATAACAAATATTATACTATTGAAGACGGCTTGATTATGGGCAATCCGTTAAGTCCTTTGTTAGCAGAAATATTCATGAATAACTTAAAGAAATTAATTCATAATCATCCACTCAGTAAATATTGTTTATACTGGTATCGCTATGTAGACGATATCATTATTTGCTTCACAGGAACAGATAGACAGTTGAAAATTTTCGAAAATCATATAAATTCATTACATCCAAAAATTGCATTCACAACCGAAATAGAAAGCAATAATTCGATAAATTTCTTAGACGTAACAATTTCGAATGAAAATAGAAAACATGTTATCGCAATTTACCATAAGCCGTCACATACAGATATTATAATACATAACTTGTCGTGTCATCCATATCAACATAAAATGTCAGCATTCAATAGTTTTATTCATAGATTGATTAACATCCCGTTATCACCAGAAAATTTCAACAAAAATTAAATTTGATTAAACAAATAGCAAAAATAATGGTTACAATCCCAAACTAATAAATAATATTTTAAATAAAAACAAAGTAGAATCGCATTGAATGAAGTTTACCCTGTCGATAAATTGAAACAAAAATTCAACACCTTAACCTACGTTGGCATTACAAGTGAGAAACTAAAATCATTCTTAAGTAGCAATAATTTCAACATACTAATAATAATTTAGGCAAATATATAAAAAATAATAAAACCAAACCAGGTAAAAACAATAAATCAGGTGTTTATCGATTGAATTGCAATGACTGTGATAATTTCTACATTAGTAGAACACAGAAATTTTAATATTAGAATATCGGAACATAAACGCAGTTTTTCAAATAAAAAATCAGATTCAAATTACGCGAATCATCTCTTAGAAAATAATCATTCTTTCGACCCACAGTTTGAAATTTTGCATACAGATAATAAATATTGGAAGGTAGATCTTTGGGAAACTTTAGAAATCAATAAATACAAACACTCAGGTAGACTCATCAATGAACAAGTCGATTTAAGCCCTTCACCTCTATTGAATCTTTTCTGGGAGGAATCTATTCCTTAATTTTATTGGATATACCTGTCATAAATAACCACTTAAGAAGAAGCAACCCAATAAGCTTTTAATTACTCAAGAACATTTATAGTTATATTCTCATTTATATTTTTCTGTATATTCATTCGTCTGAAGAAGCTACGGTGTAGTGAAACGCGTTACGAATCGCAATTATTAAGTAAAATTCCTTAAAACACAGTACTTGTTTTTTATTATTAATATACATGTGCTGGTGTTTATATCTTATTTAAATAATGTAATTTTGTACTCAGATGACTGATGCCATGTCCGAATCTAAAAAGAAATGTAGACAGTACAGTGTTGATTGTTTGACATTTGGCTTCATTCCATCATTGTCGGACAAACAATTACCTATGTGCCTTTTATGCAACAAAGTTTTGTGCAATGATGCTATGAAACCATCGAAGCTGCAGGATCATCTGAGAAGATGTCCCCTAATAAAACAGATAAAGATTTGAAATACTTTCAAACACTCAAAGATAGACTTCAGAAGAGACCCACACTGGACAGAATGTTCGCTTTGACGTCACAAAGAAACGATGATGGTTTGCGGGCGTCTTACAATATCACGCTACTTATAGCAAAATCAGGAAAACCGCATACTATCGGAGAGAAGTTAATTTTGCCAGTCGTTGAAGAGATTTTAAAAACTGTTTACACCAACCTGCATCTGATATCATTAAAAGAATTCCCTTGAGCAATAACACTGTTGAAAGACGTATTGATGAAATGAGTTCTGATATTGAAAGCTTCTTGTGTAATTATTTGCAAACGACCCATTTCCATATATAACTGGACGAGTCAACTTTACCTGGTAATGCAGCATTATTATTGGCATATATTCGTTTAGTTATGAATCAAGAAGTCTACGAGGAACTGCTTTTCGCAACAACTTTGATAACCGACTCTAAAGGTGAATCAATATTTCATGTTCTGAAGGTAGCTACAGGTGGAGCTCCTGCCTTGGTTGGACGTTATCGTGGATTTATAAGCTATTTAAAACAGAATGTATCAGGGGTGTTAGCGAAACATTGCGTCATCCATCGACAACATTTAGTTGCGAAAAATTTGAGTGTTAGATTGCATGAATCTCTTCAATTAGTCATTGATGCAGTAAACCGAATCCGAAGCAACGCGTTGAATACGCGATTATATGCATAGTTGTGTGAAAAAAATTACGAACACTTTCATCAATTACTCCTTCACATTGGAATACGTTGGCTGTCGAAAGGCTTATGTTCAACAAAGTCCATCTTTTTTTTTTTTTTTTGAATTGTGAAGGCCGTTACTTGATGTTGATCCATGATATAAATGAGATAAAAAACACAAGATTTAACTTTAATCTACACTTTATTTGAAAAAATTCGACGACGTTTCGCTGACACAGCAGCTTTATCAAGAATGAAAAACAGAATGAAGAGTATGGTATATTGTTAACCACGTGTTTGAAGAGTGAAGTGTCTCCTAAATACATCAAACTCAAGACCAACAACAACAGTTATGCAGCCCGAAGAGCAGTTATCTCTGGACAGAAGATATGGATCAAATCAGAATGCAAGATTTTGTTCCACAAACGAGACATCTACAATATTTATCTCAAGATAATTCATACCGAGATATTGTACAGACTTCATCCACTTGAATTCGATTCATTAGATTACAATAATAGATTCAAAATTAGATCAATAATACATAATAAATATACCATCCAATACCGCAAATTAAAGTTTCTCGTGTCACGAAAACCGAAACCTACTCCACGTAAAACTAAATTTTCTGACCATCAATTTTTTGATAGATTCGTTAACCTTTCTGATACTAATTTCACAACTGATGAAACAAATCTCTTGGAGAAAGGTTTCAAACACAATATTAAATCAAACAAGATAAAATCTGATTTAGAGGATCTTGGCATAGATACTGAAATTTCTCTGAAAAATATTCCTAATAACACTCACCTTAAATATTTAACATCTAACATTATAAAAATGAATCATTAGCTGACTTTAAACCGAGTAAAGAACAAAATATTTTGAAGGCCATCAAACAAAAATCTCAACTAAATGAAGTTATTTTCACAAAAGCAGATAAAGGTAATACTGTTATTGCGTTAAATAAAAATGACTACCTATTTAAAACTCTAAATTTCATTTCGTCCGGAAACTATACAATTTTAAACAAAGATCCAACTATTAAATTCCAGAAAATATTGAAATTGCAATAAATGACGCAAAATCTTTAATTAAAGCAATAGATAAATACAAATTAATCTTACCAAACCCTCAACCACCTCAACTGTATTCACTCATTAAATTGCATAAAGTAAATAACCCCATTAGACCAGTCGTATCTTACATTACAGCCCCATCCGTGAAATTGTCGCACTACCTTATAGATATCATTAAAAATTATTGTTCATTCAAATCAAAATTTTCTATAAAAAATTCTTTCGAATTGATAAATAACATAAAAAACGTTAACCTACCACCTAACGCAAAACTTATTTCGTTTGATGTTGAGAATTTATACCCAAGTGTTCCTCCAGGTGATGTCAAAATATTAATCAAAAACATGTTGAATTCGAATCATGTTAACCACATAATTAAATCAGAAATATTGAATCTGTTGGACGTTTGCATTGAACAAAATTATTTTTCTTTCAACAACATCTATTACAGTAGTGAAAATGGTTTGATCATGGGAAATCCTTTGAGTCCACTTTTAGCAGAGATTTTTATAAATAATATTGAACAGAAAATTCATACACATCCACTCATTTCCAAATTTCTTTATTGAAATAGATATGTTGACGACATCTTAGTATGTTTCATTAGAACTACTCGTCAATTAGACTTATTTCTTAATTTCATTAATTCCATCCATTTGAACATTAAATTCACGATAGAAATTGAACAGAACGATTCCATTAATTTTTGGACTTAAAATCACTAAACAAAATAATAATCATGTTTTTCGGTCTTTCGTAAACCAACACATACTGATACAATTATACATAACTACTCATTACATCCAATTCAACACAAAGTTGCAGCTTTAAACAGCATGGTACATCGGTTACTCAATTTACCTTTATCAGTAGAAGATTATAATAAAGAGTTAAACATCATCAAACAGATAGCCATTAATAATTCATATAATCCGGATATGATAGATCTAATCATTCGGAAAAACTGTAACAGAAAGCAATAAATGAAGTATATCCTATTCATAAAGACTATAAATATTCAACAGTTTAACATTCTGCGGTTCTGCAAGTACAAATATTAAATCCTTTCTCGTCAAACAAAATCTTAATATAACTTTCAAAACTTCTAATAACTTAGGTAAACATATTAAAAATAATAAATCTCAAAAAATCAAGTAAATCAGGAATCTATAAACTCAATTGCGGTTCTTGTGATAAAATTTATATCGGTAGGACCTATAGGAGTTTTGACATAAGAACATCTGAACATAAACTTATCTTCGATAAAAATAAATCTGATTCAAATTATTCAAACCACCTAATAAAAGAAAACCATTCATTCAATAAAAACTTTGACATATTACATATAAAATCAAAAAGTTCAAAATTAGATCTCCTAGAAGCATTAGAAATAAATAGATACAAACATTCGGACAAGCTTTTTAATTAGTTTTTATTACCTTTCATACTTACTGTACAATGGCTAGGTGTGGATTTTCCTGTTATTCATCCAACTTGTTCTACGATTTGTTTATAATACCATACTCTTCATTCTGTTTTTCATTCTTGATAAAGCTGCTGTGTCAGCGAAACGTCGTCGAATTTTTTCAAATAAAGTGTAGATTAAAGTTAAACCTTGTGTTTTTTATCTCATTTAAAGTCCATCTTATTAGCGTTTCTTGCCAGAGTTGAACTAATGAAGCAAAATTTTGGACGGGACGAATTTTCTCAATTCCCCAGTTTGTCATAGACAGACTACCAGGAAGACGACGTTTCAACCCTACGTTCAACGTTTAAATATCCTCTATTCAGATTTAGAAACTAAGGTTTGAGGATGTTTTGACCATGGTAATACCACCGTGGATAATTAATCCATATAGTGACATAGAAGAAACGAATGTCATAATACAAGAGGAACTGACTGAACTAAGTACAAACAAAGAACAAAATTCAGTTTAAAAACAGATATCAGCAATTCTGGCTGTAAAACAACATACCCGTTACTTCCGTACTATGGAATATAGCGAGGAAATTTTTAATTTCCTTTCCATCGTCATAACTAGTGGAAAGGGGGTTCAGGACTGTTACCAATCTCCTAACGAAAAAAGAAATAGACATGACATCATTAGCAGAGGAGATTTAAGATTAACCCTTACAAAATTGACGTCAAATGTTGATAACTTATTATTAAAGCATCATGTTCATCCTTCTCACTAAAAGTTAGTTTATGTTTTGTTACGTATATATTATATAACAGATACAAAATTTTATTGTGACTAGTTTTAATTTAAATTCAATTAATGAATGTATAAGTTAACATGTGTTTTTACTTTAAGTTTTTGACACTAAACTTCACTAGAGTTAAGTAGGGGGTCTACCCAAACCCGAGAAACATGGTAAGGGGTCTACGACACAAAAAAGTTTGGGAACCTATGCCCTAACATTCCAATTTCATACTATGGGCTTGTAAGTGAAAATGTTGCTAACATTATTTCAAATTTCTACAAATAAAACTGCATTTCAGCCTCAAAATTAATTGTCTTCTCTGTTATTCAATGCAAAAGATTCAACCCAAAAGCGAGACAAATCAGGAGTTTATAAGTTGACGTGTCCAGATTGTAATAATTTTTACATAGGTCAGACTGGTCGATCTTTCAAGATTAGATATAAAGAACACATAACATCTTTCACAAAATATAAACAAAATTTAACTATCACCAATCATTTCATCGAAAATAGACACTCATTTCCTAGTATAGACAGTTTAATAATTCTACACGTTGCTCCTAAAAGCAAGAAATTGAAGTTCCTGGAATCAGTTGAAATCTTCGAATCACTTCATAATAGTAACCCACAAATAATTAAGGACCAGCTTGATCTATGTAAATCCCAAATCTATGATATTTTTAAATAGCACCAGCCCCTACTACCTGCTGGAGTCTTTCCATCTACTCTTCAAATCACAAATATAGTTTTTTGGGGCTGAATTTGGATGATTCCGTCAGCTGGAAGAGTCATTTAGATTTAACGAGTAGGAAACTAAATAAGACTTGTTACGCCATCAACAGCCTGAAAAATTCTTCTCAACAAAAACCTTAATCGAAATCCATTATGCATACGTATTTTCAATAATTAATTATGCAATTCCTGCATGGGGTCAAGCTACAGAGTTAAATCGCATTTTTATCAGAAGCTTGTTTTTAGAATTATACAGGGATATCCACCGGGACCGTCCGTTAAAAACTTTTTAAGTTCCAATTACAATATCAAGCTGAAATTTTATACGCAGCCATAACTAGCGATTTCCAATTGGAATGAAATATTTTCGAAGTGATACCATTTCCGGTTATACCGGATGTGGGTCATCACTTTGTTATTTCAAATGGCAATCTACCTTTTTTATTATACATCTAGAACCGACATTTGAGCAAGGCATAAAATACCCAAAATACATTTAAAAAAATTGTAGCTCGTAGATCTTTTGCACTACAGACACAATTTTTACTTGGGTGGATAGAATAAGAATCAAGGAATTTTTTAAGCAGTTTACACATGTCAAATGTTTATTGCGTTGGTGTGTATGATTTTTTCAATTTGGCCTTTTTCAAACAGCAATAACTCAATTTTTTCAAATGGCACGTGCCAATTTTTATATCGCCATCAGATGAAGCGTCAAATTTCAGATGGAATTGTATCAGCATGTACTATACCCATCTCTTATAGTTCCGAAATAATTTGGGAATATATTGAATTTTGATGATTTTGCAAGAACTAACAGAGAATGCTTTGAAATATTTGAATCAAGTAGCTGAACTGGCTACGCTCACCTGACAGGTGCCTAAAATTAATGTACTTGTCACTTCGTTAATTCAAATTTGATATTTCAACAAGAGTTGTTGGTAATTTGAAGTGAAAATTTTTGAAAAACACCAGATTGATAATAAAATGGCTGATTATTCAAACGAGGATATGTTTAATCTCTTTTTAATTCATGGCGAATGTCAAAAAGTGGTGGATAGAACTTGCAGGCAATTCAATAGCCAATTTCCAAATTTGGTGCCTATGAGTAAAACAAAATTTCGAAGAATTAGAAGCAATCTTCTGCAATTTGTAGGAACAAAATACATAGAAATTAGAAGAAAACCAATTCTCGAGGACGACGACAATCAAATTAATGCGCTAGCGTATTTTCGTGCCAATCCACATGCGTCCATTAAGTCAGCATCAATGGATATTGGATTGAGTTATACTTCCATTCAAAGGATCCTTAAGAAACATAACATACACCCGTATTCTTTTATCAGACTACAAAAATAGAAACCAACTGGCCTTCCCAAGCGGCTAATTTTCTGTGAAAATTTAATAATTCGGCTTCAAGAAGATGAGAGAATTCTGCAAAAAAATATATGGTCTGATGAAGCCAAGTTCAATGAAAGTGGAATAACCAAATGGAGAAATCGACACTTTTGGGCCACAGAAAATCCACATTTCGTTAAGGTTATTGATTTCCAAAATAAATTCAGCGTTTTTGCAATTTTAATGAATGATTTGTTGGCTTATCACATTTATGAGGAAAATCTTAATGGACAAAGATACCTGGAAATTTTGAGAGGAACATTAGCAAATTTTTTAGATGGATTACCCCTTAACATTCTGAGGGATTGCTATTACCGAATGGATGGTGCACCAGCACATAAAACACGAGCTGTAGATCGGCAGCTAACAGAAATGTTCGAGGATAGATGGTGGGGAAATCAAGGACCAAATTTATGGCTTCCGCGTTCTCCGGACCTAACACCCCCAGATTTTTATTTATGGGGCAAAATCAAGAATGAAGTGTATCTTATTCCTGTGAGAAGTAAAGAAGAGTTACTAGAGCGCATTCATAATGCTTTTCGTAATATTGATCCTGAGGAAACTAGGAGGGCAACTCATCATGTTCGTATACGAACTGTCAAGTGTATCGAGCAAAATTGGGCCCATATTGAACATTTATTCAGATCGTAAATTAGTTTTCTCCTATGATGTTTGCTATCATTTATTCGTAATAATGTAATTATCTTGGATGATTGGTTTTCGCTTAGTTCCTACAATTTTTATTCATCCGAATTGTAGAAAATTGTTTCTAATGCTTCGAAATTTTATTTTACTCATAGACGGTAAATTTGGAAATTGGTTATTGAATAGCCTGCAATTTCTACCCACTACTTTTTGACATTCTAAAATGAATTAAAAAAAGATTTAAATATATTTTCGTTTGAATAACCAGTGGTTTTATTGCAAATGTGGGGTATTTTTGGATATTTTCAATCTGAAATAACGACAATTCTTGTTGAAATATCAAATTCGAATGAACGAAGTGACAAGTACATTAATTTTAGGCGCCTGTCAGGTGAGCGTAGCCAATTCATCTTCTTGATTCAAATTTTTCAGAGCATTCTCTGTTAGTTCTTACAAAATCATCAAAATTCAATATATTCCCAAATTATTTCGGAACTATAACAGATGGGTATAGTACATGCTGAAACAATTCCATCTGAAATTTGACGCTTCATCTGATGGCGATATAAAAATTGGCACGTGCCATTTGAAAAAATTGAGTTATTGCTGTTTGAAAAAGGCCAAATTGAAAAGATCATACAAACCAACGCAATGAAAATTCGACATGTGTAGACTGCTTAAAAAATTCCTTGAATCTTCTTCTATCCACCCCAGCAAAAATTGTGGCTGTAGTGCAAAAGATCTACGAGCTACAATTTTTTTAAATGTTCCTCAAAAATCGAGTTTATAAAAAAATAATTAAATCTGTCAAAAGTTTAGACAGATAAGTGCCAACAATTTGGGTATTTTATGCCTTGCTCAAATGTCGGTTCTAGATGTATAATAAAAAAGGTAGATTGCTATTTGAAATAACAAAGTGATTACCCACAAATATTTCATTCCAATTGGAAATCGCTAGTTATGGCTGCGTATAAAATTCAGCTTGATATTGTAATTGAAACTCAAAAGTTTTAACGGACGGTCCCGGTGAATATCCCTGTATACAGTGTGTTCCAACGAAAATTTGAATGTAAACAGTGTGTTCCAACGAAAATTTGACCCCCTATAACTCCGAAATGAGTAACATTAGCGAAAAACACCAAGACACGTCGATTTTTGTTTCGAGGGGAGCATTTTTCGAAATAATTCGAAACTTTTCAGATCAACCCCTACCCCAGCAACCCTAACTTTGAAATTCATCATAGGGAATAAGGGTCGAGTGGCACCTTACTGAAAAGGTCTGTCAATTCTCCACCTTGATTTGTCATTTTAGAATTTTAAATTAACATACAGGGTGTCCCAACCAAGGGTGAAGTTGAATTCTGGAAATCCCAAATACTAAATGAAATAGATTTATTTTGGCATAATGCAAGCGCAGGTTTATGCTCGGTCTAGAAAAACGACCTACACTTGTGAATTTGGAGTTGGTGCAATCAACCCCTATTTCCAGCATCCCCAACTCAAAAATCATTCGATCGATAATAGGTCAAGTGGCACCTCGTTGGAAAGGTACTGCAATTTTCTCTTCGAATTTGGTATTTTCGAAATTCAGAATCATCATACAGGGTGTCTCGAAGCAGGAACATTGAAAATCCAAATAACTTTTGAAACTGGTTCATTTCGGTATACGAGAACATGTTTGATCCGAGAATAGGACTTTCTTGTGTGGTTATAGAATTTTTGCAATCAACCCCTTCCATTCAGCATCCCCAACTTGAAAATCATACAAATAATTCAAGTGGCATATCTTCAGAAAGGTTTTTGAATTCCAGAATGATTAAAGCATTTCATTCAGTTCGGCTCTCCATACAGGATGTCGCTTTCGAAAAATTCAATATCGTCATTTGAAATTATCAACTAAAATTAATTCGAAACTGTTAAAAGTATTGGGGTACGATGTGTTGAGCATCAATTACGAAGAAATAAAGCTGATTTCTACATTGAAAATGTTCACATTTTTTCATTTCCATCTGGCGTGCAGTCATCTGTTATTTCTCATTTTGCAATGAAATATTATTATTATTCAGATCAGTTCCTCATTATTGTTGTTGTTCGTCAGTTGAAATTAATCTGAAAATGGTTTATTCCACTGAGGAAAGGGTCGAAATTGTATCGACGTATTTTCGAAATAACAGTTGTGCCAAAGAAACGGCAAGGATATTCGATAGGAACCATCCTGAAAGAGAAAGGGAGTCAGTCACCAGTACGTTAAATATTTGGTTGACAAATTCCTAGCTACGGGTTCGGTGGCAAACAAAAACATGAAGTGGCATGTCCTGTCAGAAATGAGGCAACGGAAGTGGCAGTAGTGGGTCATCTACAAATGGAGAATACTACTTCGATCAGAAAACTATCTCGTCTGACTGGTGTATCAGCTACAACTGTCCATAGAATCGTGAAACATCACAAATTTCACCCTACAAGGTAAAATTAGTGCATGAAATAAACGAAGATGATCCAGATCGTCGTTTACAGTTTTGTGAAAATCTAAGTGAAAACCTAAACGCTAATCCAAATTTTCTGAATAACATCTGTTTTTCTGATGAAAGCACCTTTATGCTCAGTGGTGAAGTGAATAGACATAATTGTCGATATTGGGACACACAGAATCCTCATTGGTTTAGAGAGGCCCACACGCAAAGGCCTCAGAAGTTGAACGTTTGGGCAGGAATTTTTGGCAATCATCTAGTTGGGCCTTTCTTTATTGAGGGTAATCTGAATGGAAATGGCTACCTACAGTTGTTAGAGGAACACATACATCCTAGATTGACAGAAATTTTACAGAACGATCCAACTCTTTCTGAGGACGAAATGCGTTTTCAACAAGACGGTGCTCCTCCGCATTATGATGCTCGGGTGCGCCAATATTTAGACGAAAATTTCCCAGGAAGGTGGATTGGTAGAAGAGGACCTGTTGAGTGGCCAGCCAGGTCACCAGATTTAAATCCCCTAGATTTTTTTTTGTGGGGCCATCTAAAATCTAAAGTTTATGCCACAAGACCAGAAAACCTGGAGGAGCTGCGGATGAGGATTATCACAGAATGACTCCTGAAGTTTTCGCTAATGTGAGAAGAGAGTTCGAAAATCGTCTGTATAACTGTATGGAGGTGGGCGGAGGTCATTTTGAACAATTGTTGTAATAATCAAGTTAATTTTTTGTTTTCAATTGAATACAAGTTCAATAAATCTCGTTTTCCTGTTTAGATGAGCATCCAATCAGTTTCTCCATCATCCCTCATCCTGATCCTCACGCCAGAAAACCTCGATTGCCAAACTGAAACCAATGCCTCAGTGATTCAGAAAATAGAAAAATCTTTCTGGAACTTTGCCACTCAACCTGTAATCACTTGTATGATTTTTGAGTTGGGGATGCTGAATGGAAGAGATTGATTGCAGAAATTCCATTTTCACGCAAGAGAGTCTTATTCTCGAATCAAACATAAACATGTTCTCGTATTATACCGAAATGAACCAGTTTCAAAAAGTTATTTGGGTTTTCAGTGTTCCTGCTCCGGGACACCCTGTATGCTGATTCTGAATTTCGAAAATACCAAATTCGAAGAGAAAATTGAAATACCTTTCCAACGAGGTGCCACTTGACCTATTTTCGATCGAATGATTTTTGAGTTGGGGATGCTGGAAATAGGGGTTGATTGCACCAACTCCAAATTCACAAGTGTAGGTCGTTTTTCTAGACCGAGCATAAACCTGCGCTTGCATTATGCCAAAATAAATCGATTTCATTTAGTATTTGGGATTTGCAGGAATTCAACTTTACCCTCGGTTGGGACACCCTGTATGTTAATTTAAAATTCTAAAAAAGACAAATCAGAATGGAGAATTGACAGACCTTTACAGTAAGGTGCCACTCGACCCTTATTCCCTATGATGAATTTCGAAATTAGGGTTGCTGGGGGTAGGGGGTTGATCTGACAAGTTTCGAATTATTTCGAAAAATGCTCCCCCTCGAAACAAAAATCGACGTGTCTTGGTGTTTTTCGCTAATGTTACTCATTTCGGAGTTATAGGGGGGGTCAAATTTTCGTTGGAACACACTGTAGACATTCCTGTCGTGAGATTTTTAGACGTTCTCGAATCCTCACTGTTGTGTGTATTTACATCTATTGGCTAGTGAGTCATTTACACGCTCATAAGTCTCAGTATATGACACAAGCCGATAACCATAGCTATGAGACTCGACAGAGGCATAATTTAGTTCTACCAACATCCAAACATTAATTCTATAAGAAATCTCCCATGTATGCTGCTAATTACTTGTATAACATGTAACCATCTTATTTACCTAATATTGAGCAACATAAAGTTTTCCATATGAGGATGAGAGAATTTTATGCACTAATGTATTTTACACTCTAAAAGAGTTCTACGAATGTTGTTCGGAAATGTAATTGTTTATGAATGTTTAATGTATATTTTTGTGAAGTATTTATTAAACCAGAAATTTTAATCAAACTATCATACGTACTTTAATTACAATTTCATTGTATGAACTAACCTAACCTAACCTCGTGTTTTTCTGTAGCCCCCAGATTACTTCTTGTGGTTGTCTCAAAGATAGAGAGCATCAGACGAAGCCAGCTAATCTTGAGGACCTTCAACAGAGAACCAGAAATGATCCAAAGAGCCGTGCAAAGTTTTTACAATCGCATTGCCAGTAGAATAAGGGTCAATATTTTGAACATCAGCTTTTGGGAGACAACTCTTTTCAAAGCTTCATGTAAAATCCCACGTAAACTGCTGAATAAGTTGTGAATCTTCAAGCAGGATTAACGATGCTCTACTTTGCCTGAACTCGCCGGTTATCATACGAAACCATGCCTTAACAGGTTTTGTTCTTCTTTGACGCCAAGGTCTATAGTCATGTTCGAATGTAATCATTTCCACTCTATCAACATCCGGAAAAAAGAGCGGGTTTCCATTTAAAAATTTTTATTTGTTCTCTACATGACTTCAATGATTCGTAGGGTAAAATCATGGAAAACTCTTTCTCTTTAAAGCTTTTCCCGAACGTTAATCTGACCTTTCTGTTTTGTTGGCCTTACAGTGACCTTAACTTTGAATATGAGGTCATACTTTAACGTGAAATTCGAGATCCGCAAAGTAGAATGAAGGTTTCGATTTAAAAATCGAACTTCACCTTAAGATGACTTTAAGGTCACCCTCAAATATCCTGATGAAAGGAGATGCAATTACATAGAAACGCTTCTCTATCTCTTACATTTCGTATTTTACAAAATGAGTTACGTCTGGCGGCACTGAGATCTTACTTTGATATATTTTTCTCATGTTGGATTGATTTTTCAGAGATATAATACATGTTGGAGAAACGCAAATAACTTGTAGCAGATCCCCTTGTACAGACACGAGAATCCAGGAGGTCAAAGTCAAGAGTGTAATCAAACATTCCGAATTCAGCACTGTAACTGGTTATGCCGATATAGCACTGCTGAAATTGGAGCGTCCAGTTAAATATACAGGTAGATATTGTTTCTAATAATTTTTAATATACAGGGTGTTACCTAATAGTATGTCACAAATTGAGGGGGTAAACCTACGTGCAATTTCAAGAAAAAAAGTTCATATAAACATAGGTCCGTGGAAGCTTCGTTACGGAGCTACAGGGTGTTGAAATTTTCGGAAAAAATTGGTTCTTTCTTCAAAACTCCTGCAGTTTTTGAAATATTCAGCCCAAATTTGAAATGCAAGCTATTTTAAATCCTCTATCATTACACTTCCTAAATTTTAACTAGAATCTACAAACTTTTTTGCAGTACGCCACTGTTTTTTGACACTTGTAAGTAACCTAAAGTTGAAACATTGTGTCTGCTCGAATTGCTTATTAAATTAGCGATTAGTTTTAAGACTTTTGAAGTTATTGCTGTAAGAAAAAATGGCTAATTTGACTAACGCCGACTTGGCTGATATCCATTACATATACGCTCTGGGTGACGGAAACACAAAAGAAGCTAGGCGATTATATCAGGTGCGCTTTCCAAATCGAGTAACACCAGACAGGCGAACATTTTCGAAAATCCACAAAAGGTTGAGGGAAACTGGTACTTTTACTGCAAATAATCATTTAAAAAGTTCAACTCAAACTATGAGAACTCCAGATATTGAGGAAGCTGTTTTGAATTGTATTGATTTGAACCCTCATGTGAGTACAAGAAAAATTTGAAATCAGCTGAATATTTCACATGTTCTAGTTTAGAGGATTCTCCACGACTTTTTATTGTACCCGTTTCATATTCAACGCGTCCAAACTCTACTTCCCTGAGATTTTTCTTCAAGACTGAATCTCTGCCGATGGTTCTTAGATAAAATTAGAGAAAATGCTCATTTTGATAGTGAAATAATGTTCACATACGAAGCTAAATTTTCGAGAACTGCTATCTCAAATTTTCACAATAATCATTATTGGGCTGAGGAAAACCCCCATTTGATTGAAAAATCTCATCATCAAGAACAATTCACACTGAATGTCTGGGTCGGAATAATTGGAAATTATTTGATTGGGCCATTTTTCGCCTAACAGACTTAACGGTCCTGGTTATCGGCAATTTTTTGAGAAAGACTTACCACTCGAGGATGTGCCACTTTTGGTGAGAAACATAATGTGGTTCATGCATGACGGGGCACCAGCACATTTTAGTGGTGAAGCTAGGGAATAATTCATTCAACAACCGATGTATAGGTCGGAGTCGGCCAGAACCATGGCCTCCTAGGTCCCCAGACTTAAATTTTTTAGACTTCTTCTTATGGGGATATCTCAAAAGTTTAATTTATACCACTCTAGTAAACACTGTTGAAGAATTGAGAAATCGAATAATAACCTTTTGTGACACGATAAGAAATGCACCAGGAATATTTCAAAGAGTGCGTGATAATATGCGAAGAAGGACAGAGACCTGTATTCTTGCAGGTGGAGGACACTTCCAGCAATTTATTTAGTTTTTAACTGTTCTTTATTTTAGTTTGATATTGAATAAGTACAAGTTGAGTCTCAGAAGACGAGATATCAAAATAAAAGCAAATTTTGGGCATACCTATCGAGTATTTCCATTATTTTTTTTTATTTAGCGAATAACATACAACTCAAATAATTCAAATTCAATAATTTTTCACTCGAAAACAGTTGGAGATACGAAAAAATTACAAGTGTCAAAAAAGTTTCTAAATTGAACAAAGATGACGAAAATCGATTGCACGCTGATCAGTGGTGTACTGCAAAAAAGTTTGAAAGGGCAAAAGGAGACATTACCTCGTGAATTCCAATTAAAATCTAGGGCGTATAATGATGTAGGCTGTAAAAAGTAGCTTGCATTCCAAATTTGGGCTGAATATCTCAAAAACTGCAGGAGTTTTGAAGAAAAAAATAATTTTTTCCGGAAACTTTATATAAACTTTTTTTCTTAAAATTGCGCTACCAGAGATGAATTACTGAATCTACCGTTCCTATCAGATATTGAAAAACAAGAGCAATGGTCAAGAAAGAAATTGCATGGACGACATCACCATGAGATTAATCAACATCGACAAAGAAGCCTCCAACAAATGGTTGATGAAAGGAGAATTATTCGCAGAAACAGAAGGATTCCTTATGGCCGTCCAAGACCAAGTGATCGCTACAAACAATTACAAAAAATTTATTATGAAGGACGGAACATTACAAACAGATAAGTGCAGAAAATGCCTTATAAGATCGGAGACTATCCAGCATATTACGTCCGGATGCGAAAAACTGGCCAATACGGAGTATCTTCACAGGCATAATCAAGTGTGCAACATTATCTACCAGAAACTTGCACACAAGTACGGACTTCTGAACACCTTCCAGTCATATTACAAGTATCAACCGGCACCCGTATTGGAAAATGACTCTATCAGATTATACTACGATAGGCCTGTTATCACTGACAGAATGGTGACGAATAATAGGCCGGACATAGTGGTGTATGATAAGAGAGCCAGAACAGCAATGCTGGTGGATGTCGCCGTACCGAATAATAACAAAGTGCTGAATAAGTTCCAGGAGAAAAAGTCCAAATACACTGACCTTGCTATTGAGATCAAGCAGATGTGGCACCTCGATAAAATAGATATTGTTCCTGTCATCGTATCCTCGACTGGGTTAATACCCAAAACTTTGCATGATAGCCTTAAGAAATTAGAATTGCATAAGAAAACCTATATAGAAATGCAAAAAGCTGTAATTCTTAATACATGTAGGATAGTTAGGAAATTTATGTCAAGTATATTGTAATCGAGCCTATTCCCTTTGATTGCTGAATCTGGGAAAGGTAAATTATATCCAGCCAACAGCTGAGATAGTGCATAAGTCCACTATAATAAATAACAATATCATACAATCCCCTACCTGCTGTATATGGATGACATCGAATTATATACTTCGAACAAGAAGCAATTGGATGATCTGCTGAAAATTGTCAGTAAGTTCTCGGCAGATGTTCATATGCAATTCGGGATTGAAAAATGTAAGACCCTAAACATTCAAAGAGGGAAAGTTATAGATGGTGAAACACAACTTCCAAACGGTGATATTATACAGTGCATGAGGGATGGTGAAACATACAAATATCTAGGCTACCAACAAAACAGATTGCTAGACCAAAAACAATCAAAGGAGAAGATTCATTCAGAATACAGTCTGCGTCTGAAGACTGTGCTGAAATCAATGTTGAACTCGGGGAATCTAGTCAAGGCAATTAACACCTACGCCATTCCAGTGTTGCTTTACTCATTAGGAATAATCAGATGGACTAAGACAGAACTGGATGATATCCAAAGGCAGACCCAAACGATGCTGACAAAGTACAACAATCATCATCCAAAATCGTCTGTGATACGAACAACTTTGAAGCTGAAAGAAGGAGGACGCGGATTAATAGATGTTGTCAATTTACACACCGAACAGATAAAAAACCTCAGAGAATTCTTCTCTGCAAAACCTCTCACTTCTGAGCTCCATAGAGTGGTATCGTTGGCTGATAAGGGATATACACCTCTAAATCTTGCTACCAGAGATGACCTGCTAAGTCTACCGTTCCTATCAGATACTGAAAAACTAGAGCGATAGTCAAGAAAGGAATTGCATGGACGACATCACCATGAGATTAATCCTTATGGCCATCCAAGACCAAGTGATCGCTACAAACAACTACAAAAAATTTATTATGAAGGACGGAACATTACAAACAGATAATTTATTTGAACAGTTACAGAAAATAACAGTCATCAAATCTTGTTATTTTCTTCATAGGTTTCTTTCCGAAAAAAATAATAAGGTAGAGTCATAGGTTTACTCTTCAGTTTATACTGCTAAGAATCTGATTTCATATTTTACTTATTTGTATATATAAATGTAATATAATTAGCTAAAAATTTTATCATATTTATATTCAAAGCAGTATTCTATTCGATCGTTCATCACTTCACACAAAAAAAAACAATGAATGAGTAACATTCAGTGTTACTTGACTAAGGTCCGTACATAGAAGAGAAAGCCACTGACACTACTCGTTGGTACATTGATGTCATTGTCTGATGTAGCTATAGTTTGTATATATTCTGGTAGATTGATATATTCTCATAACACGTTATCCTAATATATAATAGTTCCAGGGTAGTTTTGATTATAATCATTGCCTGGCACTGGTATTTATTACCGGGTGGTGGATTTATATTTTTTCATGAAGTCAGTTTGATTGCATGAACAGATATATGGGCAACTCGTCGGGGTATACCGATGAAATGTACAAAAGTAAACCTGTTCGGCTTTCGCTATTTCTTCGTTTATCAATACCTAAAGTTGATTTTATTTTTCAGACTGGGTTCGTCCTGTTTGCCTCTCGAGAAAAGTTGTGAACGATATAGGCCAAAAGGCGATAGTAGCTGGATGGGGAATGGAAAACTACATCACTCGTGAGAGGCCTAGTGGTCTCAAAGAACTAACCATGGAAATAATAGCTGGAAAAGTCTGCAAAACAAGTTTTCCCCAAGCTGATTTCAATTCGAAGAATTATATATGCGGTGGTGGAAAGCCTCAAGAAGACACGTGTGGTGGAGATAGTGGTGGACCCTTAATGAAAATTCTCAACCTGGGTGATTCTCCACGGATGTACTTGATGGGTGTTATTTCGTTTGGGTCGACTAAGTGCGGAGTTGGGAAACCCGGAATCTTTACTGCTCTTTTATACCATTTCGATTGGATCATGGATCATGTTTAATGATTGAGTATTATTTATATAACCAAGAAATTCTGAATGAATTTTATAACAACACATTATGGAAAACAACACCTTTCAATATAAATAAATTGCTTCATTAAATATTTCGTTAAGTAATGTTCCCAAAACTGTTCAAAACTTAAATTAATTAGTTAATTGATTCGCTGTTACTACGCTATATATATATATATATATATATATATATATATATATATATATATATATATATATATATATATATATATATATATATATATATATATATATATATATATATATATATATATATATATATAGAGAGGATTTACAAGAATTCGAATAATTGTATTTACAATAAATGCTTATATCTATAATTTTGGTGTGTGTCAGAAAAACACAAGTGTGAGCTCAGGAAAATGTAACAGGGGAAACCATACTATCTTGCGTATGATTCAATAAACGAGTGAAAAGCCTGAGGAAAAAACTCGTTTCCCTGTCGCTATTGCACTAGTAATAGCTTGTCTGTTTATGTTGTGTTAGTGGCGTGTGTATATAAAGAGTACCAAAGATTTTTCTGCTTAGCTGCTTCAATTCTCATCTTGCACTCCATGATTTCCTGACGAAGACAAAGGTGAAGGGAAAGGGGTTTGGGACAGGAATCTGTAACAATGGAAAAATATTTCAACAATCATACCTGACTCTTATATATCTAAACACACTTGAATTAAAAAAAAGATTTTATATAGCAAGCAAGGCCATAAAAAGGACTAAGGAGATATTCAAATAGTACATAACCTGCGATATTTCCTCGTTCGCGGAGATGTTCTTCCGTCGCAGTGTTAGTCTCCTGAAACATAATCACTTACTTGTTATTGCTTGTCAATTTTGAAGTATAATCTCGCAAAATTCCTTTCAATATTCAAACTCAACAAAACAATTCCCTCTCTGTTTGACCGAGAGAGCCCCGATGGCTAGGTTCGGTCTTCTAAGTGATACCGATTATGATCTATAGCTATTCTAGAATAATTATGAACCCAAAAATTTGGGTTGAATTCTCCCATATATTATTTCTTCGTGGTTCTTGTTTAATTTAAAGAAAAATTTGCGAAAAATTTTTACAGTCGTTTAAAACAATGATAGTTAATCATGAAGTATAATCTCGCAAAATTCCTTTCAATATTCAAACTCAACAAAACAATTCCTCTCTGTTTGACCGAGAGAGCCCTGATGGCTAGGTTCGGTCTTCTAAGTGATACCGATTATGATCTATAGCTATTCTAGAATAATTATGAACCCAAAAATTTGGGTTGAATTCTCCCATATATTATTTCTTCGTGGTTCTTGTTTAATTTGAAGAAAAATTTGCGAAAAAATTTTACAGTCGTTTTAAAACAATGATAGTTAATCATAATGATAATTAGAAATTAAAGTATGCATTATACTATCACAAGAGATTCATTAGAAATCAGGATTGCAATTTCGGTCCCTCGACCATCTTCAGCTGACAAGTATTGAACTAAAGTTGAAAATGCATACATATAAAGCTGATTTCTGCATTGAAAATGTTCACATTTTTTTCATTTCCATCTGGCGTGCAGTCATCTGTTATTTCTCATTTTTGCAATGAAATATTATTATTATTCAGATCAGTTCCTCATTATTGTTGTTGTTCGTCAGTTGAAATTAATCTGAAAATGGTTTATTCCACTGAGGAAAGGGTCGAAATTGTATCGACGTATTTTCGAAATAACAGTTGTGCCAAAGAAACGGCAAGGATATTCGATAGAAACCATCCTGAAAGAGAAAGGGGAGTCAGTCACCAGTACGTTAAATATTTGGTTGACAAATTCCTAGCTACGGGTTCGGTGGCAAACAAAAAACATGAAGTGGCATGTCCTGTCAGAAATGAGGCAACGGAAGTGGCAGTAGTGGGTCATCTACAAATGGAGAATACTACTTCGATCAGAAAACTATCTCGTCTGACTGGTGTATCAGCTACAACTGTCCATAGAATCGTGAACATCACAAATTTCACCCCTACAAGGTAAAATTAGTGCATGAAATAAACGAAGATGATCCAGATCGTCGTTTACAGTTTTGTGAAAATCAAAGTGAAAACCTAAACGCTAATCCAAATTTTCTGAATAACATCTGTTTTCTGATGAAAGCACCTTTATGCTCAGTGGTGAAGTGAATAGACATAATTGTCGATATTGGAACACACAGAATCCTCATTGGTTTAGAGAGAGGCCCACACGCAAAGGCCTCAGAAGTTGAACGTTTGGGCAGGAATTTTTGGCAATCATCTAGTTGGGCCTTTTCTTTATTGAGGGTAATCTGAATGGAAATGGCTACCTACAGTTGTTAGAGGAACACATACATCCTAGATTGACAGAAATTTTACAGAACGATCCAACTCTTTCTGAGGACGAAATGCGTTTTAATAAGACGGTGCTCCTCCGCATTATGATGCTCAGGTGCGCCAATATTTAGACGAAAATTTCCCAGGAAGGTGAATTGGTAGAAGAGGACCTGTTGAGGGGCCAGCCAGGTCACCAGATTTAAATCCCCTAGATTTTCTTTTGTGGGGCCATCTAAAATCTAAAGTTTATGCCACAAGACCAGAAAACCTGGAGGAGCTGCGGATGAGGATTATCACAGAATGCCGACTTTTTTGACTCCTGAAGTTTTCGCTAATGTGAGAAGAGAGTTCGAAAATCGTCTGTATAACTGTATGGAGGTGGGCGGAGGTCATTTTGAACAATTGTTGTAATAATCAAGTTAGTTTTTTGTTTTCAATTGAATACAAGTTCAATAAATCTCGTTTTCCTGTTTAGATGAGCATCCAATCAGTTTCTCCATCATCCCCTCATCCTGATCCTCACGCCAGAAAACCTCGATTGCCAAACTGAAACCAATGCCTCAGTGATTCAGAAAATAGAAAAAATCTTTCTGGAACTTTGCCACTCAACCTGTAATCACTTGTATGATTTTTTGAGTTGGGGATGCTGAATGGAAGAGATTGATTGCAAAAATTCCATATTCACGCAAGTAAGCAGGAAGGTACAAAATTAATAATGATGCAAACAAGAGGTAATAAACTGATTATGGTGATGGAGAGACTAATAAATGATGAACTCATCAAATATCTTGTGTTTCAGGGAATTATGAACGACCGTTAGTATGGCAAAGATCGACAGGAGATCTGCTCGCCTACGTCACTCATGTTTGTACATCAACGATGGAAAAACATGAGGAATCTAGAGCAATAGCCCTCGACATCTCTAAAGCCTTGGATAGGGTTAGGGATGCAGCCTTATTGAATAAACTAGCTGCTTATGGGCTTCTAGAAAAATTGCGTTGTTGGATAAGTAGCTTTCTTTCAAATAGATCAATACAAGTTGTGGTCGACAGTATAACATCTTATTATTTCCACTTGCAAGCAAGGGTACCTCAGGGATCCATTCTTCCGCCAACCTTGTTTCTGTTGCAGATAAACGATCTTCTATCATCTACAGAGAACAAGATCTTCGGTTTTGCAGACGATTGTACCCTGGTTTCCTCTGTCAGTAGTCTGCGGCCGATCACAGCTGCGGAATCTCATCATCAGAGATGTCAACAAATTAATAACTTAAACTCTGACTCGCAGAGGATATCTGAGTGGTGTCAGTTAAACGTGGTGAGCTTCAACGCGAGCAAGACGCAAGCAACTACGTTTTCTAGAAAGATCCCCGTTGTAGAACATTTTTCATCCAAAGATTCGATGCACCTTCTCGGATTTACGGTCAACTCCAAGTTTTGCTGGCATGAACATGCATCAGCAATAGCTAAGTCGGCATCAGCTAAACTTAGTTTTCTTTTCAGAGCCAAGCGATACTTCACGTCATCTCAGCTGTTGCTTCTATATAAGTCGCAGATTCGACCTGCTTTGGAATATTGTTCCCATGTATGGGGATCTGCGCCAAAACATTCGTTGCGTATGTTGGATAGTGTACAAAAACGGGCTGTGCGCCTAATCGACCACCCGGAGATCTGCCGCGATGTCCAACCGTTGGCTCTCAGAAGACAAGTTGCTGACCTTTCTCTGTTTTACATAAGAAGTAAAGACCTTGTTCCGGGAAAACTCATGTTTTGCCGAAACACTAGGTTGGCAAGGAGTTCTCATCATATGGAGGTACATTTAACGACCCCTCGAACCTCTCTCTATAAGAATTCCTTCGTTTACAGAGCCGGTGAGCTGTGGAACTCGCTTCCGTCCAATATCCTCCTAACATCCTACAATTCGACCCTCTTCAAGAAGCCTATTCCTGGGAAGAAGAAAAAAGAAATTCCTTGGTGCTGGTGGAAAACGGAAAATTTTTCATCGTATCTGAACTTCTTTGGAATAAATTCGAATTTTCGATTTTGTGCATTAATTTCTTAAAGCGGTGTATGTAGGCTACAACCTGTTTCAACCTTTACCTTCATGGGAAAATTGGAAAGACATTATGAATTTCATCTTGTTTTTTTAATGAACTCAAAATCCTTGAGATTTTTGATGTTCTGTTTGTAGGTAATTGATTATTTTATATCTCGAACAGAAGCAATTTGATACACAATTCCAGAATAAGATTCCATGACATCATTTTAAGGAATTGAGTCATCATGAAAACAACTTTACAAATTTGAGGTTGATTCCATATTTTTATCGTATATTAATCATCAAATACGTAAAATCCGCTATTGTGGTTTCTACGAATTAAGAGAAAAATAAGGACATTTCGTAATTTCTTATCGAATTGTTATATGGTTCATATGTGAAGGACAATGTCCGCCAAATATTCACTTCTATTTTTCCTTCAAGATTTCTGAAAACGTCTCGACATTGATTAGTTATTCCTTCAGTTATGAAATAATCTCCGCCTTTTGGAGCAAACTCTACTTAACCATTAACCACATGTATCACGTGTTAGAAACATAATACAATTATGTATAATAGGAAAATACGAACTAGCTTTTGTGACCATCTCCGTACCGAAATATTTACGTAACCAAATCTAACTACCTAACTCTGCTCCTAATTATTCAGGTGAAATTAAACAAATTCTGAAAAATTCCAACATGGATAATTGCCCATCCTTGTACTTTTAATTTCAACTTATTAGCTACATATATACGGAATTTTCGCTTGGTGAAACATAATGAATAAATTATTGGTTTCTCGTTTAGCAAATGTTTCACAAATATTTATTAAAATACTCGAAATATGTTTCGGGTTGTTAGCCTATTATCAAGAGTAATACAATACTAAATTCAAAATGAGTGATTTCACTTATGTATAACGGCATTCACAATAGGAGGTAAATTGAAGTCTAGTTGGTCGTTGCAAATTGGCTGGTTTTTTTCATAAGCGGACAATAATCTCCAAGATTTCCATCCTTTTCCTATTACCTGGATGCATGAGTTCCATATTCTCGAAATCTATGAAATGATTTTTGTTAATGGAATGTTCCGAAAAACCCATAGAATTTTTATTTTGGAGAATAGATCTCTTGTGTTCTTCAACTTTCATCTCGATGCATTTTCTGGTTTGGCCTATATAGAATGTCTCACGGATAAAAAACAAGTACTGTGTTTTAAGGAATTTTACTTAATAATTGCGATTCGTAACGCGTTTCACTACACCGTAGCTTCTTCAGACGAATGATTATGCAGAAAAATGTGAATGAGAATATAACTATAAATGTTCTTGAGTAATTAAAAGCTTATTGGTCGCCTCCTCCTAAGTGGTTATTTATGACAGGTATATCCAATAAAATTAAGGAATAGATTGCTCCCCGAAAAGATTCAATAGAGGTGAAGGGCTTAAATCGATTTGTTCATTGATGAGTCTACCTGAGTGTTTGTATTTATTTATTTCTAAAGTTTCCCAAAGATCTACCTTCCAATATTTATTATCTGTATGCAAAATTTCAAACTGTGGGTCGAAAGAATGATTATTTTCTAAGAGATGCTTCGCGTAATTTGAATCTGATTTTTTATTTGAAAAACTGCGTTTATGTTCCGATATTCTAATATTAAAATTTCTATGTGTTCTACCAATGTAGAAATTATCACAGTCATTGCAATTCAATCTATAAACACCTGATTTATTGTTTTTACCTGGTTTGGTTTTATTATTTTTATATATTTGCCTAAATTATTATTAGTTTGGAAAGCTATGTTGAAATTATTGCTACTTAAGAATGATTTCAGTTTCTCACTTGTAATGCCAACGTAGGTTAAGGTGTTGAATTTTTGTTTCAATTTATCGACAGGGTAAACTTCATTCAATGCGATTCTACTTTGTTTTTTATTTAAAATATTATTTATTAGTTTGGGATTGTAACCATTATTTTGGCTATTTGTTTAATCAAATTTAGTTCTTTGTTGAAATTTTCTGGTGATAGCGGGATGTTAATCAATCTATGAATAAAACTATTGAATGCTGACATTTTATGTTGATATGGATGACACGACGAGTTATGTATTATAATATCTGTATGTGACGGCTTATGGTAAATTGCGAAAACATGTTTTCCATTTTGATTCGAAATTGTTACGTCTAGGAAATTTATCGAATTATTGCTTTCTATTTCGGTTGTGAATGCAATTTTTGGATGTAATGAATTTATATGATTTTCGAAAATTTTCAACTGTCAACTATCTGTTCCTGTGAAGCAAATAATGATATCGTTTACATAGGAATTATAATTCCAAACTTATTTCTTTCGATGTTAAGAATCTATTTCCCAACATTCCTCCAAAAGATACGTATTACTTAGTTGAAGAATTATTAGAAAGGAATCATGTCAATACTATCATTAAATCAGATATTCTTTCATTATTAAAAATTTGTTTAGATCAAAATTATTTCCATTTCAATTACAAATATTATACTATTGAAGACGGCTTGATTATGGGCAATCCGTTGAGTCCTTTGTTAGCAGAAATTTTCATGAATAACTTAGAGAAATTAATTCATAATCATCCACTCAGTAAATATTGTTTATACTGGTATCGCTATGTAGACGATATCATTATTTGCTTCACAGGAACAGATAGACAGTTGAAAATTTTCGAAAATCATATAAATTCATTACATCCAAAAATTGCATTCACAACCGAAATAGAAAGCAATAATTCGATAAATTTCTAGACGTAACAATTTCGAATCAAAATGGAAAACATGTTTTCGCAATTTACCATAAGCCGTCACATACAGATATTATAATACATAACTCGTCGTGTCATCCATATCAACATAAAATGTCAGCATTCAATAGTTTTATTCATAGATTGATTAACATCCCGCTATCACCAGAAAATTTCAACAAAGAACTAAATTTGATTAAACAAATAGCCAAAAATAATGGTTACAATCCCAAACTAATAAATAATATTTTAAATAAAAACAAAGTAGAATCGCATTGAATGAAGTTTACCCTGTCGATAAATTGAAACAAAATTCAACACCTTAACCTACGTTGGCATTACAAGTGAGAAACTGAAATCATTCTTAAGTAGCAATAATTTCAACATAGCTTTCCAAACTAATAATAATTTAGGCAAATATATAAAAATAATAAAACCAAACCAGGTAAAAACAATAAATCAGGTGTTTATAGATTGAATTGCAATGACTGTGATAATTTCTACATTGGTAGAACACATAGAAATTTTAATATTAGGATATCGGAACATAAACGCAGTTTTTCAAATAAAAATCAGATTCAAATTACGCGAATCATCTCTTAGAAAATAATCATTCTTTCGACCCACAGTTGGAAATTTTGCATACAGATAATAAATATTGGAAGGTAGATCTTTGGGAAACTTTAGAAATAAATAAATACAAACACTCAGGTAGACTCATCAATGAACAAGTCGATTTAAGCCCTTCACCTCTATTGAATCTTTTCGGGAGCAATCTATTCCTTAATTTCATTGGATATACCTGTCATAAATAACCACTTAGGAGGAGGCGACCAATAAGCTTTTAATTACTCAAGAACATTTATAGTTATATTCTCATTCACATTTTTCTGCATAATCATTCGTCTGAAGAAGCTACGGTGTAGTGAAACGCGTTACGAATCGCAATTATTAAGTAAAATTCCTTAAAACACAGTACTTGTTTTTATTATTGATAATGGAATTTTACCAAGTAAAAGCCTCCCAAATTCAAATGAAATTAAACAAATGAATGAGCTAGACACTTTCAATGGAGGTATAAGAAGAAGAAACAATTTGATACATTTGTTATACTGGTGAGAAACAATTCTGAAAAATTCCAACATGGATAATTGCCCATCCTTGTACTTGTAATTTCAACTTATCAGCTACATATATACGGAATTTTCGCTTGGTGAAACATAATGAATAAATTATTGGTTTCTCGTTTAGCAAATGTTTCACAAATATTTATTAAAATACTCGAAATATGTTTCGGGTTGTTAGCCTATTATCAAGAGTAATAAAATACTAAATTCAAAATGAGTGATTTCACTTATGTATAACGGCATTCACAATGGGAGGTAAATTGAAGTCTAGTTGGTCGTTGCAAATTGGCTGGTTTTTCTATGAGCGGACGTAATTTCAATAATCTCCAAGATGTCCATCCTTTTTCCTATTACCTGGATGCATGAGTTCCATATTCTCGAAATCTATGAAATGATTTTTGTTAATGGAATGTTCCGAAAAACCCATAGAATTTTTATTTTAGAGAATAGATCTCTTGTGTTCTTCAACTTTCATCTCGATGCATTTTCCGGTTTGGCCTATATAGAATGTCTCACATTCACTGCAATGTATTTTATATACTCTGCTTTTATCCAAGAATTTTGTTTTACCTTTATTATTAACTAAAATGAACCCAAACTCATTTTATTAGTACTAATGGTGTTAATATTATTTCTGTTTAATGTGATGTTACATATCTTGTTGCTAGTATTAGGAATTTCTGAAAATTTTCTGTTAGATTTCTCAGTATGCAACAGATAAATGCTCTGCAATAAAAGTTTATGTTGTTTTAGTATTATTAAGGTATCAATTAATTTTGGTTCATAGCCGTTTTTCTTAGCTATTAATTTTGAAACTTGAACTTCATTCTCAAAATCGAAAGCTGAGAAAGGAATAGAAATCAATTTGTGCACAAATGAATGAAAAGCATTCAATTTCATACTCTGGGGTTGGGAACCACTTTTATGAATCAGGGTATCCGAATAGTTTGGTTTTCTGTATATTTTAAAGGCGAGTCATGAGCCCTACTAATCGACAAGTCCAAGAAGTTCAGAGATTTTTCATTATTTTCATTTTCCATTGTAAATTGAATCAATCGATGAAAAGAATTCAAAAACTGTAAGAAACTATTGAGTCTGTGCTAATCCAAATGCAGAAAATATCATCTACATATATTTTCCATAGAAATACATTCTTAATTAAGATGTTGAAGGAACTAAAATTCTATTTTCTAAATGTGTCATAAATATTTCACTTAATAACAGAGACAAAGAAGAGCCCATAGGTAAACCATCTAATTGATGATATGTTTTATTATTGAACCTGAAATAACTTTGTTGGAGACATAGGTTTTATTGGATTAGATTAGATTAGATTTATTAGCATGATTGTACAATTTTGTTTACATTTGTCGATTTTCAGCTTCAAAACAGGAATAAAATACATACTCATATAAATATTAATATAAATATGTCACATAAATCACAAATAGGCACATATAATGTAGACTGAAAATTAGATGGGGTCATTCGATGAGAATCAGTAAGAAAGGAACTCGTCGATACTGCAAAAAGCCTGCCGCAGTAAAAACCTCTTTAGACAATGCTTAAATTGCATAATAGGCATATTTCGTATACTCTCGGGAAGCTTATTAAAGAACATACTGCTATAGTAAATGAAACTACAGCGACTAGAGTTAAGCCTTGAGAAGGTTAAACGAATAACATTATTCTGTCGAGTATTATAACAATGAATTTGATTATTCAATACCTTGTCATTACGGCTTTTACCTGCAAGGAGGCTATTAAGTATGTGAAGTGAAGGAAAAGTTAAGATGTTCATGTCAATAAAAGAATTCCTCACATCAGCTCTATATGCTTTCCTAGCCATTATTCCCAATACTTTTCTCTGGAGACCAAATATTCGAGGAGCATGATGGGGCTGACCCCAGCTTGTCAGAGCATAGGACATACGGGACTCAATCAAGGTGAAGTAGGCCACGCGTACAGCGTCAATAGGTAACATGTTTACTAGATTTCTAATCAAGAAAATACTTGTCGATATTTTGCCCGCAATGTAGTCGACGTGTCCTTCCCAACTCAGAGTTGAGTCAAGCATAACTCCCAAGAACTTAACGTTTTCGGGGTTCTTGAAAGTAAGAGCTCGATGAGTAAACAGAGAAATTTTATCCAGGTTAACACTCAAGTTATTCGCACAAAACCAATCAAAAAGGTACTGCTGCGCGTTATTAAGTGAATTGAGTAGATCTTGTTCGTTGGGGCTACAGCCGATTACGCTGGTATCATCAGTGAAAAGTAGCAGCTCTGCCGCACGAGCCTGGACCAGGTCATTAATAAAAATCAAGAAGAGGGTCGATCCAAGAACCGACCCTTGTGGCACACCACTGCTGATATCACCGCAGTCGGATGCAACCCAATTTACTACTATATATTGAGATCTTCCACTTAAAAATGAGTTAAGGAGCTTACAGCTTGAAAGATTGAAATCATAAAATTCATGATAAGTATATCAGGAGATATACAATCGAAGGCTTTACTGAGATCGTAAAAATACGTCCCAACCACATAAACTTGCTCCATTCCATTCACTATAAACTCAATCAACCTCTCAATTGCTTGACCGGTAGATCTATTATTACGAAAACCGAATTGGTTCACAAAAAACAGACCCGAATTTTTAAAATAATTTGTAATTTGGTACTTAAGGCCCGCCTCTAAAATTTTCGAAAAAATTGGGATCATTGTTATAGGTCATAATTATCAACTTCGTCAACAGCACCCCCTTTGTGAATTGGGATGACCTTTGAAATCTTCAAAGCGTCAGGAAATATTCCTTCATCTATACATTGGTTAAAGAGTTTCATCAGGGGATAAATGATGACGTTATGTTAGAAAGTCTGTTTATAATATCCCTCACCTGTATATAAGTGAGTTGATCGAAATGAAAAGTAGGATTATGCCAACTGGACAAATGTCTTAAATAATGTCTGTAAGTTTCTTCGGGCTTAAGAATTCTTCTTTTAATTTCATTGGAAATATTAGGAAAAATTAGTTTAAACTATCTGGACTTAAATCAAGTTTTATATTCTCCTTCTTATTCATGTTTGACTGATATATCTCCTATAGGCCTTATTTTTGTTTTTAGAATTCAAAATACACTTTGCATCAGAAATGGCTTTATTATAATTATATCTAGCTGACCGCAGAGCAACAAGAACGGCATCACTACCAGGAAAATTTTGTCTAAATTCACCCAATAACCTCAAGTGCTCCCTCTTTATGCGAATGTTATCATTAAACCAATTGAACTTAAACTTGGATTCGTTCACGTTACCCCGTGATAAACCACTCTCTCGGGAAAGGCCACATCAACCGCTCCAATAGAAACCTTCATAAATTCATCCCACTTGAAATTAATATCATTTTCAGTCGAATCAATAAAATCCCAATTTTTCTCAGACAGAACAAAAATCCTTTCGCTCCTTTCCACAAATGAACCAACAGTTATGTTCACAGCTGACATCGTTTCTTCAATATGAGTGGGACTTTATGTACTATTGGTTTGAAGTTGTTGATTAATTGTGGCTTCGACATCACGCACCCTGCCGTGATGAGTAGAAGGATATAGATTAATTATGTCAAATGATACTAATTGAGCATTTATTGGAATTTTAGAGATCCCAAGTGATTGGTTAGTTCTATAAAGTTTTTTATTGAATAAATTGGATTGTGTTGTATCAAATTTCGAAGTATGTTGTTCAAATATCTACATAATTTAGTAGCTAGAGCACTTACATATGAAACAATAGGTCTCATCTTCCCTTCATAGGTCAATCTTCCTTGTGAATTTTGGGTAATGAATATAAAATTGGAGCTTTCGGATTCATAACAGTCAATTTCAACCCATCTTTTGCAATAAATTCGTATACTTTCTAATTCTTCCAAATCTCAAACTTGGGTTTGAAACTTGTTAGCAGGATCAACATGTTATTTTATAAATTTTTTTGGAATAAATAGTCTTTCTGCTTTTTCAATATACATATCAGTTTTAAAATAGTATTAGTGTTACCTTTTTCAGCTTTACAAAGGGTTAAATTATGGTCTTTAAATTTTGTTTGTATGGATCTAGCAATTGCTAATTCCTATTGTTTTTGATCAATCTTGAATGTCATATATTTAGCACAGACTAATTCTTCATAAGCTTTATCATCCACAACTTCTATTGAGCTAAGACCTATCTCAGAGTTAACGGCTCAATAGCTCAATAGAAGTTGTAGATGATAAAGCTTATGAAGAAGTGTACAGGGTGTCTACTATAAAAGGTGCCAAACTTCAGGAGGTGATAGTACAAGTCATTTACAACCAAAAATGTCCCATAACATTTTTTTGCAAAGTTGATAATTATCGAGTGGTTGATGTTGATATTTCTACCGCCAAATTCAGATTAAATTTGAAAGAATATACAGGGTGTTACATAATAGTATGTCACAACTTGAGGGGTAAATCTACGTGCAATTTTAAGAAAAAGAATTCATATAAACATAGGTCCGCAAAAGCTACGTTACGGAGCTACAGGGTGTTGAAATTTTCGGAAAATATTGTTTTTTTTTTCGAAACTCCTGAAGTTTTTGAGATATTCTGCCCAAATTTGGAACGCAAGCTAGTTTTTACAGCCGTCATCATAACATGTCCTAAATTTCACCTAGAATCTACAAGGTATTTTCTTTTCCGGAGCCAAGTCTTCTTTTGCCTTTCAAAATTTTTGCAGTACGCCACTGATCAGCGTACAATCAATTTTCGTCATTTCCGTTCAATTTAGAAACTTTTTTGACATGTGTAATTCTTTCTTATCTCCGTCCGTTCTCGAACAAAAAATTATTGAACAATTCTATGCATTCGTTGAATTGAAAGCACTTCTAATTAAAAAAATGACTAGTATGCTTTGATTTTTTTCATTTATTTATTTATTTTGACAGTTGCTCGAATTGTTTATTAAATAAACGATTAGTTTTAAGACATTTAAAGTTATTGCTGTAAGGAAAAATTTACTAACGCCGAATTGGCTAATATCCATTACATGTATGGTCTGGCTGACGGAAATACAACAGAAGCTAGCAATTATATCAGGTACGCTTTCCAAATCGAGTAACACCAGAGAAGCGAACATTTCCAAGTATCCACAGAAGGTTGAGGGAAACTGGTACTTTCACTGCAAACAATCATTTAAAAGGTGCAACTCAAACTATGAGAACTCCAGATATTGAGGAAGCAGTTTTGAATTGTATTAATTTGAATCCTCATGTGAGTACAAGAAAAATTGGAAATCAGTTGAATATTTCGCATCTTCTAGTTTGGAGTGGAGGATTCTACACGACTTTTTATTGTACCCGTTTCATATTCAATGCGTCCAAACTCTACTTCCTCGAGATATTCCTTCAAGACTGAATTTCTGCTGATGGTTCTTCGATAAAATTAGAGAAAATGCTCGTTTTGATAGTGAATTAATGTTCACAGACGAAGCTAACTTTTCGAGAAATGCTATCACAAATTTTCACAATAATCATTATTGGGCTGAGGAAATCTCTATTTGATTGAAGAATCTCGTCATCAAGAACAATTCTCATTAAATGTCTGGGTCGGAATAATTGGAAATTATTTGATTGGGCCATTTATTTTGCAAAACAGACGAAACGGTCCCGCTTATCGGCAATTTCTTGAGGAGGAGTTACTTTCGTTGCTCGAAGATGTGCCACTTTTGGTGAGAAACATAATCTGGTGCATGCATGACACGGCACCAGCACATTTTAGTGGAGAAACTAGGGATTTCTTGAATAGCACATTCAACAACCGATGAATAGGTCGGGTTGGTCCAGAACCATGGCCTCATAGGTCCCCAGACTCAAATAGTTTGGACTTTTCTTATGTAGATATCTCAAAAGCTTAGTTTATACCACTCCTGTGAAAACTGTAGAAAAATTGAGAAATCGAATAATAATCTCTTGAGACACGATAAGAAATACCCCAGGAATATTTCAAAGTGTGCGTGATAATATGCGAAGAAGGACAGAGGCCTGTATTCTTGCAGGTGGAGGACACTTCCAGCAATTTATTTAGTTTTAATTTTTTTTTTTAGTTTGATATTGAATAAGTATAAGTTGAGTCTCAGAAGACAAGCTATCAAAATAAAAGCAAATTTTGGGCATACCTATCGAGTATTTCTATTATTTTTGTATTTAAGATGACGAAAATTGATTGAACGCTGATCAGTGACTTACTGCGAAAAAGTTTGAAAGGGCCAGAGGGACATGGCTTCGGAAAAGAAAACACCTTGTGAATTTCAGTTGAAATCTAGGACGTGTAATGGTGGAGGCTGTAAAAAATAGCTTGCATTTCAAATTTGAGCTGAATATTCCTAAAACTACAGGAGTTTTGAAGGAAAAAAACAATTTTTTCCGGACATTTCAACAATCTGTAGCTCCGTAACGAAGCTTTTGCGGACCTATATTTATATAAACTTTTTTTCTGAAAATTGCACGTAGTTGTGACATACTATTATGTTACACCTTGTAATGAGGTAATACAGGGTGTAAAAGAAGGATTTCGCGAAGTGATTCCTCAAACCATTTTATGACGTAAAGTTCCCATGAACATGTCCGCAAACGCTTCGTTACTGAAATACAGGGTGTTAAAATCTTCAGTTTTTTCTTATTATTAGTTGCCTATGTATATACCTTTTTTCTTGAATTCAACCATCAATCTGAGCAGATGCATCTCCTGCTTTGAATAAAACGACAAATACATGTGAATCATTCCATTCTCATTTTTTGTATGTATTCCCTTCGCTTTTCCCATTTGTCAGTGTTATTCCCAGCATTCACTCTGACGTTTATGTGATAAGATGATTCCTCATAAATTTAAAAATACGAAGTTGGAAAATCATGCCTCCATAAACGATAAAATAGAGGATTATAAAAATAATGACTTATCCAGGAAGGATTAAATTAACATTGTCTCGAATAATTTCAACGTTGTAATATTGTATTGTAACCTCATTTAAAATCTTAAATAGAATTTAATAATCAATTTTTTTTTAACGGAAGGAGAGACGCGGGCAAATTGGCCCACGTCCGTTCTTCCTTGATCTTCATAAGGCTTGGACTTGTCAATTTAGACATTTATCCAACAACTAGATATAATATCCTCTAAACCAGTGATTCCCAAAGTGCTCTATATCGACCCCCAAGGGTCTATGACAACTTGCACGGAGTTTACACCAGCAAAAAAAAATTTTGGGGGTCTATGAAATGAAAAATGGGAGTCCACGATAGTGGATCTCAACACATACACTGATAGTACCTATTTACTTACATCATACTATCTTATAATATAAAGACATATACATTATTTATAAAAGTACCTATGAAGTAAAAAATATATTATATATGGTTATAAAATTGTGTAAGTTGTAAGATGTAGGCATTTGCTTTGTGGTCGCAATACATTTTGACCTTGTAAAAACCTGGACATAATGAAATATTAATATCATCTAGTACGAGTAGTCTCAGAGCTTCGCTAACTTGCACTGACTTGACCAATTCGTCACTCTATAAATACGAATGTAGGACAAATACGTTTATTCGTTTCCTGAATCTGACTGAAAAGTAAAGTGCTAAGAAAATATTTAAAAAATATAAACAGGTAGTTTATCACCCAAATTACAGTGAATCAGTGTTATTTTGTTTGAGAGTGCCGGAGAAAAGTGAATACATTATTTTTTGTTAAATTTTAGTTTTGTACTCGTAGTTAGAAAAGATTGATAAATTACGTCAATCCTTGAACATTTTGAATAGGGAAGATGGGTCGAGTGATGACTCAAAAGAAAGGTGGTATCTTTGTCTACATCGCCTTGAACAAATTGTCATTTTTAATTGAAAACTGTAAATGATACAGGGTGAGCAACTGAAACATAGGGAAGACTATTTCCTTGAGACTATTCAAGTTTCAATGATGTAAAATGGAACAGATCCATGCTGATCAATGGCAGTCATCATCAAGTACCATCCTCATCTCGAATTTCAATCCCTGGAGCAGGGGTGACAACCCTTGAAAATTTGGAAGAGGGTAGATGGGTCGAGTGATAACTCGAAAAGTATTATCTGTCTGCATCCCCGTGAAAGAATTTTCATTTTTGATTAAAAACTGTAGAAGATACACGGTGAGCTACTGAAAAATAGAGGAGACCTGCTCGAGATGAGGATGGTACTTGATGATGACTGCCATTGATCAGCATGGATCTGTTCCATTTTACATCATTGAAACTGAAGAGATAACTTCCATTTTGAAGCATTATAATCTGGAAGATGCCGTGAACAATCTTGCCCAATCTTGGAAAGCCATTACTTCAAAAAATATTAGAAAAAATTGGACAGCATTGTGGCATGACACTACCGAAGTAGAAGAATCAGATAATGAAAATATTCCACTCTCAGAGCTTCAAAAGAAACTTCGTCCAATCATTGAAAATGATTTGGAAATATTGCCAAATCATTGAGGGTCATCGATCCAGAAAATGACTTAACCATTGGGAACATTACCAACTGGGCTGTGGGAGACAAGAGTTTGTTATCGATTTGACTGAAGAAGAGCTTATACAGGATGCTTTAGGAAGGAATATTGAAAACGTAGAGGAATCTTCTGACTAAGATGATGGTTTAAATAGTATGGTAAAAGTGAAACATGCAGATACTGTCAATTCTCCCTGATTATCAGAACAGAATAATCTTCCTATAGAAGACGTATTGCTCCTGAAAAGGCTCAAGGAAAAATCAGTTCAGATGGCAGCATCGAGAAAGGTTCAGAGTAAAATCGATGGATATTTTAAACGTCATATAGCATGTTGTTTATGTACACTAGCTTATATTTAAATTGTTCATTTTCTATGAGGAAAGATTATAATGAATGGAAATTCTATAATTTGATTCTGTTTTATAATAGAAACTATTTTTTGTTCAACTTTTCGGCTTTAACAGATTTTGGGTTGTTACTATCTTGAAAATGAAACAAATTCAAGTCACTTCAGAAATTCGGGCATTTCGATAGTCCGGGTATGCGCCGGAACGATATCTGTCCGGACTAGCGAAGTTGTACTGTATATTCATTGGTTCAATGGATAATACAGTGTGTTCCAACGAAAATTTGACCCCCCTATAACTCCGAAATGAGTAACATTAGCGAAAAACACCAAGACACGTCGATTTTTGTTTCGAGGGGGAGCATTTTTCGAAATAATTCGAAACTTGTCAGATCAACCCCCTACCCCCAGCAACCCTAATTTCGAAATTCATCATAGGGAATAAGGGTCGAGTGGCACCTTACTGTAAAGGTCTGTCAATTCTCCATTCTGATTTGTCATTTTAGAATTTTAAATTAACATACAGGGTGTCCCAACCGAGGGTAAAGTTGAATTCCTGCAAATCCCAAATACTAAATGAAATCGATTTATTTTGGCATAATGCAAGCGCAGGTTTATGCTCGGTCTAGAAAAACGACCTACACTTGTGAATTTGGAGTTGGTGCAATCAACCCCTATTTCTAGCATCCCCAACTCAAAAATCATTCGATCGAAAATAGGTCAAGTGGCACCTCGTTGGAAAGGTATTTCAATTTTCTCTTCGAATTTGGTATTTTCGAAATTCAGAATCAGCATACAGGGTGTCCCGGAGCAGGAACACTGAAAACCCAAATAACTTTTTGAAACTGGTTCATTTCGGTATAATACGAGAACATGTTTATGTTTGATTCGAGAATAAGACTCTCTTGCGTGAATATGGAATTTTTGCAATCAATCTCTTCCATTCAGCATCCCCAACTCAAAAAATCATACAAGTGATTACAGGTTGAGTGGCAAAGTTCCAGAAAGATTTTTCTATTTTCTGAATCACTGAGGCATTGGTTTCAGTTTGGCAATCGAGGTTTTCTGGCGTGAGGATCAGGATGAGGGATGATGGAGAAACTGATTGGATGCTCATCTAAACAGGAAAACGAGATTTATTGAACTTGTATTCAATTGAAAACAAAAACGAACTTGATTATTACAACAATTGTTCAAAATGACCTCCGCCCACCTCCATACAGTTATACAGACGATTTTCGAACTCTCTTCTCACATTAGCGAAAACTTCAGGAGTCAAAAGTCGGCATTCTGTGATAATCCTCATCCGCAGCTCCTCCAGGTTTTCTGGTCTTGTGGCATAAACTTTAGATTTTAGATGGCCCCACAAAAAAAATCTAGGGATTTAAATCTGGTGACCTGGCTGGCCACTCAACAGGTCCTCTTCTACCAATCCACCTTCCTGGGAAATTTTCGTCTAAATATTGGCGCACCTGAGCATCATAATGCGGAGGAGCACCGTCTTGTTGAAAACGCATTTCGTCCTCAGAAAGAGTTGGATCGTTCTGTAAAATTTCTGTCAATCTAGGATGTATGTGTTCCTCTAACAACTGTAGGTAGCCATTTCCATTCAGATTACCCTCAATAAAGAAAGGCCCAACTAGATGATTGCCAAAAATTCCTGCCCAAACGTTCAACTTCTGAGGCCTTTGCGTGTGGGCCTCTCTAAACCAATGAGGATTCTGTGTGTCCCAATATCGACAATTATGTCTATTCACTTCACCACTGAGCATAAAGGTGCTTTCATCAGAAAAACAGATGTTATTCAGAAAATTTGGATTAGCGTTTAGGTTTTCATTTAGATTTTCACAAAACTGTAAACGACGATCTGGATCATCTTCGTTTATTTCATGCACTAATTTTACCTTGTAGGGGTGAAATTTGTGATGTTTCACGATTCTATGGACAGTTGTAGCTGATACACCAGTCAGACGAGATAGTTTTCTGATCGAAGTAGTATTCTCCATTTGTAGATGACCCACTACTGCCACTTCCGTTGCCTCATTTCTGACAGGACATGCCACTTCATGTTTTTGTTTGCCACCGAACCCGTAGCTAGGAATTTGTCAACCAAATATTTAACGTACTGGTGACTGACTCCTTTCTCTTTCAGGATGGTTCCTATCGAATATCCTTGCCGTTTCTTTGGCACAACTGTTATTTCGAAAATACGTCGATACAATTTCGACCCTTTCCTCAGTGGAATAAACCATTTTCAGATTAATTTCAACTGACGAACAACAACAATAATGAGGAACTGATCTGAATAATAATAATATTTCATTGCAAAATGAGAAATAACAGATGACTGCACGCCAGATGGAAATGAAAAAATGTGAACATTTTCAATGCAGAAATCAGCTTTATTTCTTCGTAATTGATGCTCAACACATCGTACCCCAATACTTTTAACAGTTTCGAATTAATTTTAGTTGATAATTTCAAATGACGATATTGAATTTTTCGAAAGCGACATCCTGTATGGAGAGCCGAACTGAATGAAATGCTTTAATCATTCTGGAATTCAAAAACCTTTCTGAAGATATGCCACTTGAATTATTTGTATGATTTTCAAGTTGGGGATGCTGAATGGAAGGGTTGATTGCAAAAATTCTATAACCACACAAGAAAGTCCTATTCTCGGATCAAACATGTTCTCGTATACCGAAATGAACCAGTTTCAAAAGTTATTTGGATTTTCAATGTTCCTGCTTCGGGACACCCTGTATGATGATTCTGAATTTCGAAAATACCAAATTCGAAGAGAAAATTGCAGTACCTTTCCAACGAGGTGCCACTTGACCTATTATCGATCGAATGATTTTTGAGTTGGGAAGCTGGAAATAGGGGTTGATTGCACCAACTCCAAATTCACAAGTGTAGGTCGTTTTTCTAGACCGAGCATAAACCTGCGCTTGCATTATGCCAAAATAAATCTATTTCATTTAGTATTTGGGATTTCCAGAATTCAACTTCACCCTTGGTTGGGACACCCTGTATGTTAATTTAAAATTCTAAAATGACAAATCAAGGTGGAGAATTGACAGACCTTTTCAGTAAGGTGCCACTCGACCCTTATTCCCTATGATGAATTTCAAAGTTAGGGTTGCTGGGGGTAGGGGGTTGATCTGAGAAGTTTCGAATTATTTCGAAAAATGCTCCCCCTCGAAACAAAAATCGACGTGTCTTGGTGTTTTTCGCTAATGTTACTCATTTCGGAGTTATAGGGGGGGTCAAATTTTCGTTGGAACACACTGTATATCGATTACTATGCTATTACTATGATAAGAGATCCATCTGTTCTCACACCGGGTGAGTCACACGTAATCATCATTTCTTAAAAATGAATTTCTTGGTAACACCTCGTACCTTTGATTCGTTTTCAGGAACTCGGATATTTCCAGCAACTAATCTAGAAAGAATAAAATTGTATCTCATTCTCTTCATAATTGTACGAATTATTACGTAGCCATCATAATACGTAAACTGAATAATCATTTCTGCTTTAATTCCAAGGCAGACTAGATGCTATTATCGTACCGACAACATGGGTCATTGTTATCTTTGCTGAGTAGTGCGGTCAACTAAAGTCAAAAAGTAGGAGAATTAGCAAATTTTAATTGCATTCCAATGAAGTTGTGATATGGCATTGATTCGCTGTGATGTGTTTTTATTCGTGGCTGCATTTTGCTTAATTCGGTATGCACTCGCCGGTGAGTTTGAAATGGGATATTTTCATAAATGTTTAAGCTTTGCGGTACAAATCTTACTCTTTACAACTGGTGATGAAAAGTGGAAGTATTCGTTTAAAAAATACGGGACTTGTCCCTAACTTTGAAAACTAAGAAAATTCCATTCATCTCTAACACTTTTTCGTACTTGAATACTTACTTAAATACAATCTTCATGTCACAGGTGTAAAAGTGAGAAAAATCTCAGAAAAACCTTTCAACCTCGTGCAATCTGGAGAATTTTTTCACTTTGTTATCAAGATCTTGATTATACTTCATTACCAGCAACTTTGGCACTGAGCGAATAGTTTATAGTCTATTTGGTAAAGACGTAGAATAATAAAAGCTCATTAAGTATGCAAATCCCTCAGAAATGTGGTACGTGGCAAAATTCGAAAATAAATGTAGTTTCTATGATTTTATCCTGTAACAGGCACCAATTATTGCCAGATCTTCGATAGAAACCCTCATACAAATCTCCAGGAACAATCCAACTACCTGACTACGATCTTCTCTGTCTTCTTTGGTGCGTGCGAATATTGCTGTCCTTGTTTCAAATGAAATATTTACTTTATACGTCTAAAATTTGTAGTCAGTAACGTAAACGAATGTGTTCTAGGGTTCTCTTCGAAATTGAAATTGAATCAATTGAACACTAATGTAATTAAAAACTATAATAGTTTAAGGTGAATATCTAGATATTTACGTTTACCAAAAATATTTACTTCATTCATTTCCTGCATACTCAACTTACGCTCAATTCTATGCGTTTAAATATATAATTATTAATAACGTTTATAATATTTAAGATGACTCAATAATCTTAGTAAATTATGGAAATGTATATTTATTTTATATTATAGTACACTTAAGCTAAATTTTCCACATGAGTTTCAACATTACCTAACAGAATTTTGAACAATGTTTATAAATAATTTCATGACTATAAAACGTCTAGTTGTGAATTCAATTTGTTCCTACACTTTAAAATTATAAAAATCAATATAATGCTTGTCTAAATGCTCATATATATTTTAATCAATCATACATTTCTGTATGATTTCTTATACAGGATATCCACCGGACCGTCCGTTAAAAACTTTTTAAGTTCCAATTACAATATCAAGCTGATATTTTATACGCGGCCATAACTAGCGATTTCCAAACTGAATTTTGATGATTTTGCAAGAACTAACAGAGAATGCTCTGAAATATTTGAATCAAGTAGCTGAACTGGCTACGCTCACCTGACAGGTGTCTAAAATTAATGTACTTGTCACTTCGTTCATTCGAATTTGATATTTCAAAAAGAATTGTCGTTATTTCAGATTGAAAATATCCAAAAGATATAACACATTTGGAATGAAACCACTGGTTATTCAAACGAAAATATATATAATCTTTTTTTAATTCATTTTAGAATGTCAAAAAGTAGTGGGTAGAATTCAATAACCAATTTCCAAATTTACCGTCTATGAGTAAAATAAAATTCCGAAGCATTAGAAGCAATTTTCTACAATTCGGATGAATAAAAATTGTAAATAAGTTGCCCTCCTAGTTTCCTCAGGATCAATATTACGAAGAGCATTATGAATGCGCTCTAGTAACTCTTCTTTACTTCTTACAGGAATAAGATACACTTCACTCTTGATTTTGCCCCATAAATAAAAATCAAGGGGCGTCAGATCCGGAGAACGCGGAGGCATAAATTTGGTCCTTGATTACACCACCATCTATCCTTGAACATTTCTGTTAGCTGCCGATCTACAGCTCGTGTTTTATGTGCTGGTGCACCATCCATTTGGTAATAGCAATCCCTCAGAATGTTAAGGGGTAATCCATCTAAAAAATTTGCTAATGTTCCTCTCAAAATTTCCAGGTATCTTTGTTCATTAAGATTTTCCTCATAAATGTGATAAGCCAATAAATCATTCATTAAAATTGCAAAAACGCTGAATTTATTTTGGAAATCAATAACCTCAATGAAATGTGGATTTTCTGTGGCCAAAAATGTCGATTTCTCATGTTGGTTATTCCACTTTCATTGAACTTGGCTTCATCCAACCATATAATTTTTTACAGAATTGTCTCATCTTCTTGAAGCCGAATTAATAAATTTTCACAGAAATTTAGCCGCTTGGGAAGGTCAGTGGGTTTCAATTTTTGTAATCTGATAAAAGAATACGGGTGCATGTTATGTTTGTTAAGGATCCTTTGAATGGAAGTATAACACAATCCAATATCCACTGATGCTGGCTTAATGGACGCATGTTGATTGCCACGAAAATACGCTAGCGTATTAATTTGATTATCGTCGTCCTCGAGAATTGGTTTTCTTCTAGTTTCTATGTATTTCGTTCATCCAAATTGCAGAAAATTGCTTCTAATCCTTCGAAATTTTGTTTTACTCATAGTCGCCAAATTTGGAAATTGGTTATTGAATTGTCTGCAAGTTCTATCCACCACTTTTTGACATTCGCCATGAATTAAAAAGAGATTAAACATATCCTCGTTTGAATAATAAGCCATTTTAATATCAATCAACAATTCTTGTTAAAATATCAAATTCGAATGAATGAAGTGACAAGTACATTAATTTTAGACGCCTGTCAGGTAAGCGTAGCCAGTTCAGCTACTTGATTCAAATATTTCAAAGCATTCTCTGTTAGTTCTTGCAAAATCATCAAAATTCAGTTTGGAAATCGCTAGTTATGGCCGCGTATAAAATATCAGCTTGATATTGTAATTGGTACTTAAAAATGGGTATAGTACATGCTGATACAATTCCATCTGGAATTTGGCGCTTCATCTGATGGCGATATAAAAAATAATAAACATATATAAAATATATATAAAAAACAATAAACATTTGACATGTGTAGACTGATTAAAAAATTCCTTGATCCTTCTTCTATCCACCCAAGCAAAAATTATGTCTGTAGTGCAAAAGATCTACGAGCTTCAATTCTTTTAAATGTTCCTCAAAAATCGAGACATCAAGTTAGGGAGCAATTGAATCATGTATTTCCAAACAAATGGATAAGACGTGGTCCTGTTAGATGGCCAGCTAGGTCTCCGGACCTTACAAGTCTAGATTTTTTCTTGTGGGGTTATATTAAGGGCATCGTTAACCAGATTCCTTCTACAGCAATGTTGGATATGAGACAGAGAATAGTCGACGCCTTTCAGTCATTTAATCAGTAAATGTTGTCGAGAATTCATCGGTCTTTCCTCAGAAGGATTGAGTTGTGTCTACAAAGAAACGGGCAACATTTTGAACACTTATTGAAATAGTTCAACACCACATCTATTACGTATTTCATACACGACTACCTTAAAATATCTCTGATCAACTCTAATGATATGTACTAATAAACTCTTCTTTCGCAACCTTCGCAAGGTTACTTCTGCAAAAATATGGCACAATATTTCATGCGTTGACATGAATAATAAAATACAGGGTGTTCCATTTGAAAAAATCAAGATATTATATTTTTAAAATTACAATATTCAATAATTTTTTTGAGTCACTCTTGTATAAAATGAGGAAAATCTATTTCAATTCATCAATAAAACGATGCTTGGGCAATAAGAAAACGAAAGGAAAAAAGTATTCATCCTCTCTGGACGAAGGAGCATGCGATGACGAGAGAGACTACTTTCATGAATTTTTACGGAAAAAAAATATTGTGACGAAAGTACTCACCAAAAAAAACTTATTACTCAAAGACATTATATCAAAGTTTAGGACGCTCTTGAATCTTTAACAAAAAAGTAGTCTTCCAATCTGAAAAAACCTTCCAAGATTTTCTTATAGAAAATTGGGACACCCTGTTTACTTCAAATAAATTGCTGAAGCTACAGAGCACCACGCCACTGGTGAATCTCCCAATATATAGATAACACACCTTCACTGATATTTGCATCCCTTATGATTCACACACCCAAAATCTCATAAATACGCTGCGTTTATTTCAAAGTAATTTAGAAGTTAGGGGTCATCCATAAATTACGTCACACGTTAAGGGGGAGGGAGGGTATCACCGTAATGTGACATAGTGTGACAAGGGCAGGGGGTCAAAAGCTGTGTGATGTCACATGTTAAAATTTAAATTACAAAAACAAAAATTATAATGGTAAGGGTTTAAATACTAATCTAACCTAACCTAACTAGTCGTTTGTTTCAGTTATCTGAAATATTTCACTTTATGTTGATTTTATGAAAGATTATTTGATAAAATAAGAAAAAATAAAATAACTATTTTTCTTTGATTATTTTTGAATACATGCATAAATTTGACAAATATGTGATGTCACATCAGGGGGGAGGGGGTTATAAAAATGTGACAACCTGTGACAAGGACAGGGGGAGGGGTTAAAAAGTCCTAAAATTCATGTGACGTAATTTATGGATGGCCCCTTACCAGAGATCAGATCAAAACTTCGTCCAGAATGAGAGGAGTGTTAGGGGTTGTTCACCTCTTACACATATGGGGTGCAACTGAAAAACAAAAAATGATATATTGTAGAATAACATTTTTCATCAAAACCCATCGACCAAAACATATTTTATGAAAATCATTTTTCTTCTCTACACTTTTGGGATGAATATTTGAGCAAGGATGGATCATAAGGAAAATGTTAGATGAAGTTGTAGCTATATTATAGGAGTTTTATGATACTCGAGGTGATTGCTATCTTATTTTCACCTTATACCAAAACAATAATCAATACGTGGGATAGTAATAGTTGTTTTCGAGAGTAACTTTGAATGAACTTCTCACATTATAAGTATTATTTTTCTTTCTAGATCCACCATGCAGAACTCCAAATAATGACTTCGGGGAATGCATCTTGATAAAAGAATGCACACAGCTCTTTGCAATCATTCAGAAACGACCGCTGACTGCGGCAGACGCAAATTTTCTAAGACAATCTCATTGTGGATTTGTGGGGATGATTCCCAAAGTTTGTTGTCCACCTGTTACTACGCCACCTATTTCAACAGACAAGCCTTTCACCAGCATTACTGTTGAAGATAAAACAGAAGATATTACAGGTTAGATTTATAATTTTCGATATTAACTTACAGTTGACCAACTTGCTTGTCAATCATGTTGACAACTTGGCTGCTCCATGAATTTCATAGAAGATCAACTTTATATGGAATATCATCTCCAACCTCTAACACTGTCAACTTTCTAATGACGCTTCAACAGACTTGCCAACACGGCATATCAAAACACTCATCCAAAATGCCAAGTTTGTTACAAGGTTCACAACCAAAGTTGTCGTTTGTAAGCCTCCTAACGATTCCAAATCAAACATTAAATTAACTTCATCAGTTCCTTCAAAGAAAAATGAAATAAAAAACATACGATATGTTCCTCGATTCAAGTGGGCCAACGGAATTCCCATGTATTTTGTTAGTTACAAGTTGTTCCCCCAAGGTCTATGACAAATTTTGAGTGGTGATTCCTGGAGCAATTCTAAAACAAATCAATAAGAACAACATCGAAATTTGATCCTCACGGATCTCGAAATCACAATTTTCAACACACGAGAGCGATTCTGTCGTGTTACCATAGATGAAATATATCGTGAATATAAAATAATAATAACTTTATTGAAAATAGGATACATCCTAAAGAACAACCTGTAATACTAACAAAAATATTTTACATCTAACAAAAAGAAACAAAAGGAATAAAAAAGATGTTATTCGTAAACAAGCAATCGGCAAATATTTAAAACAAAAGTGAAACGATAAAAAATATATCAAACAACATAAGCACCCAAATAATCCCTAACCGTTATTTTGCCTAATCCAAACTAGTAATTTCAAATGAAACTCACTAAGGGATTGAGCTCTTCTGATACTATCCAGCAGCTTATTAACCCTGCAGTGCACCGTACCGATGCAAATTCTTGGATATCTTTGCACCCCACCACTTGAAGTCATCCTGATTTATTTATCTTCCTAAAATCGCGTGTATCCTTGTACTGAGTTTGAGTTTTATGAGTGAAGGCGTACCGTGCCGGCTACATAAATTTTTGCGGAGTGAGAGTCCGCGCGCGACTACGACTGTTACAAATATTATCAAGATAAGAGTGTTTGTTTTTATGTTTTCCGGCTATTCGTGTTTGATCCTGCAATGCATTATTCTTACGAAAAGGAACAGGAAAGATTGCAGCGTTTGTTAGATGAGTCTTTTTTATCCGATGATGATGAGGGTGAAACCTATGATGATTCTGAAGATGAAGAGGAGCCCAATGAAATAGAATGTGATGCGGCTAACAGAGACAGCGAGCAAGATATTTCAGAAAATGAACTCGAAATTGCCAAAGATGGCAAGACAATGTGGCTGAAACATAAGCCGACACAGACTATAAGAGATCGATCGGAAAATCTTGTAACACAATTGCCTGGTACCCGAAGTACGACTACATGTCTGAAAACGATGTACGATATATGGAATCATTTTTTCCGGACCAACTACTGAATATAATAGTTGACAATACCAATATACATATTCAACAAACTTCCATGAATTATTCCCGTGAAAGGGATTCGAAATTGACCGACATTTCGGAAATAAAACCACTCTTTGGATTGTTGTATTTGGCCGGAGTACTGAAGAGTAACCACCTGAATACCAACAATTTGTGGAAAACCGACGCCACTGGTGTTCAAATAATTCGACTTACGATGTCTGAGCGGTTTTTCAAATTTCTTTTGAGACACATCCGTTTCGATGATTTGGAAACCAGATAGTTGAGACAAGCAAACGACAAACTTGCCCCAATCAGAGATGTTTTTGAGATTTTGTTGATCAGTGCAAATATGGTTTCACTCCTCTTCATTATGTAACTGTGGATATAAAGCAAGAGGCCTTTCGTAGACGATGTGCATTTCGCCAGTACATACCTAACAAGCCTAACAAATACGGCATCAAAATATTCGCGCTATATGATTCGAAACTATATTACACGGTAAATTTGGAAGTTCACGTTGGAAAACAGCCTCCAGGGCCTTATGAAGCAATTCTCCACAATTTGTAATGGAAAGAATGTGCGAACTGGAAGAAACGTAACCGTGGATAACTGGTTCACAATTTTTGATCTCCTGGAAAAATTCAAGACGGATTTCAAGCTCACTGTGGTCGGAACTATCAGCAAAAATAAGCGAGAGTTGCCACTTGATTTTTCTTGTCCTATGAAAATACCAGTAAAAAGTTCAATGTTCGCTTTTCACAAAAATATGATACTCGTTTCTTATATTCCAAAAAGAAGGTTAAAATGTATTACTCGTCTGTAGTATGCACCATGACGACCAAATTGATGACCTTACTGGAAAACCAGAGATGATGATGTATAACACAACAAAGGGAGGAGTTGATACTGTCGACCAGTTATGTTCTACATACAATTGTGCACGTAATACGCGACTTTGGCCAATGGTTATATTTTACTCCCTGTTGAATATTGGTGGCATAAATTGCCTCATCATCTTCAAGAGTAATAATCCGAATTCAGCGTAAGGAGTTTTTGAGTGATCTTGCTTTTGCAGAGAACCTACCAAGAAGTCTTACTACAAGAATGAATGAAATCCTCGAAAATAAGAATCCAACTGAAGAGCACTTGGCGAAGCAGCAACGACCAGAGCCGACAGAAAGCCAACGAGAACGGTATGGGGTGTGCGATAGGGTGACGAACAGACCCACGATATATTTTTGCAAGAGTTGTAAAATATTCTTGTGCCTTGAGCATGCCACTTTAGTGTAATCGAAATGCTTCCAAAACAGTCAAGAGGATGCCGATTGAGTTAGTTAATTTAATCACTTTCTTCAGCTTTTATGAAAATGAAGTTGAATGAGATAAAACACAAGGTTTAACTTTGATTATTACTTTATTTGAAAAAATTTTGACGACGTTTTTAAGACTGAAAATCACTTAACAAAATAATAATCATGTTTTTTCGGTCTTTCGTAAACCAACACATACTGATACAATTATACATAACTACTCATTACATCCCATTCAACACAAAGTTGCAGCTTTAAACAGCATGGTACATCGGTTACCGAGCAATTTACAGTTTATCAGTAGAAGATTATAATAAAGAGTTAAACATCATCAAACAGATAGCCATTAATAATTCATATAATCCGGATATGATAGACCTAATCATTCGTAAAAACTCTATCAAAAAGCAATAAATGAAGTATATCATATTCATAAAGACTATAAAATATTCAACAGTTTAACATTCTGCGGTTCTGCAAGTACAAATATTAAATCCTTTCTCGTCAAACAAAATCTTAATATAGCTTTCAAAACTTCTAATAACTTAGGTAAACATATTAAAAATAATAAATCTCGTGTTGAAAAATCAAGTAAATCAGAATCTATAAACTCAATTGCGGTTCTTGTGATAAAATTTATATCGGTAGGACCTATAGGAGTTTTGGCATAAGAACATCTGAACATAAACGTAGCTTCGACAAAAATAAATCTGATTCAAATTATTCAAACCACCTAATAAAAGAAAACCATTCATTCAATAAAAACTTTGACATATTACATATAAAATCAAAAGTTCAAAATTAGATCTCCTAGAAGCATTAGAAATAAATAGATACAAACATTCGGACAAGCTTTTGAATGAACAGGTAGATTTGAATTACTCACCCTACTTAACTTGTTCAATTAGTTTTATTACCTTTCATACTAACTGTACAATGGCTCGGTGTGGATTTTCCTGTTATTCATCCAACTTGTTCTACGATTTGTTTATAATACCATACTCTTCATTCTGTTTTTCATTCTTGATAAAGCTGCTGTGTCAGCGAAACGTCGTCGAATTTTTTCAAATAAAGTGTAGATCAAAGTTAAACCTTGTGTTTTTATCTCATTTATATCATGGATCTACATCAAGTAACGGCCTCCACAATTCAAATAATGAAGTTGAAGTTTATTAATATTTTTCTATGTTCCAATCCCGTTTCATCTTGTTTTTTTTTTGTTACTCAAATGAAATTAATGCTTCAAATATTTTAAGAAATAGAAAATCGTGGTGCGGATTTTCACTCCGCGCGCGACCTCCGTTGTTACAAAACATGGGTCGACCACTGCAGGGTTAAACCCAATAAGTCCGTTTCAAAACAAAGAGTTCAGGGTTCTGGATAAATTACACTCAGGGAGATGAAAGCAGTCATTTCTCCTAGTCAAATCATTGTGGCAGTCATGGTGAAAAACCATGAAATCTTCGAAATAAGATGGTAAAAGGCCCTTTACCATCTTGAATATGAAAACCATCGCATTTTTATAAATTCTGTTTTTCACTGAAAGCCAATTAAGTATTTGGACATTTGGAGCAGAAGTGATATGCTCGTGCGACGATCAAAATTACACACTTTCCTAGATTCTGAAGCTTCTGCAAAGCCGACAACTGATTCAACCCCAGAGAAAAGGACAAGCTCGAATAATAATCAGAATGTGGTGGTAATATTGTATTTTAAATCGTTGTTCTTGCATACACTGAAAAATTTGATGACACCGACTAAAGAAATATAGTTTCTTACAAATTTTATTAAATGAGTCTTGAAAGTTAAATGATTATCAAGCATAAATCCGAAATATTTGAATTCCGTCACAAATTCAATTTTGAGACTTCAATTTCTAGGTCAGACAAATCAATATTAGTATACCTGTATGGAGTTGTACAAATCATAGCTTTAGTTTTGGCAGCATTAAGTTTCAACCTATTTGTTCTCATGAATTCACTAATTGACGACAAAGAATTATTCATTTCAATTCTTGCATTCTCCAAACTATCCCTTGACTCACAAAGGAGTGTGACATCAGCTAATGAATTCATGAACTCGAATCCCTGTGAAAATCATAAATCGTTTATATATATCAAATACACTCCCCACAAAAATTGCCGCATCACCCCACTTTTACGACAATACTATATAAACTTTTAGATTGGTCATTCAAGAGTCGCTTGGTAACTTTCAAAAGTGTAAAATAAGATATCATTCAAAAGAGATGAGTTTATGATGGAAAATATCAACAATTTTCGAGTTAATGAAAAATTGAAAAATTGAAAAATTCTACCATCTTCAAACATTCGCGAAGAGACCAATCAACTAGCATTGAATGGTTACTAATCATTTTCAAAATCGAGTGTTTCCTCGACGGGCCCTAATTACTGCCAGTATACGTCTCGGAAGCACCTCAAACAAATTTTGGATGTACTCTTGAGTCACTGAGTTCCAAATTTCAGGGAGCAGATTTTCTAGTTGTTGGAGTGTTCTACAAGGCATCCTACGTTGCTGAATTTGCCACCCCATGTTGTCCTAAACATGTTCTATGGGATTCAAGTCGAGACTTCTGGCTGGCCATCTTAAAATATCAATTTCGGCATTTTGCTGAAATGTAACTACTCTATCTGCATGAGGCCGAGCATTATCATGCATATAAATGAAGTTTTCAACAATCAATGGCCAAAGGGTACAACATGGGGTTCAAAGATATCTGCGATGTATCTGGCCGCTGTCATTCTTTCATTATTGACTAGGACTAACTCAGTTCGACCTTGGAAAGAAATGCCTCCCCACACCATTACTGAGCTCCCTCCAAAGTTTTCGGTTTGCCGGATATTGCATTGCTGATACCGTTCCCCAGGTCCTCAGTATACAGGCATGCGTCTATCATTTGATACTAGACAGAACCTGGACTTGTCGGAAAAGAGAACATTTGACCATTTTGGAATGAGAGATGAGATTATTCTACGATAGGTCTGTTATCACTGACAGAATGGTGACGACTAATAGGCCCGACATAGTGGTGTATGATAAGAGAGCCAGAACAGCAATGCTGGTGGTTGTCGCCATACCGAATAATAACAACGTGCTGAACAAGTCAGGGCCTTGCTCAATAGCAGATAGACTAAGACAGAACTGGATGATATTCAAAGGCAGATCCGAACGATGCTGACAAAGTACAACAATCATCATCCAAAATCGTCTGTGATACGAACAACTTTGAAGCGGAAAGAAGGAGGACGCGGATTAATAAATGTTGTCAATTTACACACCGAACAGATAAAAAATCTCAGAGAATTCTTCTCTGCAAAAGCTCTCACTTCTGACCTCCATAGAGTGGTATCGTTGGCTGATAAGGGATATACCCTCTAAATCTTGCTACCAGAGATAACCTTCTGAATCTACCGTACCTATCAGATACTGAAAAACAAGAGTAATGGTCAAGAAAGGAATTGCATGGACGACATCATCATGAGATTAATCAACCACACATCGACAAAGAAACCTCCAATAAATAAGGAGGAAAGGAGAATTATTCGGGAAAACAGAAGGATTCCTTATGGCCATTCAAGACCAAGTGATCGCTACAAACAACTACAAAAAATTTAACATGAACATTACAAACAGATAAGTGCAGAAAATGCCATATAAGATCGGAGACTATACAGCATATTACGTCCGGATGCGAACAACTGGCCAATTCGGAGTATCTTCACAGGCATAATCAAGTGTGTAACATTATCTATCAGAAACTTGCACACAAGTACGGACTTCTGAATACCTGCCAGCCATAATACAAGTATCAACCGGCGCGCGTATTGGAAAATGACTCTATCATTATACTACGATAGGCCTGTTATCACTGACAGAATGGTGACGAATAATGGGCCGGACATAGTGGTGTATGATAAGAGAGCCAGAATTGCAATGCTGGTGGATGTCGCCATACCGAATAATAACAATGTGCTGAACAAGTTCCAGGACAAAAAGTCCAAATACACAGACCTTGCTATTGAGATCAAGCAGATGTGGCACCTCGATAATATAGATATTGTTCCTGTCATCGTATCCTCGACTGGGTTAATACCCAAAACTTTGCATGATAACCTTAAGAAATTAGAATTGCATAAGAAAACCTATATAGAAATGCAAAAAGCTGTAATTCTTAATACATGTAGGATAGTTAGATTAGTTAGTTAGGAAATTTATATCAATTATATTGTAAGCAAGCCTGTTCCCTTTGATTGCTGAATCTGGGAAATGTAAATTATACCCAGCTAACAGCTGAGATAGTGCATAAGTCCACGATAATAAATAATTAATCTAACAAATGATTGAAGTCAAGATAAATCCATAATGAAAACGTGTTTTACTTTACCTCATCCGATAAATAAGGCATCAAATCCCAATATTAAGCTAGTACTCTCCTCGTAAAAATTGCGATTCTATACCTCCAGCCACAACATCAAGAACGTTAGATGAAGGAGGGGGTGCTTCAGGTATATTCAAATGTTATAGTTTTCAGATACTCCAGAAGTATCACATCCCCTACTTCCGAACCTAAATGTTTGTGGACAAGACACAAGCAACAGGATATTTGGAGGAGAACAGGCTGATCTGGATGAATTTCCGTGGATGGCTTTGATTGAATACGAGAAATGTAAGTTCATTCTTTAAAATATGTAGGAAGAGTTTTTGCGTAATGTTGAATGTAATAATTTGATTTCAGCTGACAAGCGTCGAGGTTTTTACTGCGGCGGTGTCTTAATTAATAAAAGATATATTCTCACTGCAGCTCATTGCATCAAAGGAAGAGATTTACCGAAAACGTGGAAACTGTAAGTTATCTTTGATCACTTGGAAGTTTTTATATTAACGCTTAAACAATCTCTTGAGACCCAATGTTGATAGCAATAATTGCCAGTTATTCCATTTATGAGGATTATACGTTATGGTTAGGAATTCTTGACTTGAAAATCAAGCTACTTGACTTGTCTTGACTTGGAAAGCTTCAAAATTCAAGCTTCTTGAATCGCATAACTTGAAAGCTTGAGGTAAAAACAACTGAATTAAAGTTCTATAAAAATAAAAAAATACCTACATTGAAACTTTAGAATCTGATAGTTAATAGTTGGCTGTGTTTGAAGAGTTGAGACACATCAACGTCCTAACCGACTTGTGACTCAATCTGATTTGAGTCTTGGTAATAGTTTACGAAGCTCTTGAGAACTGTCTCTCTTGCAGGTGTGGCCGAAAAACTCTTGCATATTCGCCGAATTTGGGAATATAGCTTCGTGCCTTTTCCACCACTTTAAAATGTCTTCCGATCTTTCTACACGAAACTCATTCAGGTATTCATCTATCTTATATCTCTACCGAATATCATTCGGTGCGGGAACGAAAGATTTTTCGTATAGACCTCGTAGTTTTACCCCGAACTGATTCGACTCAAATTCACTGCATTCTCCCTGCGTCGATGCTGACGTTCTCGATGAAAGATGTGTGCTTGGGTTAGACCTCAAATATTTTCTTTCATAAATTTTCTCGGAGTTAGAAATTGCTTCAACGTTCAATTCCTTTCCCCAATTAGAATTCAGAAATGTTTCCACCTTAGAGCGAGGGTCCAAGAAAACAGTTGATCCATTTGCTTTTTTATAATGTTTTCCCATGACGCCTCCTGAATGATATGAGTTTTCGTCTGGGTATTCTGAACCGTTCTCCTCATAAGGATCTGCTTCCATTTTCGACGAGATGTCAGAAAAATCTATCATTTTATTTCCCCACGATTTTCAACACTAATGATGTATTTTACCTTCCTAATTTATTTTTTCGTGCGGTCTGCTGTACTGGTATAATGATAATGGTATAACAGTAGCAGTATATTCACAAGAAATGGAGTAAGAAACCATGTCTTTTTATTTCGAGTTTCGGGGATGTCCCTGGACTCCCCGACTGTCGGTCCTCGAAGAATCACCGTACAATCTAGATTCTAGGGAATTCACTCGTTCTCCGAAAGAGTTCTGCTGAATATCGCCAAATGTAGTAAACATTAATCGATAGATTATTATACTCACACTTCTGGCCGCTAGGTGACACTACAAAAATTTCTTTCAGTTTTCTATATATATTTTACAAGGAATATTGCGTTTTCAACGATTTAAATGAAAATCCTCTGAAAGAAATCATTACACTTGAATCTGTTCAATATTATATAGAAACCTTTCTACATTCTGTTAAAAAAAAGTACCGGGAATTGATTATTCAAAAAGTCTGCTAAAAACGATTGTCAAAATTTTTGTTGTTGCTGAGTTGGCCCTACTGTCTTCAATACTGACGTGGTTTTGAATGTTATCTGTCATTGAGTTCGTTTACAGTGCGGGATTTTGTCAGTTCTCTCAAGTATGTTTCGCGATTCTCACAATGGATAAAAATATCGAACAAAAAATTTGTCTCAAATTCTGTATTGCAAATGGAATTTCGTGTGCCGAATCGCTGAAAATGTTACAGAAAGCTTACGGTGAATCGATTTTATCAAAAACACGTGTATATGTGTGGAACAGTGCTTTCAACAGCGGCCGGGATGTGGTTGGTTATCAACATCTTCAACTGAAGTAAACATCGATAAAGTTGAGGAATAGGTAATTGAAAATCGTTATTTCAGTTTGAAAGGGATATTTAATAAACTTTCTGTGTCTCGCGAATCGATTGGTACCATTTTAAACAATTTTTTAGGCATGGAACGCGTTGCTGCTCGACTAGTTCCAAAAGACCTGAATTTTCTTGAAAGAAAGAATCGCGTAAAGGTCGCTGAAAACGTGCTAGAACACATTGCCCCCCTCAGGGGGCTCAGAAACATCAATTCTGAGTACAGGATTAGCGAACTTGAGGTACCCTAGCTTAACCTGGCAGTAGGTATAAAATGTATTCAATGATGGGGCAGATAGGACTCCTGAGCTGCAGAGAAAGCAGCCTATCTAGAAGAAAGACACTCCGAAATCAAACGCTGGTCCTCCAGGTTGGGGGTTGGGGCATCGGGCTAACTCCTCGATCCTCGGAAAAAGCAGAATGTTAAAAAGCCTACCGAAGAGCCTCGGACGAAATTTGAACAACGAAGATGAAATTTGCAAAGGAAATGGACTAAGAATATATGTACATGGAACGTATAGGGTGGCTACAAAACTCAATGAAGTACTATATGAGGTAAAGCGGCTCAGTATAGACATAATAGTTCTAACGGAGACCAAAAAGAACTTAGGAAATATATAACCTCATAGGAAGCAGTCAACGAAAGAATAATCACAATGAATGTAAATATACACGGACATAAAAAAACACTAATAGGGGTATACGCAGTAAACGAGGATACATTAATCAACAATAAGGTGGGATTCTATGAACAGCTCAATGATGAGATTCTGAGGATTGGAAATTCTAGAGAAATTATCATGTTGGGAGATATGAATGCGAGAACTGGTGCCAGACAGCAGGACAAAGTGGTAGGACCATATGGAGAGAATGTTGCAAATGACAATGGAGACTCATATAGTTCTGCGAGCAAAATCATCTACAGGTCTTAAATGGATATTTCCAACACAAGGATATACATAAATATACTTGGAGACAAAAGATAAGAGACCTTCAATCCATAATAGACTACCTGATGATACGTCAAAAGACATCCTTAGCGATCCATGATGTGAGAGCATACAGAGGCGCCACTTGTGGCAGTGACCACCATCTAGTCAAAGCTAAAATTGTTATCCCGAGAACTCGGGAAGCAGTAAGAACTGAGATAAAGGAGCAAAGAGACACACCAGAGGAAGAAAGATATAACTTAACGAGCTTGGATGAAGAGAGCGTGAAAGATCTATACAGAAGAAGGCTGAATGAGAAATTGGAAGACAAACAGTTCGATAACAACCAAGACCATTATACGTATATCGAAGAATGCCTTCATGCCGCAGCAAAAGAAGCTTTAGGATTTCAGGAAAAAGTAAGAACTACAAACCACATTGGTGGGATGAGGAAATAGATAAGGAAATCGAGACTAAGTAGGAACTTCAGCATAAGTACTCGAAAGATACAACGAATAGAATGACTACAGAAAACAACAACGTAAAATGAGAAGAATGATAATTATGAAGAAAAACGAGTCATGGCAGCACAGATGTCAAGTGCTCAATGCCCTCATCGAAGGAAAAAAAGCACAGAAAGTTGGAGAACTATAAGAGCGTTACGAACAGAAAGAAAGAAGGAACTAATATCACCAATTACGTAAGCAACGTGGGACGAGGATTTTGCAGATTATTAATAGAAAACAGACAGGAATTCAACGAGAACGAAACCACTGACAACATAAATATTATCAGATCTCCAATAAGAATTACTCTCAATAAGGGTTAAAAATATATGCACATGCCTAAAAAACATTGAGGCAGCTGGGCCAGGTAACGTACCAGCGGAACTTATGAAATACGGAACAGATGAACATTTAAGGAAATTGTTTCAAAGCTGCATACACGGAGCAGAAATCCCCAAAGAATTCTAAACATCCTTCATATCCTCGATCTACAAAAAAGGAATCAAAAGCACTTAATTACAGAGGTATAGCAGTCACCAGTACTATAAGTAGAATATACGGAAGGCTATTAAAAATTAGAATAGAGAAGGAATACGAAGACAAGGAAGCCGAAGAACACGCTGGGTTTCGAGTAGGCAGATCGACAGTAGACCACCTCTTTCGCATTACACAGATGATGGAAAAGAAGATAGCAGTTGACCATGAATTACACCTCCTATATGTATTCCTCAAAAAAGCATATGATAGTATTCCACATAAAAAATTATGGAAAGCCATGCAGGAAACTAACGTCAACGCAAACCTTACAGCAGCTGTGAAAGAGCTGTACAGAGAATCTAATACCAAAATTAAAATAAGCAGATCAACTAGCAAGGGTCTCGACGTAGGCAAAGGGCTGAAACAAGGGTGTTGTCTGTCACCAACCCTATTCAAAATATATCTCGAGCAGGAGTTGAAGACATGGAAAAGGAAGATGAAAAATATAGGAATTCCACTTGAAAATAACAGCTTATACACACTATGATTTGCAGATGATCACGTGGTCATAGCGCAAGACCATTACGACCTAGAATACATGACAGGAAAGCTGATCGAGGAGTATTCAAAATGGGGTCTGGAGGTAAACATTGATAAAACGCAATGCATGAACATTGGCGGAAGAATACAGAACATCTCGTTAGAAGACGAACATCAGATTGAATACTGCGACAAATAAATCTATCTAGAAGTTGAACTCACAGATAAAGGTAAATTGGACAAAGCTATCAACAACAGAAATACCTAAGGGTATTTATGGGTTGTGTGTTATGGGATCAGCAAATTTCCAAGACCAACAAGCATAGAATATACAATACGATAATAAAAGTATTGTTACGTATAGCAGTGAAAGATGGCCACTCAATAAGACTACCGAGAATTCACTACTGGTCACTGAAATGGATTATTGGAGACGGACTGCGGGGAAGTCGAGAAGAGAACGAGTCCCAAACACCAGAATAAGAGAAATCATGAAAACCAAACACACACTGGTTGATGAGATACGAACAAAGCAGTTAAGATGGTACGGACATGTACAAAAAATGAAAGAACAAAGACCACCCAAACAAATTATGCACTGGAAACCACATGAGAAAAGGAAGAGAGGAAGATCCAGATTGCGTTGGAGAGAAGGGATAGATAAAGAACTGATAGAACGGGAAATAGACGAAGACCTTTGGGTAGATAGAGAGGCTTGGAGTAATGAAGTTTTTTATTTATATAGACTATCGTACCATCGTTCTGATCATATTCCCCTTGATTATAGATGAGTTCATACCCTTCATTGTTATATGGATTGACATCGAATGGAACATTCAAATGCTTATGTCAGATTCAATCGTCGACCAGATGAAGTGGAAATGAAATTTCATCCAAAATATTTAAGTTAAACAATCAATATAATTAAAATAAGCTTGCTACTTCATTTGATAACACTAGTCGTGAAACAGCCTGTATAGTTCACAGGTAGAATGATAAACCTCCTCAAGTTCAAGGATGTTCAAAGTATGTGTATAAACATCCTCACGATTGTGAATATTCCACTTGAAACTTATAAATAATTGATATCGTAATTTAATTGTTATTATGCTTACACCAACTAAAATAAATACCAATTATCATCAGAAATCGTGGAACGGATACTACATCGCGATAATCAACTTGGATATACCAGGTACCCATTAAATTAAGATTGGGACCTTACATACGAGGACTATCCAAAAATTATCCGAATTGCACCTGAATATTCTTTACCGTTAAACCATGTTGAAAATGCATTGAATACACGTTCCATTACAAAAGTAACCGAGTTTTTTTATGAAAGAAACAACCAGTATTAATTTTGATATAAATATTTTTGTTAATCAACGTATTCGCATTCTGGTTACATAAATTTGGATTGTCAACGACTATCTCATTTTTGGCTTTAGCTCGGTCACCGCACCAATGGCCCCAATCGAATGGCGCTTTCATCGTCAAATGCAGCTTAGGAACAGATAGTAGTCTCACGGAGCCAGATCAGGTGAATACGAGGCTGGATTTATAAGTCTCCCGCCTGACCAAAAGATGGCGCCACAAGGCCTACTTCGGAGGTGGCTTTCTACAGTACCATCCTTAGAACACCTCTGTGTTGTTTGTGAAAATGGAAAAATTGGAAAAGCGTGCTGCCATCAAATACTTTTATTTGAAGGGGTTAACGCAGAAGGGAATTACAGAAGAGATTGATTCAACACTGGGGACATCCTCCCTATCATATTCAACAGTTAAGCAGTGGATTTCCGAGTTTAAAATGGGTCGTGTGAGCACCCGTTGAGATCACAACTCCAGATATGATCGAAAAAATTCATGAAATAGTACTGGAAGACCGCAGATCAAAAGTGCGTGAGATAGCTCAGACCTGTAAGATGTCATATGGACGTGTGCAAAATATTTTGCACCAACATTTGCATATGGAAAAGCTCTGTGCAATATGGGTGCCGCGTTTACTAAAAATTGATTTTAAAAACCATTTCTATCGCTAATTTGGCGCTGTATAAGCATAATCCAAGCGAATGTTTGCATCGATTCGTTACTGTTGAAGAAACTTGGGTCCACCACTACACTCCTGAAACTAAACAATAGTCTAAACAGTGGATTGGAACAGGGGAACCAACTCCAAAAAAGGCTAAAACAATTTTATCGTCAAACAAGGTTATGGCTACTGTTTTTTGGGATTCAAGAGGTATTATATACATTGATTACCTTGAAAAGGGTAAAACTATCACTGGTCAATACTACGTAGAGTTATTGCAACGTTTTAGCTACGAGGTGCAAATTAAACGACCTCATTTGGCGAAGAAAAAAATTTTGTTTCATCACGATAACCCACCAGCGCATTCTTCGCACGTTGCCATGGCTAAAATCTATGATCTGAAGTTCGAATTGATGCCGCACCGTCCCTACTCTCCAGACCTAGCCCCGAGTGACTATTATCTGTTTCCTAACCTCAAAACATGGCTTGGCGGTAAGAGATTTGCGGGCAATGAAGAAGTAATCGAAGCTGTAAATGGGTATTTTGAGGAACCTGACGAATCAGCCTATAGAGATGGCATTACTAGACTAGAACACCGCTATTAGAAATATATCAGCCTTAAAGGAGATTATGTTGAGAAATAAAAAAAATTCTTAAAAACGTTGTTTTTCTTGGTCAGGCCGGAAACTTATCAATCAATCCTCGTAGGGTTAATGTTGCAAGCTAATAATCTGATTTCTGATCTAAAATTCAGTTACAACTGAATGTATTGTGATGGGGCATTATCGAGATAATCGTACAAAAGAGTCCAACCGCCCAATATTCTGGCCGATTACGACGAATTCTCGCCAGTTATCGCTTCATGGCGCCAAAAAAACTCACCTGTGACTGTCTAGCCACAAATTCTTTGTGGATAATTCCTTTACAATCGTAGAAACAAATCAGCATAACCTACACTTCTGACTTATCTAAGCGACTTTTTTGTTTTCCTCCGTCCAACGCTCTCCATTCAGCACTTTGTCGCTTCGTTTCATGCTCAACACCACATCTCGTCACTAGTCACAATCTTTTTCAAGAAGTTTGTAGAACTTTGTTTGAAACTCATTTTCCGACCGGTATACTAAACGCACTAACAAACATGACGCAATAACTCAAGTTGTTTACATGCAAATGTCATACAATTCTTGACAGCTGTCAATGAAGTACCAAGTTATCGACGGGTGCAATATTACAACAGATGGCGCTAAAAGTACTGTTTTTTCAAAACAGTTCGCTTACTTTTGGAATGGAGGGTGTAGTTTTCACAGTGGGTCAAAAGGTGTTACGTTTTCAGAAAACAGACTTGTGAATTTTCGATTTTTTTATCGTTTCTTATCTCACTTTATTGGATGAAGTTTGAAAGTAAATTACTTTTATGGGTCTACATGATTTGACGTTTCAATTTTTTTTCTCTTTTTTTTATGAGCGCTTTTCAGGCGAACCACATGAGTGGGCGCCTGAGAAGAATTGAGATGTCTGTTTATTCGCTTCTTGAAGACGGCCAAATTGTAGAATGTGGGGAAGATGTTGGAAGGAAGCGAGCTCCACAACTCACCAGCCCTGTAAACGAAGGAGTTCTTATAGAGAGAGGTTCCAGGAGTCGTTAAATGTACCGCCATATTATGAGAACTTCATGCCAGCCTAGTGTTGCGGCAAAATATGAGTTTTCCCGGAACAATGTCTTTCAGCTCCTTGAAGCATCTTCCGTTGAAGTATCTGTAAAACTGAGAAAGGTCAGCAACATGTCTTCTAAGAGCCAGCGATTGGAAATCGCGGGTGATCTCTGTGTGGTCGATGAGGCGCACAGCCCGTTTTTGCATACTATCCAACATCCGCAACGAATGTTTGGGTGCAAATCCCTATACATGGAAACAATATTCCAAAGCAGGTTAAATCTGCCCCTTATATAAAAGCAACAGCTGAGATGACATGAAGTATCGCTTGGCTCTGAAAAGAAAACTAAGTTTAGCTGATGCCGACGAAGCTATTTCTGATACATATGTTCATACCAGCAAAACCCGGAGTTGACCGATATTCCGAAAAGGTGCATCGAATCTTTGGATGCAATTTGTTGGCCTTGCATTATTAGAGGAGGTTCTCCACCTTTCTAGAAAACGTAGCTGCTTGCGTCTTGCTCGCCTTGGATCTCACCAGGTTCAACACACTCAGATATCCTCTGTAAGTCAGAGTTTAAGTGATTAATTTGTTGACATCTCTGACGCTGAGATTCCGTAGCTGTTATCGGTCGCAGACTACTAAAAAACGAAACCAGGGTACAATCGTCTGCAAAACCGAAGATCTTGTTCTCTGTAGATGACCGAAGATCGTTTATCTGTAACAGAAACAAGATTAGATGAGTTAGATTGGACTACCTGGAATCCATTGAAATCCTCAAATCTCTACACAACCCTAATAAAATAGTAATGAATAAACAAGCAGACTTGGGTGAAACCCAAATATTTGATATATTTAGATAAGTCTTTTATATCTTAACTTTCATAACATCTACTGTCCTTTTCAATTTGCAATAAATGCCAATGTACTTGTTATTCAAGATTACTCTCTGTCTGACGATGAGCGAAAGCTCGAAACTGCAGTAACAGTGTAATACGTGTATTCATTGGTAGTGAAACGTAGCAGTGTAATCTCGTTGTTTTCATTAATTTCCTTGAGACAAAAGCTGTCTTTGTCCTCTTATGGTGATACATGGGTTTCAGCTCTATTTGATTTGAAATAGAGCCTTTCTGAAACCAGTTTTCAATCAAGACGTCTTCTTTTTGCTCTATTGGTGATCAAGATTCCAGCGGCTTTCTAAGATTCTGACGTATGTTCATCCTGATGACCGGAGTAGATAAGTGTGTTTCCCTCTGTAGTTCTTATTTCGCCTAAGCCATTCTAGAAGATTTCCTGATTATACCCTTTGAAAACTACCCTAATCTCCTTCAAATCTCTAATTTGTAGCATCGTATTTATATTCCAAAATCCCATGGAAGTCCAAAAGTCTAAGCCCACTCAGTATACCTTCATTTTTATAGTTTCAGTAATAGGGTAGTTTGAGAAAAAGTAAGTTATTAACCCACCATTTTCGATCTTGCTAGTGAAACTGCCATCTCGAGGTCTCCAAGCAAACCTAACTAGGAAATCAGTTGCCATCAGTGACGTAACGACTTTGTAGCTGACCGATGAAGTCGCCAAAACCAATAACAATAATTCACGTTCTGTCTGATCTTGAAACATGTACACGCAACCAAATTTATATGGAACACCGATAGGATTATCTCAGAATTGATCAAAGGATTATCAGAATTGATCCTTTTTGCGATATTTCAATTGAGGAAAGAAATAAATTATGGTTTATTTTAAGAAAGAAACAAATAAAAGAAAATAAGACTCTTTCCGCATGTAGTAAAAAAATTGAAAATTGTTTTCTCACGGGGTAGGTGTTTTTTCTCGACCTCGGTAGCTTGTATTACCTCCTCTTGCCCTCATACAAGCCTGAATCCGTCTAGGCATGCTTTGGATTAGGTTTTCGACCTCCTCTGGGGTAATATTCTGCCACTCTTCTGTGGCGGCTTGGATGAGCTGTTGTGGGGTTCTTGAATTATCCTGGCGCGATCTTATTTTCCTTTTGAGATTATCCCATAAATGTTCGATAGGATTTGGATTTGGAGAGCAAGCTGGCCAGTTCAAGTTCAAAATAGCGATTCCCTCTGTTTCAAGATAATGTCGCGTGAGATTGCTGGTATGCGGAGGAGCATTAGCTTACATAAAGGTCAAATTCTCACCGTGGGCATCTCGCCAGAGTCTCAATATGGGCTCCAGCACTAGGTCCACGTAATTTCTAGGCGTTACACTCGCTGGAAACGAAATCAAATCTGTTTTGCCTCCCAGCATAATGCCACCCCAAGACATCACACTGCCCCCTTGGTATTTCGGAATTTGTCTAGCTGCTCGGAGTCTAGCTTGTCTTTCACGACTCCTTAAAACCCGAAGTCGGCGGTCATCTGATTGATCCGAATTCTGGTCGCATCCGAAAAAAGGACATTTCGCCAATTGTCAATATTCCAATTGTGGTGCTCGATACACCACTTAAGTCTGTTAATTTTTTGTTGTCTGGTTAGCTCTGGAACTCTTAGGGGCCTTCTGCTGTATAAACCCCTTGAACGTTGCTCCCAGAAATTGCCTTTGGAGTATTTTGCACAAAAAGCGGTCTTGTTCTTCAGAAGTGACCTACCACTTCTTCTAGGCCTATTTTGCAGAGATTGTAGCTCAACGTATCGAGCGTAGGTTTTTAAAATCACCCCCATTGTGGCCGCTATATCCCTCTGTGTCATCTCTTCTTCAACTAGAACAATTATTTGACCCCTCTGTACATCGGACAATCTAACGTAAGGGATTTTCAATTATGATTATAGGCTTTTTTAAATTTTGAAATTCAGTTTCAAATCTCAGTGATAACTGAGTACAATATCCCGAACATGTGGTGATAATTTAACATTTCTTATCATACTATCCAGTTCTTTTACAACAAAAAACTTCATTCTTCACAAATAGTCAAAGATCCATGGTTAAAAACAATCAATAATGAAAAAACACCGAGTGATTTCATATTAATTTGGTTGTGTGTATAGTATATTTTTCCTCGTTACATTTGTTGTTCGTGTTATCAATCTATTTTACCCTATCGATTCATCTAACTTTTCGTGAAGTAAATTATTGTACAAGAACTGGTAATATAATGCTCCTACATAAAAAACTTGCAGATCTTTCTATTCATTTCTTCAATCTAACATTTCATTCAATTTTACAGGTTCAGTGCTCGTTTGGGTGAATATGACACAGAATCAGTCAAAGATTGTATCAACAACGGCTTCTCCTCTGAATGCAGCGATCCAGTACTTGATGTGCCTATTGAAGAAGCAATAGCTCATGAACAATTCGATCCATACGATGTCAATCAATATCATGATATAGGTTTACTGAGATTGGCCACAGAAGTAACATACACACGTAATGTTTAAGAAATATTTGTATTTAATTTCCATGAATGACACTATTCTTCGATTCTTCTCCGCCTAGTGACGAAAATTGGAATTACTTTGAGTGACGTTAACATAAATAATCGTCATTTTTCAAGTAGAAAGTCGATATTACTTCAAGCTAGGAGTTTCCTCAGTTTTCCCGGTATTGTTATACACACATTAAATGCACATAAATTAATACTTTGCGCAGTAAAACGTTCGGAAAATGATACATATTATAAAAAGAGCCTCAATTTTTGGTTAATGTAGAATAAAGCACATGAATATTGAGTACTTTATAAAGTAGTACTCTCGTTTGGTTTAGTCAGTATCATGGGTGGACGAAGACAGAACACACGTTGCGATTCTCAAATCATTAAGAATTCGCTCACTTTATTTCGGTGTTATTGATTTATCACGATTTTTAATCGAATTACAAAATCACTTACTGATTTTTATGCTTCAGAATTCATCAATCCCATTTGCCTACCATTATCCAACCAAGAGAGAAGAAAGAGCTATACAGGGCTGAGACTCACAGTTGCGGGTTGGGGAAAGACAGAAACTAAATCTGAAAGTAATATTAAGCTTAAGGTCCAGGTAATTATCTTTCGTTTTGCATTGAATTTGAATTGATAATTTCATGATCTACAAATTTTGTCTGAAATATTTTTATCCTAATACTGACCGTTTCGTTGAGAAATCGGACCCTATTTCTATGAAATTTGACCTTAAATTAAAAACTACACATTCTTTCTGGTTTGAATTTAGAAGTAGATTTTTGCTTGTGCCTTATTTCCTCATAGCTGAGAAAGCTATCTTAGTGCACTGTTCTACCTCAAGCAGCGCTAGAACAGAGATTATGGCATGTGTATCATCTTCGTACATAGTTGAACTTCTTGAGTGCACTTCTAACTCATCACGAAGATCATTATACACACAATATACAAAAGAGAATGAAGGAAACTTGCTTGAGGTGCACCCATGTCTGTCGTTTCCTAAAAAACTAAAATAACTGCTTTTATTTCAATTATCTGCTTAGACCCTTCAAGTAGATCTCTGATAACCTTAGTTAATTGTCTCGAATGCCACATATCTCCAATATAACTAATAATTCATTACGTACAACACAGTCTAAGGACTTCGAGAGGTCAAGAAATATGGGAGAAGGTGATGCCACAGCAGTAACCTTCCAAGATGATTTCATGTATGTGTTCAATCACTTCTAAGAGAGTACGAAATTAATTAAAATAATTTTATTTATTATATTTATATATATATATATATATATATATATATATATATATATATATATATATATATATATATATATATATATATAGTTGGATTTTAAATGAAAGGTCTCGATTTTCTCAAATAGAATGCATGCAATTTGAAAAATTTTCAAACGAAGATATAACATCAGTTATTAAACACACAAAAATTGGAAATCTCCAAGTGTTGATGGTATTCATAACTTTTGGTTCAAGAAATTCTCTTGCGTTCATGAAAAATTGGCTGAATATTTTTCATTTATAATAAAGAACCCTCAGCTACTCCTTTATTTTTCACACAAGGAATTACTTATTTAAAACCGAAAAGTGATAATACTATTGATCCGTCTCAATATAGACCAATTACTTGCCTTCCAACAATATATAAAATTCTAACTGCATGTATTACCCAAAAATTTATGCACATTTGGAGAATTATAATATTCTTTCCGAACATCAAAAGGATGTAGAAAAAACACCTTGGTACTAAAGAGCAACTTGTAATTGATTCTGTTGCTTTGAATCAAGCTCAAACTAAGAAGAAAATATTCATACAGCCTTCATTGATTACCAAAAGGCTTTTGACAGTTCTCCCCATTCATGGCTTCAAGAAATTTTGGAAATTTATAAAATTGATAAGACACTTCGTCATTTTCTTGAATTCGTAATGAAAAATTGGAGAACCAATCTTCATTTAAATATTTCAAAACAATCGTTAAAATCCGAAGTAATTCCAATCAAAAGAGGCATTTTCAAGGTGATTCTTTAAGTGCTCTTTGGTTTTGTCTTTGCCTCAATCCATTATCTCATGAATTAAATGCTACTAGTTTCGGCTTCAAAATAAAGAGTTTATTAACTGAATTCAAATTAAGTCACTTAATTTATTTAGATGATATTAAATTATATGCCGGAACCAGATCTCATTTAAAAAGTCTACTTGAGATTACTTTCAACTATTCCAATGATATTCATATGAAATTTGGGCTTCCAAAATGTAAAAATCTTTCTATTGAAAAAGGAAAGATCACCTCTGATTATATAAAGATTTCCAATATCGAAATCGAGCCAATGCATCAAGGAGATACATATAAATATCTTGGATTTTGTCAAGAGAAGACAATTAACCATAGCAGCACTAAAGAAATTATTAGAAGTTCATATTACAAAAGACTAAGAATTATCATCAAGAGTTATTTAACTAGTAAAAACCTTTTCAGAGCTATCAACTCCTATGCTGTTCCTATTCTTACATCTTCTTTTGGAATTATTAAATGGTCTAAAACTGATCTAAATGAATTACAATGTCAAACGAGGAAAATGCTCTGTAAATATCATAAGCACAACCCAAAGTCAGCTGTTCAGAGAGTTACACTACCTAGACATCTTGGAGGTCGTGGATTAATTGATTTGAATAATCTTCACAGTAAACAGATTTTTCATCTACGTTCCCATTTTCATGATAAACAGAGAACGTCTAAATTACATGATATTGTTGTTGCTTCAGATTATAATCTTACACTTTGAACTTGACAATGCAAAAGGTAGATTTTGATATATTTGATGATAATTCTAAAAGAGAGAGTTGGATGCAGAAGGAATTACACGGAAAGCACCCTAAAGAATTGAAAAATGATTATATTGATGAAATTGCATCGAATAAATAGTTAGTATCTGGAGAATTGTTTGCTGAAACAGAAGGCTTGGCAATTGCGATCCAGGACCAGGTTGTTTTCACAAGGAATTATAGAAAACATATCATCAAACAAAATATAGATGATTCTTGCCGTAGATGTTTCTGTTCTTCAGAAACAGTTTTTCATATATTATCATCTTGCTCAGTCCTTGCTTCAACAGATTATTTAGAAAGACATAATGCCGTCGCTAATATTATTCACTTCAATCTAGGAATTAAACATGACCTAATTCCCAAAAGAAAAAAATTTCAAAAATATGAACCTGAGATTATTTGTGAAAATGACAAATATAAACTTTATTTTGATAAAACAATTCTGTGCAACAGAGCTGTAAAACACAATAGACCAGATATCGTTCTTATTGATAAACAGAATCAAATAACATATATAATTGATATTGCTATACCCGACACACATAATATACAAAATAAATACAATGAAAAAATTTCTAAATATATGATGCTTGGCGACGAGATTAAAAAATGTGGAAAATGAAGAAAATATTTATTCTACCGATTATAATTTCTACAACAGGCGTTATTCCTAGAAATCTTCACAAAAGTATTGAGATTTTGGGTCTGAAGAAAAATTTGTTTGAACAGTTACAAAAGATAACAGTCATCAAATCTTGTAATATTCTTCGTAGGTTTCTTTCCGAAAATAATAATGAGGTAGAGTCATAGGTTTTCTCTTTAGTTTATACTGCTCAGAATCTCATTTCATATTTTATTCATTTGTTTATATAAATGTAATATAATTAACTGACAATTTTGTCATATTTATATTCAGAGCAGTATTCTATTCGATCGTTCACCACTTCACACAAAGGAAACTATTAATGAGTAACATTCAGTTTTACTTGACTAAGGTCCGTACACTGGATTTTTCCGGGAGAAAGCCTCTGACACTACTCGTTGGTACATTGATATCATTGTCTGATGATGCTATAGTATGTATATATTCTGGTAGATTGATATATTCTCATAACATTTAACGTTATCCTAATATATAATTACTCCAGGATATGTTTTGATTATAATCATTGCCTGGCAATGGTATTAATTACCGGGTGGTGGATTTATATTTTTCATGAAATCAGTTTGATTGCATGAACAGATATATGGGCAACTCGTCGGGGTAAAACCCCTATATATATATATATATATATATATATATATATATATATATATATATATATATATATATATATGCTCCTTCGGCCAGAGACGATAAATACTTTTTTCCTTTCGTTTTCTGATTGCTCAAGAATAGATGTATTGATGAATTGAAATAGGAGTGACTCAAAAAATTGTTGAATATTGTAATCTTAAAAATATCATATCTTGATTTTTTCAAATGGAACATCCTGTATTTTATTATTCATGTCAACGCATAAAATATTGTGCCATATTTTTTTTTGCAGAAGTACGTTTGTCTTGTCGGTCTGAATCTTCATTTTCGATTGTAAGAGGCACGAATTTGTAATTGGCTTCGCGGAAATGCACAGACAAAATAGATTTTAATTGAATGGATGGTAAGGGACATAAAACGAATCAAACTGAATAATTTCAAAGCTATGACACCCAATTCGATTGTATTTTCTGGTCTTGGACAATCCTATTGAACAAATCCTAAAACTTGCTCCTCATGTACCAATTATTGAACCGTTTTCTTCCATAAAGTTTGCATTTTATATGAAAATAATCGAGTTATAATGATTGATTTCAAGAAATTTTTCCTCACTTTTTCCTACATATTTTCTCTAATTTTAAGGTTCCTGTGAAGTCCCTCAGAGACTGTAATTATGTATACTCATCCAGAGTACATTTGGAAAACAGTCAGTTATGTGCTGGAGGAGAAAAAGGTAAAGATTCCTGCCGTGGAGATAGTGGAGGATCATTGATGACAGTATCATCCAATAAACAAGGGGAAGTTAATTGGTATGCTGTTGGTATTGTATCATTCGGTCCAACACCTTGTGGATTAGGCGGATGGCCAGCAGTTTACACTCGAGTTTCGAAATATGTTCCATGGATTATCAGTAAATTGAAGGCATAATATTGTTGTTTTTACTATATATTTTTACCAGTGAAGGGATGTATATGATGAATTACTACTTGTACTATAACAAATACACATCTAAAACTTATCATCTTTGAATTTTATTGCATGTAATACTAATAAACTGCATTTCTCAAAAGGAGAGTCAACAAATTAAATATTCAATCGTTTCTTGTCAATTGTATACCATTCCAGTACCAAAGCCTGGAATACTTGGACTCTTATTTGAAAAAAAATGTTATGTAATTAAATTTTTCTGACTAGTACGTCCCACAAGCGTACGATAGAACTGGTGAATGAGTAAGCCAATCTAAAACATTTATAGCATTCTCTTCAAGCCACTCATTGACTATAGCAATATTCATCATTAAATCACACAGGAGTTCAGTGCTCAATAGCACATTCAACGTGATCTCTAGCCCAAACTATTTATGTCTCGCCATATATCCTCCTGACAATGGGGAAACTCCCAATAGACATCTGGTAAACAGATTTGATTCGTGATCATAGTCGGTTTCTCACAGTTTAGTTATTATCTGTATGTGATGAACTTTACTGCGATATTCAATTGAACCACCGTATGGTTTATATTTCATAAAGTAATATAATTGTTACAGAAAGTTCACCAGCTAGATTAGATATCTTGTCACAAATAACTTATTGTAGAATGATGATCACCAAAGCTTTCACAAGACTTCGGCATTGCACATCTCTGTCACGACAGCTTTACGTTTTCAATCTTTACAGCTAGTTGAAAATTAACTTCTACATATGTTTGTCTTCTCTGTCTGAGTCTTAATTTTGGATTGTTAGAGGCACGAATTCGTAGTTGGGCTTTACGGGAATGCACAAACAAAGTAGATTTTAATTGAATGGATGGTAGGCGACATAAAAAGAATCAAACTGAATAAATTCAAAACTATGATATCCAATTCGATTGTACTTTTTGGTCTCGGACAATCTCTGAGATTTTTTATCTGTTCGGTGTGTTAATTGACAACATCTATTAATCCGCGTCCTCCTTCTTTCCGGTTCAAAGTTGTTCTTATCACAGACGATTTAGGATGATGATTGTTGTATTTTGTCAGCATCGTTCGGGTCTGCCTTTGAACATCATCCAGTTCCGTCTTAGTCCATCTGATTATTCCAAATGAGTAAAGCAACACTGGAATGGCGTAGGTGTTAATTGCCTTGACTAGATTCCCCGAGTTTAACACTGATTTCAGCACAGTCTTCAGACGCTGACTGTATTCTGAACGAATCTTCTCCTTTGACTTTTTTTGGTCTAGCAATCTGGCTTGTTATCCTAGATATTTGTACGTTTCGCTATCCCTCATGCACTGTATAATATCACCGTTTGGAAGTTGTGTTTCATCATCTATGACTTTCCCTCTTTGAATGTTTAGGGTCTTACATTTTTCAATCCCGAATTTCATATGAACATCTGGCGAGAACTTACTGACAGTTTTCAGCAGATCATCCAATTGCTTCTTGTTCGAAGCATATAATTTGATGTCATCCATATACAGCAGGTGGGAGAATGTATGATAGTTCCTATATGTTTTATCCTAAATCCGTATTCTGTTCTATTCAGCATTGAGGAGAATGGATTCATAGCTAAATAGAACCATAGTGGACCCAAAGAGTCTTCTTGAAAAATTCCACGACGTATTGGTATCTCGTCGGTTTTAATTGACTTATTGTTTATGTTGACCTGCAGAGACGTGCGCCAGTGTGTCATTGTTGTCTACCAGGGCTGGATGAATTTTGTATATTGTTGTTCATTGCACCCGTGGTGTTTATTTCTGCATCCTTTCTGCTCCTCAGCTAATATATTGTTGTCGTCAAGGTGTTGGTATATTCGATTGGATATGCATGAGGTGAGTATTTTGTAGAGTGTTGGCAGGCAAGTGATTGGCCTAAATTGAGACGGATCCTGTGTTCTATCGCTCTTGGATAGCATATATGTTAAGCCTTGTGTTACGAAAGTGGGTGTTTTTTCTGGGATGTTGAAGAACATACGTGAGCTGTTTCGCTAGGGCTTCATGGAGCTTATCAAACTTCTTGTACCAGAAATTGTGGATATTATCTATACATGTCGCCTTCCAATTGTTGGTCGCTCTAACAACTGTTGTGATTTCTTCCTCAGTTATTCTTTCGAAGTTCGTATGTTTGATATCAAGGCGTTGTTTTTCATTCGTGATCCATTCCGCATCTTTATTGTGTTCTTTGGGGTTCGACCATAGTGATGACCAATAATCGGTCAAGCACTGTGCGTCAGGTACTTTTCTGTTATTGTTGGTCGCAGTTTTGTTATTTCCTTCATGAAAATTGGCCGAGCTTTGAAGGCAACTTTGGTTTTGATGTTCCCTTTCAGTACACTTGATGTATCTTGGAAGCCTCTTTGTTTTTGCTTGGAGTTTCTGCTTCAAAGTGTCCATATACACGTCGATATGTTGTTTGTGATCAGGGTGTTTCGTGTTCGTACCAATTTTTCTATGAATTTTGCGTTTATGGGCTTTCAAGAGCCTTGAGGGCTTTTTGTTTCTCAGGAATTCTGTGAGGCGACCGATCCCAGCTCTAATATTATCAATATCCTTCTCCAGTCGTTTTTGCTATGGTGGTTTTCAGTCACTATTTGGCTCAGATCGAATCAGAGTTGTGGAGACTTGTTGTTTGTGTAGTCGAAGAACAACTACCGCTTCACAGTAAATCAAAGCGTGAATTTTCTCCAAGGAGTTCTGGTCAGTGTATTCTTCTAACACTGAGTTTACGCTTGCTAGGATGATATTGGTGTTCTTGTTCGTCTTGAGTTTGGGCAGTTTAGGTCGTTTAGTTGGGTTACTACCACTGAGTTCAGTTATTGCTCTGTTGAGTTCTGATCGTACTAAATACATAAATTCGTTCTGCTGGTTCGTCTCAGGGGGCGCTCTATGTTGATATTTGTTTCCATGGCTTCGATGTTATCTGTAACACTTTCATTGACGGTAGGTATACCGTTATGAGTATCATCTTCACTTCTGAGTTCCATTATGACCTCTTCACGTATGCTTTGCAGCGTTTCTGAAGAAAGTAGCCTGTTTTTAACGTCAGTTCTTCGTTGATCCGAAATTCTCTGTTCAGATATGTGCTGAATTTCCGGATATTTCCGATTCCAAGTTTGTAATCTTGTAATAGGAACGCATAATGAAGGAATTCATTTCTGGAGTCCACTTCATGCGTTTCCAAGGGAGTCCGGCCCTGATGGTCGTAGGCATAATGGCTTACGCCACCGTTGAAACATCAAGAGTCGGTTGGGAGGTATTGATGTTGTTTCTCACTTGGTTTTGTGTTGCAGTATCCCTACTCGATATCACGCTGCTTCCGTCGCTAACCGATGGAGACTGTGACTCACTTTCCGAATAAGACCCTCTTCCTAAATCTGTCAGGTTCAGCTTGGGTACCACGGGTTCGCTAAGCCCGTACTCAAAAACAATGTTCCTGAGCCCCTGAAGGCTCATATTATTATTATTATTATTATATAGATTGTACAAGTCGAATTTTCTTTCACATTCCTCAATTTTCCTGCACTTTTCGGACAACCATTTCCCCTTCGCCTCTCTGATTTTCCTCCTTATCAAATTATGTATTTGTTGGTACTTTTCCTTGTTCTTATGCAGTCGCCTTTTTTTCCATCAGATCCAGTATGTCATGAGTCATCCACTCCTTCTTCTGAACTTTTTCTTGCTCCAGGAACTTTAAACATGTTTCTTGCATAGCCTTTTTTCCATTTTTTCGTTTTACTGATTTCCTCTATTTCTCTTTTCAGTACTTTCTGTACCTGCTCTCTGATAGATGAACCAGAGAGCTTTTTGATGTTTCGTGAACATACTCATCTAAATTTATAAAGTTTTGTCTGTATATTTCTTAAGGGGGTCGTGAGAAATTTTCATCCTGTGAAGGGGTCGCGTATACAAAAAGATTGAAAAACACTGCTTCAAATTAAATCAAAACAAAAACGCTTCAAGCAAATGATGCTTTGTTTGCTCTAAATCAGACATTTTAATCACTCTAAACACAATGAAACTGATGGAAAAATAAATCTTTATGTATGTTTTACTATTGACAGATGTCAATGCTACATTTTAAGCATCATTTACATTGGTGATTAAGGCTCAGTCTTAAGTTTAAAACGTTTACCGATAGAGGGAGGTTTTTAACGAGTACACCTAATAATAAAAGCTGAATAACATTTGACCCCTGTACCTTTACAACCACGCCTGTTAGTATCATTCAAAACTAACCATGTCCATAAACAATAATCGTAGGTACAATTATTAGCAATTATCGAATTTGTATTCCAGTTCATCATCACAATGCCCTTTTGTGAATCAGTCGGAACGCGAAAGGAATTGCATGCTTTGTGATAATTGTTAATTGGCAATGATTCAATATTCTATTTTTAACGTGAAACTCGTTTTGTTGTTTCCGATGCGCAGGAATCGGTAGATAAAAAGTTATTTGATCAATAAGTAGTATTCACGAAGTGTATTTATTGAACTTAGGAGGCAGTGGTTTATCGTTAGTTCGAAAATGTGGAGAGAACGGGTTTACAATGTAAGACAATAGATTAATAATCCTTAAAAGAGTGCGATATAAAGCAAATTTCTTCTTATTTGCACATTGTTTCAGAAATAGAATGAAAACCTTGTAACATTGAAATTAAGTAGGTTTGTGGGTTGAATTCTTCGGAATTTAATCATGACTCAACAAGGTTTTTTTAATGGAAATATTTGGTATTAGATGACTTCAAATTTTTTTTTTTTCAATTGAATGATTAACAAAACAAAAAATTTGATTTTCCTCTGTGACTGACATGAATGTTTGGTTCCTGTAAACTTTTCCAAAGCCATAAGAAATAAAACAAGAACGGTTTCCCAACTTTTACGGCTTTCTCTTGTAATTTACCCTTTCTTTTTGTTATACAGTGTATGGATTTATCCTAATAAATCGGTAGTCCTCAAGTGTGATAAAAACGCTCGACTAAGCCATTTCGTTTTCAATTTCCTCACTTTCTGATATAAGGGGTCATCCATAAATTACGTCACACGTTAAGGGGGAGGGTGGGTATCACCGTAATATGACATAGTGTGACAAGGGGCAGGGGGGTCAAAAGCTGTGTGATGTCACATGTTAAAATTTAAATTACAAAAACAAAAACTTATAATGGTAAGGGTTTAAATAGGTTTAAATCGTCAGCGAATGCTTGCTTGCTTTTTTATCGTTCCGCGCGTCGGTTGTTTGCGAGATCTTCGACAAGCGCCACCACATAATTATTCGTTTTTAATGAATTAGTCGTTTATTGTTTACTAACTAGTCGTTTGTTTCCAGTTATCTGAAATATTTCACTTTATGTTGATTTTATGAAAGATTATTTAATAAAAATAAGAAAAAATAAAATAACTATTTTTCTTTGATTATTTTTGAATACATGCATAAATTTGACAAATATGTGATGTCACATTAGGGGGGAGGGTTATAAAAATGTGACAACCTGTGACAAGGTCGGGGGGAGGGGTTTAAAAGTCCTAAAATTCATGTGACGTAATTTATGGATGGCCCCTAATTTATTTTTCTTTTTAAATGATACTTGTAAAAAATATGAAGTCATATACAATTTTTTAAATAGCATTTTGAACCCATTTTGCATAATATCTATTCACGGAATCACGGTTTCATTTGAAAATCAAGCTGCTTGACCTAACTTGACGTAAAATCAAGTCAATCTTTCGTTTTCAGAATTCAAGTCTAGGAAAGCTTCTTTTTATAAAAGTTGAAAATTCAATCTTCTTGAATCGCTTGAAACACAAAACCAGAACTCAATTTTAACCAAACACTGAACTTCCTCTCATTTTCAATAACAGAGAGAATAAAGGTCTAAATAATACTGACTATTTGATCGGGAAATATTTAAATGATTTTCAACGTGAGAATCTGAAAAAATTCATAAAATTGTTGAAGGAAACACAAATACAAAATAAGAACAAGAGTGAAAGTGAAATGCAATTTCAAATATATATATTCTTTTGAAAAGAGAGGATTTACAATAATTTGAATAATTGTATTTACAATAAATGCTTATATCTATAATTTTGATGTGTGTCAGAAAAAACACAACTGTGAGCTCAGGAAATGTAACAGGGGAACCATACTATCTTGTATATGATTCAATAAACGAGTGAAAAAACCTGAAGAAAAAACTCGTTTCCCTGTCGCTATTGCACTAGCAATAGCTTGTCTGTTTATGTTGTTAGTGTCGTGTGTACATAAAGAATACCAAAGATTTTTCTGCTTAGCCGCTTCATTCTCTCTTGCATTCCATGATTTCCAAACGAAGACAAGGGTGAAAGGAAGGGAGTTAGGGACAGGAATCTGTAACAATGGAAAAAGAAAACCAGCACAAAAATATTTCAACAATCATATTTCTTATATGTCTAAACAAATCTAAGAAAAGATTTTACATAGGAAGCAAGGTCGTGAAAAGGACTGAGGAGATAATAAAAAAAAATACATAACCTGCGATATTTCCTCAAATTCCATCTCTGTTGGACCGAGAGAGCCCCGATGGCCAGGTTCAGTCTTCCAAGTGATGCCGATTATGATCTATAGATGTTTTAGAATCATTATGGACCCCAATCTGGGTTGACATCGTCCATATATTATTTCTTCGTGGAACTTGTTCAATTTAAAGAAAAATTTGCGAGAAAATTTTGACAGTCGTTCGAAAAATATGTCATTTGTATTATTATTATAATAATAAATAATTTCAAATAAAACACAACCATAGATATCATCACAAAAACATTATAAAAATGTTGTTTTGGAGAGATCATGACAAGCAGTGGGTTCTCTGTGTGTGCTGTGTTAGTTGTAGCATCTCATTAGTACAGTGGTGAATGGGAAGAGAAAAACCATGCCTTTTGCAGTACCTATACCACTAATCATTTAGACCAGGGGTGCTCAAACTTGAACTGCTGGCGATCTACCTCAATATTTTTAGACTACTTACGATCGACTCTGAGAGGCTGCTAGTATGTATGATGCAGGGTTGTCGTACATATACGATACACCCTACCTACCTAGATAGGGTGGATGTTGAAGCGTGGTATTGCATATCCTCAGCATACTTTTCATAAGATGGTACGTAACCACTGAGTGCTAATCGCTAGCATGATGACATATGATCGTCAGTTAGTCGATTGCGATATTTTGACTTAATTATCTTCATTCTGTATATAATTATCTGTATTCAGAAAATACAGACTCGCACAAGTAAGTTGACCCAAACATTGCCGTCAGTTGAAGGGCGATTTGCCTTAGATTCGGATATTTATCTTCAGATATAAAACACCAAAATTTGTATCAGATGCTGTAGCTTTGAGATGTATATCTGATATAATCTCCACCAACTCATTTTCAAGAAAACATGAGTTCATATTAAACTGACTTGCTATTTCAGTAGCTAATAAATGATGCTATATTTGCCAATTTACCGCAATCATAAAAACGCATTTCGAATTGTCCCAAAATATTTGATAATTCAGCCTCATACGTATCATATGTATGTTTCAGATCCTCTCTTTTCAGTTGATCTATCATAAGTTGCAATTTACTTTTGAATGCGTTTACTGAGCTCATCATCTCATTAATAGTTTTTCCTTTATCTTGAAGCTCCAAGTTTATTTATTTATTTAATTTAAGGTGAGAGATGGGACCATAAGGGTCCATGAATCTCAAAAACATAATTAATAACAGAGTAAAAATAATATTAACAATAATACCTATATTAACCAACGAGAAAATCGAGATGAACTGAAAATAAGAATGAAACAGGAAAGATAAATGATGACATGGATAGAATACGTAGTATTGAAAAAGTGAAAATGAAAAGGAGGCACCAGTGTTACGCACGCACTTTGTCGAAAATATTTTTAAATGAGTTCACTGATGAAGGGCGCACCACATCTTCTGGTAAAGAGTTCCATTTATGGAAGACGCGGTTGCATATAAAGAGCTCACGAGGGGTAGTTTTGAAGTCCTTCCCATACAGTTTCAGTGAATGACCGCGAAGATGGCTTCTGTTGATGCGAAAGAGATCGCTAAGGTCCGTCCCAAATATGCCGTTCATTGCACGATAGGTGGTAATCAGATCTCCACGCTCAGAGAATGGCCTCAAACCAAAAAGTTCAAGCCTCTCCTCGTATAAAGGTCGAACAAAACCAAAAGAAAATCTTGTCATTTTTCTCTGGACAGACTTGAGGAAGTTTTTATTTCGAACCAGGGATGGGTGCCAAACAGGACCACCGTGCTCAAGGATAGGTCAAACGTAAAACGTGTACAGTAACTTGCACGTGCTGATGGAGCATCCGGTGAAAGATTTTCGTAGGAGATAGCATATCCGGTTCGCCTTCGATACAACTTAGCTGACGTGAGCCGACTACGATAGGTCCTCAGAAATGATCACACCGAGATCATTTTGTGATTGCTCGAACCATCCATATAGTACCGGTACCGAGGGTTATGAGCAGAGAAAAGGGTTGATGCTAAGTCTGCAACATATGCCAGAAAAAGAATAGGCCCCAGAACTGAGCCCTGAGGGACCCCGCTAGTAACAGGTTTGGTGGATGAAACGGAGGAGCCTACTCTAACTGAGAATTGACGATCGCTAAGAAAAGCCTTATCCATTCCAGTAGACCACCCCTGATCCCCGGATGATATAGTTTTTGCAGCAGACGCCGGCGAGGAACACGATCAAAAGCTCTTGCGAAATCCAAGTATAATATGTCTATAGGTTCACCACGGTCGATTGCTTTTATCCAGTCGTCCACGCACCTCAGAAGGCAAGTGACAATTGACCTACCCGGAATGAACCCATGTTGGTTGGCAGGTATGACTTAATTATCCTGCATGAATGCTAGCACTCGTTTGCAGATAATTAAGAACAGAAAGTCGATCTCCATTCTTGAATATTGGGGTTATTCTAGCTGTCTTCCTGTCGGTAGGTAATGTAGAGGTAGTGAATGACAAGGCCAAGATTTTGGTTAATGGATAACTTAATGCAGGGCGCAGCTCTTGAGCAATCTCGCAGATACATTGTCAACGCCTGGAGAGGTAGAAACGTCAAGCGAAGCTAGATGCACTTCCTCCTCTGAAAACTCGATTGATTCCAGCGATTGGAGGGCTCGAGTCAATCGGTTAATGGTGTTTAAGTTCATTATGATGTCAGTCAAAAATGCCAAATCAGTCAGTCAATTTTCATTATTCAACATCTGAGTGTCATCACCTCTGTCGTCTAGAAAAGCTGTCTTGTTGATGTGAATGGGTATACAACACTGACAACGTCAAACGCACCGAAACTGTAGTCTATTTCTAATATTCATAACCTCCGATTAGATTGTACCACTACTTAGTGGCCCTGGTTGAGAATGATTATGAAGAGTGGATCGGAAAACCTGCTCCATCAGGAAGGGTTATCCTTTCTTTCTACTGAAGGTTGAATATTGTCCCCTGAATAAAAGTCCTCAATTATTTTGGAGCTTCAATATCTTAAATTGTTAATAACATTTCCATTTCTTTATTGGCCGATGAAAACTATTAATTTATCTTTCAGGTTTATTTGCCAATAGCTTTTCCATTTTTTCATGTGCTAAATAATATAAATTTGTGTGTACTTCAATGAAGGTTCGTATAATCAAAATTTGAATAAGCTTTCAGGGCACTCTCAGACCAAAGACAAACGTTGTGATCACAGGAAACTATCTTAACGAGTTGCTGAACTGGCTCACAGCTAATATAAACACAAACCATTCCACCAAAATTTCTGAACTACATGATGTGAATCTCATTTGCGATGGAGTATATCTTGGAGACAAGTAAGTTTAAAATTTAATAAAAGCACCCTATATATCAATGTGTTCATAATCTGTCTAGATTAAAATACACAAAATTGAATGCTAAATACAGTACAACTTCTCTAATCCGAATCATATGGTACCAGGGCTTGTTCGGATTACTGAAATATTCGGATTATCGAGGTAATTGAAATGAAATAGTGAAGGAGAGACAGGGCTGATAAACGTGAAATATTTATTGAAAAACGTGAAATATTTATCGAAAACGTGAAATATTTATTGAAAAACATAAAATATTCATGGAAAAATCCAAAATTATTGTGATTCACAGAAAACATGAAAATGTAACTACATATTCTCAAGAAAGTGATACATTTCACAGATCATTTTTTAGGTTCTGAAGTCTTGGATCGTTTTCTGTTTTAATGAACGAAGATGAAAATTTGCAGCTTCTTCCCTCAATTTATTCAATAATAATATTTGGTGCTGAGGGATATCATTTTCTGTGCACCAGTCCAAACATTTGTTGAAACACAAGAGAGCTTCTTTATGTTTCACTGAATTCATGGTGACATCGCCTTCTTCAAGTTCTGCTGTATCCTCGTCATTTTCTATGTTGTTGATTATTTCAGCTTCAGAGAGATAATTCTCATTATCTCCTACAACCCATTCTTCAATGTCTTCAGTTGTTAATTCTTGACCAGATACATTTGTTAGCACATCTTCCATCATGCGTAGATCGCAATTTTTCTCTTCTTGCTCTAGCAAAAATTTTTTCTCTCAACCGTGAAAGAGGCAACAGGTCACCTGCGTCATAATCATCATCTTTTGTGGGCCATAAATTCTTCCATGATTTCTGAATTAACTCTTGGGACACAGATGACCAGGCCCTTTCAAGATAAAACACCACATGTTTGAGTCAAACTGCGAAACGTTATTGTCTTCTTGTCACACAATATTCAGTAGCAAAGATTTTCGGTTATGCAATTTCACATTCTGTATTACATATTGATCTATTGGTTGTAATAATGGAGTACAATTAGGAAGTAGAAACATGGCCTGAATATTTCGGTCCTCACTGATCAATTCCTCTTCTCTTGGATGTCCAGGAGCATTATTTAATAAGAGCAGAGCTGTTTATGGCAATTTCAGCTCGTTCATTTTAATTTTAACATCAGGAATAAATTGTTTGTGGAACCATTCATAAAAAAGTTCTCTAGTTACCCACCCTTTTCTTCGACCTTTACAATAAACAGGCAAATTGGAGCAGTTCTTGAATGATCGGGGTTTGTTGGCTTTTCCGATGACCAACAATTTCATTTTTGAGATACTGGTGCATTAGAGCATGGCATGAATGTAATATGGTCCTTACACATCTTCCGACCTGGAGCTGAATTTTCAGCAGCATGGGCTAGTGTTTTGTTTGGAAGAATTCGCCAAAATAACCCACTTTCATCTGCGTTGTGAACTTGATCTGCCACTAAATCCATCTCCCGTATTTTTTGAAGAAATTTATTTTTAAATGGTTTCACCGCACTAACGTCTGAGGACAGTTTCTCTCCTGATATGGTAAGTTGTCGAATTCCATGTCTTTTGAATTTTTCCAAACATCCTTGACTTACCTTGAAATCATGTCTATTTGTTATATTGGAGTAAAAAAACTTGCTTTCTCACATATGAGATCACAAGATAAAGGTGTATGTCAAGATCGTTCTTGTAAGAACCAAATGTATAGAGCATTTTCAACATTCGGATTTTCATTAGTTCTGAGCGTACGCCGTTTCCCAGGACCAGAATCAGAAGAAGATATAAAGGTCTCAATTGATTTTCTTTTTTTTTCTTTGAATCGCATACTGTAGATTTTCCAATTGAGTGTATTCTGGCCAATTCAGAAACACATATTCCATTATCTAATTCTTGGAAAATTTCGCATTTCTGCTGCTATATTAACGTTTTATGTCGACGCGACATGATTAGTACGAATATCAGGCGCTGAATGTGAGAAGAGAATCTAATCTGCACAAGTGAAGCGAGTATTCAGACATGATATTGCAAGTTCGGACACTTTCCGATGAAATTATTGACGGCGTTCAGATTATAGAGGTAAAAAATAAATTGTGCGGATTATAGAGGTGGGTGATTTCAAAGTTTCGTTGTTCGGATTACTGGATGTGCAGATTACAGAGGTTGTACTGTAGTTTCTTTCTGGTCAATAATGTTACAAAACATTACATCAACTATTGCCATGTATTTAATGAACGAAAATTATTAAAACTTCTAGCATCATTCAAATCTCTAATATGTTGATTAAATGGTTTCTATCATAGACTATTCAATTGTATGTCCTTTTATTTCAGATATACAGCAAAAGATAAGAGATTTCTAGTGAAAAATGGATTTACGCACGTCTTAAATGCTGCTGAAGGATCTGATTACATGACACAAGTAGATACTAGTCAAGATTATTACAGGGATACCAACATAAAATATTTGGGAATTCCAGGTGAAGACAGACCTTCTTGGAATATATCAGTTTATTTTGATTTAGCTGCTAAATTTATCGACAGTGCTGTTAGAAGTGGAGGTACGCTTCAAATAGAATAGGAAAGAATAATAAACTGTGTATACATGTGTGAATGTTAAAGAAACCTTCTTCTGCAATCTCTGACTCAAATAGCTTTCCTTCATTTTCATAATTTTTCTAACTTTAAATTAACTAGCCATGTTTTTATAATACACTTTATTAAATAGTTATTTCTTAATATCCATTTTTCTGACTATTTATTGAAATTAAATTATTTTCTTGAATTATGATTTCAACAATATGTAATGAAATGATTATTGAATTTCAGGAAAAATTCTTATTCATTGTGTTGTGGGTATCTCAAGATCAGCCACGCTACTAATATCATACCTCATGATATACAAGAAGATGAATGCTGCAGAAGCTTTAGAATATACCTTCAAGCACCGGAAAGTCTTCCCAAACATTGGATTTCTACATCATTTGGCACAACTGAATTCCGTAATCCGAAAAAATGCAATATTGTATTAATAAAGTTCATGCTGGAGGAATTGGAAAACATTCAATAATTGTTAGTTAATATACATATTATATTTATTTTTATTAATCAGCGAATGAATAAACACCAATAATTAATTGTCACAGTATATCAATACTTATATTAATAATTGTATACTTGATTTCAAGAAATGAGAATTGTTTATATTTTCAAACATTATATTGAATCAACATTTACACTTTCTTTAGAATTTATACAATCTCAAATAAAATTTTTGTTTCACTTCACTCATAAATCTCATATTGTGCTGTTCAAGCAGGAGTAACAAACGCAATTAAATTTTTCATTATACCTGCAATAAATAAATTCATAATTATGAAAAAATCAATGAAACAACAAAAACTTTCAGTAATTTACTCACATAAGATGAGAGCACTTCCCACAGAAATTCTCCCTACATATATCACAAGGCCTCAAGCAATTATCGCATGTTAATTGATCACAATAGTAACATTTTGTATTTATTTGATCTTTCAGAGAACAAGAGCAATGCAAAGCTGATAAAGCCTAAAATTATTTCAAATTAGCATTTTCTTTCTACATTCGTATGTAACTTACCACTCGATCACGATTTTTTAAAGCTCCTTGAAATAGCATATTTATCGTTTTCTCTGTGAAACAAAACAGATATTGTTAAAATACAAAGTAGCCTAAACTACATTATACCTGAATGTAAGCATTTTATATCACGAATTTTCAAATTATTATTTTTCAGGCACCCTTGTTTTTTCACAGCTTGTTCCGAAGATTCTTCGAATTCACGTACTCTTTTTGGCATTTCTTTGTAGTGATATTACCTCATGCTATCAGTTTAATTTTTTATTCATTATTCATATTATAATGAAGATTCAAATTTTCATGACATAACCCTACATTTTTCATTGATCAGTAAATCCCGGTTAACCAATTTACATTGGTAACAACTTGACATAATTCAGACGTCATCGATTACAATATAATTCGAAATAGATGAGGTATGATAATTATTGGTGATAAGGAGATAGCTGAATGAATGATTTGTGGATAATATAACTTCAATGGTAAAGAATGAACGAATATATGGAGGAATAGAACAAGTATTCGAAATTAGAGATATTACCTATGCCTAATCAAGCAGAATTTCAGAAGAGTAGTCAATAAATTTGAATGAGGAACTCACGATACACTTAACCCGGTATGCTACGCTCGAGTGGCGCATGACGTCACTTCGAAATTTTTATTGAATCGCCACCCTGAATGTTTGATAAACCTATGACAGCTCTCAATAAAAGATTCAAATTTGACCTAATTCAAATTTTGATCTGCAATTATTCCATTTTAAAAGCTGGTTCTAATTATTCAATTTTATATTATCAAGTTCTATTATGCCGAGTTGTGATGTGCAGGATTACAGAAACCACAATCTTCGCACGAAGGATCGAGCATAAGATATTTTAAATTTCCGAAGGATATTAAAAATTCAAATCTTTGGGGAATTTCTTGTTGTCGGGAGGATCAAATAAATTTGAAAAATGCTTTTCTGAGGAGGGTAGTTTTGAAATACCAAGGTTTATCTCCTAATTTATCTTTGTTTTTTATACTTGTGTATATTATTCCTTTTTCTCTTCCGATATTAGCCCAATCATCACCCCATTCTTTCCAAATTGATTCAGTATAAGAAGGGAAAAAATCAGATGTGTCTCCTTTAATAACTGTTCTTTCTTATAGGTTTTGATTGCAATCTAATTTTGCCAATTCGTCAGCTTTTTCATTACCATAGATATTTGTATGACTTGGAACCCATACGAGAACAATGGCAAACCTTCATTTTTCATTTCTATTCATTCTTCTCTGATTCTGAGGGGTAAAGCCTCATGTTTTGAGTGGAATACTCTGTTAGTTTTAATAGAGCGCTCTTAGAATCTGTTACAATAAGACAATTTTCAAAATTAAGGTTTCCAATGAAAGATATCGCTTTTGAAATGGCTAGTAATTCCGCTGTACATATTGAAAGAAACAAGGAACGTTTGAGTAAAATGATACATCTAGAGAACTGAACACCCCTATCCCAGTGCTTTCCTTATTTTTGGAAGCATCATCACTGAGCGTAACATTTTCTGAAATATCTCTCCATAGAGTTAAGTTCTACCTATCATAGAATTTCTAGTGGCAATGACTAAATCACAGAAGAGACCCTAGGTCTGTTCTGTGCACTAAATCGAATAGAGTCGGCACTGAATCTAACAGAGTCGGCACTGAATCGAACAGAGTCGGATAGGTATTTTTCGAACTGACGTAATAATCACGAATTCGTCGGTATAACGGGTTAAGTGTATCGTGGATGAACTAATGTAACTCCATTAATTCATATAAAATAAATCATATAAATAATTTACAATCAGAGTTTTCGTGGAGATGAATGGATGTCACTGAAATTATGAAAACCAAAAAACATTTTAATTTTTTTCTATGGACTGCATCCACATCTGTTAAGTGTCATCTGAAATATGATTGTTTACATTATGGAATATTAAAATAAATGTCAAACACTAATGTTACTCTTGATAGGATGTTCGTTCATGTTTAGATGAATATACTTAGTCATTTTTATATTTCTAGTCCATAAAAAGTTCATATCTTGATTTTCTCTAAATAATAGAATAAAAGGTGCCAAAATAATGGAAACAGAAGAGCATTTATTAGCGTTGAAAGGTAAAATGTGAATATGTAATATCTTTTTTTATTCTCGATGCGTTTTTGTAGTTATGCGACTAACTCGACCAACATTATCTAGCCCTTTACCCCTAACTTGTGACAGCAAGGACTTACCTGGAAACTTATTCAATAACGCTTTACAGCAAGATCCTACTTCTGTTCAAGGCACAGAAACGTTATGTTGTGGACAGTTTTTGCTTCTACCTCAGAGCCCAGTTAATATTTATTTGGGAGAAACATTTTCTAGTTATATATGTGTTTTTAGTGAAACCCAACAAGTGGTTAGGAATATTTATGTTAAGGTTAGCCATTCAAAAATTAAAATCCCTTTCATATGAGTAGTATTGCAGGTAGATCTACAAACAAGCTCTCAAAAATTGCCTTTATCTGCAAATCCTCCAACAGCGGAACTAGCACCTGAAGAAACAATAAATATTGTTATTCACCATGAAGTTAAAGAAATTGGAACGCATATGTAAGTACTGAAAATGAGATCATTTTAAATTGAATTTTTTTTTTGATGAATTCAGTAATTATACTCTATAATTTCAGTTTAGTATGTGAAGTATCCTATAACAATGCAGTTGGAATACCTGCAACTTTTAGGAAGTTTTTCAAAATACAAGTTCTTAAACCTTTAGATGTGAAAACTAAATTTTATAATGCTGAAAATGATGATGTTTATCTAGAAGCACAGGTTCAAAATATAACTATGGGGCCCATTTGCTTAGAGAAAGTTGCTTTAGATGCATCTCAGAATTATGATGGTGAGTAATTAAAATTGATGAGTATTTGCATTTTGATCATATTTTTGTATCAAATTGACTTCCATTCCATTCAAATGATTTATCTGGTAATCATCGTTGAAGGTTGAGTCTTAACCATACAAAAACAATTACTGTATTATACAGTACGTGTGAAGTATGAAATGAAATTCGTAATTTGTTTCACTTAAGTTTTGAGCAATCTTTTAAAATATTTGAACCTATCAGGGAAAATATCGATCTGGGATCAGACCAGTGGTCGAATACAGAAATCCGAGGAGCACTGATTGGGACATATATAGGGCCACCCTTAGTTCTTATTTGGGAGGTATTGCCACATCTACTAACAATCGTGAAGAAGTTGACCGTTGGGATCTTTCTTGATCTTAGCAGGGCGTTTGACTGCATTAATTTGCAAGTTCCCTCGGGGAAGCTTTATGACTGTGGCATACGGGGTGTTCCTCTCGATTGGTCGAACTCATTTACCAATGATCGCAGGCAGTATGTTACGGTGGATAGTTTTCATTCTAATAGCAGGAGGAGGGTGTCGTCCGCTTATGCTGAGGTCAAGACAGGCGTGCCGCAGGGATCGGTCCTTGGACCGATTCTGTTTATATTATACGTCAATGATTTAGCTAATGTACTACCAAGTACGCACTTTACGGCATATGCGGACGACATCTCTGCTCTTGTTTCTCATAATTCCATCGAAGCTGTAGAGAGACGATGCGGTGAGGTCCTATCTAACCTATTTGACTGGTTCTGCTCTCATGATTTACATTTGAATACGAACAAATCTCAGGCTGTCCTGTTTCAGATGCCTCAGAAACGTGAATTAGGACCCATTTCTTTGACGGTTGATTATTCTGGATTAGATGTGACAGATTCCGTGAAATTCCTGGGCATCACGCTAGACCAATTTCTGTCCTGGAAGCCTCATTGCGTAGATTTATGTATGAAACTATGAATTTGCTACCAGTTTCGATCCTTGCGCCATATTTTGACCATTAATCAGTTGTTGACCCTCTATCACGCTGAGGTAGCTAGCAGACTGACATATGGAATAAAGTTTTGGGGCGCTTCTGTTCTGTCTTCGAGCGTCTTCATTTGTCAAAAGAAGATAATTAGAATTAAAGCTGGGTTTCCTCCTCATGCAGACAGCTTTTTGTTGACCTAGAAATTTCAACTGCGCCGTCGTTATTCATTTTTTGGATGTGTGTCCATGAGACCCGAGGCAGGGGCGACTTTATTATCTCTCGTTATCGCCTGAATGTGACTGGTAGGTCCACTAACTTTTACGGCCCTAGGCTTTTTAACAAATTGCCTAACTAGTAGGGATTGTACTAGTGTTAAGAGTTTCAAATCTGAGCTGAAAATGTTTTTGACTTAGAGTCTAGATTCTTGTGTTTTATTGTCTACCATTAATTTTCGATTTTTATGTAATATACCTACTTACCGTACCTGACACATTCCTAGAAATTATTGTAATTCCAAGGAAATAAAGAATACATACATACCTCCTGAGGAGGTTCAGGTTGCGCTGCATGGAGTTATAGAGGAGATGACTGACTGGTGCAATAGAAATAGGCTAATAATTAATAATGATGAAAGTGTTCTCCTTAATTTTTGCAATAGAAAGCCTCTGCCTTCCATTGAGTTTCAATTTGCTACTGTGACCAAATATCTTGGTGTCAACGTCGACTCTCATCTGTCTTGGGATGAACATATCCACTTTGTATGTAAACAATTGAACAAAGGATTTTTTGCACTTCTGCAACTGCAGTCGAGTATTGATCGTGATGGGTTCAAAAGTGTTTACTATTCTATAGTTCATAGCTATTTAGATTATAATGTTTTGCTTTGGGGCAATTCTGTTCATTGGACCAGAGTCTTCATATTACAGAAGACAATTCTTCGTTTAATCTTTGGTCTGCCTGCATTAGAATCATGCCGTAATGTTTTCAAAGCTCAGCAAATTTTGACCTTTCCTTTTGTATTCGTTCTCAAGGCTGTATCTTTCGCAAAAAAGAGGCTCAATGAACTGCAAAAATTAAATCATTTCCATAATTATGGGACACGGAATTGTGATGTCCTGTCAGTCCCTATGCATAAAACCACAATGTACAGAAAATCGCCTCACTTCTCTGCAATCTACTTTTACAATAGGTTGCCAGGTGAACTAAAGTCAATAAGAAACTACGTAACGTTCAGAACTGCCATAAAAAAATTTTTGATTGGAAGAGCATTGGATAAGTTATTGTAATTTTTATCACTTGTGCAATGGTATTAATGTTATTTCCTTGTATTTCAATGTTTTTATTTTGTAAGCAAACTGTACCAACTATCTATTTCAAATGACATGTACATCCTTATGGGTCAAAATTACGAAATAAATCATTCTGTTCTATTCTAATCTATGGCTGAGGAGATATCCCAGTCGAACAGGTCAGCAAATCACAATAACTGTCCACTAAGGAGAAAGCCTGAGAATGTTACAACTTCAGGGTGGAATCCTGGCTTTGAAAATTGTAGAAGAGAAGTTCGGAAACTATTCAACCGAGCTAAAAATACAGGCAATTGGGACCATTATCGTTCTGCTCTAACATCATACAACAAAGAAATAAGGAGGGTAAAACGGGAGTCCTGGCGCAGGTCTGCGGTGAGTTGGAAAGTACCGCCGTCAGCGCAAGGCTGCATAGGGTTCTCGCCAGAGGCCCAGCACTCCCCATCGGATCTGTGGAGGGGCAGAAAATACGTTCTTTACGATAAAAATAAAAAAATTGGGTTCAAATTTGAAAAAATGTCAATGAAGTCTCATTATGAAAAAAAATATTAATCGACCAAAACATTTCTACCTAATTATAAAAAATTTTTCCTAAACTGAAGTAGATACACTCGCGCTGTATATTTAAATATCATTTTTTGTTTGTAGAATAACACTATTTCATAATCAAAAGAAGGATTGACACTCTAGTTTAAATTTCATTATCTTTTTGCAGTTACTTCACTAAATTTCACAAATGATGGTGAGAACATATTTGGAAGTACAATGTTAGTTCATCCTAATTCCATTTGTCAATTTTTATACTGCCTAACGCCGAATAAGAATGTCAGTGATATGAAAAAATTAAGTGGTCCTATTGGAAAATTAGATATCGTCTGGAGATCAAACTTGGGAGAAAAGGGCAGGTTACAAACAAGTCAGCTTCAGCGAATGGTAATTTTGATATTTTCCTACTTATCCTATAAGGGCCATTCAGATATTACACAAGCAGAATTTTAGTAACATGTAATCCTTCTTACCTTTATCGGCGAAAACAAGCAAAGCTTTTACCCTATTTCTTTCCTAATGTAAACATTGAAAACTTTTTAAATCTGTTGAGTTTTTTCTTTCTATTCATGATCAGCAATTATTAATCATAACAATGAAGAATTTATCTGTACTTTAATTTGAATCGGAAAGTAACACTGTCTATTACACTTTCATGTCTAAACAACTGTACGAATTTTAATGATATTTGGTACAAGGATACCTTAAACTTCTAGGGGCGTGAAATAGGACCTCAAAATTTCTATGGGAATTCTCTGGTTTTTACAATGGGAGACATGAAAATTTTCTATTTAGAATCTAGAAGACGAAATAAGAAAAATATGAGTATCAGCATTTTCGGAGAAGCCAATAGGGGTTGAAAGATATTTATGTATTAGGTCCGCAACAAAGTTCTCGTTGTTTTTTTTATGAAAATACAACTTTATTGTGAAAAATGATTACAAATGAATTATTCCAAATATTGCCTATCGCTAGCTACAACTTTTCCCCATCTTTCTGGCAGAGCTCGAATACCGTGACGGTAGAAGTGTTCGTCTTTTGAGGCTATCCACGAATCAATCCTTTTTTCGAGCTCTTTATATGAGCGGAACTGTTGATCAGCCAGACCATGTGTCATCGAACAGAACAAGTAATAATTGGATGGTGCAATATCTGGGGAATATAGCGGGTGGGGTAGGACTTCCCATTCGAGCGTTTCCAAGTAGGTTTTAACAGGTTTGGCAACGTGAGGTCCAGCGTTGTCATGCTTTAGAATTACTTTTTCGTGTCTATGCTCGTATTGTGGCCGTTTTTCGCGTTGTGCTTTACACAATTGCATCAATTGAGTTCGATACTGTTCCCCAGTGATGGTTTCGTTCGGTTTCAACAGCTCATAATAAATAACACCGACTTGGTCCCACCAAATACATAGCATAACTTTAGCAGCGTGAATATTCGGCCGAGGCGATGACGTAGAAGCATGACCGTTCAGTCCTCAAGATATTTTTTTCTTTGGATTGCTGTAATAAATCAATTTTTCTTCACCCGTTACGATGCGATGAAGAAAACTCTTTTTTGCCACTGGAACAGTTGTCTCTTGGCTTCAAATCTTAAGGAACCCAAGTTCCTTGCTTTTGAATCATTCCCAACGCATGCAATCGCTTGGAAATGGCCTGGCGGGTAACTCATAAGGCAGAAGCAAACTCTTCTTGCGTTTGGCACGGATCCTCATCGAGCAATGCCTACAGTTCAGCGTCTTCGAAGATTTTTGGCCTTCCTTCACGGGGACGGTCGCCCACATCGAAACCACCGTTTTTGAAGCGACGGAAGCAATCCCGGCACGTTGTTACACTTAGAGCAGCATCTCTGTAAACTTTTTGGAGCTCTCTATGAGCTTCAGCCGCTGTTTTCTTCGAATGAAAGAAGAAAATCAACACTTCCCGCAAATAACGATTATTTGGTACAAAATCAGACGTTTTCTCACAACTAAAAGTATATGACGCAAAAACAAAATCACTAATGTATCACAGTGGTTTGTTTACCATATGTCTAAGCTTTGTTCAAGACGTTCTTGATATGTAAAAATCGACCAGCACTTACTGCTAGAGCCATCTATTGACAAACAGCGAGAACTTAGTTGCGCACCTAATAATTTTAACCAATTTTAAATTTAAGACATGTGCGGAGGCAGTTGCCACCCGAGACGGAAGTACGGCCCGACGGCCACTGTGCCGCGCATTTCAAATCTTTAATACATTTTAAGATATTCAGGTGAATGATATGCTATAAAGCAATTTTGGTCTAAACTATCTACATAGATAGACTAACCTAAGCGTGGTAATTTAGAGAGGCATTATAAAACGATTCATAAAAACTATGGAACGGATTTTCCGACACGGAGTGAATTGAGAAAACGAAAAGTACGTGATATCTTGTTTGAAAAAAGTACAAACCATGTTCACAAGACCAGCCAAACAATCAAAAGCTGCTACGATCGCGTCATTTAAAATATCTCATGTATTGGCGAAACACAAGAAACCATTCGAAGATGGATCGGTTTCGAAGGAAGCATTTATTGAAGCGGGTGAGACTTTATTTGGAGATTTTAAAAATAAAACAGAAATCATGTATGTTATTGGAGAACTTCAGTTATCTCGTTCGACCGTCACAAGGCGTATTAAAATCATGAGTCAGGACATGGCAGATAAACTGAAACATGATATCATGAAATATACATACTTTTCTTTACAGTTCGACGAATCCACCGATATGACAGACACTGTCCAGCTGTGTATTTTTATTCGGATGGTATTCAATGACATGTTGGCTAAGGAAGAATTTTTGACAATCATTCCTCTGAAGGGGAAGACCCATGGCGAAGATATACATGACGTTTTTTTCAATTTTGTAAAAAAAACTACAAGCTACCAATATATGAATTAGTGTGCATTACAACCGATGGAGCACCAGCAATGACTGGAAACAAAAACGGTTTTGTGGCATTGTATCGAGCTAATGAAGATTCCCCTCCATTTTTTTTCATTCCATTGCATTATACATCAACAAGTTTTGTGTGCAAAAGTTTTACACGCGGAGAAAATTATGGGCATTGAAACAAAAACTGTGAATTCCATCCGTGCACGTAGCTTGCAACGGCGGCTCTTTGAGTTGCAGTTGAAAGAGAGGGAGTCAGCTGAACACACTGATTTAGTTCTTCACATGGACGTTAGGTGGTTGAGTCGCGGAAAATTCCTCGAAAAGTTTCAAGAATTATTGCCCGGAATAACAGCTTTTCTAGACGAAAGAGGTGATGACACTCAGATGTTGAAAAACGAAAAATGGCCGACCGATTTGGCATTTTTGACTGACATCACAATGCACCATTAACTTGGAGCTTCAAGGTGAAGGAAAAACTATTATTGAGATGATTAGCGCAGTAAACGCATTCAAAAATAAATTGCAACTTATGATAGATCAACTGAAAAGAAAGGATAAGGAACATTTTCCGTCTTTGTAAGTAAGGATTCCTCAGTTGAATTGTGATGTGTATGAGGCTGAATTATCAAATATTTTGGGACAATTCGAAATGCGTTTTTATGGTTGCAGTAAATTGGCAAATATAGCATCATTTAAGAGTTATCCTTTTTCATGTAAAAACATTGAGGAATTAGCTACTGAAATAGCAAGTCAGTTTATTATGAACTGATGTTCTGTTGAAAATTAGTTGGTGCAGATTACATCAGATATACATCTCAAAGCTACAGCATCTGATATAAATTTCTGGTGATTTATATCTGAAGATAAATATCCAAATCTAAGGCAAACTGCCCTTCAACTGACGGCAATGTTTAAGTCAACTTACTTGTGCGAGTCTGCATTTTTTGAAATTAAGATAATTAAGTTAAAATATCGCAATCGACGCTTTAACAGCCAAAGTTGAGTTTAACACCATATGTAACTCTTTTGTTTTGTAACAACCAATAAACTCGCAATTTTGAAATACTATGAGTTTTTTCATTGATATTATAGAGAAGAACCTAACTAAACCTAACCCAAACCTTGACTAAAAGAATGTATATTGGGCGGAAAGCTAATATCTATATATGCTACGGTACACCCAACCTAGGTCGGTAGAAAGGTAGGGTGTATCGTGTATGTACGACTACCCTGCATCACACATACTTGCAGCCTCTCAAAGTCGATCGTAAGTAGTCTAAACATTTTGAGGTAGATCGCCAGCAGTTCAAGTTTAAGCACCCCTGTTATAGGATTATGCTTGGGACTTTTAAAGACCTAATTGGCAGAACGCCAATCGCCAGTTAGTACGCAAAACATAATACTGAACATTTTTGAAAAAGTAGTAATAATAAAATATTAAAATGAATTGAACTCAATATAATTTTTCATGTTTGAAGAAACGGTTGAGAATCAAATTTATGATTTACTTTTTCTCAGGGACCCGATTATGGAGACATTCGCTTGCTGATAAATGAATTACCAAATTTTGTTGTGCTGGAGGAACCTTTTACTTTCAAATGTGAATTAATTAACAATTGGTAAGAAAATAAATTAAATATTTTTTTGTTCATGTAATAATTTGTATTGGACTCAGTTTATGTTTGGTATAATCTAACACTACATAACACACTGTCTGTCTCAAAGTGAACAGGACTTTCCCAGTAGTGATACTTCTGGATGCGCCACCTATATGTGACTAGTGGCGTTTGAAAGGTACATCTTTTCCAGACTTCCAGTCGAAATTTCATGGCATTTGGTTCACTGGAAGCAGAGTTCTTGCGCCTAAAGTGACAGTATGTTTTTGTAGTCTGTACAAAAATGAGCATCGAACAAAGAGCCAATATTAAGTATTATTTAAAACTCAATAAAAAGTTAACCGAAACGTTTTAATTGATGCAAGAAGTTTATGGTGATGATTGTCTGTCCCGTGCCGTGTTATTACGCAAAAGAGCATCGAAAAAGTGCGTGAATTTCTCAAAATCCAACTGAAACCATCGCATTTTGACCGAGCGTTTGGACTATCGGATGGTGTGTGCTTACTTTGTGCCACAAACTGACTGATGATCGAAAATTGCTCGGAATCCAACATTGTAAGGACCTCGTTAAAGAGGCAAAAAAGGACGAAAACTTCCTATTGAACATTGTGGCTGGTGAAGATTAGATTAGATTAGATATCATATGAGTGAGGGCTGCCTAGCACTCCGGCCACTGCGACCCAGTGGTCTATTGTGGCACACTCTGTCCTAAATTTCAAAACAGTGTATCGAAGCGAAAGGGACTATTTTGATTAAAGTAAAAATATTTTGTCAAAAAAACCATTTGCTTTCCTTATTTCTGAAAAGCGCTGTTTACTTTGAGACAGACTGTGTAAGTTTGTAAGTATCCCTATGATTTTTACGAATTTATCAAATTTTTCAAAGACATGACGATTGATAAGACAACTCTATATCTTTTAATGTTAAATTTTTAGTGAAAGAACAGTTGACCTAATGCTATCATTTGAAAACGTAGAAGGTATCGCCTGGTGTGGAATTTCTGGCAGAAAATTGGATCCACTACCACCACACACAACAAGAATTCTGGAATTTAAGGCTATTCCATTGATTCCTGGACTGAATTCTTTATCTGGTATAAAACTGTTAGATACTTTCTTGAAGAGAACTTATACATACGATGATTTAGGACAAATCTTCGTAGTCATTGATGATCAAAAATTAAGTAAGAGTCCTTGATACAATACTTCGTTGTTATAAGTATTCCTCAGAGTATTCTTCTATTGGTTTTAGCTTTTATTGTATATGTTGAACTAAAAATATAATTTTTATCTATTTTATTTGTTTTATAATCTTTATACATATAACTTTCTTTGCCTAGTTAAAGAGTACCTGATTTCCTATCATAATGATATACTCCAGGGGCATTACAGGTTTAAATAAACTTAGTTAATATTAATTTAATTGAGGAGATTGTTACTTGATGAATATTGATATACTACTGTATCCAAAAAGTAAGGTGACATTTGAATTTAAACTGCGCACGCACATGGATTTGGGGCTATGCTCTTATTTTTAAATTGGTAAGACTTTGATTTCTGTGCAATTAAGGTTCACATCAAAATATTCATTAGTGTTTGAGATACACGATACACTTCCTTTTGTATTCTCCTAGAAGTGAATTTTTCTATTTTCATAGGGTCCGCATTATATAATAATAATATTCTTTATTAGTTCATTATAGACCCCAATAGGGTATTGAACGTGTCAATATAATTCTAATTTTAATGAAGTCAGTGATACTTAGTAGTAAAAATAAAATTGACGAATTGATGAATAATAAAGGTAAATGACATCACTTGCATCAACACATAACAAAAATATAAAGAATGAATTGGGATTAAACTGAAAACACATTAAAATATATACATCTGATATTATGTCTATGAGTCTTCACAGAATTCCTCCAATGTATAAAGTGATCTTTCTTTTAAATAACCAAAAAGTCTGCTCTTCAGTTTCGTCTTCGGAAGGTATTTTATTGAATATTTTAACCATCATATCTGGGCATTCTTCTGAAGGTAGATGAAGTGCATTTTAGGGATTTCCAAGTTATGTTTCCCTCTTGTGCCATATTTATGCCTGATCCCCGATTGCAGAAAGAGATCAGGATTACCAACCACAAATAGAATACTCTCATAAATGTAAAGGCGAACAACAGTAAGTTTTGACTTCCACAAATATGCTTCTACAACTCACATCGTAAAGCAACCTGAAAATACTGCGAAGACATCATTTCTGCAAAATTAGAATTCTGTCTATCTCTGAAGAATTTCTTATCGCATAAGTATAGCTCGCCGTATGCTGGCATAAAACATCAACATGAGATTTCCGATTTAGTATGTGGTCCAAGTGTATGCATACATACACTTTCAGAAATTTTAAGCGAAGCTTGTTTGTCATTGGTGTATGTTATGCTCTTGAACTCTGTGCCATAATTGAAATTTATAATCTGCGCCTTTCCAGTATTCAACTGGGTTCATTTTCAGTGAACCATTGCTCAAGCCTTTCTAATGATTTGAATATTTCAGAGTTTATTTCTCCACAGTTATCTGACAGTACAAGGGATGTATCATCTGCAAATAGAACCAGTTTCTCAGGTAGGTTATTCACGTATATAATATAGAGAAATGGTCCAAGAATTGACCCTTGAGGTACCCCCCTCTTCAACACCATCTCCGAAGACTTGATCAGATCACCAGTAATTGGGTCTTGTTCAACAACAACTTGCGTTCTACTTGTCAGATATGATTTCGAGAGTTGATGTGGTGTTCCTCTGATTCCCAGTCTTTGTAATTTTTCCAACAAAATTACATGATTCACGCTATAGAACGCTTTTCTTAGGTCGAAACACAGCAGAACAGTACTCTCTCTCTCTCATCGATGGCGCTAATTATCTTATCAAGAGCCTGGTAAATAGCACGACTAGTGGACTTTCCCTTTCTGAAACCGTTTTGAAACTCGGTGAGGAGTTTGAACGTATCAAGAAAGTCCACAACTCTATCATTAATGGCCCTTTCAAATATCTTACTGATATTAGATAAAAGTGTAATAAGCCTATAATTTCCAATCTGATCTTTCTGTCCTTTTTTGTAAATAGGCCTAACATGTGCTTTCTTCAATTGATCAGGGAAGATTCCTGAGGTGAAGCATATATTTATTACGAATGCCAATGGTTCAGATATTTCTTGCGCTACATGCTTCAACAATTTGGTGGGTATTTCGTCATATCCAGTGGAGTTCGTATTGTTAAACGAGTGAATAATTTTGTATTGCATCAACAGGATCGAACATGATACTGTTACAAATTGAACTTACTGTAATTTCCCTCTGTGTAGTTTTTGTGCCATTCTTCAAGGTATGTGCCTGATTTACGAAGAAGTTATTTACACCAGCAAGAGTGTCCTTGGAGTTTTCACCAATCTCCTGAAGGATTGAAGTTTTTCTCTGTTCATTTCCAGCTGTCTGTTGTTTTATAATATTCCACGTTGTCCTACTTTTGTTCTTCGAGTTACAAATATACCACGTTGAGCAAAGAATTTGCATTGAATATTGTTTGCTGAATGAATTTTCTGCAGTTGATTATTGAGGATGGTACAAAAAGCCTAAAAATCAAAAATTTTGTGGTTGTATATTGTCGATTAACGATTAGAGATCTTGCTGTCATCATTATTTGAGAGTTATGCGTCGTTTGCGTAAAGGTATTCGCCTAAAAAGGCGAGAGAATTCTAGGTTTTTGCACCACGATCATGCACCTTCTCACACTGCATTGATTCTTCGTGACCATTTCGCAGAAAACTCGACCCATATTGTTTCACAACCGCCATATAAGATAGAGTTGAAGGCCATTCCGGAAATCGACTTTAACACTTTAGCGAACATGTGTACCAAATCTGGTACGTACTGAGCTTTTCGCCACAAATTATGTGCCTGTATTTGGGCACAGGAGATCGTATGGTTCTTTCAGGGGTGCTGTGCCGTGTACGCGTTATATGCGTGTTTACATGGTTCAAAAGAATTAACTGGGTTGTGTTTGAAATCTAGTGCAATGGTTCGTAATTCTACTAATAGGTGGCCTCAAAGGAATTGCTTGAATTGCCTACTTGTCGTAGCATGATCGTTCCGAAAGAGGTGAACTGCCTAGAATGGGACCTTGTTCATCTTTATTGGTTTCGAACGACGAGTAAAATTCTTCATCTGATGAAGCCTCTGAAGCAGAAGACGATCCCGTGCCGGATATTCCTGTAGTATGGCAGGAGTGTACAGGTAAATTCAGTTGTTATTCTCATGTAGTGCGTGTTTTCAGGGAACTTGAAGAATTTATATTTTGTTTGAAGTTCCTGGTTTTTCGAGGGGGTTTCTGGATCTCAGAGATTTTGATACTCCATACGATTTCTACAGACTTTTCATTGACGATCAGTTTTCCGTAAAGAAATTTAATATTCTTTCTTGCAGTCAGCATGGGTTTCGTGCTGGCAGATCTACTGCCTCAGCAATTACAGATTTGATTGAGGGGATAGCGGATGCATTTGAGAACTACCGGGAGGCTCAAATCCTGGTATGATTTAAGTAAAGCATTTGGTTTCAAGAACGCCTACTACGTAGCAGAATACTCGCTAGTGGAATTTCTTGGCTAATAGAACTAATAGTGATACGGAAAACCAACAGTCAAGAGAATCAAATACTTGCTACGGGTCAATATTGATATTGATTTTCATAAATGATCTACCATCTTGTATACCTGAGTCAGTAGTGAGTATCTATGCAGACGATGTGAGCCTCTTTAATGTGACTAATAATGCAGATCAAATCAATCAGAAAAGGTCAGATTCTCATTGAGTAGTGAAGAAGTGGTTTTCATTTTAAATTCAAATTAAATCTGAAAGTTACATCAAGGAAAAGGAGAAATAAATCTTTTAGGCATTTTAATTGAGTCTCAACTGTCTTGGAGAGCACATGTTGATAAGCTTCTTCAAAGACTGTCAGTTGCAATATTCACGATCAGTAGGGTGAAAGCATCTAAACAAGCGAGTATGTTGACATACTTTGCAAATTTTCACCGTTTAGTTACATATTGTATAATTATTTAGGGGTACAGTCCAGAGTTGAAACGTGTTCAACTCAAGCAAAAAAGAGCGATATGTAGAGTACCTAGGACACACAGCTGCCGGCCACTATTCAAGGAGCTAAAACTTAACAGTTACTGCAGTTTTTGTTCTGAGCTGTCTGAAGTATGCCCATGGAAATAGGACAAAATTTGAATCTAAAATACATAGATATAACACAAGAAATAGAGACAATCTTCATACAGCTCTGAGAGATTATTTCAGCACTAATATGCTATATTAATCTGAAATTGTTAAATTTGTGCGCATGTCAAGAAGACGATTCGAATTACTATTGGCTCATCCATTTGCTGGCAATGATCAATGCTCTGGCAACGAGAAGCTTTATAATTGATTGATAAAACTTCTTCTCGAAAATTTTCAGAATAAGTTACCTTTTAAAGCAGTATGTATAGATGAAACTATGATTCTATTTCGAGGAAGACTAGGTTTCAGAGAATACCTACCAGGAAAACGTAACAGATATGGCATTAAGCTGTTCAAGCTATGCCTTCATGAAGCAGATTAATGCAGGAAAAGAAGATACACACACCAACATACAGATTAATGCAGGAAAAGATCAGCATACTACTACCATGATCTTTTGCGCAGAAAAACTCATTTGTTTGGAACCCTTAAAACAAAGAGAAAATTGAATCCTAAACCAGTTATTGATGTGAAACTTCAATGCGGTCGAATGATTATACGGGAGAATAATACTGATGTTATAGTTGGGAATAAATGGAAAAGGCATATGTCAAATTCCTCACAACGGTGCCTTTGCCTGAATTAGTTGAGGTTCAAACAAAACGAGGTATTGTCCAGAAGCCAACCACGATTGTTCAATATAAAAGTGCAAAATCATTCATGGATGTCTCTGATCAAAAAACGTCATATAGCACGGCTGATATCGAGTATGGGTGAAATTAGGAAGTAATCGCAATTCGTGAATAACTCGAAAACCTCATCAGAAATATCTGATTAGATCTAGGAATACTAATGAATTAATATAACTGAGATGTTGTTGGCACCCTCAAAAGGAACGAAAAGAATATATTGTACAGTGTGCAATTCCCAATTTATTATCCTGTAGTATCATCTAAATAGTATAGGTTCTAGCTTACAAACAACACTGAAGAAATTCATATTCTGCACTTAGATTGTCAGAAAATTTTTACCAAACAAGGGGAAATATTTTCCCTCCACCTCATCCATCATGTTGAACTTATTGAATTAGTGAAATGAGAGGTCAGATTCGAATAGCATAGAAATATTTTGGAAACTCTTTAGATTTTGAAAACATATTGTGCTATACCGCACTATTCTGTCTGAAAGAAGTCAAAATATGTATCTGTTTATTTAGATAATCAAGCAAGGGTTTCTGAGCCCACTTGCGAAAAAATACCGGTCACACATATCCCTTCCGCTCCCGAGAAGTTACGCCCCTGATTAGGAGTTTTTTGCCATCGGTTTACGTCAATATTATATTTCATTTTCAACGATAGGTAATCAAATCTCAGGCGTGAAATAAATTGTGGCAACACTGGCTACAATTCGAATACTTTCGGGAAACATCTGTTCTACTCGGGACTGGATGCGCGACAGCGGTCAGCGTAAACAGCAAGATTACTCCCATTTTCTGTATAATATTTGATCATGTGTAAGTTCTCATAATTTTCGTGAAGACTTTCATTCTGTATCTCAAAAGAACTACATACGGAGTTAAGCACATTTTTAAGTGAAATAATTTTATTTCATTTATTTATTCTTTAATTTCATTTTCAACGATAGGTAATCAAAACTCCGACGTGAAATAAATTGTGGCAACACTGACTACAATTCGAATACTTTCGGGAAACATCTGTTCGACTCGGGACTGGATGCGCGACAGCGGTCAGCGTAAACAGCAAGATTACCCCCATTTTCTGTATAACATTTGATCATGTGTAAGGTCTCATAATTTTCGTGAAGACTTTCATTCTGCATCTCAAAAGAACTACATACGCAGTTAAGCACATTTTTAAGTGAAATAATTTTATTTCATTTATTTATTTCATTTTCAACGATAGGTAATCAAATCTCCGACGTGAGATAAATCGTGGCAACACTGGCTACAATTCGAATACTTTCGGGAAACATCTGTTCGACTCGGTACTGGATGCGCGAAAGTGGTCAACGTAAACAGCAGGATTACCCATACTCCTTATGGATTAATGAATTAATTTTGAATGTACTTTCGGAATCTAAAGTATCAAATTCTATTGAATGTAACCTACGAAGCAACTCTGACTAGATTAACTTTACAATGATGTTTTAAGGATAAGAAAATTAAACTCAATATAATTTATAACTTGATTATATTATTACAGCTTTTATCGAGAAATAATAATTCGAATATATCATTGAAAAATTCAGGATAATATTCACAAGCTCTTTTACAATCTGGAGTCCAATTAATCTCCAAAATTTTCGGAATTATATTGCGATTTCCACCCCATTCCAACATGATATCAGCAGCATACAGAGCTCTAGATTGGGGACTCTCGGCAATACCACATGGAGGTTCACGAGAAATCGCTTGTACCAATATTTCCTTCAGCATTGAACAAATAGAATTTTCAATATCACTCCAACTATGTTGACCATACTGCTCCTGCCACTTCAACAGAAATTCTTCGCACAACATATGTCGAAGTACAGCATTTTCATTATAATTCATAACAGTGAAATGTTTTTCATAAATATCAAAATCGGTTAACTCGAATGGCATATTAGCAAAACGTAAAAAGAATTTCTTATATACATAAGCTTCCAAAGGTTTTACACTTTTCAATAGCAAAACGTAACGTATATCAAATTTAACGTGACCATCACACTCGGGCCTATAGAATAAAACAGGATTTGTGATATATTTTTGAACAATTTTGGGAGATGTGCTTGATAGTCTTATAATACAATTTAAGTTATCTGTTATGTATGTATCCATACCACGAGCCAAATTATAAGGTTTAGTTATCCAAAAATTATCGACACCTTTTGACTCCTGATGCTTATAATAAGCAATAAAATTTCCCAGTTCTGTTTTAAGATTATAAGTAACAGGTAACCAATTTGGACAATAAGATTCAATACTTTTTTCCCCAAGTTTTCGACAGGTTAAAGCCAGTAGATCTTTTACTGTTATAACATACTCAAATGGAAACTGATTCACATATTTTTCTGGAGTTTCACTCAGTTCCTTGAAATTTTTGAAATGTTCAGTTAACCATAAAATATCAGCTTCTTCCTCAGTGTCCACTAGTTCGAAGGAATCGCTTGTTAAATAATTTCTTACCATAGAATATTGCGCAAACACTTTGAGTTTACCCGAATATTTTTTATTAAGATTCATTAAATTATCTAATAAAGGTAAAGATTCTTTTATATGTCCTTTCAAATAATATTCTGGCCCAGGCGTACTTGGAATCATACTAAATTCGTTAGGAGTACAAGATACCCATGGCAATAACCCAATTTTTCTCTCCTTCTCATCAGAAATTCCTTCTGCAAAATCTTTATACAAAAACTCACCCTCATCAATGTCAATAATTGGAAAAAGCAAAGAATATGTTATTTGTTCATTACTAAAGAAAAATGGAACAATTCTACAATTGGGTGTATCTTTGTGTATCAAAGCTGAACCAATTTCATCCATTATGTACCAAACTGGTAACCGATCTTCCACTTCGAAAGCACTAGATATAGAATAAGTATGGCATAATGGCCACATATTGTTTAAAATTTGATCAACTAATTCTTTTTTGGGTAAGTCACATTCTAAATCCAACAGAATGCTCATTCGGTTTCTTAATCCTTCATGTTCTAGAAGTTGTTTTTTAGCACTATCCAAGCGAAAAGTCCATGCGTGATCAACAAGGAACACATTATTGGGATCTGACTTATCAATGAATGTTGTTGTTTGCAATCCCCAGTTCGGCTGGCACTTCAAATCAGCTTCTTTCTCGAATTTAAGTAGTTTCACTGCTCTACCAATATCGAAAAGTTGGCTAAATAATTTTTCGTGGATTGTCTTCCAAAAGTGTGAAGGAACCCCAGATGAAACCAATTGTTCCTTGTGTATGGTTATGAATGAATCCCAATCACATGCATGCCCCATTTTAAAATAACGATTGGATTTATGAATTTAAAGTAAAATTTGAAAATTTTCAATAGGTTAAGTCACAGAACAGGGCGAGTGAGTTAGGTTATATCACAGATCATAGGATATTCTGCAGCTCCCAATCGGCCTCATAAGCATTTATTTAAATGCCAGATGCTGTACTTCTAATTTTCATCAATAATATATCATTTAAACTAATATTAATAGAAAAGATTTCAAACAAACTTGGAGATGTGCCGCTACAGCTGGAACGGTGACATGTTACCGAGTCTCGGTCTGGAGCAGTTAGACCTATTCCATTGATCTTGAAGTTACCGGTACACTGTCACCGTCACCGTGGAGCAATGAAGCTTAGCGGTCCCCAGATACCGGTACGCGTCTCAATGATCGTCACCGTTGCTGTTCAACTGTCACTGTCACCGCGTCACCGATGTGAAATATCAATATCAGTCAGTACCGGTACAGAGTGGAGCAGCGGAGTAGCCAGTTCCGACATCGATATGGAAAACGAGATCATAGGATATTCTACAATTTTTCGGTCTCTTATGACGTGATGTAATGTACACAACAGACTCTGCTTTTAAAATAAAATATATGGGGACACTTCTGTTTGAAAATATTCGTTTTAGTCTGAGTTAAGTTTTCATAGAAACAAAAATTTGAAATTCCAACAGGCAATTCAGAAAATATTGATAAATCTGCAAATTGCAATATAGCTCATAATTCATAATTCAAGAAATGTAAAAATAGAAACATTTTGAACATGAAAAAATAATGGAAATTTCTAAGAAAAGTGGATTGAATTGGGGAAATTGAGAAACGATATATATAGTCAAATTATTTGGACCAGCTGCAAAAATCTTACAAGAATGAAAAATTCAGAATTTATAGAACAAACTTCAAAAGTTATAATTCTTTATGCACTATTCGATATAGCTATGATATGAAAACATATTTGGTTTCTTCTTTCTATTCTGTTCTTTATGGTCGCAGAGGGATTTTCAAAGGAAAAAAATTAAGATGGAACACAATAAAGTCGAGAAATTGAAACAACTACTAAAAATCTTAGTTTTCGTTCGAAACTTCTATAATTGACGATGGGTATAATTTCTTGATACTTCATTTGTCTTTTCTTTCAGGTTTAGCTAATTGAAAAAAGATATGAAAGAGCGTCTGTTGCGTTATTTACAATAGTTTACTATTTCGGCCTCATCAGCATTAATTTAAATGGCAAATGCTGTACTTCTAGTTTTCATCAATAATATATCATTTAAACTAATATAAATAGAAAAGATTCGATGTACAAACTATGTTTAACCGACCTCATATCGATAGAATGAAAATTTACAGAAATATATATGGAAGCTACCTATCACAGAATTGGATGACTACACAAAAATACGCCTACTCATAGAATTGTACGTTTTTAGGTGAATTTGCAGAACCTCCTCTGACATATCGTTTACTTTGCCGCACTTTTTTGTTTATAATTTTATTGTGAGAGCTTGGGAATGGTCAGGACTAAGAATTCTTTGTTTTAGTTACTGCATTTGTAAAATGTACAAATAGTCAATAATCCTATCGAATGTAACTTATTCAAATTTCAGTTCCTATAGTCAAGAAGATTTCGTGATAAAAGCGTGAAGTTCATTATTGTAAACAATGGGGGTAAGGCATTTATTCATTGTTTAGAAATTTGTAGCTTACATTTCATTGATATTTCAGAGAAAAACAAATCCTAAAAGCAAAGAAAAGAGACTCCAACGTAAGGAAGAACAGATTAGAATTAGTCAAGCCATGCAGATTGTAGCCCAAGCAAATAAATTAGAGGATCCTTTGGAACCTTTTAGCGTTTTCCGGAAGTTTAATAAGAATGGTATTAATGCTGAATTATATGTTAAAAGAGCATCAAATTTAGAGAGCAATATCAAGGAATGGGCTTTTAACTTAACTAAGAAAAATATGCAATATAAGTGAGACCTTAGATTTCATTGTAATGAATTTTAGCTGATACGAAAATTTTTAGATATGAATCTTGTTCTTGGGGGTGGTCAGATACGAAAAAGCTTGAAGAATTGTATGATGAGGCAGCCTGGTATCTCATTGCCAAATCAGTCGATACTGGATCTTTATTAGGGTTTTCCCATTTTAGATTTGACATGGATGAAGGAATCGAGGTTTTATATTGGTAAGTATTTTATAGTTTTATTTTCTGTGAAGGTTCCAATGTTTATATCATTTGAGCTTAAAATTCAAATTCACTTTTGATTCAGTTGAATATGACAGCATTGTTGATTCAGAAGTAAATAATTTTAGTTTTATGACAATAAATATGAAGTTAATATGCCAACTTTCAATATAACATTCGATCATGTCTAATTTCTCATAATTTGTTCTGGGTAATCCTTCTGTTTACGCATCCAATAATGAGTCGACGAGAAATGATTCTCGAAGGATTTAAATTTCAGCCAGTGTTGCCAGATCATTTTTCCTGGTGGAATTTTTCAACTTCAGTGATTTTTGAGTTATTCAATATCTCGGTTATCATTGAAGTTACGTGAAAAGCATTTTCACATTATTCAGTCACTTATTTTAATAGATTGCAGTGGATGAACCAGAAGTTTTTTTTTTCTATTTGGCTTAATAGAGACAAAAGTTTATTTCAATTTTTTTATTATTGAATTTCTGGTTTCGGGCTTAACCATGGTGGTCCCGAAAGATTTTTACTTGAAATTTAACCTCTAGCTGCGGTAGGCATCTTCAGAGCCAATGCAGAGAATTTATCGAGAATTCTATTAGGATGAAGTATTGAAGGTTGTGAATAGGATGAGGAACAGTCATTCTGTTGGCAATGACGGAATACCCATGAATATTCTTCAAAAATCCATTCACCTGATAACGATTTTGCTTACATTTATATTGAATAAGGCTTTTCAGCAAGGCATATTCCCCGATGCTTTAGAAATTGCTGTAATTCAGCCAATTTTCAAGAAGGGTGATGCCAATGATATAAGTAATTATTGACCTATAAGCATACTAATAGGTTTCTCTAAAATATTTGAAAAAATGTTGTTACTATGAATGATTAATTTTTTCAAAAAGTTTAAGGTGATATCCAAACATCAACAAAAGCACAAACACAGATGAATTGCCTACTGTTCTCTTATTAGACCTTTCAAAGGCCATTGACTGTGTCAACCACGGGCTTCTTCTAAGAAAGCTAGAACTGAATGGCATTCGGGACAATCAGCTGAGGTTGGTTGAGAGTTACCTAAAAAATAGACGTCAGAAAGTCTTGTTGACACAAAATGCCTCCTTTTGTTGTTCTTCTGAAGTGCTGGTAAATCTTGGGGTACCTCAAGGAAGCATATTAGGCCCTCCCTTTTTTGTTATATATATTTATGATGTTCCAGATTCCTTTCAAGCCACATATGTTATACATGCTTACGATGTGAACTACATGTTTTCTGCTCCCAGTGTTTTTAGTCTTTATGAATACTCAGTGCTAGCTCTCAATACATTTCACGATTGATGTACTGAGAATCGACTTATTATTAACAAGAACAAAACTTAATGCATAGTTTTTTCACATAGTAGATCACGCTTTGTGCCTCCATCAGGATTCAAGGTTGATGATGTAAATGTGAAAATTAGTGACACTGTAAGTTTCCTTGGCATCTAAGTAGATTCTCACTTGAGCTGGGAAATTCATATTCAAAAGATTGAATGCTGTTCTGTTTTCACTCAGAGTACTAAAAACTCAGGTTTCATTGGAGGTTCTTAAGATTATATACTTTTCTAATTTTCAATCGATGTTTTCTTATGGTTTAATTATATGGGGGGGTTCTTCCTTCTCTAATTCTATTTTTATAGTCCGAAAGGCTGCTTTGAAAGTGTTACTGAACTTGGGTTATAGAGAGTTATGTCGTGGTATGTTCAAAAGATTGGGGTTGCTTATCTTTTATCGTATGTACATCTACAAAATTTTGCAATTTATATTTCAACATCCTCATTATTTTGAAGAATGCAAAAATTACAACCATATAGGGCGGGTTTTCCCTTTCACACATCCTATCCAGTCCACCTCTTTGACGGTGAAGAAATGCCATTACAACGCAATGAAAATATTCAATGCACTTCCTAAAAACCTTCAAAGTATGTCAGACTTGAGAGCTTTCAAGAGAGGAGTACTCAAAATTATTCTGAATTGTGAACCTTATTCTCTAAATGAATTTTATATATTTTGTAAGACAGCTCATTGACTTATAGTTTTTTGAGCAAGGCTCTGGTCTGGGACAAACTTGTTCTTACCCGTGTAACAGCCTTGTGCTCTTGTCAACGGATCCTGGAGAGGTCATCAATCTAATCAGCTCTTTGAAGAACACAAAACTTGTGTGACTGGATGGAATTCCTGTCAAACTTATTAAGATGGTTGCGGATGAGATCTCGCCTGTTCTGGCATATCTGATAATGTGTGTATATCCTGATAAACTTAAGATGGCCAAGTTGAGAGCGGTGTACAAGAGGGGGAGCAAACAGCTTATGGGGAATTACAGACCTATATCTATACTCAGTAACATTGGCAAGATATTTAAATGAGCTATTTACAATAGAATTGTCGACTTTTTTGAGACTTACAGGGTACTCTCAGAATACCAAAATGGCTTTAGAAAGGGTAGGAATACGACAAGAGCTATATATCAGGCTGTAAAAAAGATTCTCTCCTGCTTAAACAGTGGTAAAATAACAGCACTGATGTATATCGATCTTAGAAAAGCCTTCGACTCCGTCAACCATGAAAAGTTGGTTGAGAAGAGGTATGCGGTTGGAATTAGAGGCAGGCCTTTGGATCTGCTTCAGTCTTATTTATTAGGAAGATCTCAATGTGTTGCTGAAATTGAGCCTACAACTGGGAAGACACTGCAGTTAATAATGTTGGCTATTGATAGGTGGGTGCCACAGGGGTCGGTTTTGTGTCCCCTCCTTTACCTGATTTTGCCAATGACTTACCTGGTTGTACAACTGAATTCATGGTCCAATGTGCAGACGACACTTCTCTGGTGCTCGCCGATCCGGTTTCTCTGGATTCGGTAGTGGACGATGTGCTTGTCGATCTTGATGCCGTGGTTTTCTCGAAATGAGTTGAAAATGAACAGTCAAAAGACCAAACTTGTCAGGTTAGCATATGGAAGAGAACACATACCCATATCTCATGGATATAAAACTGCCATGTTTCATCAAATAGCGTTAAATTCCTGGGTGTTTCGGTTGACTATCGACTGGATTGGGGTGATCATGTAGACCAACTTGCAAATGATATGGCCTGATATGTGTATGCACTAAGAACACTGTCCGAACTTGTGAATGTCTCCACAGCATTTACCGCATACAATGCATACATTGATAGTAGGCTGAGATACAGGATAGTTATGTCGGGGAATTCATCGGATATCTTGAGGTTCCTTTTCTTGCAGAGGAGATGTATTCGTGGGATTCTTAAGCTGAGCAAAACACAATCATGCAGGGCTCACTTTGTGGAAAGATCAGTGCTAACTGTTGTGACTCTATATGTTTATGAAGCAATTATGATCATAGTTAATAATAGAGACCTGTTTGTGGAGACTAAGCGTGAACATGAGCATAATATAAGAGCTAAGAACGATATGAGGCTACCCAGGTTTAAGCATACTTACCTTCAGAACAACTCTGTTTATGCTTCGGTAAAAATTTATAATCACATTCCACAGGAGGCACGAGGGTGGCCACAAAATAAATTGAGAAGAAGATTGAATACTTACCTTAGGAGAACACCATACTATACTCTCCAGGAGTATTTTGAGGACAATATTTGTCTCAGCTGATTTCGTCTCTTATTGTTAGGTCTTTATTCTGTATACACTGTTTTTTTATGTATTTTATGTTTATTATTATTATTTATATTCTTTTGTTTTCTATTCTATACTACTCTTTCTATTCCAATACTGACAGAGGTGTGGATGCTCAATTTTACCCCATCTTGTTATGCAAAAAATACATCTCCACAAATTGATAAACTCCTCCTTTTTGTTTGTTTGTTTGTTCTATGGGCCTACAGTTTATAGTGGACTACGAACCACTCACGTGATATGCAATGATAACTGCCACCTCTCAGGATTACAAGTTATCAGGCTTTATAGGTTATGCACCCAACCTATCAGTTATGTATCCAGACTCTCTAATGTAATTTATATATATATATATATATATATATATATATATATATATATATATATATATATATATATATATATATATATATATATATATATGGGCAAACACACCAACATTCATACTACATCCATATCTGAGCTTTTTGAGGAGGAAAAAACACGGAGTGTCAAATTTTTGGAGCACTTTAGTATCGATATACTATGCACTCTTCCATTCAGTGATGACCTATGGAATGATTGTTTGGGGCGGGCTGCTGGATCGGATCGCATTTTCGGTCTATAGAGGAGGGCCGTGAGAATCTTAGGCGGCCTTGACTACAGGGAAGATTGTAGGCGGGCGTTTCTGGGGTTGGAAATATTAACTTTCCTTCTGTCCATACTTGAAAACGTACTGTACTTAAAGACCAATGAAATGAAATTTCCGACACAGATCATTACATTCGTACCCTACACGCAGAGGAGACGATCTCCTTGTTTAATACTGCCGATTGAGTAAGTGCCAGAGAGGTTTTGAATTCATTTCCATAAAGCTTTTCAACAAACATCTCAAAACAAAAAGTTACTATATGCGAAATTTCGCAATGTGTAGACACATCGAAGAAAATTATTAGTCAAGGAACAATACTCATCCTTCCGTAGAATGTAGCGTCGGTCCTTCGACGGCCGCTTCTGTCTGATACGCGAGTGTCGTATGGCGGTATGTTATAGAACTAGTGTGACCACTTAACGTTTTCCTGTTTTATCTACTCTTTGTTTTCACCGTTTCGCGGGACGATGGTGAGGTAGCCTCTGTTTCGGTTCGTTGAAGGGCGCAGTGACATTTACATGCTTACGTTCTCTCCAACGAATTGAGATGAGTAGGTAACGGCATAGCCTGGTGTTACGAATGGGTAGACAATGCTGGCGAGGTCAAACGAGACCGAAACTGCAGTCCATTGTTCCTATTCGTGACATCTGACCGTGCTGTACCACTGATCTGTGGCCCCGGTTGACGGTGATTATGAAGAGTAGATCGGAAAACTAGCTCCTTCAAGGGAGGATATTTAACATTCTACGGAAGGTTGAATATTGTTCCTTGAATAAAAATTCTCTTCGATGTGTCTCTTCAACGTGCCTCTTTCCGTGCGTACTCTACCATTGCTAGATTTCAAGAGGGCAGTGAAGAATATCCTGTGTGAATGTGCCTATTATAGTGTGAGTGAATTTCTTGAGGATGACCTCACACGCCTACTTGCGAAAAATGCGAGTCACACATATCCCTTCCGCTCTCGAGAAGTTACGCCCCTGATTAGGAGTTTTTTGCTATCGGTTTCACGTCAATTGTATATCTTATCCTTCGTTATTTCATTTTCAACGATAGGTAATCAAATCTCCGACGTGAGATAAATCGTGGCAACACTGGCTACAAATCGAATACTTTCGGGAAACATCTGTTCGACTCGGCAATGGATGCGCGACAGCGGTCGGTCAACCTGAACAGCAGGATTACCTCTATTTTCGATCGTGTGTAATTTCTCATAATTTTCGTGAAGACTTTCATTCTGCATCTCAAAAGAACTACATACGCAGTTAAGCACATTTTCAAATGAAATAATTTTAAGAATACAACAAACAAACTGTTTGATTTCGATACTTGGAAAAATTAATGTACTACCAAATTTCAATTTTAATTGTCAAACTATAAGACTATAGATAATTATTATGGTCTGAATTTAATCAAACCATAGAAACAACCATGATATTGGAAAGGACTTGAAAAGCTATGATTTTCAATCAGAGAACAAGATGCATCATTGATGAATATGCATCATGGAATGACAATTTTTAATATTCGAGAAAGTTTGAATAACTCTAAAACGGAAATATCGGAAAAATTTTGACACCACTAAATTAGTCCCCAGAAAAGAGATCGAGGGAGGTCATTTTTCTCTAGCTATAATATTTCACCTAGCTGCTGAACTGAAACATTGAAGCTTGCATACCCTGTATATTAAACCATAGCCATCTAAATAATCAAAAGGATACTAAAATAACATTTAACATGTTGTTCAATCAAGCATGAGAATCAATTCATATTCATTTCAATTTGATTGTATTTGAAATTAAAACTATGTATGTACAGATATGTTTATTCTTTCAGTTACGAGTTACAACTAGAAACAAATGTTCAACGGAAATCATTAGGAAAATTTATGATGCAGATATTAGAATTAATTGCATTCAAAAATAATATGAGGAAAGTTGTGTTGACTGTTTTGAAGAATAACCAATATTCCAAATTTTTCAAAGCTATCAAGTGAGTATTACATATGGTGTTTCCGAAGCAGAAGTAACAAAACATTATTATTTTTAGCTATGAATTGGATGAATCTTCCCCTGTTGATGATGATGAGGATTACCCTTATGAAATATTAAGTAAAATAAATAAAAGATTGGCCCCAATTGCTCTTTCCCAATCTCCATCGAATGGAAAATCTCAACACATGCATTGTTGTTCTGGACACCACCATCATTGACATTTTTTTTTAGAATATAAGATTTTAACATGTCTTTGAGAATAAGAAAACGCTGTGTTTTGTCACAGAATATATTTTAAGATTTTTAAGCTTATTTTTTTTTATTTCTGAGAAACTATCTTTCATAGAATTTGGGATCTTCATTTGCTATTTAGTGTCTAAAATTCAATTTGAATTGTTGGTTATTCGTCGTGTTATATCAAAACGATACAAACAATGAAGGCAAAATTACGTGCCTTATCTTTCGGTATCGGTCAGGTTCCTATTGAAATTTCTCTGATATTAGTTATTACGTCGAATTTCATACTTACCACAAAATCTGGCAATGCATAACCTGCATAACCTTAAAATCAAATATAATCTGTTAATCTTAATTAACATCATAAAATTCAAAAATTTTCCATTTTGGCAATGCAGAATGGGTTTACACAGCCTCTGTGCTTTATATTGAAAAAATTGCGAGCATACCAGTTCCATGAGCTTAAAATTATGTTTGAAAATATTGGCGTTTCAAGTTAAGGAATACTCTATCTGCCGAATAAATTTAGAACTATTTTGTGATAGATAAAATAAATAAACTGTCATTTTGTGTTTTTGGTTGTGTACTTTGGCGATTTTCACGAATAAGAATTGTTTTTCAAGAGTTTAATCAAGTTTCAGTTCATCTTTGTTGGACTAAAAGGAATTCCAATAAAGGTGCCTTTTCATTGGAGCGTTTTGATGCTCCTTTCTAGCGTCAAATGATCATGGGACCTATTTTTCTATGAAATCATGACGCTTCTATGAAAAGGGGTCTTCAGCGCCAAAATATGTCATTTGTCAATTATTTTAGGTTAAAACACTTAATTCATGAATATGATGTCTATTTTTCATTGATTTGGTATAATTTCTGGAATCTTTAGTATTATATATTGCGAAATTCTTTTTTCAAGACCTCTAACAATGTTGTTCTAGTATCGAAAGCTAATATGTCGCAATAACTGGATGACTATAAAAAGAGACTAAGCCATTTTGTATCGAAGAAAACTGGTTGCCTCAGGGTTTTTATTGGCAACCCTTGAAGACGGAAAATATAAACTTGTCACTTGTCTCTTTTAGCGTCTGACGCTATAAAGTTCAGAAATCTCAACTTTCTAGCGGCAACGCTGAAAATCTCGTGACCATCAGAGTCAGCGACAAAACGCTCTAATGAAAAGGAACTTTAAGGCGATCAGTATTCCACCTGCAGAAGGACAAGTTCGTTTTGCAAGTGGAATAAGCCAGAAAATAATTATAAAGAGAAAAGCATGCATAATAAATTTGCGTATTGGTAAAACTATTACCAAATTTATGACAGTTTGTCATATCCATTTCATACATGAAGATTATTCTAATAATAGTAAGTTCCATACTATATCAAATCATCTTTGTTGATACGTAATTTTATTCTTTATAAGATATATTATACATATTTGTGAAGGGTAATTTTTAAAGAACAATATGTCCTGCATTCAAGAACTCTTCTTCTTCTTCAACTAAGCATCTAGAGTTATCATTTCCACCTATGAAGAAAAGATACTCCATCAAACTCAGTATACTTCAGTTGATCCATTTCTTCTAAAAATATAAATATGTATTGCACTGTTCATCATAAACGACCATAAATTCGCTTATATTCGAACATAGCAATTCATGGTAATTCTTAAAAATTTATATTGAATGAACTAGAAAACCAAGAAGTCTGGAATAGAAGAAACACAGAAACTGCACTTTTCCAACAAAAATACGGTACAACTATTAATATATCAACAGTACTGTAAGGTAAGCAAATGATCTATTTATCTATAACAAAAAAATTCCATCATCAACCGTCATGGCGCTGTAATCTTAATTCAAAACGCCAGCAATTTAAGTTACATTACAATCCATTTACTCAATTGTAAGCGGTACCTACCGTATTCACAGTATTGAACCAGCGAAATTCTTTGAAGAATTTAAATCACTATACTCTTGTAATAACTTCTACCAATAGAATTGACTGGTTGTCCGTAAAAAAGTATAAAGCTTCTATTTTTAAATTATGAATAACATATGAAAGTAGTATTTTTAGTTTAATTTGTTTGTTATGAAGAATATCACCCACTTAATCCTCCTATTAATTTATTAGCAAATTTGTTTAGAGTAATGCAATATTATTAAAGATTCTCACTGAAAGTAAATGGAAATATTATCCGGAGAAATAAAGTAAGGAAGTAATGTGAACATTTGCGTCTTTTACCTTTATAATAGTATTATTAGTATGTTTCTTTGGAAAATTCATATAAATTGCACATTCGAACTAGAGATACGCATGTCTGAATATTGCGCCTGCAAATTTATGATCAGTTGCGCGCCTTCTCAATTCTGTTTTCGGTTGCGGTTGTTTGGGTAGCTGCTAGCTGGTCTCTCTCAATCATCTCAGTCGATCGTCGTCGTTTCGGAAATGATTGTTGCGTGAAAATTTGTTGTACCAGCGTGTTTGCGTATTTTTCGGGTAAATCCTCATCTTTTTCCTGATTCTGAAAATGGCAAATGTTCCTGAAGTCAACGGTTGTGTGACAAACGGATCCCCAAGGAAGAAATCTAGGACTGACGAACCTATGTCTAAAGTTACAGTCATTTTGGGGGCCCAATGGGGCGACGAAGGCAAAGGAAAGGTTGTGGACATGCTGGCCACAGCCATGGATGTCGTTTGTCGATGTCAGGTGAGAAGATGATTTCAATTTGATAATATTAGAGTAGATGAGGTCTATTAGAATTATTTAAATATATAATTCTTCTGATAGTCACAGAATTTCAAAGCATGTTCTGTTATGAAATTGAGGTTAGCACGTAGTTTATTTAAAAAATGCTCATGAAACTGTAACTTTGTAATGAAATGAGATTAAAATTAAGTACTAAAAATCTAATAATATAGAGGCTGTCATGTGATATAATTTATTTTGTACACCTGTATGGTGATTATAAAACTAATGTAAATAGCCTGGTGACATGTTAAAAATTTATACAATAATTTTAGTGTTGATTTTAAGGTGTGTGTCATCTATTGTTTATTTTGAATTATATTCTTAACAACTGCAGGAAATTTTATAATTATGATCGTAATACTTTAACCTTGATGTATGAATTATAGTCATCATAATTATCATGAGGATTTTCCAGCATTTGTATTTCATGAAACTTATCTTTATGGTTTTTGGTGATTTTTCTGAAAAATAAGAGGAATGTGCAATAATCTTTTTACTTAAAATTTTGCATGTTATGAAGGATTTTTATAAATTAATAACTTAATGCCTAAGCTAAGATTGAGTATTTATCTATAGGAAATCATGTTTGATCGAGATCTGATTATTTGAGCTGAAATAATTTGTTTGCTCTAGATAAATTCATTTTTTCGATACACTCACACATTATATCAGAAAAGGTAACTTGTATCAGATAAATCATTTATCTAAACCAATATTTCCTCAACTAACTTCAGATACATGAATGCAATTTTAATGATTTATTTATTTGTTAGTTTCCTAGCTTTCATGATTGTGATTCATTCCTATTTGTTTTATTACATTATTTTATAAGTAATGAAAATTGAAATATTGAAAATATAGACCTACAAATGCAGAATGTACTTTAAAATTTATAAAATATCAGAACTATTCATTCTTCAATATTTTACTCAAGATTTGAACATTAGAATTTGGCCAAGTATCTAGAAAATAAAGAAGCATTAAATACATTCAAATCCTACAAAAATAAGTTGCAGACTATGATCCAACCAGCTAAACGAGATGACTACAGAGGTCAAATAGAGAAATAAGCTAATTGAAATGCTGGTTGAGTGTTTTCAGCAGTCAACTATGTGTATGGGTATCTTTATTGATTTTTCGAAGGCATTTGATAGCGTTGTTCACGAAATACTACTAACGAAAATGGAGACATATGGTTTTAGGGGTGAACAACTGGACCTTGTCAAGAGTTATCTATCTGACCGCTTTCAATATGTTTCTCTCACAGTTGATGGCAGAGTTTAAATCATCAAACTTCTCAATATTACAGGGAATCCCACAAGGAAGCATACTGGGCCCTTTGTTCTTCATTCTGTATATTAATGATATGCCTAATGTAATGGAACACTTGTCTGAGTGCTTTGTGAAGTATGCTGATGATACCAATATTCTTCTTCGGTCACAAAACGCAAAGGATCTTCAGGATCTCCTTGATAAGATCTTCTTCCTGCAGTGTGTTGTTGGGTTTTTGTTTGTCTTGCAAAAACTTCCTGATGAAGCTTGCAAGACTGTTGTAAGGGGCCTCCTGGATCATCCGGGCGCTGGGTGTTTCAGCGCCCAAGGTGTTCAGTCTGGTTTCCTTATGGGCGGTACATTCGAAGAGTATGTGTTCCGTTGTTTCGACATTTTCTAGGCAACCACGACATTGTGTGGTTTCCCATAGTTTCATGACGTGTAGATGCTTGTTGAGTTTGTGTCTCGTCAATAGGCCCACTACCATCCCAACAGACTTTTTTTCGAGGGACAGTAGTTCATGTAGCCTCTTTGATTGCGGCCCTTTTATGAGCCTTTTTGACTGTCTCAGTCCCGAGATGCTTGCCTAGTAATTTTGGGCCTCGGTGATGGTCCAGTTTTGAAAGAAAGAGAGCACATTGGTCCATGGGATAGTCAGAATTGGTTCTGGTTCATCGGCCTGATAGCTGTTGCTTTTTTAGCGAGGCTGTCTGCTATCTCGTTTCCTTCGATGTCCTGATGAGCTGGCCACCAAATTAGATTGACTCTGTTTGTAGCACTGAGTTGTCGAAGTTCTGCATTCGTCAACCAGTTTGGATGTAATCTTCGTATCTTTAAGATATCTAAGGGCGTTTTGGCTATAGTTCCTACGTAGGTTTTCCTGTACGCACCGGAGAATAGCAAATATTTCTGCGTGTGTTACGGTGACGTTGTCTCCCAGCGCGATCATAATGTTTGTCCTAGGGCCGTGAACGCCGATGCCTGTACCCGTCCTGGTTTTGGACCCATCCCTAAACCAGGTGGGGCCCTGTGGTGTGAGTAAGGCGTGGGGTGTGGTCCAAATTTCTTTTGGTGGAATAACTACTTTGTAGGGTTCGTCAAAGTCCCTCCACATACCTCCCTCGCACAGTTTCAAAGAGGCCATCATGGCCACCTTTTCCACCACTATATGTAGTGGAGGGATGCCCAGAAGACTGGAGGCTGTGGGTGTGGATCTCAAAGCTCCCGTGACTGCCAGACATACTTGCCTTTGGATCTTGTTGATTCTGTTCCGTTTTATCCCTTTTTCCAGTGCAGGCCACCATACGATGGCGGTATAGGTCAGGAGCGGTCTTATCATTGTTGCGTATAGCCAGTACATTTTGTTTGGTTCAAGTCCCCATCTGGGCCCGAATAGTCTCCGGCACGCCCAGACTGTGTTTTGGGCTCTTTGCGCCTGTCTTTCGATGTGACTGTCCCAATTTAGTTTGACATCAAGTATCACACCTAGGTATTTCACTTGTTTTACTAGTGTTAGTTCCTCGTTGAAAAGAATAGGTGCCTTGAAGGGCGGTAGTTTCCTTTTTCGAGTGAATATAATCATGTCTGTTTTTTCAGGATTTACAGACAAGTCGTTCTCTCTGCACCATTGTTCAGTCATTAGCAGAGCGTTCTGCGCAACTTCACATATGGTGCTGAGGTTTTTCCCATGAACAAGGAGGACGAGGTCGTCGGCATAACCCACCGCAAAGTGCCCAGCACCGGCAAGGGCCGCCAGTAGCCCATCCAGCACGAGGTTCCAAAGAAGAGGAGATAGAACTCCTTGACAAGATTGTCTCTTCTATTCAAAAGAGGTGTGAGTCTCATAATCTCACACTGAACTCTAAGAAGACTGAATATATATTATTTTCGAACAAACTAAGAAAATCAACAGTACAACCCAGCTTTTATGTGTTCAATGGAAAATTGATTTGAGCTGTAAAACAAAATTTTTGGGATTTGTAATCTTGAATGGTCGCAACACACTGAAGTACTGATTAAAAGATTAAATTCAGTTGTGTATGCATTGCGTGTAATACACTCTGATTTTACTGGACCATTCCTGAAAAGCGTTTATTATTCTAATTTCTCTCATATCATATGGAATAATATTTTGGGGAAATAGGAATGTAGAGGCAGTCTTCAAGGTTCAAAAACTTGCCATTAGGTGCTTTTGCAATTTGAAATATGTCTTGCAGAGGGTGTTCAAGAAGAACAACATTCTAACTTTGGCTGGTTTATATATATATATATATATATATATATATATATATATATATATATATATATATATATATATATATATATATATATATATATATATATATATATATATATATATATATATATATATATATATCTGGCGACGAGATTAAAAAATGTGGAAAATGAAGAAAATTTTTATTCTACCGATTATTATTTCCACAACAGGTGTTATTCCTAGGAATCTTCACAAAAGTATTGAGATTTTGGGTCTGAAGAAAAATTTGTTTGAACATTTACAAAAGATAACTGTCATCAAATCTTGTAATATTCTTCGTAGGTTTCTTTCCTAAAAAATAATGAGGTAGAGTCATAGGTTTTCTCTTTAGTTTATACTGCTCAGAATCTCATTTCATATTTTATTTATTTGTATATATAAATGTAATATAATTAACTGACAATTTTGTCATATTTATATTCAGAGCAGTATTCTATTCGATCGTTCACCACTTTACACAAAGGAAACTATTAATGAGTAACATTCAGTGTTTCTTGACTAAGGTCCGTACACTGGATTTTTCCGGGGAGAAAGCATCTGACACTACTCGTTGGTACATTGATATTGATATCATTGTCTGATGATGCTATAGTTTGTATATATTCTGGTAGATTGTTATATTCTCATAACATTTAACGTTATCCTAATATAAAATTATTCCAGGATATGTTTTGATTATAATCATTGCCTGGCAATGGTATTAATTACCGGGTGGTGGATTTATATTTTTCATGAAATCAGTTTGATTGCATGAACAGATATATGAGCAACAATACAACAATGTGTTGTATTAATTAGTTAATGATTGTCGAAATAAAGATATTATATTATTATTATTATGTACAAATATTATTCTAAAGGACTATGGAGCATTGTAAAGAACAACATTAAGAAACGTGATAATATCGAAAAGATTACAAATGCCAGAAACGAGGTGATCAAGGAAAGAAAATCTGAAAATGGATTTATAGTGAAACCTTCAAAAACTTCTGAAGGAAGGCCCCGGAATGGTTATTGATGAAAACTTTGGGAAAACTATTGGAAAACTGAATTCTTTCTATTGTCGGAACGAAATTCCCACTGTGGAAAAAAACACGCTGTGTTCGTAGGAGATTTATTTATTAATTTATTTTTTACTAAACAGGAACCCCTACAGGAAATCCCAATTATAGGAGTTCGCCAAATAAAATTGAGAAGTACAATTTCTACTAGTTGTCCTCACAAACATGTTAACTGAAAGCTGAAACAAAAGAAAAAGAATTCCTCAATACAAAAATTATACCGAGATGAACTTCTACAAAATTGATTTTTAAATTAAATATTATCCCTTTAGTAGGTGAACAAAGTTTTTTGAAATTATACAGGCTCACTAAAAACATATCTACACCATTCAGGTGGAAATTGGCAAAAGGTATAGTTCTTAAAAATATAGAGTTGAAATACAGGACAGTACGAGCTTTTGGAACATAGAAAAGTGCATTTTGACGATTATTATATTGAGGAACGTTGAATGATAATATTAAAGAATAATTTCACATGAGAGAATTCATTGGATATGTCGATGTATTCGTGGGATTCTTGAGCTGGGCAAAACACAATCATACAGGGCTCACTTTGTGGAAAGATCAGTGGTAACTGTTGTAAGTCTATATGTTTATGAAGCAATTATGTTCATAGTTAATAATAGAGACATGCTTGTAGAGACTAAGCGTGAACATGAGCATAACTCGAGAGCTAAGAACGATATGAGGCTACCTAGATTTAAGCATACCTTTAGAACAAGTCTTTTTATGCTTTGGTGAAAATTTATAATCACATTCCACGGGAGACTCAAAGGTGGCCACAAAATAAATTGAGAATAAGATTAAGAACACTATACTACACTCTCCAGGAGTATTTTGAGGACAATATTTGTCTCAGCTGATTTCGTCTCTTATTGTTAGGTCTTCATTCTGTTTACCCTGTTATATGTTTATGATGACGTGTTTTACAACAATTTTTGTTTATATGGAACAAATAAATGGATTAATTGATTGATTGATTTATAATAATTGTTTAGAATAGGATATAGAAATATTCCGTCGAAAAATATTCTTCTCTGCTCCAAACTCAAAACTTTATGGTGCCTTAAGGATACATTATAATCACTTCCCAGCATACATCGATGGAATCTGAAGCTAAGGTTTTTTATGAACTTTCTCTGCAGTGGAGTACTCCAAATGGCTCCTCACCAGTGCAAAATACAGCCTTTTCAATGAAATTTCATTTTTGAATTCTCTTGTTAATCTCAACATGAAACCAAGCATTTTGAAAGCTTTTGATACCACATGATCTACGTGAAGAGAAAACGAAAGTTTCTCATCAAGAATGACACAAAATCTTTAACAAAATTTGTTTTTGTGATATCTAAACCTCAAGTGCGAATGACGTTTGTATGCTGTTTATATTTTTGGTGAAAGTGATGTGTTGACCAAGTCTCTTTGAAATGCATCTACATCGGAAAATGATTCCACTCGTCTGTATATTATAAGGTCGTCAGCATATAACTCATGATGAGTATCAATAATACATTGGGAGATATCATTGATGTAGATTGAGAACAGGAGTGGTCCCAGGTGAGGCCCTGAGGCAGTCCGGATGTGACGTGAAAAACATTAGAAGACATTCCATTCATCACAACAAATTGCAGCCTACCTGTTAAATAAGAATTCATCCAATTCGTAAGCGACTCGACCATGCCAAAATCAGACAGTATTTGAACTAGTGTATCGTGATGCACCTTGGCGAAGACCTTAGCCATATTAGTGTATATTGCGTCCACTTGGACACCTATATGAAATCCATAGTTCGGAAAACAATCTCTGTATGACACTGAGTATATTCCAAACATTCAACATCATAGTGATGGGATGTATATCTATTACACTTCAAAATTAACCTCATGGCTTTATTCTGTAAAATCTGAATTTCATTAATTTCGATATTGGGCAGTTCAAAAAATAAGGTGACACAGTAATCCAAATGAGGTTGCATGATTGAATGAACATACTAAGAGACGGCTTAATTCTACCTAATGGAGACAACTTTTCAGATATTTTATTTCTAATTTAACCAGCGTGGTATCCAAATGTGAGGCATTCATCCAATATTACACGGAGGTACTTAAATTCCCTACATCTATCCAATTTACAGTTGTCTATACGGACAGAAATACAATCACAGTTCATCTGACTTAATTTATATCTAGTTCCAACTATCATCTATTTACATTTCTCGATATTCATATTGTGTAGTGTAGAAAGAAATTGAATTTAGAATTAGACGTTTTATAGTCATGAAATTATTTATAAACATTGTTTAACATTAGGTAAAGTTAAAACTCATATGGAAAATTTAGCCTAAGTCTACTATAATATAAAATAAATGTACATTTCCATAATTTACTGAAATTATTGAGTTATATGAAATATCATAAATATTATTCAATTATTATATATTTTAACGTATAGAATTAAGCGGAAGTTGAGTATGCATGAAATAATTATTTTCGGTAAACGTAACTATCTAGATATTCAAACTTAATTATTATCGTTTTTAAATACATTAGTGTTCAATTGATTAAATTCAATTTTCGAAGAGAACACACATTCATCTATGCTATTGACTACAAATTTTAGATATATAAATTAAACATTTCATTTAACACGAGAACAGCAATATTCCCAAGTAACAAAACAGATAGAGATGATCGTAGACAGGTAATTGGGTTCTTCCTGGAGATGTGTACGAGGGTTTCCATCAAAAATCCGGCAATTAATTTGCTCCAAGACAAAATCATAGAAAATACATTTATATTTGAATTTGCCCGCGTACCACATTTCGAAGGGATTTGAATACTTAATGAGCTTTTATTACTCTGAGTCTTTACCAAATAGACTATAAGATAATAATAATAATATTTTTTCAAAAATTGTACACTAATATATAAATAAATGTTGTTAAGACATCGTAACATACTGAGTGCCCAATAGGGATGAAACCGGACCGGACCGAATCTATCGAGTCCGGCGATCGGGCCAATTTCGCCGGACTTCTGGTCCGGCCGGATTTCGAACGTCGATTTGGCCTTTTCAATGAAATTGAGGTTTTTGTGAGAAAACTAATTTATTTCAACAGTTAATAATGAAAAATTTAACAAAAATCAACATAAAACTCATGAAAAATATAAAAAAATCAAAAATATAATATAATAAAAAATAAAAATGTAACAGTCATTCTCTCTTAAATAAACTAATAATAATTTCCAAACTTACTGATATTATTCAATATCTTGGAATCACATCAGTACTTGAAATTGAGTTTTCTCAAGTTATGGTGAAGAAATACAATTTTTTCGCCGTTCTGCGGCAAAAGTCTTGATCGATTAGGATCGTATATGTTATCGAACTCTGAAAGAATCCTTTCTGAATAAACACTTGATGGAGGGCTACTTAAGTATTTTTTTCCTAGTCGTGAAGGGTAGGAAAAACAACTTTGTGATTACTCCACCATGTAAGAGAGTTTTCCTTCTCGTATAGTAGGGCAATTTTGACATAGGCTTCAATTTCTTGCGATACACTTGTTAATAGCGCGGAATCTTCATTCATGCCTGTGTTATCAGACCCAGACGCAGATTTCATATCTTCTAAGCATTTCCATAGATTAGGTGATGGTTCCCAAGAAATGACATCTTCAACTAATGGTTTGAATTTGGGAGGCTTTTACTTGGTAAAATTCCATTATCAATAATAAAAAACAAGTACTGTGTTTTAAGGAGTTTTACTTAATAATTGCAATTATTAAGTAAAACTCCTTAAAACACAGTACTTGTTTTTTATTATCAACTAATGGTGCTTCTTCGTCAGATTCTAAATTGATTTCATATCTCCTATTACTATAGGTGTTTCATCGTTCGATTCTGTTCTATCCTCAGAATTTTTTTGATTAATTCTCTGGCATTTACTCAGTACATCTGTTTTTATTTCGTTTCTTCTTTCCTCATCGAAAACTGCAAATTTATACTTTGGGCTCAGGAAAGTTGCGAGAGCGAAACATTTGTTGGGATCACCTCTGATATTAAAGCCTCATCTCTACTCATGGAGGTAGTGATTTGCTGGAGTGGCTTCAGCAAATCGAGGATGGATTTTGGAAGGTTCCATTGATTGGATGTAGGTAGTAATATCGTACCCTCATTCTCAGATGCAAACACCGTTAGAGCTCGTTTTAATGTAAGAAGACGTTCAATCATATAGACCGTTGAGTTCCATCTGGTGGACACATCCTGTACTACTTTCAAAATCTCCTCATTGCATTCTTCTTGGATTTTCTTCAATTTTTAGCAACTCGATGAAAAATGACTAAAGTGTGTAGCTATTCTTTTGGCACAAGAAATTGAGTCTGTAATAACCCTTTGACTTTTGAGTGCATAAGTAACAACTAATTGTTAGTTGTATAACACAACTTTCACTACCAATTTCTGCTTCCGAAATTCCTTTCACCATGTTAGCTCCACCGTCCCTTAAAACTAAGTGAATTTTTTCTTTCGGGATATTCCACTTTGATAATGATTAATTTATTTTTTGGGATATATTCTTCGCACTATGCTTTTCTAGAAAATTCGTGCAGTTCGGAAGATAATTATGCTTTTCCCATTTTTCAGTTATATAATGTCCGGTTACGCTAATGAATGATTCATTATTATTGGTAGATGTCCATACATCTGAAGTTAAAGAAATATCTGAAGTTTCGTTCAATGAATCGGCTATTTTTGAGGAAATTTTTTTATATATATCGGGGATAATATTATCTCGAAAGAAATTTCTTGAAGGTAATTTATAATTTGGAGAGATTCTCTATTAATCTCTGAAAACCGATGTTCTCAACAATCGACAAGGGTTGGTTGTTTAGACAAATCATTTTCCTAATCAAACCATGAATCTTTTGATCCCTGCTATCGGAAATGTTCCATTTACTTGAACTCTCTTGTAAATCCCACAGGGTCGGCTGATGGCTCACATTATTTTTCTCTTCAACAAGATGAACTGCATATTGTTCTTGGTGGTGGCGCCTTAAATGATTCAACAAAGGGGTGGTTGAAGCACTTTTGCCGGTCCCCCTCTTGACACTGATGTCTTGCAGATATTGCAAATTGCGTTTTTATTGAACTTCTCCACTGTATAAAATTCCCACACTTTACTTCGTTGTGAACGTTGCGTCAACATCTTGATAAGTTATAGAATGAATACAAGTGGTGCAATACTTCAACACAAATGAGAAACAAGAATATGAAGGCTGGTTTATAAGACAAAACGAGGTGCTAGGCGCCGTCGAGTCGCGTGATCGTCTACCGAACACGTGCGTATTTAGAGGGATCGCTCGTGATTCGTTCCGGCTGGAAAAAAGCGATCCGTTCCTTCCCTAGTGCTCAACATACAAATTTAACACGAAATAGCTTAAAATAATGATATCTATCTATTGAAAAAAAAATTGAATAAATGAGGCCACCTCGAAGGTGAACTGCAGGTAAGCAGCACACCTTGTGTGAGGGGATATCCTTAAAACAAATTAAAATTATGTCTTTTTTTCTTAGACGTCGTAATTCAAAATAACAATCTCTAGAATGCAAGACTCAAGTGTGGACATATGTGTTTTGAATATTAATGATCTGTCGAATGGTGATGCTGGATTCATTAGAAATCCATTTTTTGATTTCACGTAAGAACTTTTTCTGAGACTCAAATTCCTTGATATGGGATGGTAATGCGTTAAAAACTTCAGAAGCAAGAAACACGAATGATCTCTGGCCTACTGTTTTTCTCGTGGTTGGTACTGTTAAAAATTTACCCATTGTTCTTGTATTATGTGAATGTTCGTTCAAAGAGGCGACGATTTATATATAGATAGACGGACAAAACTGTAAAAAACAGTTGTCTAACATCTAGTAGCGCTGACTCATTGTATAACTGCTCCAATCAAAGCAGTATAGAAATTTTTCAGAATGGGCAAATCACAGAAAGCCCTCAGGTTCTCGAGTTTGGGAGTTTTGAATCTCAACTTATTGGATACATTGTGAACATGTCTGTCCCACCTAAGATGAGAGTCCACATAGAACCCCAGGTATCTAATACATGGGGAAAAGTCAATTTCGAAGTTATTGGTCTTTGATGTTCAAGCATTGATATGAAGGACGATCTGAAGAGTGGTTATAAAAAGCAACAAACTTTGTTTTATCCGTGTTGATGGTCGTCAGCATAGCATCAAAAAAATTAACAACCTTAGTAAAGCTACTCTTATCGTCGTCATGAAGCTGCGTCCAAGAATCCGCCGAGTCTTCAGCAAAACTAATTATGTCGCCTTTAGTATAAATTGAAAGAATAGAATTTATATAAAGAATGAACAGCATGGGACCAAGATCAGTTCCTTGAGGAACTCCATAATGGACCCGTTGCTCAGAGCTAATGCATTCGTTCATCTTGACACACTGTCGTCTTCCACCCAAGTAACTCCTGAACCATGATAAAGAAATCATTTACATATCTTGGGCCTCTATTATATAACTACTTACCACTGAATATCAGATATAAAATCTATATTTCTATAGAAAACAAGTCAAAATGTGGATGAAAAAATGGTGAAAGCACTCAATTGAAGAATTCATAAATAGAAATAACTTCACATAACTTTTGGGTAGAGCTGATCATGGTATGTGATGTTATCAGTGTAGATAAATGTTATTATTATTGTTTATTTTTTTGCTGTGTGCTAGCTATAAGAGCATCTCACCAACAAGTGATTTTACATCACTTCGTGAGTATAAATGTTTCTGGGATAACTTTGGTTTGAATGTAGTTAATAAGTTGCAAATAAGTGGAAAAAATATACTCGAATCTTTTCTCTCTCAATAAACATTATTATAATCTGGCTTATTACTTCGGTTTTTGATCAATGCTGTTTTGTATATTATAGTCATTAAAATTTTCAGGGAGGAAATAATGCTGGGCACACTGTGGTCGCTGATGGGGTTGAATACGACTTTCATTTATTACCCAGTGGAATAATAAATCCGAAATGTACGTCTATTATTGGTGAGTTGATTTATTCATTTTTACTCGATGTAGTATCAATTAAAGATACAAATTGGAATATATAAATCATTGATGAATGCATATGAATTTATAAATGGCGAAATGCTTGCCAAGTTCTGTAGAGCATAACAGTGTTCTAATTTTTTGTGTTGTGAAGATGTATATGCAAATAGACGTTCTTATTATAATCAGTTAAATCGTGGCTTACTATTTTTGATATTCTTCAACTTTCTTGTTCCTTTACTTGGTTTATTCGATTTATGTCTCAAGTCATGTCAAAAGATTCGTGATAAGATTTTTTCATTTTAGTCATAAAATGCTATGTTGTCATTTTAGAATTATTTAATTTAAACAAAAATAAAGTACATATAAACTATAATACCCTTTACCATTTTAATCCATAGCTTAACTAATCAAATCATGTACAATGTGCCAAGAATTTAACGCCCAATTTCAATATTTCAAATTTATTTTTGGTAGGCAACAAATAACTAATACATGTTTTCTTTTTCGGATATGTCCGGACATACGCCAACAAAATTCGATATTTTTTCTTGACGCAATTTTTCCTCTCTTGAGAAATGAAGGAAAAGAAATAAATTGTTGATTAATTTTTGCGAATAGCGTTTGTTCTCTCGAAAATTCTAATTTTCTGTGATAACAGAATCACGTAATTTGACCACGGCAGAATGTGCTGAAGCAGTCGTGTTAGATGACCTAGGTTGGACTTTGCAAGAATAGGCCAAAACCTTGGAGTGTCCAATTCAACTGATTACAGAATGATCCACTGGATACTGGTACTCATGAAAGGAGACCTAGGCAAGGATGATCTCTAGCAACAACAGCGATCCATAACCGTTATTTAAGAATTTTCACGTTGGGACAACGATTCGCTATAGCTAGGCACCTTCAAATGCATTTCGACAGAACAGTGGAGTGCAAATTAGGACTGAAACAATAAGACCTCTTAGAGTATTTGATGTGTGAGACCCCGTGCCGAAGCTCGAGGCCCAGCTCTAACCGCAGCAGAATTGACGTTTGATATGCCATTTGGTTAGAAGCTGACTGGGAGAGATTTTTGTTCAAAGATGTTGTCTTTTTAATTCGATCGATCTCTAGTTTACAGATGTCGAAATGAGAGATATGCCTAGTGCAACCTACCTATGTTTTGATGAAGGTTCAATAATGGTGTGTGGAGGAATTTCTTTGAACGTCCGAACTGATCTGGCCATCGTGAATAATGAAGCCCTTAATGCTCAGAGGTACGTTACAGACATTTTAGAAGAGCATGTTGTGCCATTTGCTACTTTCAGAAAGATATCCCTTAATGGACTCCATAGCATTGTTAAGGGGTTAAGAAATTCTAAATCAGGGGATGACGTCATTGATGCATTTCTGGTAAAGAGTTTGTTTGAGGTGGTTGGATACACCCTGCTTGATATTGTTAATACTTCACTTGAAACTGGTACTTTGCCTTCTGACTGGAAGTGCAGTACTGTTGTCCCCATTCCAAAGGTGTCTAATCCAACGGTACCTGATGATTTGAGGCCAATTAATTTGCTTCCCATAGTCGACAAAATTGTTGAAATTGTGGTTCGTGAGCAGATTAGTAATTTTCTTGAAGAAAATGGGTTGATATACGTCAATCAGTCTGGATTTAGAGGTGGCCACTCATGTGAGACAGCGTGCCAACTGTTGTTCAGTCAATGGAAAGAAGATATCGATAGCGGAAAAATCATTATTAGTGTTTTCGTGGACATTAAAAGAGCTTTTGAAACAATTGACAGAGTATTGCTCATTAGAAAGTGTAAAAAATCGGTATTAGAGGAATTGTGTTGAAATGGTTAGCATGTTTTTGGAGGGTAGGTGTCAGAGGACTCTGATTGATGGTAATTTCTCTCAGCAGAGGGAGGTAAAATATGGAGTTGCCCAGGGCAGTGTACTCGGTCTTCTTCTCTTTATTATTTACATGAACGATTTAAATAGGTACTTGGAACACTCTTTTGTGAATTTGTTCGCTGATGACACATTGATATCGGTCTCTGGGGATGACTTGGGAAGTGGTTGGTGTTATTAATGCGGAACTGGAAATCATGAATAACTGGATGATGTTCAATAAACTGAAACTGAATAGTAACAAAACTGAATGTATGGTACTTGGTTCTAAAGCTAATTGTAGTAAGTTTAAGAGTGAAGTTTATGTATTGAAAATTCGCGACATGGCTCTCAATTTTGTATCTGAAATTAAATATCTGGGAGTGACTATTGATCCCCAATTGAATCTGTCTCAACATGTGTCTGTCTTATGCCAAAAAATTGGGAAAAAAATGGGTTATTTTTATAGAGTGTGTAATAAACTTTCACTCTGGAGCAGAAGAATTGTATATAATTGTATGATATATCCTAGTTTCAATTATTGTGCTTCTCTTTTGAGTGTTTGTGATAAGAAAGATATTCAACAGTTACAGTTCCTTCAGAATAAGTGTATGAGATTTTTGTTAACATGTAATAGGCGCACCTCTATAAATTTTATGCTTAAAGAACTGAATTTCCTGAGCGTTCGGCAGCTTGTGACTCAATCTTGTCTGGTTCTTATTTACAAAACAGTAAACAAAAAACCACCTTTGTATTTGCAAAAGTTTCTAAAACGAAGATTAGAGTCAGTGTGTTACGGGTTGCGCGGCGCTCAGGATTTTCAAATTGAGAGATATGCCTCAACTGCCATGGAAAGGTCACTTTTTATTGAGGGTCTGAAAGCTTATAATACGTTGCCACTTTTTGTTAAGTCATCTAGCACTGTAAGGATCTTCAAAGTTAGATTGAAGAAAATGTTTTTTTGTTCTTAGTATAAGGAGTCAGTTAGATTTTCCAAACCTGAAATATCTACCTCCTGCGTTCATATATGTCAACAGTGTTTTGTTGCGGAAACCTTGTGCATAGGTTAGGTTAGGTGAGATTTGATTCATCCTCGTTATTTGTTTATTAATGTTGTTGCAAATTGATCCAGTTTTGAGGGCGAGGATACTCTCTGCTGACATTCTTCCAGCTGGTTTTTGATAGATGTTCAATGAAAGGGATTGCCCATGGTAATTCGACAAAGCAGGGACCACAACCTAGCCGGAAAAATCCTCAACATTATTCACGAAAATATTATTCATTAATTAACTGTTTCAGATGAACTACCCAATATCAAGAAAAAATAATTGCTGTTATTTTTCGTGATCAATGAGAATAGAGAAATGAGAGAAAATTGAACATATCTATTTTCTTTTCTTATTCAACGAGCATTAAAAGACCATCAACTACGATGTCGATTAATTTATCGTCGTAATTTGTCATGTCTAAAGGCTAATTTATGAAATGAATCGGAATGGTTATTATCTGGTACCAGCCTGACTCTGAACCGGCACGAGCCAATTTGGTTCTTTATCATTCAGTTGCGCTGATTTCTTTGCAATGAAAGGTTATCTGTCATTATTAAGAAATTCATTTCCCCTCGACACGCACCGATTTTTATTCGTATCGTTGTCTTATATATTATACAGGGTGGCACGCGGGAAAAAAGTCTTTGAATAGATACTATATATCAGCTCCCCAACATACAGGCTATCAAAAGAACTTAACGATATTTTCAAACATCTAGAGAGTAAAGGGCAGGTTTAATTCTTCGGTGTACTTGCTTAAGAGTTGGGGTATTTGAATGTTAGGGGGAGGATTATTAATGGGGTTTTCAGATTTTTTGTTGTAAGAGTGTGTCGAGAGCCTCGGCTATGGACTGTTTATCAATGATTGTTACGTTTCCGGAGATCAAGGCTGGTATTTTATACGTCGTGTTTTATCCACTTATTAGTTTGACTTTTTTCCAAACCTCTGTAGAAGATGTTTCAGTTGTGATTAAGTTGACGTATGTTGCCCATGAGTTTCTTTTACTTTCTTTGAGAACTCGTTTGGATTTGGTTTTGAGTTTTTTGAAGTTAACGTTCTTCGGTATCTATTCAGTACTTTCTTACATTCACGGACAGCTACAGAACAAGATTCTTTCCACCACGGTACTGTTCTCCTGGATGAGTTCATGGCCTGTTTTTTGACATATAGTTTAGTAGAAGATATTAGACAACTTGTGAATTGGTGGAGTGCCATGTCAATATTCTCGTGGTAAATTGAAGTAGAGCTTGGTTTAAACTGAAATTATTCCAGTCGGCTTTAGATATCTTCCATCGGCTTATATTGTGAGATGTGCGTGAGCAATAATAATCATGACATCTGACTAGATCAGGGATGCTCAAACTTGAACTGCTGGCGATCTACCTCAATATTTTTAGATTACTTACGATCGACACTGAGAGGCTGCAAGTATGTGTGATGCAGGGTTGTCGTACATACACCGATATACTACCTACCAAGGTAAGGTGTACCGTAGCATATATAGATATTAGCTCTCCGCACAATATACATTATTTTAGTCAAGGTTTAGGTTAGGTTTTTCTCAATAATATCAATGAAAAAATTCATATTTATTCAAAATTGCGAATTTATTGGTTGTTCTCAGCATACTTTTCATAAGATGGTACTTGACCACTGAGTGCTAATCGCAAGCATGAGTTAATTGATTGCGATATTTTGACTTAATTCTTCATTTCAGAAAATGCAGTCTCGCACAAGTAAGTTGACCCAAACATTGCCGTCAGTTGAAGGGCGATTTGCCTTAGATTCGGATATTTATCTTCAGATATAAAACAGCAGACATTTGTATCAGATGCTGTAGTTTTGAGATGTATATCTGATATAATCTGCAACAACTCATTTTCAACAGAACATGAGTTCATATTTAACTGACTTGCTATTTCAGTAGCTAATTCCTCAATGTTTTCACATGAAAAAGAATAACTCATAAATGATGCTATATTTGCCAATTTACTGCAACCATAAACACGCATTTCGAATTGTCTCAAAATATTTGATAATTCAGCCTCATAAGTATCATAATTCAACTGAGGAATCCTTGCTTTCAAAGACGGAAAATGTTTCAGATCCTTTCTTTTCAGTTGATCTATCATAAGTTGCAATTTACTTTTGAATGCTTTTACTGCGCTAATCATCTCAATAATAGTTTTTCCTTTACTTTGAAGCTCCAAGTTAATGGTGTTTAAGTGCATTGTGATGTCAATCAAAAACGCCATTTCAGTCAGCCATTTTCCGTTTTTCAACATCTGGGTGTCATCACCTCTTTCGTCTAGAAAAGCTGTTATTTCGGGCAATAATTCTTGAAACCTTTCTTGGTATTTTCCGCGACTCAACCACCTGACGTCCGTGTGAAGAACTGAATCAGTATGTTTAGCTGACTCCCTGTCTTCCAACTGCAACTTAAAAAGCCGCCGTTACAAGCTACGTGCACGGATGGAATTCACAATTTTTGTTGCAATGCCCATAATTTCCTCCGTGATGTATAATGCAATGGAATGAATGAAGGGAAATCTTCATTAGCTCGACACAATGCCACAAAACTGTTTTTGTCAATCATTACTAGTGCTCCATCGGTTGTAATGCACAATAATTTATATATTGGTAGCTTGTAGTTTTTTACAAAATTGAAAAAACCGTCATATATATTTTCGCCATGGGTCTTTCCCTTCAGAGAAATGATTGTCAAAAATTCTTCCTTAGCCAACATGTCATTGAATACCATCCGAATAAAAATACACAGCTGGGCAGTGTCTGTCATATCGATGGATTCGTCGAACTGTAAAGAAAAGTATTTACATTTCATGATATCATATTTAAGTTTATCTGCTATGTCCCGACTCATGACTTCAATACAGTCGGATGAGATAACTGAAGTTCTCTAATAGCAGACATGATTTCTGTTTTATTTTTAAAAGATCCAAATAAAGTCTCATCCGCTGCAATAAATGCTTCAATCACAACCGATCCATCTTCGAATGGTTTCTTGTGTTTCGCCAATATATGAGGTATTTTAAATGACGCTATCGTAGCAGCTTTCGATTGATTGTTAGGTTGGTCTTGTGAACATGGTTTGTTCTTTTTTCAGACAAGATATCACGTACTTGTCGTTTTCTTAATTCACTCTGTGGCGGAAAATCCCTTACATAGTTTTTGTGAACCGTTTTATCATGATTCTCTAAGTTAACTCGCTTAGGTATTGCAACTGAAGCACGATAAATTAGACAAGTGCACTTATCCTTCACCATATAAAAGAAAAATTCTTCCTCTCAATCGTTATTAAAATGATACGTTTTAGATTTCTTCGCTGCACTCATTTTGTACTATTTAATAATAAACTTTGTATCTACGTAGTATTGCCTTCAAGTTACAATTCAGAATGACTCCAATTCCTGTAGGCGCAACATTCATATCGGCGTGAACGAAAGTCTCGAATTTTCTCGTCAAATACGCCGCCGAAATTTCTAGAAAAGCGGCAAGAATAATAAACTCGGCTTTTCCTTGACATGTACCGCGCGTTTCTTTGATAGAGCCGCATTTTGCCGCTAGCACCCCTGCTCTAAAGCAACTCAGACATGAGACTAGATAAACATTGATATAAAGGTTAGGTGCGAACAGTTAGAAAGTTCTCCCCACTTTCTCATATGCGCACGCATTCGCGAGCGCCAAATTTGAATGCCGTGTTACATATAGAACGTCAGGCATATCTGGGTTAAAAACATACTTTAGACGTAGTAGTAACAAAGTCTACTCATTTACAAAGGATACCAGATCCTCTTCATAAAGACATATGTATGTACCGATATACAGATTAGATCCGCGAATAAAGAAAAAGTTGGGTCAATTTTTTTTATTCGCGAATAGTCAAAACGCGAATGTAGGAAGCGCGAATAAGAAATATGAAGGTTCTAGCATAAAATACAAAATCATCGCCATAAGTTTGTCAATATAATGAAAACAGCATTGTTTCATTTCATTAAAAAAGTTTTTTGTAGTAAACGAATAAGGAAAGTGGACCATACTGGCCAACTAGATCACCATACCTCACATAACTAGATTTCTTTCTTTGTGGTTATGTGGAGGGCATAGTTTGTCGAGGAGCATTGTTTGGTGATTTACGGATTTTTTAATATATTTTGAAAGTATAATTTGATTAAACTGGCATTTCAACGAAAATTCTCCAGCTCAGATCGAAAATATTTATTTCTCGACAACTTGTTTGCTAGACATTTCGGTTGGCCGACTGGCAATGTCTAAGTTCAAACGTTATTTGGCGGTTACGCGTGAAATTTGACCGATCTATTTTCGGTGCTGAATTTATGTGTGTCAGTGTCACGAGTTCCACAATACATCATGTACATGTGTGTATTTAAAAAAAAAAAAGTAATCTCTTGCCAAAAAGACGTAATCAAAATAAATAATTTTTCGCATTTTGTGAAAGCTTATCCGCGCTGTGTTTATGTTGATAAAAACTATGCCATTAAATTAGAAATAATGGACGTCCAAGACGGGCGTCATCTGGAAATAGACGAGTGCCGAGTTTTCGGGAATTTGTTTTCATAGTTGTAAAATGAAAAAATGAGATTGTGAGCTGAAATTTCGAAACGCAAATTACTTGATGTTGGTTCGGGTTCAGCTTCAAAAATCATATTTTTGCGCCATCAATGTCTCTTTTACGTGAAATTCGAAGTTTTGCAGCGACTATTTTCACAGTCGAATGGTCAAGCAACAAGTAGTGTCGACAACTTATTTTTTAGGGGATCGTACCATACACTAGAAAATCTCCGAAAATATCTAGGGAAGGGTGGGGCTTTGTCGGAATCTAATACAGGCACCTCATTCGCGAAATTTTTCCTTAGCCACAGTATCTATTTCAAATAAAATGTGTGAAAAAATGATGTTTTTGTAATAATTTTTAAACTGAGTGAAAACTTTAAATTAGAGCTGCTAGACAAAAGCAACACACTTCGTTCGACCAAAAACAAATAAAACACTCATAATAGTATAAGACATAGTATAATGTCTTAGTGTTGACCCGTTTATTCAATGACAATACCTTCTTCTTCTTCAAGTGCCATGCAGATTCCTGCGTAGGCGTCCATCCTTTCACTCAGCATATGATTCTATTGATTGCAGCATTTTGTAGTGTCTGGAAGTCCTGTATTCCTGTCCACTGTCGTATGTTTCGTAGCCAGGATAGTTTTCTCCTACCAACTCCTCTTTTTCCTCCTTCTATTCTACCTTGGAGTACATGTCCAAGGTAGCTAATTTTTCTTCTTTTGATGTTTTGAAAAGTTCACGGTCTATCAAACCAGTTCTTCTCAGTATATCCTCATTCGTTACATGTTCAACCCACGATACCCTCAGCATCCGTCGTAGGGTCCATATCTCGAAGACCTCAATTTTATTTATAATTGCTATTTTCAACGTCCATGCCTCGACTCCGTACAAGAGAACGGGCCAGACGTAACATTTTACCATTCTATATCTGAGATTGAGATTTAGGTTTTTGTCTGTCAAGAATTTTTTAAGTTTTTTTATAAACGTTGTTCGAGCATGCTCGATTATGCATTTTATTTCTTGATCTGGGTCCCATTTATGGTTGATCATGCATCCCAAGTATTTAAATTGAGTGACTTGTTCAATGTTTTCTCCATTTATGGATATTATGGCATTTGGGGCATCGTTTCTGCTAATGGCCATACATTTGGTTTTACGGATGTTAATTTTCAAACCCAATCTCTGGCTTTCTTGATTGACCCTATCTAGTAGAGCTTGCAGGTCATTTGCACTATCTGCCAGTATCACGGTATCATCCGCGTGTCGAATATTGTTGATGGGAATTCCGTTTACTTTAATACCCATGGGACTGTCGGAGATTGACTCGATGAAAGCTCTTTCCACATATAAGTTGAACAACATCGGAGACAAGATACACCCCTGGCGGACGCCTTTTTTTATTTCAAAATCCTCAGTTGTTCCTGCATTTTGAATTCGGATTTCTGCTTCTTGGTTCTAGTATAGATTACCTATAAGTCTGATATCCTTTCCATCCAGCCCCAAGTCTCTAAGATATGATATGAGGAGGTCGTGCTTTACATTATCAAATGCCTTCTCGTAGTCGATAAAGCACAGAAAAACGTTCTTTCCTTGGTCTTGGCAATTCTGCACCAATGTTTGGAGACTAAATATGGCTTCTCTTGTTCCAACATCGTTCTTAAATCCAAACTGACTGACACCACTCACTTCCTCGCACCTCCTGTATAGTCTCGTGTGTAGAACTCGAAGGAAGCGTTTGAGGAAATGACTCATTAGACTAATGAGGCGGTAATCTTTACACGCTGTTGCGTTGTTTGTTTCCGGAAGTGCGACAAATGTAGAACGGAGCCAGTCCTCGGGAATTTGTCCAGTGTCGTAAATATTGTTAAAGAGTCGGACTATGATATCGAGGTTTTGTTCGCTAACTGAATGAAATGTTTCCGAGTACATATCATCAGGGCCCGGAACTTTGTTGCTTTTCATCAGAGTTATAGCATGTTTGATTTCACTCTTTAGTATACTTGGTCCTGATAGCGTTGTTATTTCGTTTTCGGGGTTTCCTGGTCTGTCATCTAGGAAAAGACCAGTGGTGTATTCCATCCATGTTAGTAGAAGTTTTTCGGTGTCCAATATTATTTTATTGTCTTCATCCCTGATGAAACTTACACTCTTATTGTTATATATTCCAGCGATTTCTTTGACTTTTTTATGGAGATGGAAACTGTCTCCCAGCTTGCTCAGATTTTCTGCTTCCAGACATCTTTCAGTCAGCCAACTTTCCTTTGCTGCTCTTATTTCATTTCGAATTTTTCTTTGGAGACTTTTATATTCTGTGTATTTTCTGTTGACTTTACATTGCCTTCGTTTTTCCATTAAATCTAGAATGTTTTCGGTCATTCATTTGTTCCTCTTTCGCCTTCCGGTGTTTGTAAGGAAGATTTCATTTGTTTCCGTAAAAGCTTCTTTAAGTTTGAGCCAGTGTTCGTTCGTATCATTTATACTGCGTATACTTTCCAATTCTTCATAAAGATGTTCTTCGTATAGTGATCTTCTTTCCTCGTCTTTAAGTACTTTTGGTTCTAATGTCTTTCTAACGGTTTTTTCGTTGGGTCTGGACAGGCGCAATATTATGTCGGCACGCAGCGGAATGTGGTCAGATTCAATATCGGCACCTGGCATTGTTGTTACTTTAGTGATGAGATTTCTAAACCTTTGATTAATGATAATAAAGTCTATTTGGTTTCTGACAATGTGGTGTTTACTGTCTTGCGGAGACAATACCTAATGTTATAATCTCAGATCAATATTTCATACATTTAGTGCATAATAGATAGATAGATTCCAAAAACCGTCACTTGTAGAGATTTTAGTAACTTTGTTCATGAGGATTTCCTTCATGATGCTGATAAGATTGACTGGGACTATTTTTATTCAATAAAATATTTGAATGATAAAGTTGCTTTTATGAATAGCGCAATGTTGTCGCTATTTGACATACGCCATATATGACTGTGACTGTGAGAGGGGCTCGCCCACCATACATATAATATAACACAGATAAGCAAGGCTAAAAACGATGCCTACAAAAAATATCTGAAGTCCAGATCAGCCAGACACCTGGATTTCTATAGGAAAATTAGGAATTACCTAGTACAGGCCATACGTAAAGAGAAGAAGGCATATATTAATCAACAACTCAACCTGAAAAAAACCCGAAATCCCAATGGAAAACTCTTGGTAAACTAAATATTCACAAAAATAAGAAGAATAATCAGATAATTCCTGACATTGTTTCGGCAGAGGATCTGAATGGTTTTTTCCTTGAGTCTTTGCCCTGCCCAGAGATAAATGGGGACACTTACAACTTACGTTGTAACCATTACAAAAAAACGGTACCCTTATGGTACCGTTACCAGAAAGAGGAGGATATTTGTTTCTGGGTCCTGGCCACTCGGGTATTGAAGGAAATGAGAAGGCGGACTCATTGGCCGCTCGAGGAACTAACCTGGAGTTCATAGGACCGGAGACTAAGCTCGGAATTCCCCTGGAAACTGCAAGGATGGAAAACAACCGATGGCTGGACTTGAGGGTACGTGAGTATTGGATGAGCCTCCCAGGACTCAGACCCGCTCGACGTGCCATCAGTGGACCTTCCACTACAAAAGCCAAGGCCTGGCTTAAACTCTCTAGGTTGGAACTGAGAGTTTTAACTGCCATATTTACTGGCAGTGGGGGCACTGTCGCCTCAGGAAACACCTAAATAAATTAGTATTGGTCGAGGATCCTTAATGTAGGCTATGTGAAGAGGATACAGAATTAATGAAACATGTTATGTGCGAGTGCCCAGCAGGGGACAGGGTCAGGATGGAAGAACTTGGATCTTGCAAACTGAAGCTGACTGAGCTTAATAAGCTCTCACCCACGAAACTCTTATGCTTTACGAGGAGGATAGACCTCGTGGATGAAATTTAGGACAGTGTGCCACATTAGACCAGTGGGTTGTAGTGGCCGGGCTGCTAGGCAGCCCTCACTCAAAGATAATATCTATCTACAACTTCTGTCGGAATAGTGTTGGACCTGGAATTCCTAAATCACCCAAATTGCAAACAGTAACCGAGGAAAAGGTCGAAGAGCTATTTAGAACGGTAAAGTCTAACGCCGAGGACAGTGATAACATTAGTCTGAGATTGTGGAACCTGGTGCTACCCTTTGCATCGATCAGTTCACCCATATGGTAAATTGCTCACTCAGGTACTGTACATCAACCTTGGAAACTGGCAAGAATAACAGTGATACCAAAAGTTAACAAGCGTACGGTAGCCGCTGATTTGCGTCCCATTAAAGTACTTCTTGTTGTAGCAAGATACTGAAAAAGGTAGTTTCAGAGTAGGTATCAGATGATGTGAACACATATGTTCTCCCACAATTACAGTCAGGCTTCAGAAAATCATTTAGTACAAATACAGCTTTGTTAAAAATAACAAGTGATATAGTAGGAAATATGGACAACGGCCACATAACACTGCTTGTGTTGCTTGATTATAGTAAGGCTTTTGATTTGATGAACCATCTACTGATGTTGGCAAAGCTTCGCTACAATGCTTTCCACGATACTGTCCTAAATTGGTTCATCTAATAGAACCCAATATGTAGAGCTCAATGGAAATTTGTCTTCGTTGTGCATGGTGAGCCAAGGTGTCCCACAGGGAAGCATTCTCGGGTCACTACTGTTTTCGATATATATCTCGGATATATATAAGTTCGTTCGCCATTGTTCAGTTCATCTATATGCGGATGATACACAACTGTATAAGTCTTCCGCCCCAATGGATATCAATAACGGAATTGGAAGAATTAATGAAGATCTGTCAAAAATTTGCACTTGGTCCTCCAATAATGGCCTGTTGTTGAATCCAGCCAAGGCGGTGGTAATATGTATAAGGAATAAGCAATTGCGTGATAGGGAAATAGATGCTATTAACTATGATATACGAATAAATGAATCTGTGATACCATTGAGTGAGTGTGTTAAAAATCTCGGTGTGCTTATTGATTGTGAACTCAACTTTGAACACCATGTAAATAAATTGCTCAAGAATGCTTATATTAAGTCCATATATAGCTTTAAAATGTATTTGAATAGCAGCGTAAAGTGGAAACTCTAATAGTATCATTCTCAGCCCTTTTAGTTATTGCAGCTCAGTGTATATTTTCTTTGCCGCAAGTATATTCGAGGTTTTATTCAAAGATTGAAGAACTCTTGTCTTCGATACTCGATACGATTTTCTATTAACTGTAGGGACCATGTCACACCTTACTTCATTTCGCAGAATATTTTGAAGTGCGAGTACCTTTTCCTGGTGCAATATGCTTGTGTTGTCTATAATATTTGTTTGTCTGGTCAACCGTTATACGTACATAATTATCTGTTGAGGAGAAATGAATCTTATAATGTGAACATTCGAGGCTCTAATCTGTATACAATACCCTATCATAGAACTGTGAAATTCGAGGAGTCCTTTGCGTACTTGGCTGTGTTTTATTGAATAGTTACTATAAAATTTATCGACGAACATCGTCAAGAAATAACTTCAAAAGAAAATTCATAAAGTTTCAATTAGAGATGCAATCACATGACAGTTTTATTAATGTATGAGACTTCAAGGTCTGTCGGTTTGAGAGGAAGAGCAGCTATAAGCTGAACTCACACCTTTTGCATTCAATGTTAGTATTATTATGTTGTGTTATGTATGCGTGGTCTTGGGTGCAATAAAGACATTTTATTATTATTATTATCGTGGACTTATACACTATCTCAGCTGTTAGCTGGATATAATTTACCTTTCCCAGATTCAGCAATCAAAGGGAATAGGCTCGATTACAATATACTTGACATAAATTTCCTAGGTATCCTACATGTATTAGGAATTAGAGCTTTTTTGCATTTCTATATAGGTATTCTTATGCAATTCTAATTTCTTAGGGCTATCATGCAAAGTTTTGGGTATTAACCCAGTCGAGGATACGATGATAGGAACAATATCTATTTTCTCAAGGTTCCACATCTGCTTGATCTCAATAGCAAGGTCTGTGTATTTGGACTTTTTCTTCTGGAACTTGTTCAGCACGTTGTTATTATTCGGTATGTCGACATCCACCAGCATTGCTGTTCTGGCTCTCTTATCATACACCACTATGTTCGGCCTATTATTCGTCACCATTCTGTCAGTGATAACAGGCCTATCGTAGTATAATCTGATAGAGTCATTCTCCAATACGGGCGCCGGTTGATACTTGTAATATGTCTGGAAGGTATTCAGAAGTCCGTACTTGTGTGCAAGTTTCTGATGGATAATGTTGCACACTTGATTATGCCTGTGAAGATACTCCGTATTGGCCAGTTGTTCGCATCCGGACGTAATATGCTGTATAGTCTCCGATCTTATATGACATTTTCTGCACTTATCTGTTTGTAATGTTCCGTCCTTCATGATAAATGTTTTGTAGTTTGTAGCGATCCATTGGTCTTGGATGGCCATAAGGAATCCCTCTGTTTCCGCGAATAATTCTCCTTTCATCAACCATTTGTTGGAAGCTTCTTTGTCGATGTGTGGTTGATTAATCTTATGGTGATGTCGTCCATGCAATTCCTTTTTTTACCGTTGCTCTTGTTTTTCAGTATCTGATAGGAACAGTAGATTCAGTAGGTCATATCTGATTTAGAGATTTTTTATCTGTTCAGTGTGCAAATTGACAACATCTATTAATCCGCGTCCTCCATTTTTCCGCTTCAAAGTTGTTCGTATCACATACGATTTTGGATGATGATTGTTGTACTTTGTCAGCATCGTTTGGGTCTGCCTTTGAATATCATCCAGTTCTGTCTTAGTCCATCTGATTATTCCAAATGAGTAAAGCTACACTGGAATGGCGTAGGTGTTAATTGCCTTGACTAGATTCCCCGAGTTCAACATTGATTTCAACACAGTCTTCAGACGCTGACTGTATTCTGAACGAATCTTCTCCTTTGATTGTTTTTGGTCTAGTAATCTGCCTTGTTGGTATCCTAGATATTTGTAGGTTTCGCAATCCCTCATGCACTGTATAATATCACCGTTTGGAAGTTGTGTTTCACCATCTATGACTTTCCCGCTTTGAATGTTCAGGGTCTTACATTTTTCAATCCCGAATTTCATATGAACATCTGGCGAGAACTTACTGACAGTTTTCAGCAGATCATCCAATTGCTTCTTGTTCGAAGCATATAATTTGATGTCATCCATATACAGCAGGTGGGAGATTGTATGATAATTCCTATCTGTTGTTATCCTAAATCCGTATCCTGTTCTATAGAGTATTGACGACAATGGGTTCATAGCTAAACAGAACCATAGTGGACTCAAAGAGTCTCCTTGAAAAATTCCACGAGGTATGGGTATCTCGTCGGTTTTAATTGATTTATTATTCATGTTGACCTGCAGAGACGTGCGCCAGTGTGCCATTGTTGTCTTCAAGAATTCTACCAGAGTTGGGTGAATTTTGTATATCTGCAATACTTCAACAAGCCAAGAATGGGCCTTCAGATAATCGAGAAAAGCTGAATGAACATTCCGATGCCTTACGTGTGCCTGTTTCATTATCACAGAATCGATGATGAGTTGTTCCTTGCACGTGGTGTTTCTTTCTGCATCCTTTCTGCTCCTCTGCTAATATATTGTTGTCGTCAAGGTGTTGGTATATTCGATTGGATATGCATGAGGTGAGTATTCTGTAGAGTGTTGGCAGGCAAGTGATTGGCCTATATTGAGACGGATCCTGTGTTCTATCGCTCTTAGGTAGCATATATGTTAAGCCTTGTGTTAGGAAAGTGGGTGTTTTCTTGGGATGTTGAAGAACATACGTGAACTGTTTCTCTAGGGCTCCATGGAGCTTATCAAACTTCTTGTACCTGAAGTTCTGGATATTATCTATACCTGTGGCCTTCCAATTGTTGGTCACTCTAACTACTGTTGTGATTTCTTCCTCCGTTATTCCTTCGAAGTCCATATGTTTGATATCAAGGCGTTGTTCCATTCCGCATATTCATTGTGTTCTTTGGGGTTCGCCCATAGTGATGACCAATAATCGGTCAAGCGCTGTTGCTTCAGGTACATATTATTATTAGTTTATTCATTCAAACTTGTAAATATAAAAGTAAACAACAAATTATACCAAAGGCGTGGAACATGTCTCATAAAAAATACAATCATGTTATAGATAGTTCAGACTTATAATCAACAGAAAAATCTCACTTTACAGGTACAAAATTAATAGATGTATAAAGGTAAGACTCTAAACAAGAATAACGTGGACAGCGATTTAAACATTGTGTACATGAGTTTTAATTTTAGTCAAATTTGGCATTCAGGAAATCTGGTGAGCTGTACGGAGCTGTTTCTACTAGAAGTTTATGTACATGTTTTGTCAGAACTGCTGGTGGCTCATTGCGTATTTTAGGTGGTAATTTATTCATTATTTTCATTATTATATGATGTGCATTTTTCTGTAGGTAAGTACGATTGAATTTCATAGATTTCAAGTTCTTTTCATTACGGGTCATATAATCGTGTTCATTTCTATGGAATAGATCAGAGTTATTTCTGACAAATCTGATTGATTCGTAAATGTATAAGGAGGGCAGTGTGAGTAAGTTATTTTTGATGAAATAGTTCTTATAGCTTTCAGTGTATCTCAAGTTCAACATCGATCTTAAGCATCTCTTTTGGAGTTTGAAGAGACGCCTCTCTAGAGTTGCCCCAGAAGATAATTCCGTATCGGATCCGAGACTCCACTTTAGCTCGATAAGACACGATGGCAGTTCGGAGATTAACATGTGATGTAATCACTCTCAGGGCATAAGAATAGCCCGCCAATAAATCCGCCAGACCAATCAAGCCTAGAATCGATGGTCACACCCAGGAATCGCATCTATCCAACAGGGTCAATAACTTTTTCGCTGTGGGCTACGGAGATTTTTTCACAATTTTTGTTGAACGAAAAATGTAAGAGCTGTGTTTTCTTAGTATGTAATTTCAGATTATTCATGTATTTTCCAAGGCTATTAAATTATTTGAAACTATGTTTCAGTTGTTCTTGATTACTACCATTCATTATAACATTTGTATCATCTGCAAATTGCAATATAAGTAGGGGTCCAAGAATCGATCCTTGAGGAACTTCCCCTTTTGTTCTCAACATTTCGGAGGTTTGCATGTTCCCAGCATTATCTGCCATTGCAACATATTGAACCCTATCTGAAAAGTAGCTGTCCAACAGTTTCAATGCTACTCCACGTATTCCATAGCATTTGAGCTTTTTTAAAATAAATTTTTCCACGCTTAGGTCAAGAGCCATTGCTATCACAGGCTTGTTTTCATTCAGGGGCTCCAAAATTGGAAATATTGCCATGTATATAGCTCAGATTGTGTTTTTCCCCTTCCTAAAGCCGTTTTAGAGAATCATTTTTTCTCCAAGAAATGAAGCAATCTATTATAAATCATTTTTTCTATTATTTTACTAAAGTTATTTAGGATTGCAATTGGTCTATAGTTGTTGATATTAGTATTGTCTCCGGTCTTGTAAATTGGAACTATTTCGGCACATTTTAGTTTTTTTGGAAATATTCAGAACAGAATGCTTAGATTTACAATATGGCACAGAGGGTCCGATATGATGTGAGCAATGTGTTTGATCAGTTTCACTGGGATTTGATCGAAGCCCAATGAAGCTGTATTCTTTAAAGATTTTATGGTGTTGGGAAACTGAAGATGACAACTCAATTAAAAAAGAAAACACCATCTGTAAAAATTGAAAAATTTAACGTAGAATCGCTCAACAAAACTTTATTCAAACCGTTGCAAACAGTATATAACTCGTAATCCAATATTGCAGCAAGATAACCCCGACATAGCATGGCTCAAACTAAAAGAAAACATATACAAGGGTGCCACAGAGGCCTTGGGAACCCGCACGGTATCACAGAACGGCAAACCTAGTAATAAACCCTGGTTCACCACTGAAGTCAAAAACATTAGAAAGGAAAAAAAAACAAATATATCTAGAATATAAGAACCATCCGACACAAGAGAACCGAAATACATACATAGAAATAAGAAATAGGGTGAATAACAGAGTTCGGGAAATTAAAGAAGAATACTGGCAGAGATTTAGTGCTGAAATGGAAGCGGATATATACGGAGTGCAAAAACGAATTTGGAAATTATTAAGGGTATGAAAAAGGACACCAATGAATTTATACAACTGAAAACAATCACAAACGAAACATGGGAAAAATACTTCAAAAATCTTTACACTGAATCAGAATATGAAGAAGAACCCCCAGAAGAAGACTTAGAAAACGACATTATAAATGAACCTGTAACAATCACGAAAGAGCAAGTAGCTATGGCAATAAGTAAACTTAAAAATAGGAAAGCTCCAAATGAAGATAAGATAACAAATGAGATGATCAAATATGGCGGAGAAGCCATGAGAGTAGAGTACACAAAACTGTTTAACATCATAATTCAACACGGAAAAATACCAGAAGAATGGAAAAGAAGTGTAACAGTGCCTATCTTTAAAAAAGGAGACAAAACAAATCCTGCCAACTATCGCGGAATAACCTTATTAAGCACCTCTTTGAAACTGCTTACAAAGATTCTTGCCGATGACATAACGTCAACAATGCCAATCAGCGAAGAGCAACAAGGCTTTCGAAAAAACCGGTCCACGGTCGATACACTATTTATAACAAGGCTATTAGTAGAAAAGTCTCTTGAATATAACACTCCAGCATATCTTTGTTTCATAGACTTAACGAAGGCCTTCGACAGAGTCCAAGTGAAAGATGTAATCAAGATACTGGAAAACAAAGAGGTACCCAAAAATATATAAGACTCATAAAAGATCTGAACACTAATAAAACAACGCAAATACGAACAAACCACACCCTAACGCAGCATTTCGGAACAACGTCGGGCATCCGCCAAGGTGATAGTCTTAGCCCTCTATTTAATACTGTTATGGACCAACTTGTAGAGACCGTTAAAACTTGGGACTAGGATACCGCATGGAACCTACAAAATTAACATCTTATGCTATGCCGATGACGCCGTACTCATTGCAGAATCAGAAGACGACCTACAAAGAATGTTATACGCCTTTAGCAAACGCGCAAAAAATTTCAATATGGAAATCTCAACAAGTAAGACAAAATGCATGACCATAGCTAAGGAACCTCTGCGCTGCAAGTTAACAATAGACAACGCCACTATAGACCAAGTCATGTCATTCGAATACTTTGGGTGCAAAATAACAAGCACAGGATACCTTGAAGATGAAGTGAGGAGACAAGTGAACAAAGCAGCTGCAGTATCGGGACATCTTAAACAACCAATTTGGAGAAATAAACACCTCAGTATACCATGCAAATCCAGAATCTACAAAACATGTGTCCGACCAATTATGACATACGGGGCAGAAACAAGAGCGGAAACGACGGTAACAAAGAGGATACTAAGAACAACAGAAATGAAAACGCTAAGAACTATAACCGGTTACACATTGAATGACAGACAAAGAAATACCGACATTAGGGAAAAATGTGAAACAGACGATATTGTAAGATGGGTAAGAAAAAGAAAAAGAGAATGGAACCAGCATGTAAACAGAATGACCACAGATAGAATAGCCAAAATCGTATATAACAACATACCACACGGAAGAAGACCCGTTGGACGACCACCAAAACGATGGCGGGACAGTTGGCAATCAACTTCACAAGAACTGCTGCAGGGAAACCGGAACTGAACAGGCGCTACGCCTTCTACACGGTGAAGAAGAAGAAGAAGTAAATCTTTAAAGGTACAGGATTAAGGAATATTGCAGCACCATGTTTTTGTCTATAGGTTTGAAGTATGTTCCATTGGTTATCCGTTGGCATATGTCAATGAAATGTTGGTTAACTTTATTCAACACCTCACGTGCACTGTCAGTTCCATTTCTCAGCTTATCGAGAACACACTGATTTTTCGTGGATTTATTTGTGTATTCATTTATGACCTGCCAGGTTGCTCTACCCTTATTGGTTGCATTTCTTATGAAATTTTCATCCGTCATTCTTTTAGCCTGTTGTACAACTTTTTTCAGAAACCAGCAATAAATATTGTACTGTGATCTTGATACATTCCCTCTGTGGAAGTCTCTAAAGAGTTGTCGCTTTGTTTCACAAGATTTTCGAATTTCAGAAGTGATTTTTTACTAGGGTGTTTATTGCACAATTTAGGGATGAAGATCATCCTATCCAAATCCTTGATCTTTTGTATAAAATAGTCATAGGCAGCATCAGGATCATTCTGATGATAATATATTTGAATACAAACAAGGATTGGTTTTCTGGAACTTGGTTACCAGAATCTGGAATTCAGGATACTAATTTGTCAAATTCAACTAGAAACTTCATTTGCTATAGGTCATTGCACAGTGATGATTTTAGGTAAATGGGGTCTGGAAGTTTTCCTAGTCCAGCATTTATTCAACGTTTTATTCAGTACATATTGCAAATATGTTATGTTTTTATTTATAGTGACTTGAAACGAATAGCACAGTCGGCAATTTTTGTGATTCTTATAAAATAAATGCGATAATATTATTAGTTCATGACCGTACTATGTTCCTTATTGCTTATTCATACAATTTAGAAAAGAATATCAATTTCGAGGAATAATCAACGGGCGGAAATAGACATCTGAGCGTGGGAACATTATACTTTGTGCAGTTAAAAAAGGGATTAATATTTTTTATAATCTAATCTTTTTCATATTAACCGACCGGTAATCGACAGATTAGATATAATAACCAAAAGTCGACTCTCTGTGTAATGGGCCGGGTTTCAATCAGTCAAATTCTCTTTTTTTTTTTCAATGAAATGAAACTATGGTATTTAGATTTTCACTATATTAACAAAACTATGACCAGTTTCACCACACTGTATCTTCATCAAATAGATACAAACTAATGAACAGAGTTTTTCCTTATATATTATTCTTATTTCCTACTTAATATTACAATAAGTACAAGTACAAGGGGTATGTTGGAAAACCCATCGGAGTTGCTCACTTTATGAATTGAAAAGATTGAGTAAAGGAGAAGGATTTAGATCTAATTGACTATTAAGTAACCTACCTGAATTCTTTTCTTTGTTAATCTTTAAAATTTCCCATAGCTTGAGTTTTTGTCTATTATTTTCATTGTGTAAAATTTTGAAATTATCATTAAAGTTATGGTTTTCTTCTAGTAAGTGATTAGATTAATGGGAATCTGATTTTTGATTTATTACCTTCATCAATTTTAGATTTGCAGTTTTTGATATGTCGGCCTAAAGAATTATCAGTTCGGAATGCTATATTGAAATTATAATGCTAGAGGAATGATTTTAATTTTAGACTAGGATTACCAATAAAAGTTAAGCTGTTGTATTTTGTGTTAGAACTTTTTATACTTGGAAATACTTCCTGCATTGTTTTCTGAAATTTTTTGCGTCAAATTATGTTCTAAGTCATACTAGGACTGTAACTCTTGCTCTTTTATAAAATTATTTTGTGACATTGGGATATTAATGAGTCTATGTACCATACTATTGTAAGCAGATAAGTTATGTGGATAAGGATGTGTAGATGAGCTGTGAATAGTTAAATCTGTATGCGATGGCTTATGAAAAATAGAAAAATCATAATTGCCGTTGATTTTAGTAATAGTTAAATCCAGAAAGTTGATAGAGTTTTCTGTTTCTATCTCTAACGTGAATTTTGTTAATGAATGTTTTGAATTACTCTAATTGTCTGTGCCAGTGAAACAACAAATGATATCCTCGACATATCTAAACCAATAAATAAAGTATTTCAATAACGGATGTTCTTGGATAGTTTTTTCAATATTATCCATGAAAATTTCAGCGAGTAGAGGGCTCTGAGGATTACCCATGATTAAACCTTTTTACTATTATATAATACTCCATTGAAGTTAAAATAATTTTGTTCTAAACGAATTTCTAAAAGATGTAAGATTTCTGATTGAATTATCGGATTGACTTATTAATTTGAAGAACGTTGTTGATGAGTTTTACTGTATCACTAGGTGGAACACAAGGGAAGAGATTTACTACATCCCATGACATAAGTATAGCGTTCGGTGGTAGTATCGTGTTCTGAAGACTGAAGAATTTTTCATTGAGAATTTAGGTTCAAAATAAGAGTACTGTTGAATGATTTCTATGAGAAAGCGTGAACGTTTTGCAGCTGGAGCTTGAAAATATAAAACTACTGGTCAAATGGGATGCCCTGTTTTATGGAGTTTGACGAAAAAACTATCCAAGAACATCCGTTATTTTAATACTTTATTTATTGGTTTAGATATGTCGAATATATCATTTGTTATTTCACTGGCACAAACAGACAATTAGAGTCATACAAAACATTCAGTAACAAAATTCACGATAATATTAAATTCACGTTAGAGATAGAAACAGAAAACTCTATTAACTTTCTGGATTCAACTATTACTAAAATCAACGGCAATTATGATTTTCTATTTTTCATAAGCCATCGCATACAGATTTAACTATTCACAGCTCATCTACACATCCTTATCCACATAACTTATCTGCTTACAATAGTATGGTACATAGACTCATTAATATCCCAATGTCACAAAATAATGTTATAAAAGAGCAAAATATAATTGAATAAATAACAGTCAATAACGGTTACAATCCTAGTATGATGGAGAACATGATTTCTCGCAAAAAATTTCAAAAAGCAATCCAGGAAGTATTTCCAAATATAAAAGTTCTAATACAAAATACAACAGCTTAACTTATATTGAGAATCCTAGTCTAAAATTAAAACCATTCCTCTCACATTATAATTTCAATTTAACATTCTGAACTGATAATTCTTTAGGCCGACATATCAAAAACTGCAAATCTAAAACTGATAAAGGTAATAAATCCGGTGTTTATAAACTGTCTTGCGGGGATTGTAATAAAATTTATATTGGTAGAACTTTCAGAAATTTCAAAGTCAGATTATCCGAGCACAAACGTAGTTTTAATTATCATAAATCAGATTCCCATTATTCTAATCACTTACTCGAAGAAAACCATAACTTTAATGATAATTTCAAAATTTTACACAATGAAAATAATAGACAAAAACTCGTTCTATGGGAAATTTTAAAGATTAACAAAGAAAAGAATTCGGGTAGGTTACTTAATAGTCAATTAGATCTAAATCCTTCTCATTTACTCAATCTTTTCAATTCATAAAGTAAGCAACTCCGTTGGGTTTTCCAACATACCCTTGTACTTGTACCTATTGTAATATTAAGTAGGAAATAAGAATAATATATAAGGAATAACTCTGTTCATTAGTTTGTATCTATCTGATGAAGCCACAGTGTGGTGAAACCGGTCATAGTTTTGTTGTGAAAATCTAAATACCATAGTTTTATTTCATTGAAAATATGTATATCGATTTTCATCAAGTAACGACGACCTCCTCAATCAAATTATTCAAATTCTCTTTCTTAAATACAAAAGTTTAATACATGTAAACACGTACATTAATTTTCACACTATACTTATTCTGATCACAGGAGAATATGTATATTTGTAAGTCGTGGTGAACTTGACGGTAGAATGAATGTTGGAAGACTGAGAACTGAATAAATGATTCTGAGCAAATCTTTCTTTTTTTAACTGTCACCTATATTTACCACTGACTGAATTGATCTGGACAAAGTATCTTTTGAAATACATATGGTTCTCGCAAAGTGTGAGGCGTCACATAGTTTATGTTTGAGTTGATAAGAATTCTCTAGTTTTTAAAAATTCTCGATTGTGTTTCCCTTATTCTAAGAAGTGACCATTAAAATATTCTGAGTGGCTCGATTTTACATGTTATGCCACGTAATATGATAACCCGGATAAATTCAATGAGGGAAAGATTCCTTTTTATTACATAGTAGATAGGTGGTCCAAGTCCAAGTGATAATGGAGATTTGTTCTTTGTTTGATTCCTATATCAAATCATAGGCGTAACATAAAATTGAAAAAGTGATAGGTGGTGTATAACAGAGTATAGATACATTACATCTGCTAACATATTAAAGAAAATCAACTGGGTCCGTTGAATTAACTATGTTACCTAGAATACACCTATCTGGCAAGTGTCCACCTCTGACCTTTCTACAAATTGTCATTCTTTGTAGGATAATTTTCATTACATTTTCTCATAATTGCAGTGGTATTTCGCGTATAACAGCTCGAATATTGTCTTTGAGTAACTCATTCGTTGCTGCAGCATTGGCGTAGACCTTATCTGTGACTTAGCCCCAAAGAAAAAAGTCTAATAGTGTTAAATTCGCATGATCTGGGAGGCCAATTCACGTTTCCATTGCGAGAAATCACACGTTCAGGAAATTGTGGCACGTAGCGCCATTCTGTTGAAATAAACACCCTGCAAGCCAAAAGCATTCACTTCGGGCCAAAAAAAGGCAGTCAACATCGCTCTGTAACGGTTTCCATTCATTCATTCGTTTTGGATAAAGAGGCTGTTCGAGTATTTCTTTTGGGTTTTCGGATCCCCAAATGCGACAGTTTTGTTTATTGACATACCCAGACAGTTGAAAATGAGCCTCATCATGAATAATTCGGTTCAGAAAAGCAGGATCTCGACTATACATTTCCAGCGCCCAATTAGCAAATATACGGCGTTGTTCGTGGTCAGTTGGCTTAAATTCTTGTGTTAACTGCACTTTTTAGGGATGGAGATGCAGATCAAGATGCAAAATACGGTGCAAAGTGGTTGGGGAAATGACCAATTCCTGCGATCGTCTCGAAATTGACAAGTTTGACTTTTCAGCCACGCCATCAGTTACAGCGGCGATATTTTCAGCTGATCTGGCCGGATAAACACGTGTTCGATGCTGCACATCACTAACTTGTCCGCAACGTTTGAATTTGTGGATTAAATTCACTGCAGATGGGCGAATAGATGCTTAATGACGACCAAAAGCAGTACGAACTGTGTTCGCTAAGTTTTCACCGGTTTTTTTTAAAGAATTTTCACGATGCGTTGTGCGAGGGAGAATGTGACTGTGACTGGTTTCTGTTGTCCATTTTTTATTTCGTGTAACGATCACTCTAAAGCTATTAACACAAATAACGAACTGTTCTTTACCTTCAGTGTTCATTTCAAAAGAATAATAATATCAATTTTTTCGCAGGAAATGGCGTGGTCATCCACTTGCCAGGTTTGTTCGACGAGCTCGAAAAGAACATCGCCAAAGGATTGAAGGATTGGGAGAATCGATTGATAATCTCGGATCGGGCGCATCTCGTATTCGATTTCCATCAGCAGGTCGATGGTCTATTGGAACAGGAGAACACGCAGAAGGGCCAAGGACTGGGCACCACCAAAAAGGGAATCGGGCCAACTTATTCCTCGAAAGCCACGAGAAATGGAATTAGGATAGGCGATTTACTCGGAAATTTCGACGATTTCAGTAAAAAGTAAGTTTTATCGTTCGTTGAATACCACCCTATCAAAAATGATATTTATAGAATTGAAAATATAATGTCTGAACAGACACTGTACCTCGTGAAGTAATCATTATCAACCGTCACCAGTGCTGGGATGAGTACAAAGAAAGGATTCGAGTATGAGTACAATTACTGTGCTCGAAATAGTATTCGAATACTGTACTCGATTACTTTCGTGAAAAAGTAATTGAGTATTGATTACAATTGTACTTCAGTACTTATTCGAATACTTATATGAATACTCTTGTGAGCACAAAGTTCTCTCTCTAACCCTTTTTGTGTTGTTGAAGCACAGTTATTACTATTATGTATCATTGTAATGGGTTAACAAACAAAACAACAAAATATCAAGTTTTATTGTTATAATATGAAAGGTACTCAACTAACAAATGAGAGATAATGAAAATACCAATTTTATTGAAATTTGAAATGAAAAACTAACTAATTAAACTAATTCAAAAATACTTGTATAATATGTTTTCAGTAAAACTAATTTCTCGAAATTATCGTCACTTGGAGCATTACGGCGTGGAGCGTTTACTATGGATGCGAATGAAAACATTTGTTCAACAGGTGCTGACGAAGGTAGCACTGTGTTGAACTTCAGAAAAAGTTTATTCAAATTCGGATGATCGTTCAACATTTGAAAATCCTTCCGATTGTCATTTAAATATTTGACAAGTTTTTGTACAATGTACTTGTGTTGTATTTTGAACAGGAGATCTGACGAAACTGGAACTTTCTCGGGAATAGTCTTCAGTGAAGCCGAAAAAATCATCATTGGTGGTGGGGGAACTGTTCCTTTCCGGGTTGAAGCAATAATGATAACACTCGTGATGATAATTTTTTTGTCGTCAATTGATATACTCGACTTCGTTATACAACTGAACCATCTCGGTTTGAATTGAGGACATAAAACAGATACTATAATTGCATCTGTGGAATTCAAAGTTAAGATATCTATAAATCGCTTGTTTACACCGACCAAAATTGTTGAGAGCAGAATTTCTCCAGCAAATTTAAAATTCTATAATACAGTTATTGTATTCATGGTTACAAACTGTACTCATGAGTACATTTTGTAATCATGGGTACTGAATTGTACCCATGTGTGATAAATTACAATTTTACATCCACTCTGCAAGTTGATGCAGTGGTCCGAAAAACCCGTAGAATTTTTATTTTGGAGAATAGATCTTTTATGTTCCCCAACTCTCTTCTCGATGCATCTTGCGGTTTGGCCTACCATATATAGGATGGACATTTTGGAGATTATTGAAATTACGTCCCCTCATAGGAAAACCAGCCAATTTGCAACGACCAACTAGATTCAATTCACCCCCTGTTGTGAATGCCGTTATACATAAGTTAAGACACCCATTTTGAATTAAGTATTGTATTACTCTCAATAATGGGCTAACGACCCTGAACATATGTCGAGTATTTTTAATAAATATCTGTGAAACCTTTGCCAAGTGATAAACCAATCATTTATTCATTATGTTGTACCGACTGTTAAGCGAGAATTCCATACATATAGCATATATGTCTCAACCGTGATTATTTGTTGAGTTCTGACACTTAACTTTGAGGAGGATGATATGGGCTGACAAATCAGATCGAAACTCTGATTTAAGTGTCGGGGAAGTCAATATTTAAGGAGCAAACCCGATAGTTGTTTCGGTATTAGCCAAAAAGACACTAAATAATACAATTTGACAGATTAAAAATAAATTCGAGAGGTAATCAGAAGGATGAAACGAAACCAATCCAATCAACGCAGATATATATGTTCACATGATAGGGGGAAATACGGGATAAACTGGTATCCAAAACACCAGAACGAAAGGAAACAAGAGAATAAAGAAAACTCAAATAAAGGAAAAATTTCGAAAACACCGCATTGAACATAGATATAGATAAGGACACGATAAAGCAGGTAGGCGAATACAGATAACATAATCAGCATGTAGATAACTTGGTAGCAGACAAATTAACAATAAACTGGAAAAGGCAGGAAATTTTTTTTAATAAGTGGCCGGTTTACCGTCTGTCTGCAGACTACCATGGCTCATACGCAATTACAACACCCATGCCTTTGGATGTGATGTGCCACAGTTGGATCCTTCTCCCCTTTTGGCCACACATTGAATGAGAGTATTAATAGAAAAATATTCGAAAAATAAAAGTCGTTTTGTCTCAAACGATCTGCTCCTCAATCTACATTGAGAATTGGGTATTTTACAAAAGACATATATGTCATAAGCAGAAGCAAACATACATGACATGAGCAGAAGCAAACATATATGTCATAAGCAGAAGCAAACATATATGGCATAAGCTGAAGCAAAATTACAGATAACGGATATGGCAGAGATGAGGAATAGTTTGATAATTTGAAAACCTTACAGAAATACGGTGTTGTAGCAAGTCAAACTGAAAAGTCCAAATAATTTTCAATTATTGAAAAGTTGATATGATCTATAACTGATTGAATTCTTTAGATGAATGCTAGTAAAAATTGTAGTAGTTGAACTGAATAGCATCTTCTAGCGAGATTTTACTACAATGGCTTAATCTCTGCATTAAGAAAACGTCTAATGTCTGGCTTTGTAAAATTTCGATATGAATTGGTAATCCAGAAATTTATCCAAGTTACGAAAAGAATCAACGAAAACAAGCACTTCAAGCTTTTTTATGACTTAGTTTTGCTAAACTAAATTATTTTATTTCATAGAGTTTATGTTATATGTTATAACACTTTCTACCACTGCTGGATAATATTTGAAAATTGTTTCAAACTTCTTAGATTAACCTGCCATAAAAGTTCGTTCTTTATTTTTTGAACTATTATACATTTTCTTGGTTGGTATAATTTCAGCTTTGCGTTCAGTCTGCTGGTGAGAATTCTGGTGAACAGCTTATAAATATGAGACAATAAGCTTATTGGTCGATAGTTTTCTAGTTTTGTTACGTTACCTTTTTTGTGTATGAGTACAATAATGACATTATTCCACTGTTCTGGCATAGTTCCCGTGTGGAGGCATTCGTAAAAAGTGTTTTCAATGTATCTAGTAGTTTCTCTCCACCTGATTCAACTGCTTCAATCGCTATCTCATCGTCATCCTCACCTGGTGACTTATTATTTTTCATTTCTATGAGTGTATTTCGTATTTCAGTAATGGTTATTTCGGGGATGGTTTACGACTTGTCGGATTTCATTATTATTTCTGAGCTGTGGGTGACGCCTGAACAATTCTTCATAGAAATTTTCCACTGTCGTAAGAATTATACTAACCAAGAGAGCAGGCTGGATTCAGATCAGAATTCAGCACAAATGATCATCTCCTAGTTGTAAAAAATTTTATCGAGAAATCAGTTGAGTACAATAAACCACTAGTCCTTATATTCGTGGACTACGAGAAAGCGTTTGATACGATTAATCTACACAAGATGCTTGAGGCCCTAGCAGACTGTAGAATAGACTATCGGTACACCACAATCATAAAATATATTTATGAAAATGCAACTGTAAGTGTCAAACTTCATGAAAAAACAGCAAAGATTCCAGTTGGAAGAGGTGTACGCCAAGGCGACACTATTTTTCCAAAATTGTTTACCACGCTTCTTGAATATGCATTCAAACAAATAGATTGGGAAGACTTTGGTATAAATATGAACGGCGAGATGCTGACTCATCTCAGGTTTGCAGACGATGTGGTTTTATTTGCAGATTGCATTGAAAAGGCTAACCTAACCTAACCTAACCCAAATTATTGGGTTCATAATGATTCTAGAACATCTATAGATCTTAATCGGCATCACTCAAAAGACCGAACCTAGCCATCGGGGTCTCTTGGTCAAACAGAGGGGGAATTGTTTTGTTGAGTTTAAATATTGAAGGGTTTTTTGCGAGATTATACTTCAAAATTAGCAAGCAATAACAAGGAAGTGATTATGTTCCAGGGGACTTACACTTCGACGAAAGAACATCTCCGCGAAAGTGGAAATATCGCTGGTTATGTACTTTTTGATTATCTCCTTAGTCCTTTCTATGACCTTGCTTGCTATGTAAAATATTTTCTTGAATTCAAGTGTGTTTAGACGTATAAGAGTCAGGTATGATTGTTGAAATATTTTTCTGCTGGTTTTCTTTTTCCATTGTTACAGATTCCTGTCCCAAACCCTTCCTTTCACCCTTGTCTTCGTCTGGAAATCATGCTAAGCAGAAAAATCTTTGGTACTCTTTATGTACACACGACACTAACACAACATAAACAGAGGAGCTATTGCTAGTGCAATAACGACAGGGAAACGAGTTTTTTCCTCAGGTGTTTTCACTCGTTTATTGAATCATACGCAAGATAGTATGGTTCCCCTGTTATATTTTCCTGAGCTCACACTTGTGTTTTTCTGACACACACCAAAATTATAGATATAAGCATTTATTGTAATTACAATTATTCCAATGTTTGTAAATGCTCTCTTTTCAAAAGAAAAAAAATTCTCGAAAGACTAAACGAGGCATCCCAACAAGTAGGGCTAAAAATAAATATTTTGAAAACTCAACTGATAACAAATCTTGTTCTAAACGAAAATATTAATATTAATGGCATCCCAATAGAAATGAAAACGTCTTATAAATACTTAGGTCATGAAATACGGTTAGGTAAAGATAATCAGACATGTGAACTTCATAGGAGTGGTTGACATCGGCAGCCTTCGGAAACCTAAGACATATTTTCAAATCTCACCTTCCAATATGCCTGAAGAGAAAGGTTTACAACAAATGTGTTCTCCCCGTTCTCACATATGGTGCAGAGACATTAATTTTGACCAAGAAATCTGTGAATAAAATAAAAACTACACAGCGTGCAATGGAAAGATCGATGCTAGGTTTATCGCTTAGCGATAGAATTTCCAATATAGAAATCCGCAGAAGAACTAGAGTGATAGATGCCATTGAGAGGATCGCAACTGTGAAGTGGAATTGGGCGGAACATGTTGCCAGAATGGGCGATAATAGATGGACAAAACGGCTCATAGTGTGGAGGCCTAGACAGGAAGCGACGAATTCATACTAATTGGATTCAGAGCGCGCATGATAGACAGTTTTGGAAGCACTCACGGAAGGCCTACGTCCAGCAATGGACAAACTGATAGGCTAATGATGATCATGATACATTTTCTAAATTTTGATGACTGATATTGGAACAACTATCAAATTATTGTATTGTAGTCGGTCCTTGATAAGTATGCAATGTTTCGATTAAATGTGATGTCTTGAAGTGGGTTAAAACAGCGTTCGAGTATTCCGTTACACAGATAGATACAAATAAAGCTAATACAACCGTGTTAAAAAGAAAAAAAAAATCGTATGAGACAATGGGAGACGACAATGATAGAAACCACGAAGATGTAAAAGAAACTTGTATCTGAAGACCTAATGGTAACAGAAGAAGGATTATGTATAAAGTTGGGCAAATTTTTGATTAAGTACAAGTTTCATTGAAAAATGACACGAACCAAAGTGTTGTATTTTTATCTTAGTCTGAGGTATATTGTGATTTCGGGCACCTATCACTACTATGTTTTGACATGAATGGGCGGTAGATTTATTTTTGATGGATCTTCATATATATTCCTACATTTTCGAAAAGATCTTATCATTAAACTTTTTATTTTGTGTTCACGAATGTCGATATCTCGATAACTATTTCACCCACGTCCATTAACCCAGTTAAATATCACAATATTGGTTAACCTAAACGAATCTAAACGAAAACGAGGTATTGTCTTAGTACATAATCTCCCATTGGGCACTCATTTGCCTTCATCATATCTTCGAAGTATGGTTTTATCTTTGATGCATTCTTTGAAGATTTCTTCTCCTTTTTCGTTGTCTACTGTATTGACGTTTGAATATAGTTATTCTGCAATCTGGATTCATCCTACTTGAGACCAATTGATTGATATTTAATGAAGTTTTTTATTTCATTTACCATCTAAAATAACAATGTTGACCATAATCTATGGATATGTACACCTACAGAGTCATATAGAGGATCCTAGTGCAGGAGTGACGATCAAGGCTTATTTGTTCATTTTGTTCAATTTATAGTAGTTTACGCTTAAAAAACATTAATAGCGTCTGAATAAATAGGACAATCAAATATTTGTGCAGGTTTAAATAGAGAACTCTCGCTCATTCTTTCTTAGAGACAATTGATTCAGTTATTTACAACTTTACGTGATTTTATTAGGTAAAGGTTGTAAATAACTGAATTAATTGTTTGTAAGAAAGAATGAGTGAGTGTTCTCTATTTAAACCTGCACAGATATGCATTCGCATAATATTTGAGTTCTTTGAATTACTCTCTTTGAGTATATTCAAATCTAGAATTTAGGAGATGAAGTATCATGGCCTCCTGTTTCTGTAAAAGAGATTTAACTATTTTGTAAACAATCTAGAATCATACATTTAGCAGACATAATTATTGAAAAAAAATCTTTGGAAAAGTTATAAATTATCAACTATCAATCAATCATCACTCGATTAAAACTCTAATTCTGTCTTTATTATTGCAGATTCCAAAGCTTGGTCAACCTTTATCAGAGAATGTTTCCAAGCTTGAACGTAAACGTAGAAGAGGAGTTAGAGAGGTATAAGAAATACGCTGAGAAGGTTAGGCCTCTTGTTGCTGATACTGTAACATTCTTGGATAAGGCTGTAAAAGCCAATAAGAAGGTCTTGGTGGAAGGTGCCAACGCCGCCATGTTGGATATAGATTTCGGTTAGTATGGAATGTTCAATGTTATTTTCATTTTGGGTGCACGAATGTCGATATTCTGACAATTATTTCACTCTCTATTTACCTTATGAAATATGACAATATAGATTAACCTTAATGAATCTAAAGGAAAGTGAGAAACAAAAAAAGTGGCTATTGTCTTAGTAGCCAAGGTCCTATTCGGCACTTAATTACTTTCATCACATCTTCAAAATTTGGATTTATCTTTGATACATTCTTCAAGGATTTTGTTCTCCTTTTTCGTTTTCTTCTGGATTGACGTTTAAACATAGTTGTTTGGCAAACTTGTTTCATCCTTATTATGCAATATTACGTAGATCCTTTTAAATTTTGCGCCTCTGGCACTTTTGCTGTTGGCGGATCCAATCCAAGACAAATAAAGGATGGAAGATCTGTGGAATCAGATTGAAGAAATAATTAATGAGGTGGCGAAAAATCACATTGGAACACAAAATGAGAAAAGATCAAAGGACTGGTTCGATGCAGAGTGTAGAGATCAAGTAATACAAAATAATATTCTAGCGAATCTGGAACAATACAAGAATGTACGAGCGAAGACAGAGGCTCTCATGAGGAAAAAGAAAAGAGAACAGGAGAAAGCAGAATTTGAATAAATCGAGGTGGAAAGACTTACGGTAAACTCCAGAAACTTTTAGAGCGGAGTATCGAAAGTGGAAAGAGGTTTCAGACCCAACTCGGTCATGTCGCTCAAGAAGGAGAACTGGGATCTGATTCTCGATGAAGACTAGATGATTTGGACTTGAGGAGCTCTTGAATGTTACACATAAAGAAAGCACCTACCTTACTGCAGACCTACCAGTAGAAGAACCTAGCCTTGAAGAAGTAGAGAGGGCAATAAACAAGCTGGGGAACTGGAAATCTCCGGGCTCAGACAACCCTGCGGAATTGCTCAAGTACGGAGGCCATGCCCTGCACTCCCACCTGCATTCGTTGATTAAATGTATGTGGGACGAAGAAAGCATACCAACTAAATGGCAAGAAAGCATTATCATCCCAATTCACAAGAAAGAAGCAAGAACCAAATGTATGGATTATAGAAAATCTCATTGCTCAATTTAGCCTACAAAATTATGTCAAATATCCTACTAGATAGGCTGACCCCCTTTGTGGAACCTCTATAGGTTAGGTTAGATTATCAGGCTGGGTTCAGAAAAAGTAGATCTACAATAGACCAACTGTTTACGCTAAGGCAAATACTTGAAATGGGGTTAGAATACAATCGAACCATACAAAACCTCTTAATGGATTTCCGGCAGGCGTACGACAGCATATTAGGGGCACAAACATCGCACGCAACGTCGGAACTCTCTATACCGAAAAAGCTCATTAATATGACAAAACTGTATGGACGGAACCAAAGCAAAAGTTCGACTGGAAAGTAGGACCTCTGAAGATTTCAAAATCAAAAATGGTCTTGAGCAAGGCGATGCACTGTCCCCTTTACTATTCAATAGAGTCCTGAAAAAAGCCGTTCGAGCAGCACAAATGAAAGAGGAGTTTCTTTCAGCTACGGGTCCCAAACTATTGCTTGCGTATGCAGATGTTATAGATATCGTTGGAAATACAGTGGCCACTATCAAAAGCAATTTCAATAGACTAGAACCAGAAACAAGAAAGGTGGGCTTGAGAATCAACGAGAAGACAAAGTATATGTGCCTCAACCGACAGGGACTCAGAGATAGTCTAGGATAAAATATAACGATCAAACCTTATAACTTCGAGTAGAGTAGAGCAATTCAAATACCTTGGAGCTACAGTAACAGCAGATAACGCCATTACAGAAGAGATAAAAGGTAGAATCCAGTCGGCCAACCTATGCATGCATGCTCTGGAGAAGAGTTCCAAAGGTTTATCTAGAATTTTGAAGCTAAAAGCTTATAAATCGATAAAACAATGAGCAAAAGCTTAGGCGGTTCGAGCTTAAGATCCTACGGTAATCTACGGCCCCCACCACGACCCCACTACATAACAATACCGTACAAGAACTAATGCGGAACTAAAAGAGCTATACAGAGACAGTAACATCATCCAGGAAAACAAGGCGCAGCGGTTGAGGTGGGCAGGTCATGTCCAGAGGATGGGGAACGAAAAGCTTGTGAAGCTGATTTGGATCCCACACACCTTACTTGAATGAGAGACCAACGAGAGTAAACGATAATTGTCTGGGTTTTTTACGTGGGAGAACCTTTTTGTGAAGCGTTGGTATAACGAATTCTGGAGTGGAACAGAAATAGACGAGCACCATTCATCTGGCCAAACACCGGAAGACCAGACTTTATTAAAAATACTATGTAAAAGAAAGATGCCTTCATTGCCCAAGCATTTTAAAGTTTCGGCAGAAATGGCATTTATGCCTGTAGCTTTGCCCGTTTTCCGTTTTTTTCAGGGCATGTTCCACTTCTGAAAAAAGAATATCAGGCTCATGTTCATAATTCAACAAAGTAGAGGTTCTGACAATAAGTACGCCACACCAAGCTGGTGATTAACTGTCCATCGGAATTTTTGACCGCCCCAGTTCTGGGTTTAAAGTCCCGAATAATATGTTTAATCTTTAAAAACATCTCTCCCGGCAGATTAGTATTGGCATGGGTCTGTACCTTTCTACACAGGTCTTGCAGATAGAAGTTTTTATCTCGCCGGCAAAGTTTTTGAATTTCGCGCGAGAGCTGCCTATACGTATTATGTTTTGTATCAGAATCCAGACCCGAAAGCTTAAGGCTTCTGCGTGCCTCAATAACAGACAATGTATGGGTGGAAATCCATGATTGTTTTGGTTGTATGCTGCGCTTTGGTTGAGATATTTGAGCAGCTTGTAAAAGTGCATATTTAAATGACAACCACATAGTATTAGAACTGATGATCCGTTATAGAGGCATCTTGAGAAAGTCTAGAAAATTCTGATCGAAAGGAAGCAGGTTCAGCGATTTCCCTTGTAGCTATCCGCTTAGAGTGGTGACATCTTAAGTTACCACACAACTCAACAATGGCTCAAAAGAAGCTTTTGAGTTGTGGTGCTACAGACGTATTCTCAAAGTTTCATGGAAGCAGCATGTTACTAACGAGATCATAAATAGAATGGGAAGAAGAGGGACATTGTTCAAACACTGAAGGAACGGAAGCTTCAATATCTTGGCCACATAATGCGACACGACAAATATCGACTACTACAATTAATCCATCAGGGAAACTTGAGGCGAAAAGAAGCCCTGGAAGAAGACGTCACTCGTGGATGAAGAACTTGCGCGATTGGTTCGGATTGACTACAACTCAGCTGTTTCGAGCAGCAGTTAACAGAGTGAGAATTGCCATGATGTTAGCCAATGTCCGGAACGGATAAGGCACCCCTAAGAAGAAAGAAGGGCAAGGGTAATATTTCGATCCAGTGATACCTTTCAAGTAAAGGATTTCGATTGCCTTCATGACTGCTCGCAATAATTCTATTCTCATTGAGTTCCATAGGAGTTAGAGGATGCAGTTTTCAATCAAATATGAGAATTCGTTCACGGGGATGCAGACAAAGATAATACCTTTCTTTCGAGATATCACTCGACCCACCTACCCTCTTCCACATTTTCAAGGGTGGTCACCCCTGGTCTAGGGGTTAAAATTCGAGATGAGGATGGTACTTGATGATGACTGCCATTGATCAGCATGGATCTGTTCCATTTTACTTCATTGAAACTTAAATAGTATCAGGGAAATAGTCTTCCCTATCTTTCACCTGCTCACCCTGTATCTTTCAAAGTTTTCAATTAAAAATGGAAATTCGTTCAAGGCGATGTAGACAAAGATACCACCTTTTTTTTGAGTCATCACTCGACTCATCTTCCCTATTCAAAATGTTCAAGGATTGCAACCCCCGCTTAGCGGGTTGATATTTCAGGCAAGTTTTGTACCCCAAAAGATGTCCCCCCTTGAAACAAAAATTGGCCTGTTTTTGCGTTTTGATCAGAAATGAATATCTTGGTAGATATAGCCTCGGTTTAGTTTTCGTTGAAGTACCCTGTATATATGCGTACGAGCCCGAAAGTACACCACAATCGACAGTATAGGTCTTTCAAGACGAGCCAAACCCAACAAAAGTAGTTCGTGCACGAAGCCCTTCGAAGCAAATGGTCGCCTGTTTTTTCAGGAAAACGTAGAACGGTCAATCCTGAGTGGTATATAACCATTTGTTCGCCGTAAGTGTTCGATGGGTTGAGGATATCAAATCGAAGAACAAAAATTAATCTACAAGACAATGCAAGCTCTCACACAGTAGCGCATACAATGGAATATTTGAACACCCAAAACATTAAATTAATGTACCATCCACCTTATGGTCCCGATTTGGCACCCAACGACTTCTTTTTGTTTGCGCACATCAAGAAAGAAGGGGCAGTTGAAGTCTTCCAAAACCAGGGTTTGGAGGTATCTCCTTCGGTGTGGCAAAAGAGTCTCGGAAATTGGTTTGAGCGCATGCGAAAGTGTATCGATCTTCATGGAGAATACTTTGAAAGACAATAAAGCTTTTTTCCAGAGTTTGTTTTTTGTCAGGCGCAAAATTTAGAAGGCCACCTATGTTCATAAAAATTTAAATTGAAACATTTCCGGTAGAAAGACATTGAAATTGTCCCAACAGACAATTTCCATTTAAAATGTCAAATGTCAAGGAGGATAAAGTCCTGCTTACAAGTTATTCATTCGACTACAAATGGGTAAGATTTTCATGTGTTTTCATATACATTATTTCCCAAAGGAACCTATCCGTACGTGACATCTTCCAACTGCAGCGTCGGTGGCGTGTGCACAGGCTTGGGTCTGCCGCCCTCCAGAGTCGGAGACGTCATAGGCGTGGTCAAGGCATACACGACGCGAGTCGGAGACGGTCCCTTCCCCACGGAACGGAAGGACGAGATCGGCGAGTTGCTCCAGTCGCGGGGAGCTGAGATCGGCGTGACGACGAAGAGGAAGAGGCGATGCGGATGGTTGGACTTGGTGCTGCTAAAATACACCAACATGATAAACGGGTACAGCTGTATATGCCTGACGAAACTCGACATACTTGATCAGTTCTCTGAGGTTAAGTTGGCCGTGGGATATACGCTTCACGGGAAGAAGATTGAATATTTTCCGTCGAATGCGTCGGACTTGGAAAAAGTCGAAGTGAGTATTTTTAATGATGTAAAACGGTATGTTCTCATTTTTTTGATTTATAATATTTATTAGATTTATTTTTATCAAATACTGTTGAACCATTGAACTTTCTTGGAGCAACCAGGGCGATGCTTGATTCAGCCAATGTTAAATCGCTTTAATACTTGCTGCACTTTCGGGAAACTGGTTCCATGGTGGTACAGTTCAACTTCACTAGTCTGGGCAGATATCGTTCCGGCGCATGCCCGGATTTCTGAAGTGACTTGAATTTGTTTCATTTTCAAAATAGAAACAACCCAAAATCTGTTGAAGCCGAGTTTATTTTAAAAATATCGAGAAGTTGAACAAAAATTAGTTTCTATTATAAAACAGACTCAAATTATAGAATTTCCATTCATTATAATCTTTCCTAATAGAGATTATAGAATTTAAATATAAGCTAGTGTACATAAATAGTATGCTATTCCTTATGACGTTTAAAACATCCATCGATTTTACTCTGAACCTTTCTCGATGCTGCCATCTGAACTGATTTTTCCTTGAGCCTTTTCAGGAGCAATACGTCTTCTATAGGAAGATTATTCTGTTCGGCCCTACTGATAATCAGGGAGAACGCATTGACAGTATCTGCATGTTTCACTTTTACCATACTATTCAAACCATCCTGAGTCAGAAGATTCCTCTACGTTTTCAATATTCCTTCCTAAAGCATCCTGTATAACCTGTTCTTCAGTCAAATCGATAACAAACTCTTTGTCTCCCACAGCCCAGTTGATAATGTTCTCAATGGTTAAGTTCTAGATCGATGATCCTTAATGATTCGGCAATATTTTTCAAATCATTTTCACTGATTGGACGAAGTTTCTTCTGAAGCTCTGAGAGTGGAATATTTTCATCATCTGATTCTTCTACTTCTGTAGCGTCATGCCACAATGCTGTCCAACTTTTTCTAATATTTTTTGAAGTAATGGCTTTCCAAGATTGGGCAAGATTGTTCACGGCATCTTTCAAATTATACTGCTTCAAAATGGAAGTTATCTCTTCACCTTCATGCAAAGTGATATGATTAAGAAGGCACTTTCTATACGACACTTTAATGTTTTGAATTAAATTCTGATCCATAGGTTTGAGAACGGCAGTACAGTTGAGTGGCAAAAACATAACTCTGAAGTTTGGATCAGTATTAACCTCTTCCTTAGGAGGGTGCGATGGTGCATTGTCTACCAACAACAGAGCTTTAGAGGGCTTGTTAATATTAGTTACAAAATTCTTCACCTCGGGAATAAAAGATGTTTTAAACCATTCATTAAATAATGGTCTGGTCATCCACCCTTTGGTAGAGGCTTTGTAGGCAACTGGTAGTGAACTTTCGTTTTTGAATGCTCATGGATTTGCCGCTTTTCTCAAGACAAGTAAAGGTAATTGGTGAGTTCCAGCCGCGTTGCAGCATGGCATGAATGTTAAGGGTGCTGATTTTTCCCCTTGATGAACCCAAGTTGTGTCTGGCAAACATCTCCAAAAAATGGCCGATTCATCACCATTATACACCTATTATTTGCTTAATTTCATCTGTTCAACAACCGATAGAAGTTTTTCCTTAAATGGTATCACAGCGGAAACATCACTGGAAAGTTTTTACCACAAACCTTCAAGGAACGAATTCCACGTCTAAGCTTGAATTCATCTAACTATCACGAACTTGACAGAAAACCTTTTTTCTTGTGATTTGTTCTGAAAACTGTTTGGCTTCTGCTCTCAATATGTCTGACCAAATTGGTACGTGTACGTTGCGTTGTTGAAGAAACCAGTTATACACTGCGATTTCAACATCAGGATTCTCAGCTTCTCTAATAATTTTTCTTTTTCCTACAAAAATACCTTGGATAGAATAAATTCGAGAAAAGTTTAAAATAATATTCCTTCTAGGGATGCACCGATGGCTCGGTTGGCCAAGTCGAACTCTCGACCGTGAAGAACCGGAAGATCCTCCTTTCAATTGATTGATTGAAAGGCTGATTCGAATACATGATGTACAGGGTGTCCCAAATTCGATGGTTTTGCAGGGCAGCTATATGAAACATTGCAGATAGAATAAAAGACCTCCCTATCCTGGTGTCGATTTTCGAGAAAACCTTATTGGTGAAAACTAATTTCAGTTATCATTTTTAGTTTTGGTGTTAGTCCGGAACTTTAGATTTTCCGGAATTTGAGTAAATGACCATATCTACTAATTAAGTCACGTAAAAAAAATTTTCACATTCTTCAGTCACTTTTTGAATAGAATCAACGGATGCATTCAGAAAATTTTTACCCAACGGTTTTGATCTATAAGGTCGTTTTTTTCCAATACAAATCATACGCAAGTTGGTCGTTTTGAGTCCGATATAGAACAAGGTGTATTTGTGTTTGGTGCAACCACACGAAACAATTATGATCTTCCCATTTTAGAATTTTTAGAATGTTTGTATTGTTAGAAAGAGTTTGTTGTATTTTGGAAGGTTTTTCGAAATGGAATATATAAACGGCGACAAGTATGATATAATTTCTTGTTTCATTGAAAGTGGAAATATTGAAGCTGCTGGTTATTTATCAAGACTGGTTCTCGGGACGATGCCAGCCTGACACACGTATTTTCAAAAGGTTGGAAAACAATTTGCAAACATACGGATCTTCCAAAAACATGGTGGTCAAAAAATATGCTAAAAAAATAATGAAGGAACTTTATCATAGATTTTTATCTTTTGTTTCACAAAATTCATTTATTTCCGATCTAAGCACCCTTGTGAGGATTCAGCCATTCTGTTTATTTCTTATATACTGTTATTCCAATGTGTATTTAATTTGTTGCTTTGAAAGTTATTATTATTTTAAGTTTTATACTTTTTTCTAATTTATATAACGATGTGGAAAAATTCATTACTATTTATTATACATTATGACAAAAAGGTACCGGGAATTGATAATTTGAAAAATTTACCTTAAAACGATTGTCAAAATTTTTGTTGTTGCTAAGTTGGCTCAATTGTTTTCTATACTGACACGGTGTTTGAACGCGATCTATGTAGTGAATAGATACTTTGAAGAGGGTGTATTTCCAGATAAATTGAAGGCCGCAATAACAATTTGTGTCTTGCAAGAGAGGGGAGGTAAATAACTGCGCCAATTATAGACAAATATCGATATTGCTAGCTGTTTCTAAGATTTTTGAGATCTTGATGAAGACAAGAATTGAAAACTTCCTTCAGAATTTCGGAATATTGTGCAACCAGCAACACGGGTTCAGGAAAAATCTTTCTATTGTTTCAGCAATGGCTGATCTTATGAATAAAATTTCAGAGGGATTTGAGGCTATGTGTGAGGTGACAGGATCTTTTTGTGATTTGGGCAGGACCTTTGATACAATCTCACACAATATATTGAAGGAGAAAATATGGTATTGTGGCGTTAGAGGTATGGCCTTTGATCAAATGGTTTCTTACCTGACAAATAGGACACAAAATATCAAGTGGAATGACAAAGACACCAATTGGCTTCACATGGAACGAGGTGTTCCACAGGGATTCATACTTGGACCCCTTTTGTTCCTTATATATGTGAATGACTTACCTTGTAATGTGTTAGCGGATACGATATGCCTCTTTGCACATGACACAACCCTTGTAAATATAAATTCAGACTCTGAGGACTCAAAGACCAAACATTGAAGCAAGCCGAGGAATGGTTCCATGCCAATCAACTGAAATTAAACAAGGATAAGACTGAAGTACTCACATTCTCAACTTAGTTGACCCTAAAAGTGAATGATGTTAAGTTTTTGGGAATTACTTTTTAATAAAACCTGCTATGGACAAGTCTCGTACGGAAACTGTCTTCGAGATTGTCTGCTGCGAAGATTGATGCAAGTTACAACAAAAGAGATTGCTCTCAGCGCATACTACAATAGCTTCCATGCCCCTGCAACCTACGGCATATTGATTTGGGGTACATCACCCGAAAGCACTGAAATTTTCCAAAACGAAAAAAGGCATTGCGGATCCTCACCAACTCTTCGGGCCAAACTAGTTGCAGAGGTCTGTTCAAAAGCTGTAAAATACTTACTCTCGCCTGTCTCTTCATTTATCACTGTGTCATACATGTCTTAAAAGACAAGTCCATGGCCTATAAGGTTAAGGAAGGACGGACGTGGGCCAATTTGCCGCGTCCATCCTTCCTTTTGTTAAAAAAACTAGTTTGAAGGTGAAACAATAAATTTGGATGAAAAATAGATATTTTGTGATTCATTGATCAATTCCTGGTACTTTTTTGACAGAATGTATAATATAGGTGAAAAATTTTTTAAGCTACGGAAAAGCTCGTATAATATAGCGGTTATGAAAAAAAATTAAACTCATTAATGAGGTAATATTCAACTCTAAAACAGTTACTTGGGGATTTTGGCAAATATAAAGAGATTTAATAACTAGTGAGGAATTTACTGTTGTAACCTACTATGATTAATTTTTATATATTTTTGTCTAGATTGAATACTTAACTATGCCTGGGTGGAAGCAATGCACAGAAAACATAAGGAACTTCAAGGATCTTCCAGAAAATGCCAGAAATTATATAGCGAAGATTGAGGAGATTCTGGACGTTCCAGGTAAGAATATTCTGAACTCTCATGTCAGGTGGGCTGAAAAGTTCGTAAGCTAAGATAGTAAAACATATTTTTTTGGTAAAATTCAATTTTTTTATTCAACAATGTCACCGTCGATGGGGATACAACGTTTGGAGCGATGAATAATTTTTTCGATGCCATTTTCATAATGAGATTTCTCTTTAACTTCAAAATAGGCTTCACTTTCGGCGATTACCTGTTTCATTACATTACATTACATTGGAGAGGGTCGTTTGGCTTTGCCAGCCTTTCCAAACTGCGACCAAGTTGGTCTTTTGTTTGTAATCCTTCTTATTCATTTCCCTGTAGATCTAGTTCCCTTACAAAATTGAGAATCTCCCTGGGGAACTTTCGCTTTTACTGCGTGCGGCTCTAGCTTGTCGCTATCGAAGTGTATATGTCTTTGACGGGCAGTTTCATCGCCTTCTTTACACATTCTGCATGTTGCCGTTTCCGCTTTGCCCATTTTACTGGGATGGTATCTCAGTGGGCAGTGTCCAGTAAGGTGGCCTGTTATAGTCCTCAGCTTGTCCCTAGAGAGATCGAGAAGTTTTGTCTTCTTTGGCGAATAGTCAATGAACTTTTTCGCTTGCCTTTGGCCTGGAGTTTTCCTCAAGTATTCTTTCTTGCTAGATTCTTCCCACCGTTCCAGTTCCTGTCGTCTGTGCATTTTGCTTAGACCGCTGAACGGTTCAGATCCGATGAGTGGGATTCCAGCTGACCAGTTCGTCAGCGGCTTCATTTCCTTGTATGCCTTCGTGGCCAGGCACGACACGAAAAGTTTGTTCCCCTCAGCAAGTTGCTTCAAGGATTGACGGCATTCCCAGATAGAGATGCTCCGATAACTGTAAGAGTTTAGAGCTTTAATCAATGCCTGACTGTCCGTTAAAATGTAAATCTTTGCACTTTGACTTTCCTTCGTAGTCCCTCCTGGCAGCACAGGTTTACAGCAAGAGTTTCTGCTTGCATGATTGTGGAAGTAGAGCCCAGAGGCACTGATGACGAGTACTTGGGTCCATATATGCCTGCTCTTGTTCCATCAATCGTTTTTAATCCGTCCGTGTACCAAATGGAGGATTTTTCGACTGCAAAATCGACAGGAAATTCAGTCTCTGTAGTGTGGCTAAATATTTCACATGTTTTGAAATGTGTGAAACATTTTTCACGTTATTGATTGAAATAGTATTATTTTCTGCCTGAACGTTTTGATATTGGTGTATAAATCAGGGAGATGCTGATTTTCTCCTTGCAATCTCAAATTTAGTTCGCTCATATGATTAGTCGAATCAGCATAGAATGCAAATTTCCACAGTCATTCACTGTTTCCTAAATCGGCACAGGGCGATGTTTCTCATTCAAAAAAATTTCGATATCTGCTCGAAGTTCAAAAAAACGCTTAAGGACTTTTCCGCAACTAAGCCAGCGTACGGCAGTATGATATGGCAAGCATTTTCTCCAATATCTTCAATAAGCTCGCGGAATTCTCGGTGATTCAGTCCTGTGGATTGATGAAGTTAACAACTGATATGACTGGTTTTACTTCAGACAAACCCAAACATTTTCCGCACAAGGACTGTTGATGAATGATACAATGTAAGACTAATGGTTTTGAACCACCATCATTTTCTACAGCCTTTGACACAAGTGCGACCACTCCTTTATTTTTTCCTCACATATTTTTGCCTCCATCATGGTGATACATTTTAAGTTTTTCAGTGAAGGTTCTTTTTATTAATGGCATTTTCAACTCCCTTAAAAATGTCTGCCCCAGTTGTCGTGCCGTGAATACTATCAATATCAAGCAGTTCTTCATACACGTCGTATTTTTTATCTACTCCACGAATAAAAATCAACATGTGAGCAGTATCTGACTCATCCAAGGCTAGAGAAAACCACTCAAGATAATATATTTTCTGCGATGGCTTGCACCCTCCGAGTCACGGTGTTTGCTGAGAAAACTGACACCTTTCAATAAATTTACCTTTTCGGGGCATATTTCTTCCGCTACTGCAATCAAGCAGTCTTTCACAATTTCTCCATCGATGAATGGTTTTCGACGTTTTGCAATTTCAATAGCCACACGAAAGCTGGCGCGAGTTGCAGAATCTTGCTCAGCATTTGCTTTGGTAAATAGAGATTGCTGCGATTTGAGTCCGCGCTTCTAAGTTTCAAATTTTTCCGTCCGCAAACTTCCTGTATATTTAGAGTAATTTTGAAGATGTTTCGATTCATAGTGACGTTTAATCCTATATTCTTTAAGAACAGCTATGGTTTCATTACAAATTAGACATAGCGCCTTATTATTGCACTCGATCACAAAATACTGAAAAATCTTGGAACGTTCTGCATTCTCTGTCTATTTTCGCTTCTTTTCCATACAAATAAATCAAACATAAAACAAGTCCAATGAAAATACTCTTACTTATGCACGGGTGCTACTTTATTTCACAATAGGCAGTTTCGCTTCCTTCGCCTTTCCCACGCAAACTGACTCGCAATGGCTCCTTTTTATACCTATGCAATTACTACCATCTAGAAGTGATCGGAAAAACTAGTCAGAACCAGAACTTTCTCGAACCAATGCGGAAATTCTCAAACATGCCACCTGTTAGTAGTTAGTGGGTAGCCGAAATAGATAGTAACTGCATCACAGACCTGCATAGTATTACTACTCGCCACTAGATGTCCCTACGCCTATGTTTGCTTAGGTGAGCAGAAAAATTAAAATTGTTTTGGCCCTTGGAAAGTACCGAAAAAAATATTATGGCCCTAAGGCTTCAAAGTTTGGACACCCCTGTCTTAGATTCTCATATCACCTCGTTCAAACTTTGCAAACCACTTTTCTACAGTTGATTTTACTGGCGCAAAGTCTGAATAATGTTTACCAAGCCATGATTTGGCTTCAACTGTATTTTTTTCAACAAAAAGCAAGGTTAGTTGATTCAATTTCAATGCTATATCTCGCGAACCAACGGTCGGACAGCTGAAAACTTTTTTACTCGTGTCTAGTTAAGGTTAGTACTAACTGAAAATCATGTGGATTTGACCCCTAGCAACGCCATCTGTATACCAGCCTACGAACTTTTTAGCCCACCTAGTATTATGGATTTGGCGACCTTAAACAATGACACTCTTTTTGAGCTCTTCTATAATTAAGATTTCTCATAGAGTTAAAAACTTTTTTCTTATTTTAGCCATTATTTTATCAACGGAATCAATTCCCAAACACTGAGCACATCTGTCTATGAACTTCAACAAACAAAATGAGTACATTTCTACTCCCGTAATACTGCAGGTCTCAATAAGTTAATTCCTGTTCTGATAAAGGTGCTGATTGTTCACACTACACAGCGCTAATGCAAGAGATTCTGTGTATTGGCTGTGACTAAAATTTAAAATACTTCCAATCTTATATGATCACATTTAGAAGTTTTGTTAATGTTTTGATTTATTTTCAGTGAGATGGATTGGTGTGGGAAAAGGAAGAGAATCGATCATCATCAAAGAATTAAAGTTGTAATTTTAATGTCATTACCGAAGGAAAAGCTGAAGATATTTGGTCCAGTTCTTGTCCAGTAATTTTTTTTTCTTTCAAGCTTTTATTGGCGTCGTTAGTATTTTTATAGTACCTTGTTCCCTATGTCACTTGTACTTTTGCTTCAATATGGGGAATATTTTATGGGACAAGTGCCAACACTTAGTTGTTAAAATGGAAACTTTAGGACGCTTAGAACAAAATTCTATATTTTGTTACCAAAAATTGTGAATGTGGAAAAGTGTTTTCAGAAAATCAAATGTTAATTTTCAAGTTTTGTCATGAATTAAAAAGTGAAATATATTCTTAAAGTTCGGCAAAACTGGGAGAAATATTCTTCAATCAAATGGTTCCTGTAGCTTATTATTTTGTTGCGTAAAAATGTTTTCTCCAAAGAAAAACCAAAATGTAATCAATGCTGAAATATGCATTCAGTTATAATCTGTTATTGTTGAACCTTTACCGTTTTGACTTCATTGCTTGAAATTTCTGAAAAATCATTATTGTGGTTTTCACGAAAACCTATATTTTGTTGATTTTTTGTACCCATATTTTGGGAAGTTTAGTGCCTAAGAAATGCACAAATAGAATATATTTTGTTCTTTTGTACTTACAAAATGCAATGATACCTATATTTGCTGTTCTACACTTTATTTTGCATTATGTTATACATTATTAAAATATTACGACTATTTTTATTTGTGTTTTTCTTCTACGTGAAACCTATATTAACATAACAACTCTTTGGCAAAGGAATATATACAGGATGTTCAAAAAACACGGCAAAATTTAAGGAGGTGATTGCTGAAGCCAATTCATGAAAAAGTTTACATTTTAAAGTTAGATTTATTCATGAATTCACAAATACAATTCTTAATATTCTAATGATAAGTACATACTAAACTTATTCAAATAAGTAACAAATTATTATCTAGTTTCTTCAGGTAATCGAAAAATATATCATAACATTTTGGGAAAAATCCTGGAAATGTTTATGCTAAATACCAGGAGGCATTCACCGATGTTAAATTTTTTTTTTCATCGCATTTGCGCCAAATACACAACCAAATTTATATGAAATCACTCGGTTTGTCACATTATTGATTGTTTTTAACCATGGATCTTTGACTACTTGTGAAGAATGAAGTTTTTTGTTATAAAAGAGCTGGATAGTATAATAAGAAATGTTAAATTATCAGCACATGTTTGGGATATTGTACTCAGTCGTCACTGAGATTTGAAACTGTGAATTTCAAAATTTAAAAAAGCCTAAAATCATAATTGGAAATGCCTTAAGTTGGATTGTCCGGTGTACATAGGGGTCGAATAATTGCTCTCGTTGAAGAAGGGGTGACACAGAGGGATATAGCGACCACAATGGGGGTATCACAGGGGGTGATTTCAAAAACCTACGCCCGATACGTGGATCTACAATCTATGCAAAATAGGCCTAGAAGTCGTAGGAAGATCACTTCTGAAGAACAAGACCACTTTTTGTGCCAAATTGCAAGAAGAGACCCACCCTAGTGCGTCGAATCCCATAGTCCAACGGCAATTTCTGGAAGCAACAGGCATCAGTGAATCAGTCGAAATGATATGTCAAAGACTTCGTTCAAGGAGTTTATACAGCACAAGGCCCTAAGAGTTCCAAAGCTAACCAGACAACAAAAAATCAACAGATTTAATTGGTGTATCGATCACCAAAATTGGAATATTGAGAAAAGGCGAAATGTTCTTTTTTCAAATGAGACCAGAATTGGTGTTCGATCAGATGACCGTCGGATTCGGGGTCGTGGAAGACAAGCTAGACTCCGAGCAGCAAGACCAAGGGGGCAGTGTGATGTTTTGGTGTGGCATAATGCTTGGGGACAAAACACATTTGATTTGGTTTCCTAGGGGCGTAACGGCTAGAAATTGCGTGAACCTAGTTCTGGAGCCCATAGTGAGACTCTGGCGTGGTGCCCACGGTGAGAATTTCTCTTTTATGCAAGATAATGCTCTTCCGCATACCAGCAACCTCGCGTGACATTATCTTGAAACAGAAGGAGTCGCCATTTCGGATTTGACAGCTTGCTCTCCAGACCTAAATCATATTGGACATTAATGGGATAATCTTAAAAGAAAAATGAGATCGCGCCAGGATAATCCAAGAACCCCACAACAGCTCATTCAAGCCGCCACAGAAAAGTGGCAGAATATCGAACCAGAGGAGGTCGAAAACCTAATCCAAAGCATGCCTAGACGGATTCAGACTTATATCAGGACAAGAGGATGTAATACAAGCTACTGAGGTCGAGAAAAAAATACCTACCCCGTGAGAAAACAATTTTCAATTTTTTTTACTACATGCGGAAAGTCGTATTTTCTTTTATTTGTTTCCTTATTTTATTTCTTTTTTTAATTGAAATATCTCAAAAAGGATCAATTTTAACAATACAATTTCCAAAATCCCTGAGGTTATATTCAGAATATCGGGTAGATTCCATATAAATTTGGTTGTGTGTATAGTGATGAATAAAAAAGTTTTTTAACATTTAACGATGACTTAGCATTCAACGATACATTAATTAACTTCCAATGCCTACTTAATGGAGGAAAGGATGTTCAAACCGATAGGTGATGAGTGAAGCGTTTCTAAATTCATCATTTTGCTAATGGTTGAACAGTTCTTTAATTCGAAGGTCGAATAATGAATAATGTTTATTTTCGGTTCAATTAGCTCCTGGCAATCTACCATTTGTTATGGAGACTTCCGTGCGGAAAACCCATTCTTTTAATTATGTTGCTGAATACAATTGAATATCTCTATTATTTCGAAACCAATGAGATCCGAAAAAGAACATTCCCATTTTATACTAATCAAAGAGAAAACATTAAAATAAATTCCAAATCTCTCGTGACTATTAGACACCCCTCTTCAGAAATTAGTCAACTGAATAAATTGTGTCCTCTAACTGCAGTCTTTTAAATTTTTGTCACGAATTTGGTCCTATCACCATTCTCAATTTCATCGGGTAGCCTATTGAAAAGATTCAGACACAGGTATTTGACTCCCATTTGAGTCTTTTTTAGTCTGTGATGTTCAATAATGAAGTCATTCTTTCTCCTGGTATTGTAGGTGTGAAATTCTGCATTGGACGCAAATTTTTCTTTATTATCATACACATATCTTAGGCAGCTCGGTATTAACACAGAAACGACAGTAAGTATACCCTCAGACCTAAAAAGGGGCCGGAAACTAGTCATACTTGAAGCATCACATATAACCCTCACTGCTTCAAGAGCACTGTTAATTTCTGAGCTGTATCCCCAGAACAATATACCATAAGTGGCGATGGAATGAAAGTTAGCATATGTCAGCTTACATACTTCATGTGTTGATACAGCCCTCATACGCCTTATTGTGAATATCGCCGTTGACAGCCTTCCTGACAGTGATGATATGTAGGCTTGCCAATTAAGGTTACTATCAAAAGTTATTCCCAGGAGGTTAGTGGTGTGATTTTCGGAAGCGTTAGTACCAAATTAAATTCTATGGGTTTTATCCCTATTCAGCTTGAGTCCATTCATACTGCAATGCCTGTCGCTGCATAGCATACACACTAGTTCTCTCGCAGGGTACATCAGCTCTCATATCGTTAATATATAAAATGAATCGTAGAGGCCCCAGGATTGAGCCTTCGGGAACTCCAACCTCTATTTCCACTTTCTCTGACTGACAGCTCCTCCACACGACCAACTGTGTCCTATTTGATAGATACGATTCGAAGATAGACAAAGCTGTTCCCCAAATTCCATTTTATCCAGCAGTAGGCCCCTCATCACGCAATCGAAAGCCTTACTCAAGTCACCTGATAGGATCTCCGAACATAGCTTCAGCTACGCCCTCCAGCAAGCCAACCAGAGCCGTTGTCGTGGACCTACCTAATCTAAAGCCATGTTGGTTATCATTTAAAATGTGCATTTCATCCAAGAAATCAATCAGACTTCGTCTCAGGATTTCTTCGATATTACTGGTAGAACAGATATTGGCCTGTAGCTGTTAACTGTTTATATCGCCTTTCTTGTAGATTGGAACTACTTTCACAATCTTAAGTTCTTGGAGAAAAACACCCTGCTCCAAACACTGATTCACCATTCTACGCATGAAATTTGATATGGAAGGAAAAATCACAGTATTCATTCCATATACATCCTACGAATATTTGCTCTTCAAATTTTCAACTACATCAGCCAGCTCCTCTTCAGTAGTCGGGCGAACAAACGTGGAACTTGACAAGAGCGGCGTATGTGTTTTTCGATTTCTAATCATCTCCATAGGTTTTTCTTTGGATGGCGAGCACTGGCTTCGTATAGATTGTCCGACTGAAGAGAAGTAGTAATTCAGTTGACTCGCTGTCAACTGTTAGACGGGTTTTGCCACCCTCCTCATTTATCACCTTCCAAACTGCTCTTGTTTTATCATCTGCTGCCTATATACGTTCCACATTATGACTTTTCCTTGCATTCGTGTAACTTTCTCGAAGATGCAGTTTCAGAATAGAGAGTAGTTGTTCTGATTCCGGAGTCTTTTGGACTCGGCAAATCGTTTGGGCTACTTCGACTGCTTTTTTCAGAGTTAAACTGGCACTGGTTCTCTATATGCTTTACACTTTCCAAACATCTTTACTTTGACAATTTTTTTGGGGAATAATATCTCAAAGCATTCTTGGAATATTCGGTGGAAATTTCCGCCCTCCCATCTATCAATAAATCCCATTTTATTTCATCCAACCTATCAGTAAATGCTCGAATATTTTCTTCATTCATACTATGCCTCTCAACAAATTCCTCTCCTCTTTCAGGACTAGTTGTAGTTATCTCTATCTTTTGGGTCCGATAAGTATGGTCATATCCTTGCGATAATCACATTTGTTTTACTTCTGCATGTTATTCGACTCGGTTCATTGAATATTGGCCTCAGAAAAAACGACTCGAATATTCTAGCAAACGAGTCTCCTATTTGCTCTTCTCCAGAAGGTCCACATTAAAATCCCCTGCTACACAAATTCTACAATAGGCACCACCCGTGATGTCCCGAAGACTCTCACTTAAGCGTGATATAAAGGTATCAAAAGTGCCAGAAGGAGTCCTGTTTACCACCACCAAAACCAGGTTTTCACTAAGTAGACATATTGCTGCCATTTCTATATGATTTTCAACAGTCAACTCTTTAACTGTAGGGATTCGATCATATTTTACCTCTTTTCGTACAATTATTGCTACATCGCCATTATTTTCTGATCTGGAATAGGAGTCTGCGATGCTGTAGTTTCCGAGATTCACTCGATTCAGGATTTCTTCGAATACCCAGTGCTCCGAGAGACAAGAGACATCCACTTTCCTTTCATGCCATGTTAATGACGGAACATGTCTATTTTATTTCTGATGGATTCGAGATTATTATTGGTAATTACAAAATGCTTATTGTGGTGCTTCGTCCTTTTCAAACACACACTTTCCTTTAGTATGTCAGAATTACATTTGTTATGTCTTTCTGTAGAGGTAACGCGTTCGATAGGCGACTCTCCCCGAGGCATTCTGGCGAAAATTTGCTGGTAATCTTCCATTTTTCTCAGGGCATAAGATATGTCGTTCCTTCGTATTTGCATTTCTGGCAGGACGTGACCAAATAGTCTCCTTTTGTTTCTTGGTAGAATTCAGATATGGTCCAGATCTATGGTTTCCATTTCTTCTGTTTCCACTTTTATATTGGAGAGATCTGAGTTCCTTCCAATTGTGGGGTACATTATGATTTTTTTTACTTATATGATGAGGTGTTATTGGTTCAGATGCTTTTTCGAAACCCATCTTTTCAGTGTCATCTACATTCTTAGTATAATTCTGATCTGCAATACTTTCCTGCGTATATGAAAACAGAGATGACGTGGAAAATATGGTTCTTTTCCCTCACAGTTGTGTGGTCCTTCATAACATCAACCATCTTTATATTCTGCTTCTGTTTCTTTTTAGCGCCATTCTCATAAATGTATGAACTGTCCCGCCTGTAGTGTCTTTGGTCACAACTTCTTCACTGACGGGGTACAACACTCTGTCTGGCTATCCGTGTATCTATATGTTCATTCAAGGCAGTTAAAAGTTTCTGATAGATACGGTTCTCAATAGAAGTTTCTGCGTCCATATATGTTTGTGTATGATTACTCATATAAGTAGGCTTCACCTCATCTATCTTATTTAGCGTCTGAGTCTGACATACCTGAATATTCCCATCACCGACGACCTGAGAAACTCATTTCTTTCAGCATCATGATCAGTCCTGCCCTTGTTTCCTTGTATGTTTGCAGTCTGATTCCATGTGGCTTTCACTGTAAGTTTCATCTTCTTGAATATCTCACGAATATGAGATATGTCCAATTAACGTTTTGTTATCTCCATTAGCTGCTCGATCATATTCCTGTGAGATCCTTCTGCATCGCATACCGTTGCCTCTCCTGTTCATAGTTTTTTTTTGATTCGGCCAAGTTCTTCATTCAAAGTTTTGTTCTTCATTGTGGTTTCAGATACAATTTTTTTCAGTCCATCTATCTCCTTATCTTTCTCGTGGAGCCGCCTGCTGTAGGATTCCTCCAACTCCGACACTCACAATAGTTTGAACTATTTCTCTTTAATCTCTGAATTGCATTCTCCCTATCAAATAGTTCTTCTTGTAGTGAGTCAATTTTTTCTATTAATGTCCGTGTTTGCTCCTCCTTTGCTTGTTCTTCAACCAAGAGCGAGAGTGAGAATTCATCGTTGCGCCTTTTCAAGTCTTCCAATATTTCGTCTAAGTATTTCTTGTTCTCTGTATGTACTTTTTTTATTTATATGATATATTTTTCCTTGGCCTCTAAATCATTTTGAAGTTTAGCATTTTCTTGGTAAAATTCAGACCTTGTGAGTTCTGAAGAGTCCAAGTTTTCATGTTCTTCTGGGAAGATAAGCCTGTATTTTCCTCGGCTGTTTCATTCTCCTCTGAGTCTTGATTTCCCCCCAAAATTTTCTCTGCGCTTTTTGGAACATATGACTTCATAGCCAGATAATTTAGTCCAATTTTCTGTTCTTTTCAAGCAAGCAGATGGAAAATTCCTAGCATTGCACGCAAACTACATTGTTAAAGTCAACCAAGCGATGATACTTGAATTGCTTACTCATTTCTTTTCGCACCTTCACACTACTCTCAGTCGAAAGAATTCAAGGAGTGATCCTAGAAAAATTATAGTCAATGGCCCCCTTATAATGTACACACACTATCTACACGGTCACAGGTGTTTCACACACAGATGTTCTATTTTATCCACCACAACTTGTCTTTTCTTATCGCACTAGTTTTTTGGATTTTTGTTTTCTCATCCATTAAAATAATGTTCGATTTTTTAGGCCGGCTCGGTGGCGTATGAGATATGATGCTCGTCTCCTACGCAGAGTTACCTGGGTTCAATCCCCACAGAGTCGGTGCGATTTTTCGGATTCTGGGAATCGCTTGAGTGTCCATCTTTCGGAGGAGATGTAAAGCTGTCGGTCCTGTCTAACAGAGATGTGTTGGACATTAAAGATCCCTTCCCTCGACACGAGAGGGGTTCGGCAAAATTCCCGGGTTAGTGAGGTGACAGAATTCCCCGGCGTGTCATTAGCCGAAAGGCAGAAACAGAGCACGTTAAAGGAAAAACAAACAAACAAACAATGTTCGATTCAATAAGAACTAAAAGAATGTTAACCAGAGACGAAACTTTGAAAATCACTAACCACAATAGAAAGTTCGAGTTTTTAGGTCCAGAATGATACCAAACTTATAATTTAAAACAAAATTTAGCTTACACATTCCGCATAGGCAGCAACAAACTTGTCAGATGAGGTGCCTGAAGACTCCTTCCAGGCGTCATCGCAGAATCGCTAGAAATAATATGCATTATCCAAGTAAAGTACTTTGAACAATTTTAAGTAATTTCTTTTCTAATTTTGATTCAAATGAACTTTATCCATATGCAATTTCAAAAGACATCTACGTGTTGTTCTGAAATCACATTGACCACAGGAGTGCTTCTTTATTCCCAAATGTACACCTTCTATATGCAATTTCAAAGTGCCTTTTCTGCTAGTTTTATAATCACAATAATTGCACTCGAGATTTTTAATTTGCAAATGAACACAATCAATATGTTGTCTCAGAGTATTGTTTCGTGATGTTTGAAAATCACAATGGGGACACTTATGATTTTTTATATTCAAATGAATACTAGCTATATGTTGTTTAAGTGCAATATTTCGGGAACTTTGAAATCCACAATCCGAACACTTGTAATTTTTTTGTTTGAGATGCTTACCAATCTCATGTATGCTAAGATCATGCTTATAAGCTGTTTTATAATCGCATTGACTACACTCGTGAATTTTAATTCCCAAATGAACATTTCGTATGTGAATTTCGAGTGTTCCTTTTTGATAAGCTTTATAATCACACTGACTACATTTGTGATTCCTTATTCCTAAATGTACGCTATTTATATGCTTCTCAAGATCACACTTTTGTGTTACTTGGTAGTCACAGTGACTACATTTGAGATTATTTATGCCAAGATGAACACTATTTATATGTAGTTTGAGTTGACTCTTATGGGTTGATTGATAATCACATTGACTACAATTATGAGTTGTTTTGCAAAGATGTACACTTTTTATATGCTCTTCAAGATGACCTTTGTGAGTTGCTTGATAATCACATTGGTTACATTTGTGTTTCTTAATGCGAAGATGTACACTGTTTACATGTACATTTAAGCAACTCTTCAGGGCTGTTTGATAGTCACAATGACTACATTTGTAATTTTTTTTGCCAAGATGTACGTTATTTATATGCATTCTAAGACTACTCTTTTGAGCTGATTGATAATCACAGTCACTACATTTATAATAATCTATTTCCAGATGAACACTTCTTGCATGATTCATAAGAGCATCTTTACGAGATGTAGTATAATCACAAATCTTACATTTATGCTTCTTCTTGAGCGCATAATTTCTAATTGAGCCTATTTGATTGTTGGAAGTGTCTTCTTCAACATTCTTCAGCCTAGAGGGATCTGTGACGCTGCAAACAAAAAGCCAACCTATTTTCACTGTTTCAATATCGATTCTGTGAATAATTCGTTTTCAAATTATGCTGTGTAGAACTTTGCTTCTGCCGTTTGCAATAGATGCCTGCAGTGTTAAGTGGTAGTTGAAATAAATAGATCATAGATGTCATACAATAAGCTTAGTTATTTGTGAACATAATACACACACCACAAAAATTGTCGGATCACCTGGTATTCTGAATTCCACAACCGATTAAGCAACTCGATCGCAGTTTCTCTGTCAACATATGTTTTTGGACATGAGGGAAAAAAAATCTTATCTATGTAATAACATTTGTTCCCATATGATCTCAAACACGTCTGAAACAAGAATGAGTTTATTTGACTATCAGTATTCATTCAATTTCTCTTCAGTTTTCACGCTAAATTAATGCAAGTTTTCTGTGTTTTTTGTTGATTTTCGAATCTTTGAATTTAATGTAATGGCTGCTGAACGTCCTGGACGCTATTTGAGTGATCATGAAGTGGTAAGAATTGCAACACTTCTAGAGGAGGGGCGAAGCCATCGTCACGTGGCTAACTTGTTGAATGTTAACCAAAGCACTATTTCAAGAGCAATTAATCGGTACCACGTAACAGGGGAATATGGAAGAAGGGCCGGACAGGGAAGAAATCGGATAACATCACCAGTTGATGATCGTTGGCTTCGTTTAACCGTACTAAGAGTTCGGCACTGTACGACTAGAATGCTACAAAATGAACTTGCACGTTCTAGAAATGTGCATATTTCATTGCAAACTGTAAGGAACAGATTCAGAGAAGACGATATTAGACCAAGGGTGGCTTCAACCGGCCCGCGTCTCACCAGAGAGCATCGAGTTGCAAGACTTCAGTTTGCGAGGGAACATGCAAATTGGGGTATTCCAAAATGGTCGAATGTTCTCTTTTCCGATGAGTCCAGCTTCTGTCTAGTATCAAATGATAGACGCATGCCTGTATACAGACGACCTTGGGAATGGTATCAGCAGTGCAATATCCGGCAAACCGTAAAGTTCGGAGGGGGATCAGTAATATTGTGGGGAGGCATTTCTTTCCATGGTCGAACTGAGTTAGTCCTAGTGAATAATGGAAGAATGACAGCGGCCAGATGCATCGCAGATATCCTTGAACCCCATGTTGTACCCTTTGGTCCATTGATTGGCGAAAACTTCATTTATATGCATGATAATGCTCGGCCTCATGTAGCTAGAGTAGTTACAGAATTTCTGCAAAATGCCGAAATTGATATTTTAAGATGGCCAGCCAGAAGTCCTGACTTGAATCCCATAGAACATATTTGGGATAGGGATGTTGATGTGCGAAAAATATCGATATATTTTTCGAATTGATATATCGTAATGTTGTATCGATGCATTGCGATCATACAAATATATCGATATATCGTGAATCATTTTTATTTAACTAGTCTATGATGCAAACATATCAGAAATGGGAATAAGTGAGATGATAAAAATAATAAAACCGCCAGGGTTAAAAAACAAACTTTATTTCATCAATATTTCAAGATTTCTTTCCTGAGTCTTGTAAGAACAAAATTTTGTTCATTCTTTTTGCTTAGAGTCTTCTTCTCTGCTGGGTTAATACCTGTGCAGCTGTTGAAAAGAGTATTTCAGACGGAACAGAGGTAGTTAGCATTGTCAAGTATTTTCATGCTATATTCTAAAGCTTGGTGAACTGTATTTTGTAATCTACCAAACTCTCAAAGGGTTTTCGATGACCTACTCTATGGAACCCTCAAATACAGCGATAACTCATCTGAAAGACCTTCGTCTGTTTTATTTGATTTCCACTCAAGCTAAATCAGTTTATGGTGATTACTGAACTCTTTTATTTCTCACTATATTCGATATATCGAATGAAATATATCGATAGTATATACGATACCAGAAGATTCGATAATATCGGAGAAAATCGATATATCGCATGTATATATCGATATTTTATGGAATATCGATTAATATCGAGTACCCCTAGTTTGGGGCAACATGGGGTGGCAAATTCAGCAACGTAGGATGCCTTGTAGAACACTCCAACAACTAGACAATCTGCTTCCTGAAATTTGGAACTCAGTGACTCAAGAGTACATCCAAAATTTGTTTGAGGGGCTTCCGAGACGTATACTGGCAGTAATTAGGACCCGGGGAGGAAACACTCGGTTTTGAAAATGATTAATAACCATTCGATGCTAGTTGATTGTAGATTTTAATTTTTCATTAACTCGAAAGTTGTTGATATTTTCCATCATAAACTCATATCTTTTGAATGATATCTTCTTATTTTACACTTCTGAAAGTTACCAAGCGACTCTTGAATGACCAACCTAAAAGTTTAAATAGTATTGTCGTAAAAGTAGTGTGATGCGAAAATTTTTGTGGGGAGTGTGTTAGTCGATTTGTGTCTGCATCATAAAGTTATTCTCGATTAAACATGTCAGCTTACAAGTTGAATTTTCGTCATTTGCGGGAGGTTTTAATTTTCTGCTTTAATATGAAGAAATCTGCGGTTGAAGCTCATCGAATGCTCTCAAATACCTATGATGAGGCCGCAATTAGCGACAGAACGTGCCGAGAGTGGTTTCAACGCTTCAAGAACGGCGATTTTAACGTCGGAGACCAGCATGGCGGTGGAAGAGAGAAGGTTTTCGAAGATGCAGAATTGAGGCATTACTTGGTCAAGACTCGTGCCATACCCAACAAGAATCCGAAGATACGGTCAGTTGAAGCATGATCATTGGGAGTGATGCAGCAAGCCATTTCAAAACGCCTGCTAGTCATGTGAATGATTAAGAAACAGCTGCCGTAAGTTGAAGCCGAGAGTTTGTAGACAGCTGCTTAAAGGGCAAAAATGGAAGAGATTTCTGCATCACATTGTGACTGGGGAAAAATGGGTTCATTATGATAATCCCTAGCGCAGAAAATCATGGGGATATCTCGGCCATGCTTCCACGTCGACGGACAAACCGAACATTCAAGATTTTAAAGACATGCTCAGTATTTGGTGGGACCAGCTCGGCGTAGTGTAAACACCTCAAAAAAGTCTAGGGAACACTTACAAATATCTTTAAAATATGAATTTGATGATTCGAATTTAAAGAAATCTTTCGGTTTTTGTTAGGATGTATTGTATATAATGTATTCTCAAGAAAACAAAATAATATTTGACTTCTCCAAAGCACCTATTATAAAAAAAAATTGAAATTTGAAAATAACGAAATTTGGTAAAACACAAAAAAATCCTGAACTAATATTTTCGAAACGGTATGGAAGCAGTTATATTTTTCAGTACCCAGAAGGTCCACCTCTGTTATTAATTACACTTTGGCATTGTCGCGGCATCCTCAATATTAAATTGTCTATTACATTTTGGCCTAAGTCATTCCAAGCCCCTTGAACTGCTAATCGAAGCTCCTGTTCACGATGGAAGACGTTTTGACGCAGGAGATTTCTTTTTAGGGTGTCCCACGCATGCTCGATGGGATTCAGATCTGGGGAGCAGGATGGCCACGGTAGAAGATCGATATCATTTTCTTCAAGAACGTTCGAGACAACTCTTGCACGATGAGGAGGGGCATTATCTTGTTGGAAAAGTGGATTTTGACCCATTGTTTGGAGATACGGTACCACTACAGGTAAAACTATCTCATTTGCGTAAGAATTTCCCGTGAGGTTGTTCTGTATGAAAACGAGTTCAGTTCTTCCACCAAGGCGTATACTTCCCTAAAACATCACTGATCCGCCTCCCTGTCTAACAACTTCTCGAGCATGCTGGAGACGGTTTTGCTTTCCAGGTTCCCTCCATATTCGAATTCTTCCCGAATCGGGATAATAACTAAATCTAGATTCATCACTGACGAGAACTGTGGCCCACCTCTCTTGATCCCAGTTTACGTGTTCTTGGCACCAAGCTAAACGAGCAGCGCGATTTCCATGGGTCAGTTGTGGAACTCTTAAAGGACGTCTGGAGTGGGGTTGACCTTCGTGCAGCCGATTTCTCACAGTTTGGTCGGAAATTTGTACATTATGAACTCGTAATAGCTCTTGAGCTAATTGAGATGCTGCGGTAGTACGATCTCTTCTGGCTTGTAAAACCAAAAATCGGTCTTGGGCGCCTGTAGTAATCCTGAAACGACCTGTATGGCATTCTTTTACGCTACCTGTTACATTGAAACGCGACCATAAACGATTTATGACACTTGGGCTACTTCCCAGAACCCTGGATACTTCCCGTTGTGAGCTCCCAGCTTGGAGCATGCCAACGGCTCGTAACATCTCTTCTCTAGTCAAATGTCGTCTTTACATGGTCGAATCACAAAACTTGAATCTATTATTTGTGCTTACAACAGAAAAAAAGTGCCAACTAACTGATTTCAAACACTGAATACATGAAATGATTATAAAGCAGCGTCGCATCTGCTGCATTTTTAGTTTTTTTATAAAAAAAACTGAAATCTGTTGCGGCACTCTACATAATTTGGTAAGAAATTGATGCAGGTGTTCATTTCTTAAAAAAAAATCATCCATATTGATCGTTCTGGATACGATATATCGATATTCAGAAGTGTTCCCTAGACTTTTTGAGGTGTTTATTATGAGTTAAAACAAACTAAAACAACCACAGGCGATTTTTATCGAACGCAATTAATGCGTTTGCGTCGAGCATTGAAAGACAACGGTCGCAATACAACGAGAGACATGAGCGTGATTTCACAGCATAACAATGCTCGACCGCATGTTGCAAAAATGGTCAAGACATACTTTGAACTTTGAAATGGGAAGTCCTACCCCACCCGCCGTATTCTCCAGACGTTGTTCCTTCGACTATCACTCGTTTCGATTAGTGGCACGCTGACCGTACAGCACGTGAAAACTTGGATCGATTCAAAAAATGAGCAGTTTTTTCAACACGGGATTGGTATGCTGCCCGAAAGATGGTAGAAAGTAGTGTCCAGCAATGGACAATACTTTGAATCATAAATGTATAACCAAGTTTTTACAATAAAGCCTTGAATTTTGGAAAAAAACGGCGGAAGCAAAGTTGTACACTTTATACATGGGAAAAACATTCAAAAGACTAAAGACCAGGAAGGCAAACCGCTTTGTTGGGATATATGGTGCCGTTCGTTGGCATCCCTACTCCCTACATATTACAGTTCACGCATTGCATACTAAATGAAACTCTATATTCTACTTCATATATCATGACTGCAATTCGACCGGTAATTAAACAGCCCTATCAAACTTCACATTCAGAGAACCCCGGCTATGGTAGCCAATATGAAAATTGTGCCCGCGGGCATATTGCGCAAGTACAAACAGGAGTTGATGAGGATACCAGCAAACGGCTCCATTTCGTCCTACACGAATCAATGCAGTTTGCTCTCCTGATCTCTAGTTTTCTTGAGTAATATATTGGAATCAATGGATGTTTCTAAGAAAAAACTACAGTATACAGGATGTATTCTAGAAGAATAGCGACGAGTAATATCTGAAAGTCTATTTCTACAATTTTTTCAAGTATATACACCAACAACACACCAACTGTTATTTTGTATGGAACACTCCATGTCTGCAAAAATGGTGTGATAACATCTCTTGAGAATTACAGAGAAATACATTTTAGATGTAAATGAGATAAAAAACACAAGGTTTAACTTTAATCTACACTTTATTTGAAAAAATTCGACGACGTTTCGCTGACACAGCAGCTTTATCAAGAATGAAAAACAGAATTAAGAGTATGGTATTATAAACAAATCGTAGAACAAGTTGGATGAATAACAGGAAAATCCACACCGAGCCATTGTACAGTTAGTATGAAAGGTAATAAAAACTAATTAAACAAGTTAAGTAGGGGTGAGTAATTCACATCTACCTGTTCATTTAAAAGCTTGTCCGAATGTTTGTATCTATTTATTTCTAATGCTTCTAGGAGATCTAATTTTGAACTTTTGATTTTATATGTAATATGTCAAAGTTTTATTGAATGAATGGTTTTCTTTTATTAGGTGATTTGAATAATTTGAATCAGATTTATTTTTATCGAAGCTACGTTTATGTTCAGATGTTCTTATGCCAAAACTCCTATAGGTCCTACCGATATAAATTTTATCACAAGAACCGCAATTGAGTTTATAGATTCCTGATTTACTTGATTTTTCAACACGAGATTTATTATTTTTAATATGTTTACCTAAGTTATTAGAAGTTTTGAAAGTTATATTAAGATTTTGTTTGACGAGAAAGGATTTAATAAAAATTAAATGGAATCGTTCTGTTCAATTTCTATCGTGAATTTAATGTTCAAATGGATGGAATTAATGAAATTAACAAATAAGTCTAATTGACGAGTAGTTCCAATGAAACATACTAAGATGTCGTCAACATATCTATACCAATAAAGAAATTTGGAAATGAGTGGATGTGTATGAATTTTCTGTTCAATATTATTCATAAAAATCTCTGCTAAAAGTGGACTCAAAGGATTTCCCATGATCAAACCATTTTCACTACTGTAATAGATGTTGTTGAAAGAAAAATAATTTTGTTCAATGCAAACGTCCAACAGATTCAATATTTCTGATTTAATTATGTGGTTAACATGATTCGAATTCAACATGTTTTCGATTAATATTTTGACATCACCTGGAGGAACACTTGGGTATAAATTCTCAACATCAAACGAAATAAGTTTTGCGTTAGGTGGTAGGTTAACGTTTTTTACGTTATTTATCAATTCGAAAGAATTTTTTATAGAAAATTTTGATTTGAATGAACAATAATTTTTAATTATATCTATAAGGTAGTGCGACAATTTCACGGCTGGGGCTGTAACGTAAGATACGACTGGTCTAACGGGGTTATTTACTTTATGCAATTTAATGAGTGCATATAGTTGAGGTGGTTGAGGGTTTGGTAAAATTAATTTGTATTTATCTATTGCTTTAATTAAAGATTTTGCGTCATTCATTGCAATTTTAATATTTTTCTGGAATTTAATAGTTGGATCTTTGTTTGAAATTGTATAGTTTCCGGACGAAATGAAATTTAGAGATTCTTTATTGGTATAGATATGTTGACGACATCTTAGTATGTTTCATTGGAACTACTCGTCAATTAGACTTATTTCTTAATTTCATTAATTCCATCCATTTGAACATTAAATTCACGATAGAAATTGAACAGAACGAAACCATTAATTTTTGGACTTAAAATCACTAAACAAAATAATAATCATGTTTTTTCGGTCTTTCGTAAACCAACACATACTGATACAATTATACATAACTACTCATTACATCCAATCCAACACAAAGTTGCAGCTTTAAACAGCATGGTACATCGGTTACTCAATTTACCTTTATCAGTAGAAGATTATAATAAAGAGTTAAACATCATCAAACAGATAGCCATTAATAATTCATATAATCCGGATATGATAGATCTAATCATTCGTAAAAAACTGTATCAGAAAGCAATAAATGAAGTATATCCTATTCATAAAGACTATAAAATATTCAACAGTTTAACATTCTGCGGTTCTGCAAGTACAAATATTAAATCCTTTCTCGTCAAACAAAATCTTAATATAACTTTCAAAACTTCTAATAACTTAGGTAAACATACTAAAAATAATAAATCTCGTGTTGAAAAATCAAGTAAATCAGGAATCTATAAACTCAATTGCGGTTCTTGCGATAAAATTTATATCGGTAGGACCTATAAGAGTTTTGGCATAAGAACATCTGAACATAAACGTAGCTTCGATAAAAATAAATCTGATTCAAATTATTCAAACCACCTAATAAAAGAAAACCATTCACTCAATAAAAACTTTGACATATTACATATAAAATCAAAAAGTTCAAAATTAGATCTCCTAGAAGCATTAGAAATAAATAGATACAAACATGCGGACAAGCTTTTAAATGAACAGGTAGATGTGAATTACTCACCCCTACTTAACTTGTTTAATTAGTTTTTATTACCTTTCATACTAACTGTACAATGGCTCGGTGTGGATTTTCCTATTATTCATCCAACTTGTTCTACGATTTGTTTATAATACCATACTCTTAATTCTGTTTTTCATTCTTGATAAAGCTGCTGTGTCAGCGAAACGTCGTCGAATTTTTTCAAATAAAGTGTAGATTAAAGTTAAACCTTGTGTTTTTTATCTCATTTATATCATGGATCTACATCAAGTAACGGCCTCCACAATTCAAACATTTTAGATGATTTGATTTATGGTTGCACTCACAATAACATAGATTTTTGCCTTCTTTCGTTTTCAAATGAAAGAATGTTTGTCTGTTGTCAATTGTCTGGAATCTGCATATTCACGAATATAAACTACCTTGGCCAATTTCGACTATATTAAATAATTTTTTTGTGGAATATCTAGAAAAACTGAAATTATAGGTATAGCCAATGTTGAAAGAACTCAAATATTCTATTTTGAATAACTAATGGGTTAGATTGAACAAAAGAAATCCACCATGGGATACCTTCTACACAAACCAACCATTTATTTAGTACTGGAAACTATGTATTGTTCATGTTGTAAATGTTTAATATCGGGTACATATATACGATATTGTTATTTGTTAAAGCACATGGAATGGTAATCAGTGAATAAAATAACTGAATTGAACTCATATATTATTAATTGTCTAGTAATTCTAAATATGGACAACGAAATTGCACTTTTCGTTAGATGAATGAGTTGTCACTTGATGTTTACTAATTTGACGTCGCTGATTCTATATATACCCCCATCTGGTTTCTAACAGATCTTGTTTGAAAGTTACAGCTTTTATTAAAAACTCAATTAACATAATAATTTGCTGTTAATTAAGATAATATTGATTTAACTTGCTATACTTTGATATGGCATCGTCAAGAAGAGTTTGTGTGAATGATTCAAAACATTTTTGTTTCATTTGCGGAAGGTATACCAGGTTGTCCAACAAGTTTTGTCATTCGATAAGAGAGGGCGTTGCTACTAGTCCAAATTCGTTTTTGTTTTGTTGGTACACTCTTCATATGAACGTATGTGAAGGTTTATTTCAATCTGTCTATTCATTCTTTGTTTACAAGCCATTTAGTGTCGCCGTGTCACAGTATTTTTGTACAATGGAAAAAATTGAATATCGTAGAGTGATAAAGTTCTTTTTTTTTGGAAGGTGTAGCACCAAAAGAAATTCACGAACGAATGTTAAGAGTGTATAATGATTGTTCACCTACAATTAGAACAGTAGAAAGATGGGTTGCTGAATTTAAACGTGGTCGTACAAGCCTTGAAGACGATCCACGTGAAGGACGTCCAAAAAGCGCATCAACACCAGAAATCATAGCCAAAATACAGGATATAGTTTTGGAAGATCGTCGATTGACTGAGAGGGATTTAGTGGAGGCTCTACACATCTCCTTAGGTAGTGTGAGCCATTTTTTGAGTGAAATTTTGGGTTTTAGAAAGCTGTGTGCACAATGGGTGCCCCATTCGCTAACAATGGAACAAAAACACATTCGAATGCGACTTTCTCAGCAACATTTGGAAAGTTTTAAAAAGGATAAAGTGGATTTTGTGCGTTGATTCATCACTATGGATCAGACTTGGGTCTATCACCATGATCCTAAATCAAAACAAGAGGCTAAAGAGTGCTGTGAACCTGGTTGTCGGCTTCGAAACGAGTTCGTGTCCGGAAATCAGCCAAGAAGGTTATGGCATCAGTTTTTTGGGATGCGAAAGGAATTTTGTATGTGGATTACTAGGAAAACTGGTGAAACAATTAATTCTGAATATTATTGCAACCTTTTGGACCAGTTGAAGGAAAAAAGACCCGGTTTGCCAGAAGAAAAAAAATCCTTTCTCATCAGGACAATGCACCGTGTCACAAGAGCATTTTGACAATGGCTAAAATCCATGAATTAAAGTTCGAATTGTTGGAGCATCCACCGTATTCACCAGATTTGCCCCCAGCGACTTCCATTTGTTTCCAGAAATCCGAAAAAATTATGCGTGGCGTTTTTCATCAAATGAAGAGGTCATAACGGCTGTTGAAGCGTATTTTGCAAACCTTCCGGATTCTCACTTCAGGGATGGGATTCACAGATTGGAGGATCGTTGGTGCAAGTGTATTAATGTTCAGGGAGAATATACTGAATAATAAAGTATATTTTGAACCATAACATTGTTTTTCTTATAGAACGACAAAACTTATTGAACAACCTGGTATATGTAAAGAATACCGTTTAAATGTGACAGAAGAGAATGAAAACTTTCCGGTACAAAACTGCTATGATCTGGAAAGGAACCGTTAAGGGGTTATATCCACTTATAATTTTCAAAATATCAATTTTTTTACATTTTTCGAATGTACATACAGGGTGCTTCAACGAAAACTAAACAGAGGCTATATCTACCTAGATATTCATTTCTGATCAAAACGCAGAAACAGGACAATTTTTGTTTCAAGGGGGACATCTTTTGGGGTACAAAACTGGCCTGAAATATCAACCCCCTAAGCGGGGGTTGCAATCCTTGAACATTTTGAATAGGGAATATGGGTCGAGTGATGACTCAAAAGAAAGGTGGTATCTTTGTCTGAATCGCCTTGAACGAATTTCCATTTTTAATTGAATACTCTAAAAGATACAGGGTGAGCAACTGAAAGATAGGGAAGACTATTTCCCTGAGACTATTCAAGTTTCAGTGAGGTAAAATGGAACAGATCCATGGTGATCAATGGCAGTCATCATCAAGTACCATCCTCATCTCGAATTTCAACCCCTGGAGCAGGTGTGACCACCCTTGAAAATTTGGAAGAGGGTAGATGGGTCGAGTGATAGTTCGAAAGAAAGGTATTATCTTTGTCTGCATTCCCGTGAAAGAATTTTCATTTTTGATTGAAAACTGTAGAAGATACAGAGTGAGCCACTGAAAAATAGAGAAGACTATCGCCCCAAGACTATTGGAGCATCAGTGCGAAAAACTGGAATAGATTCATTCAGACCAAAGATGACAGCCCTTGATCTGGAATGACTCTGTTCCACTTTGTTTGCACTAATACTTGAATAGCTCTGGGCGATAGATAGTCTCCTCTATTTTTCAGTAGCTCACTCTGTATCTTCTACAGTTTTCAATCAAAAATTAAAATTCGTTCACGGAAATGTAGACAAAGATAATACCTTTTGTCAAATAGCAGCAATTCAAAGTTCACTATTCCAAAATCGACAGTGCTTGACATAAAAAAGAACAAGGACAAAATAAGGAGATTTATATCCAAATCGATAAAAGGAACAGGTAGGAATTAGGGATGCACCGAGCAAGGGTTTCCACAAAAAGCCGAGTACCGAGCTCTCGGCCAAACAAAATTACTGCATGCTGAGTATCACGGCCGAGAGCTCGCTCGGTGCATCCCTAGTAGGAATATTATTTTAAACTTTTCTCGAATTTATTCCATCCAAGATATTTTTGTAGGAAGAAGAAAAATTATTAGAGAAGCTGAGAATCCTGATGTTGAAATCGCATTGTATAACTGGTTTCTTCAACAACGCAACGCACACGTACCAATTTCGTCAGACATATTGAGAGCCAAAGCCAAACAGTTTTATGAACAAATCACAGGAAAAAAAGGTTTTCTGGCAAGTTCGGGATGGTTAGATAAATTGAAGCTTAGACATGGAATTCGTTTCTTGGAGGTTTGTGGTGAAAAACTTTCCAGTGATGTTTTCGCTGTGACACCATTTAAGGAAAAATTTCTATCGGTTGTTGAACAGATGGAATTAAGCAAAGAACAGGTGTATAATGCTGATGAATCGACCATTTTTTGGAGATGTTTTCTAGACACAACTTGGGTTCATCAAGGGGAAAAATCAGCACCCTTAACATTCATGCCATGCTGCTACGCGGCTGGAACTCACCAATTACCTTTACTAGTCTTGGGAAAAGTGGCTAATCCTCGAGCATTCAAAAACGAAAGTTCACTACCAGTTGTCTACAAAGCATCTACCAAAGGGTGGATGACCAGACCATTAGTTAATGAATGGTTTAAAACATCTTTTATCCCTGAAGTGAAGAATTTTTTTACTAAGATTAACAAACCGTCTAAAGCTGTTGTTGGTAGACAATGCACCATCGCACCCACCTGAGGAAGAGGTTAATACTGATCCAAACTTCAGAGTTATGTTTTTGCCACCCAACTGTGCTGCCGTTCTCCAACCTATGGATCAGAATTTAATTCAAAACATTAAAGTGTCATATAGAAAATGCCTTCTGAATCATATCATTTCGCATGAAGGTGAAGAGATAACTTCCATTTTGAAGCAGTATAATTTGAAAGATGCCGTGAACAATCTGGCCCAATCTTGGAAAGCCATTACTTCAAAAAATATTAGAAAAAGTTGGACAGCATTGTGGCACGACACTACAGAAGTAGAAGAATCAGATGATGAAAATATTCCACTCTTAGAGTTTCAGAAGAAACTTCGTCCAATCAGTGAAAATGATTTGAAAAATATTGCCGAATCATTAAGGGTCATCGATCCAGAAAATGACTTAACCATTGAGAACATTACCAACTGGACTGTGGGAGGCAAAGAGTTCGTTATCGATTTGACTGAAGAACAGCTTATACAGGATGCTTTAGGAAGGAATATTGAAAACGTAGAGGAATATTCTGACTAAGATGATGGTTTAAATAGTATGGTAAAAGTGAAACATGCAGATACTGTCAATTCGTTCTCCCTGATTATCAGAACAGAATAATCTTCCTATAGAAGACATATTGCTCCAGAAAAGGCTCAAGGAAAAATCAGTGCAGATGGCAGCATCGAAAAAGATTCAGAGTAAAATCGATGGATATTTTAAACGTCATAAAGAATAGCATGTTGTTTATATACACTAGCTTATATTTAAATTCTATATTTTCGATGAGGAAAGATTATGATGAATGGAAATTCTATAACTTGATTCTGTTTTATAATAGAAACTATTTTTTGTTCAACTTTTCGATATTTTCATAATAAACTCGGCTTTAACTGATTTTGGTTTTTTTTTATTTTGAAAATGAAACAAATTCAAGTCACTTCAGAAATTCGGGCATGCGCCGGAACGATATCTGCCCAGACTAGTGAAGTTGTACTGTACTATAGAAATTAAAGATAAGAATGGAAAGAAACGACAAAATAAAGTACTTGGTAGAAAAGAGAAACTGACTGGAAAAATGATTGATAACTCAACTGTTTACTGCGGCTTAGCGATTAGAAGACACTGCGATTCAGTTCGAAATATGTATAACGCCATTTAGGCTCTTCACTATCATTATTGTTTCACTGACGAAAATCCTCAACATGACAAATGACGATAGTAGAAAACTCGTGGTATTTTGGCAAAAAGCCTTGAATACTTTGTCTAGCTACAAACATGACTTTTTAAAGAAAATGAGCCATGTTACATACTTTCTAAACTAAAGCTAATACAGAAGTTTTAATCGCGGATTTGAAATCGTCATTAAAAATTAGGATACTATCATGTGCCATGACTTATCCATCAGAAATGTTGTGCGTTGTAAGATTATGGCAGAAAAAGTCTAACATTGTACAAAAAAATTTATTAGAATATACATCATAATTGTAAACTTAGTTATTATAAATTCATGTGTATTTTCTTAGTACTAGTATTCAAGTTACAAGTTAAAAATTTATATGTATTATCCTTATGAGTTGTTCACTAAATTAGATATACATATCTACGCATGGCCAGTCTCATGGAAACAAAGTGTTTTTGGAATGGTCAGTACCATGATTCGATAGGGAGAAATTGTTAAAATTCCATTATCACACACCAAAAAAGCCGAATGCTTTCTTGAGTAATAATTTTTGTGGAGTTAAATTACGTTATTTAATACTATTTCAAAAACACTTCTTTTCATGTGTCGCCCTGTACAAAGTATTCCGAACTGATTAATTTTCAAGATATCATCTACTTCTAGAGGGAAAAAACGGCGGGAGATATCCAAAGCTCGATTTGCGAGAAACGACGAATAATAAAAAACGTTTTTCTATATCGTTACTTTCGAGATATCAAAAGAAATTCATATTTGACGAATTAAAAAAAGATCGTAATTGTTTTGTTCTAAAATATTCTTGAAAATTAAAGAAACTGCAGATAATCACTTTTTTAGAACGAACTGTTCTTGGATAACATTTCAATCGAAAAATTTTTGTAATATAACATTCAACTTTCTCATTTCATAAGGGAACTGTAGAAAATTTCATTTTGAAAAAACTCTTTTCGAAGGATGATTCGTATTATTTTTACATTTTCAACATCAAAATATGCCTTACATTCAGTTATAAAAATAATCAAATCAATAGAATTCTTCACATTTTCGAATGAAGAAATGAGCCAAGATCTCGTTGGCCATGAAACAGAACCACTTGTACTTATACAGGGTGCTTCAACGAAAACTAAACAGAGGTTATATCTACCAAGATATTCATTTCTGATCAAAACGCAAAAGCAGGTCAATTTTTGTTTCAAGAGGGACATATTTTGGAGGAAGATGGGTCGAGTGATGACTCAAAAGGAAGGTTGTATCTTTGTCTATATCGCCATGGACGAATTTCCATTTTTAGTTGAAGACTGTAAAAGATACAGGGTGAGCAACTGAAAGATAGGAAAGACTATTTCCCTGAGACTATTCAAGTTTCAGTGAAGTAAAATGGAACAGATCCTTCTGATCAATGGCAGTCAGTCACTTTTCCGTTTTGCATCCTCTAACTCCTATGGAACTCAATGAGAATAGAATTATTGCGAGCAGTCATGAAGACAATCGAAATCCTTTACTTTAAAGGTATCGCTGGATCGAAATATTACCTCTGCTCTAGGGGTTGAAATTCGAGATGAGGGTGATTTCGGAAGATGACAGCTTTTGATCTAAAATGAATCTATTCCAGTTTTTCGCACTAATACTCCAATAGTCTTGGGGCGATAGTCTTCTCTATTTTTCAGTGGCTCACTCTGTATCTTCTACAGTTTTCAATCAAAAATGAAAATTCTTTCACGGGAATGCAGACAAAGATAATACCTTTCGAGTTATCACTCGACCCATCTACCCTCTTCCAGATTTTCAAGGGTTGTCAAACAGGGATTGAAATTCGAGATGAGGATAGTACTTGATGATGACTGCCATTGATCAGCATGGATCTGTTCCATTTACCTCACTGAAACTTGAATAGTCTCAGGAAATACTCACCCTGTATCTTTTACAGTTTTCAATTAAAAATGGAAATTCGTTCAAGGCAATGTAGACAAAGATACCACCTTTCTTTTGAGTCATCACTCGATCCATCTTCCCTATTCAAAACGTTCAAGGATTGCAACCCCCGCTTAGGGGGTTGATATTTCAGGCAAGTTTTGTACCCGAAAAAATGTCCCCCTTGAAACAAAAATTGACATGTTTTTGTGTTTTGATCAGATACATCCTCTGTTTAATTTTCGTTGAAGCATCCTGTATAATTAAAATTAAACATGTATTTCAATCCATAGGCAAAAGTGTATGTCTCGTCGAGACAAAGACAGTATTTTCTTGTGAATAAGGTGTTCGATGATTGGAACAGGTTTTCTAGTGATGTGGTGGACTCAAATTCGGTTAATGAATTCAAAAATAAATTGGACTTTCTTTTGTTTAATTAGATTTCGTGGATTTAGATATTATATATGTGTGCATATTTAATTATGGCTAAGCTGTGCTTGCAATACTATAGAAATTATTTTTTTGTTATTAGGCTTTTATAGGACTTGTCCTCAGCCTTAAATTACTTCAATAATAATAATAATAATTAAAAAAAATAAATAAAATTAGATGCGCCACCTGTAGAAACCAGTTTGTCGCTAGTTAGATACTAGAGGAAGATTGTTCAGATATGGTTCGTTAAACATATTCAAATAGCGGTGGGCGTTTAGGTTCTCCTCGTATATAAATGCTTATATTCCCACAACTGTCAGCCACGCATCTTTGTTTATTCCCTTCTGGTAATTATTAGATGTCTATTCTTAGCGTTGAAGAAGTATTGATGATAATTCTTAGAACTTGACGAATTGTTAAATAATTATTTTGACAACAATATAACATTCTTTGTGGTTTCCATCTTCAACATAGAAATTTACCTGTCCAGCACCGATAATTTATTTAGATTTATCTAAACGTCCATAGAAGATCAGAATTATTTTTATGGCTACATATTAGGCACATTTTGACTGTCATTTAACATATACTTGAAAATTTTTGTTTCATCAAAATGTAATTTTTTGCAGTCCACATTCAAAACTTAGAGAGTTGTATATAATATCTTGAATTTTTGAGTAGAGTAGGATCTGGAAAAGTGACCATGCAGGAACACTGACCACCTGCTTGTTATCTCTATGTTGTTGTCATTTAGTATAAAGGTACCCAAGCAAACGCAGAATATATTGAGAAACTCATTGATAACTGTATCATATTAGCCGCCCAAGAATAAATCTAACTTGATATTACAAGTGAACTTCACAGCTAAAGTCACGGATATAAACAACAGCATTCTCCATACTTGGGCGTTATTTGAAAAAATTCAACCAGAAAGAAGAAGAAATTGACTGGTATTCACCATTTATGACAGGATACCAAAACTGACACAGCGTCAACCAAACATTTTCTTCTGAACAAGGAAATTTTATAAGTGAATTCATTCAAGGTTCATGAATCCAAAATGTGCTTCAAACTTGGCTTCATTCATCAGTTGCAAACAAAAAAAAAATGCCTGCCTCCTGGAGAGACAATTGTACTGTTGGAAGATATATTCTGCGTTTCTCGAAATCGATCTCTGGACCCCACAGATGATGGTGGGTAAAATTGCCAAAATCAAGCAATTTGGATAATCTATAAGAGGTTAAAAAGATTTTTCTCATATGTTTAAGTATTGTCTCAAAACTATATTCATTTGTAAATTTAATAAATGTTTTGCTTATGCCGAAATTTTTCGAAAACATGTACAATCTCAAATGAATTTTTTATAATAAAAATCAATTACTCAACAGATTAACAGTATTGATGTGCCTATCAAGGCCACAGCGACAACATGTTTTTTCTTATGTTAAGGTTTACACTACTTATATTGTTTATGAACTGTCTAACAGTAGGTGGCCAAATTACTAGGGATAGTGCTCATATTTATGTCATTTCTACTTTAAAATAATTTTCTCAGTAAATAAAGTGGCTTTAAAAGTGTTGTCTTGTTTGATATTGCTATTGATTTCATTATTATTGTTTGAACAAGTGGTAACACTGGAAACATGCAGCAATTTGTAAACTATGTGATTTTTTTCATAGATTATGTGGTGTATCTACTTCTTCGGTAATGATTACAGGGCGGATATATGCAATTTACATATTTTTACCAAATTTGAAGATCAATACTTCTCGGTATTATTACATATTTTCGTCATTCATCTAGATTCCATAGATCATGTTCCTTCCAAGTGTTGTGAATAAAACAATAGAAAACAAGGTATCTAATCTTCCGAAAAACTAAACCGTGAAAAAACCATTTTGACATTCGATTACCTGTTATACCTTTTTCTTCAATTCAAATGACTTGATAGGTGGGAATAGATTAGCGGCATATTTAATCTTTTTCTTATTTTCACAACAAGTATTTCGATATCTAACCTTAGGTACAAGTACAAAGGGTATGGTGGAAAACCTATCGAAGTTGCTTACTTTATGAATTGAAGCAATGGAGGATTTAGACTATTTTGACTATTAAGTAACCTACCTGAATTCTTTTCCTTGTTAATCTCTAAAATTTCCCATAGATTGAGTTTTGTTTTACATTGTATAAAATTTTGAAATTATCATTAAAGTTATGGTTTTCTTCGAGTAAGTGATTAGAATATACGAATCTGATTTATGATAATTAAAGCTACGTCTACGTTAATCTGACTTTGAAATTTCTGAAAGTTCTACCGATATAAATTTTATTACAATCCCCGCAAGACAGTTTATAAACACCGGATTTATTACCTTAATCAATTTTAGTGAATGTGAAATTGATTAAGTAATAAACCAGGTGTTATAAACACACATTAAATGTTAACTGTACTAAAATTAAAATGGACAATAAAGTATCTTTGGAACCAAACTGTGGAGGAAAAGGATCGCCACTCCTTGTACCGATTGGAAAATCAGGGATATCTGTCACGAAAATTGTTTAGCATCATTGCACCACTGCCTACGACGCATTGCAATTCGAAGGTGTTTCGCTGAAGAGAATCAAATAGGTCGTCAGCAGACAACGCCGAATATGACTATTACACACTGGAACTTTTTAGAATAATGAATGATGATGAATCATTTACGATTAGCTTCCATTTTACATGTGTTTTTTCCACTGTGTCAACGTTCTGATACCTCTGTTCAAAACGGGAGGTAACCATGACATGGGCAATTACAGGCCCATAGGTCTCCTAACATAATTTTCAAAGATATTTGAAAAACTGTTATCTAATCACTTAATAAATTTCTTCACTAAGTTTTAGGTGACATCGAAGTGTCAACGTAGATTCTCAAGAGGTAAAAATACAGATACAGCAGTCTTTGAGCTGACAAAAAGAATATATGATTCATTGGAGGCAGGTGAAGTGCCAGTTGGTCTCTTCCTTGATATGTCGAAGGCCTTTGATTGCGTGGAGCATGACGTACTGCTCAATAAACTGGAGGCTTGCGGTATCAGAGACAACCAATTAGCCTTAATCAGGGATTATTTGTCGAACAGAAAGCAGAGAGTGTCAATAACTGTTGGCGAGAATACGTATTATTCAGTGGACCGCGATGAGTTCCACAGGGAGGCATCCTGGGACCTATATTAATGACCTTCCCGATTACCTCATGTCTGAACCTCTTAGTGACGCTGATTGTAACGTGTTCGAGTTTGTGGACGATGTCAACGTCCTTGTTTCCTCCAAGGAGATTAAAAATACAGTCGGGAGAGCCACTCAGATATTGACCAGTACAAATAACTGGTCAGAAATCTGTTGGTACTAAACATTGAAAAGACTAAGGCTCTTGCGTTCAGCAGTGGCCGATCTCGAGCAGGAGAAAATGTAGTAAATGGTATAACACTGTCCAACTCTGTTAAAATTTTGGGAATATATCTAGACGATCAGCTAAGATGGAAGGACCATGCCAGTAATCCCATAAAAAAACTCAATTCTGTAATCTTTTCAATTAGAATCCTTAAGTCTTATGTTAGTCAGGATGTAATCAAAACAATTTACTAATTAAATTTCCAATCGAGATTAGGTAATGGCATAATTTTCTGGGTTGTCTGCTCGATGGCGGACACTGTATTCAAGAGGCAAAAACTAGCGGTTAGAGTGATTGCTGGATTGGAATGGAGACAATCCTTTCGAGGAGTTTCTAAAAACTTGAAATTGTTAACTTTTCATGAGCTCTATATTTTCAAAATTCTGATGTTCACCCTCTATATTTCGAGACTTGGAAGAATACCAACAACATTAGATAATATGGTAAAATTACAATTTTCTGATAGAGAAAACATCGGATATCTGAACAGCTAAAACTTGCAAGGGTAAAGAATGAGAGAATCAGCAGGCAATTAATGCAGCAGACAATACTACAGAGGGATCTTCAGAGTGAGCTGGGAGTCATTGAGAAACTTGAAGGGGACATGCGAGCATTGAGTGGTGAGAACGATAGACAACACATAATCTTGAAAGAACTACAGAGGAAAATTTTGCGAATGAAAAAAATCAGTATAAATTCCCAAAAACATATGAGGAAGAAGAGAAAGGAAAAAGAGAGTTAATAGAAATTAGTCAGTCGACTACAACTGAAAGTCATGATGAGAATGAAACCTGTGATATTGTGCCTGGTGTTGAATCAGATGAATCGGCAGAAAGCTTCGTGAGAAGTTTGAGAGATGAAATGGAGAATCCGATTATGGAATCAGATATACGGTCGGATAATATAGAGAGTGCGCGTACAATTTTAGAAAATGTTATTTCATTTGCTTGATGACACTGTATATGAGATTGAAGGAATTGTTAAGAAGGACATAGAGATATCCGAACTTGCAAAGGATCTCTTCCACTTGACGTTGAATCATGGACAGCAGAACATATTCATGTTCAACACTGAGAATATAAGTAATACTTCAACGCTGAGATCCATCATAAGGCGCTTGAATCCGATTGGAAAAACTACTAATCTGATAATTACGGGTGAGCTGTACAGTTACGAAGATCAAGTAATAACAACAATACAGAGCCACCTAGAAAACTATAGGTAACGTAACAGATGTAGCATAGAATTCTTACTCCATCATAAAGGAAGGGGGCAAAGAGGAATACTTGTGGGAAACTTGTGAACATAATACAACTGATATCACGAAAAAATGGATCATTCAACTTAAAATACCTAGAAGTGAACATGATTGGGAAGGCTGATGTGAATAGCAGGCCATTCGTTATCGAAGAGACAGTTCCAAAGCCGGGAAATTTTCATATGACAGGCTGTTCACCTATAATACCGTAGAAGCGAATAAAATTAGGGATAAAGACGAAAAAATAATTGAATATAAGAACGGTTCATTAGGGTTGAATAGAAAAAAGAAAGATAGGGAGGTTATGCGCAGTTTTTTTATTTAGATCAGAATGTTCAGTCGTTAAAAAATAAGATTGAGGATCTGGAGCTTTATCTAAGTGATATTGTTAATAAACCTGATGTGCTTTGCATCTCTGTGCACTGGTTTCCGCATGATTGCATAAGTATGTCAAGTGTTCCAGGGTATAAATTGATATCTCACTTCTCAAGATCATCTCCATATGGTGGGTCATGTGTCTATGCTTCATCGGAGTTGAACTTTGAGGACATTCCTGAGGTCAAAAAACTGGGAGTCGAGAATCATTCAGAAATATGTGCATTTGTTGATAAGACACTGAAGTTGATAGTCGTGTCTGTATACAGACCCCCATCGAGAGACTTTCAAGCATTTATTGACTCTGAGTTCATCGCTACAGGTATCATCTTTAGAGGGTTTAGGGTCATAGTCTGTGGCGACTTTAACATAGACCTTGATAAATATTCTGCAAAGCGCAGTAGGTGGCTGGATATGATGATGTCATTTAATTTGTCTCCAAAGATCCACGACTACACATACATAGTGTAGAGCTATCGAAGTAAACTTGATAATATCTTTGTGAACTTTCCTTACTCTTGTACAGGAGAAGTGCTTTCCAGTGCATTCTCCCATCTAATGCACAGTTATTAAAGGTTATAGCAACCAAAAAACAGAAAAAATTAAATACAAATTCTATAAGAAAAAAGATATTTACAGTGACTGGTTTGGAAAGCCTGAAAGATGAACTAGGTAATATGGACTGGTCGGTGATATCGCGCTGCACGGATTCAAAAAGAGCGTGTAATATTTTCTTGGCTACTCTCAAGTCCATGATAGATCGGATTTTCCTTTCAAAGAGTTCAGCAGAGAGGAAGTGTTAAGTCGTGGATGACAACAGGAATCAGAACCTCCTCAAGAAGAAAGTTGTTTCTTCATCATTTGAAAACTAGAGGAGAGATAAGTATGTCAATATTTTAACCAAAACTCACGCATACTGAAAAAAATAAGAGTAGAGACAATGGGAATTTTATTAAATAGTATACAACGGCGAATTCCAAACATAAAATCACAGTTCTTGACAGATTGACCATAAAAAACCCTGGATATTGCCAATGACTTTTTGTTAACCATGCACCGTTTAACTGTGTGAACGTACAAAATCAGGAGTGTCGTTTCAGTGCTGCCTGCGTTCCCAACAGTATGGCGCTACATTCGGTTGATGCGATGTAGGTGGTGAGTATTGTTCATTCATTGAGAGATACGAACTCCGTGGGTTGCGATGGGGTGCCGGTGCGGTTGCTGAACCATGTTTCTCATGAGATTGCCGAACCTCTGTCTTTAATAATAAATTTGTCTTTCGATACTGCAGTTTTCCCTACTCAACTAAAGAAAGCACACATTAAAGCAATCCACAAGAAAGGCCACCAGGATGATATTAATAACTACCGACCCGTTGCACTTCTGTCGAATGTTGGAAAAATATTTGAGAAGGCACTTGATCGAAGAGTCGTTGATTTTCTCGAGACACATAAGCTTCTGACTGAATATCAAAATGGTTTTAGAAGAGGAAAGTCTCCAACGCGGGCTCTCTATCAGACTTTGACCAGAATAATTGATTCTCTCAATGATAAGATACGTACAGCCTTGATGTGTGCTGATTTATCTAAGGCCATTGACATGGTGGATCATGATATCCTCTATCAAAAACTGAATAAACTGGGAATAAAAGGCTTGTCCCTGGAACTCATTAGGTCCTATCTTACTGAAAGATCCCAAATTGTAGTTGAACGGGATCCAGCCACGGGTATGTTGATCCAGTCAGATAAATTGTCGGTCACAAAGGGGGTGCCTCAGGGGTATGTGCTTGTGCCGCTTCTTTATATCATATACACTAACGCCCGAGGTACTGCCTTTCCTGAGTACAGCCTACAACAGAGAATCAGAAGCATACAAAACATCAAAAGGGGTATGTTTTTTGGGAACCCATGACGACTACAGACTGAGCTGGAGAGATCACATACATAAGGTGGCTAGGAGTATGGCAAGATACGTGTATGCGCTGAGAACTTTAGCAGATACTGTGAGCCAGGGAGCAGCGTTCATGGCTTATCATGCTTATGTGCACAGTAGGCTCCGATATGGAATTGTGTTGTGGGAAAATTCGTCAGAAAAATGCAAGATATATGCTGGTGACAATCTTCAATAGAATCCCTCAGAATATCAGATCTCCCCCTGATAAGCTAATGAAGAAGAGGCTGATGAAGTACCTCGCGACAAAAACATATTATACGCTTGACGAGTTCCTTAATAATAGACTGTGATATTCCTTTTTTTGTTTCTGTGCACTGTATATGTAGGTATGTAAATGTTCGCCTCATATTTGTTTTTATATACAATCATGATTTTTACACAGTTGTAAATGATTATATTCATATTGTGACATGCTCTACAACCCTAGGGGTCATTATGGAGTAAATACAGTTGAATTGAACACGAAACAGATTGACTATTTCCTTTACCCGCCTCACAACCTGAACATTACTGAGAAAGCAGCATTTTATATGGCTTTGAAGATGTTGAACAGCCTAGCCAGGGAACTGCGGTATACAGGGTGTTTCAACGAAAACTAAACAGAGGCTATATCTACCAAGATATTCGTTTCTGATCAAAACGCAAAAACAGGTCAATTTTTGTTTCAAGGGGGACATCTTTTGGGGTACAAAACTTGCCTGAAATATCAACCCCCTAAGCGGGGGTTGCAATCCTTGAACATTTTGAATAGGGATGATGGATCGAGTGATGACTCATAAGAAATATGGTATCTTTGTCTACATCGCCTTGAACGAATGTCCATTTTTAATTGAAAACTGTAAAAGATACAGGGTGAGCAACTGAAAGATAGGGAAGACTATTTCCGTGAGACTATTCAAGTTTCAGTGAAGTAAAATGGAACAGATCCATGATGATCAATGGCAGTCATCATCAAGTACCATCCTCATCTCGAATTTCAACCCCTAGGGCAGAACCTAGAGAGGGTAGATGGATCGAGTGATACCTCGAAAGAAAGGTATTATCTTTGTCTGCATCCCCGTGAACGAATTTTCATTTTTGATTGAAAATTGTAGAAGATACAGAGTGAGCTACTGAAAAATAGAGGAGACTATCTATCGCCCTGAGCTATTCAAGTATTAGTGCAAAAAAATGGAACAGATTCATTCCAGATCAAAGGCTGTCATCTTCCGAAGCACCATCTATTCCAGTTTTTCGCACTCATACTCCAATAGTCTTGGGGCGATAGTCTTCTCTTTTTTTCAGTGGCTCACTCTGTATCTTCTACAGTTTTCAATCAAAAATGAAAATTCTTTCATGGGAATGCAGACAAAAATAATACCTTTCTTTCGAGTTATCACTCGACCCATCTACCCTCTTCCAAATTTTCAAGGGTTGTCACCCCTGCTCCAGAGGTTGAAATTCGAGATGAGAATGGTACTTGATGATGACTGCCATTGATCAGGTTTTTACCTCACTGAAACTTGAATAGTCTCAGGGAAATAGTCTTCCCTATCTTTCAGTTGCTAACCCTGTATCTTTTACAGTTTTCAATTAAAAATGGAAATTCGTTCAAGACGATGTAGACAAAGATACCACCTTTCTTTTGAGTCATCACTCGAACCATCTTCCCCATTCAAAATGTTCAAGGATTGCAACCCCTGCTTAGGAGATTGATATTTCAGGCAAGTTTTGTACACCAAAAGATGTCCCTCTTGAAACAAAAATTGACATGTTTTTGCTTTTTGACCAGAAATGAATATCTTGGTAGATATAGCCTCTGTTTAGTTTTCGTTGAAGCACCCTATATATAAGTCCTCGACGCCTTCAGTAGGGGAGTTTTCAATTTGTTGATGACATGTGAACCCTATTCTGTTGCCGAATTTAGGAATTACTGTTTGGGCCTGAAATGATTGATAATAATTTTTCCATTTTATATTTATGCTGTATGTGATGGTTGACATTTTTTCATTGCTATATATTTAATTGTTCTGTTATATGTAACCTAAAAATAAATATACTCTACTTCTACTTCTACGTTACAAAATTTGTCAGGCGACACTCTAGATAACAATTTAGTGCAGATTTCCATAAATGGTAAGCATGCCACAATGTTACTAGATTTCTAGCTGATAAAAAAGTTACTCTTTTGCTTTGGCCGAGGAATTCACAAGACATAGACATCATGAGGGAACCCACCAAATGGACAAAGAGAGTGATCAGTACCAAACGACAATTGAAAATCATAGAAAGGTATCACTACTCCACAAAAAGGTTTGTATAAAGAAAGCTCTCTGTACAGCAAAATATTTCATCATTAAATAACAAAATTTATTTTATAAGATTTTTGTTACTAATTATATTAATTTTATAAATAAATGGTTTGACCAACATGTTTGTGGTTTTTATGAACCCAATATAGAGCAGATACAAACAAAATACATAAAAAATTAACATAATTCGTTTGAGAAATCCAGTTGTTCTTCAATATGCAGAAATCTGAACACTGTCCCTAATAAATGGCCATCTACTGTACAAACATATTCATGGTGTGGATTTTTTACAGCCGAGTTGAATAATTCTTCGAAGAAAATATTGTATATTTGAGTACTTTCCATTTTAAGTTTATTTTCCATTCTCCAATTCCTTTTTCACTTTTTTTTTTGAATGAACTCCGTTCATATGCACTTTCAAAATGCATTTTCGTGTTGTTTTGAAATCGCAACGGTTGCACTTATGATTCTTTATTCCCAAATGTATGCCTTCTACATGCAATTTCAAAGCTGCCTTTTTATTAGTTCTATAATCACAATGGTCGCACTTATAATTTTTGATCTGCAGATGAACATTTTCTACATGTTGTCTCAACGTATTCCTTCGAGACGTACGAAAATCACAATAACTACATTTGTGATTTTTTATATTTAAATGAATACTAACTACATGTTGTTGTAGCGCATTCTTTTGTGACGTTTTGAAATTACAACCTGTACATTTATAATTTTTTTGTTTGAGGTGTTTACCTATGTGATGCAAATTTAGATGATGTTTATATGCTGTTTTATAATCGCATAGATTACACTTGTGAAGTTTTATTCCTGAATGAACTGTTCGTACATGCATTTCAAGTGTTCTTCTTTGACAGGCCTGATAATCGCATAAAATGCATTTGTGATCTTTTATACCAAGATGTACGCTGTTTATATGCTGCTTAAGTTCGGTCTTTTGCGTTGCACTGTACTCACATTGAGTACACTTGTGATCTTTTCTACGCAGGTGTACGCTATTTATATGAAGTCTAAGATGACCCTTTTGAGTTGCTCGATAATCGCACAGATTACATTTATGGTTTCTTATGCGAAGATGTACACTATTTATATGCTGCTTTAGGTGACCACTTTGAGTGGTTTTATAGTCACAATGAATGCACTCAAGATTCTTTATATCTAGATGTACTCTATTTACATGCCTTGCAAGATGATCTCTTCGAGTAGTTTGATAATCACATTGCTCACACTTATGTTTCTTTACGCGAAGATGTACACTGCTTATATGTAATTTAAGATCACCCTGTTTAGTTGATTCATAATCACACAGACAACATTTCTGGTCTTTTATTTGAAAATGGACACTATTTATATGCTGTTCAAAATGAGTCTTTTGATTTGTTTTATACTCGCATTGAGTACAAACGAAATCTTTTATATCTAAATGTGTTTTATTTATATGTCTTTCAAGATAATCTTTTCTGGTCGTTTGATATTCACATTGATTACATTTAAGAGTCCTACTGCTGAGATGTACATTTTTTACATGCTGTTTCAGCAAATCCTCTTGTGCTGTTTTAAAATAGCATTCTTTGCATTCGAGTGTATTAGAATCAAGATGGGCTTTATCTACATGCTTCTCAAGGTGCTCTTTTCGAGTTGTTTGATATTCACACAAATTGCATCTGTATTTTTTAATGCCAAGGTGTACATTGTTCACATGAAGTTTAAGGTAATTCGTTCGACTTGTTCGATAATCACATTGATCACATTTGTGCTCTTTTATAGGGACATGCATACTATTTACATGTACCCTTAAGCTACTCTTCAAAGATGTTTGGTAATCGCAATGACTACACTTGTGATTTTTTATGCCAAGATGTACACTATTCACATGCAGTTTAAGATTACTTTTATGAGTAGCTTTATAATCACATTGAGTACATTTGTAATATTCTATTTCCAAATGTACATTTTTCAAATGTTTTGTGAGCAAAATTTTTCGTGTTGTGGAAAAATCGCAAAGATTACATTCATGCTTTTTCTTTACCACGCGCTTAATTGGACCACTTTGAGTTATATCTCCTTCAACTTTCGTCAATCTTGTCGGACTTGCGTTGCTGCAAATAAAAAGCGAACCTGTTTTCACTGTTTCAATGTTGACTCTGTGAATAATTCCTTTGTAAATACATGGGAAATAAATACTTTGAAATTTCAATGGTTATAAAAATGTATTGGAATCAAGGAATGCCTTGATGATGGAAAACCATCAAAGTAAAATTGAAAAGCATTTAGACACTTTTCAATTATACTTTTTAAAATACAAAATATGAAATTCAAAATTCACTACGTTCTTAATTGTGACATACAAAGTGAAAGTGATGAATTAATATAATTCATTATTTCATTCAGGTCCAATTAGGTAGTGATAACAGATTTATGCTAAAATTACGTGTTGTGGATGTGTATTTTTCTGCTGATGAGATGAAAAATTCTAATGATTGTGAGAAATGAGGTTTTTCAAATAACATATGACATTGAGGGGTTATATCCACTTGTAATTTTCGAAAAAAATCATTTTTTTGCATTTTTCGAAAGTACATATATTCGAGAGTGTTCTCCGAAAATTCGAAGTTGATCCGACAAACAGCCTCGGAGATATAAGGGTATTAGTAAGGACGTCTCGAAAGTAGGCGGGGCGCCGATCGGAATAGCAGCTGCTTCTCGTTGCCCTTCACAATTTCTATTATGTCTGTAATCGTAAAATAAGAATACGAAAGGTCTACTTTATACCTGAAAGCCATATTTAGAAATTTTAGGTTAAAAATAAATAAATGTCGTCAGTTGAACGTCGTCTTTCACGTAGACAAGTTGTGTAGAGTTTTCTTTATTAGAATGCCTCGTAAAGTTAGCAGAGTAGCTCGGAAAAGTACTTTATATAGTGTGATATCTTTAATTGACTATCATACCGGTAAAATTGTTTATCTTTTTGTAAAAACATCCTACTGTAAACAATGTGAGCCTTGGAAATCTTTAACCCTCCGTCGGGCGCATAATATCAAAATGATATCGCCGAAATACTTTTCAACAGAATATTTGAGTGGGAGCGGTTGTTTAACCCAACTCTCATGACTTCTCTAGTTATAACCCGCACCGCTCATACGCAACATTCAGTGTCTAGCACAGAACAGACCCTATTAAGAAGGTCGAGTAACCGACCAAAACAGTCAACACCCCCTCACAACCCCTCACCTATCTATCTAGTTCCCCATAATAGATATAGATGGCACTAATTTAATCACGTCAAGTGTTGAACTCGGTCGATTAAACTTCAATCGCCGATAAATAAATTGTCATTTGTCAATGTCAAAATGTTTTCAGTTTCCCGCTAAACCCTTTTATTCTTGCGGTTTGTGCTTCCAAAATCATTTTCTTTTCAGGTGTTTGCTGATGTCTTGGAATCAAATCTAGTAATTTGGAAAGTTTATGGTAAGTAAATCGAATTTGTGAAGTTTTAGCCGATACTTTGTGCAGCTTGAGCTTTGATTGATTCTACGGTACCTAAATTGGATTATATTCAATTCTTATCGGTTTTCTTCTTAATTTTGAGGTTCACCCCTTTGGCATGCGGCGGGATACGACGAAACCATACAAGAGGAACACTGTGAATGGCGAGGAAAGAAAAGTAGCCGAGGAAGCCTTTTTTTGAGCTCTGAAAAGATAAGTTGATTTGAATTATATTAATTTTCTTTAGGTTCTCAACTTTCGAATTTGTCAGGATGACTTCGTTTGGGATTAAATATCGCTGTAAATTTCCACATGCTCCAACAAGTACGTCTTCCGAGCTAAAAATATCAGTTTCCATGTTTTCCTCGACAAGATCCATCAACTTGTTTGAAGTGGAAAGAGTTTTGTTCTATAAGTGAAACTGTCGACACTACTAACTTTTTCTTATGTAGTGATCACTTCAAAGAAGACGACTTTGTTAATGCAAATCGAAAAAGATTAAACCATGGCGTTAGTCCATCTCTTCCTATTTTGAATAATGGACCATCCTGTTCTTATAATAAAGAGGATCAGTCAAATGTAGGCAGTATTTCTTCTTGGTCAGGACCTCTCAACGAGCAATATCATTTATTATCAAATGACCACTCGAATGTTGGTGGCAGATCATCTTTGCCAGAGACTCCCAATGAACCATCTTGTCCGATTTCTAACATAGGGCACCCTTCAAACATTGTTAATATGCCATATCTGATTAAATCCTCTTCGGTTTCTGTAGTTATGGGAGATCACACATATATTGGCAGTTTACCATCTTTGCCTCAATCTTCAACTGTAACAGCATCTCTTAATGAACCATCCTGTTCAATTCCAAGTATTTTGGAAGATCACTCATATGTTGAACCAATTCAAGAAGTAAGTAGTCAAGATGATGAAATAATCAATGACAGCCCTGATATTGATAAAATCATCGAGAAGTATCTATGCACTAATAATGAACAAAATTTGACTGATAATCTCCTGATGATTTTACTTTTTACTAGATGATGCAAATGAAAAATCGAACAATTTTAGCGGCGATGATCCTTCAACCCTTTCATCTGCAAATGTTATTGACCAAAACTCAAACTGGATTGGAACTAAAGGTATTCTTTGTTCAGCTGGTCTGACGAAAAAACTTTATCTCCATCAGAAGAAATTATGTATAGAGTTCATAGAACAACACTAACTAAACTTTCCAAATTAAGGCAAATGTTGAAACACAAACGAGATACAATCAAAATATTAAAACAGGCATGTGATGAGAGTAGATTTGATTTTATTCAGGAAAATCAGATTGACCTGAAAGTTGTTGCGACTGTCAATGTATAAACGTAGCCCCAGATTGTATCGTTATTTAATGAATTTTTTCCAATTGCCGTCTATCAAGGCTCTACAATCAATAGAGATGGATCAGCTCCAAGTTACATGAACTTGATCATTATCAGAGAAAGCAACAGACCAAGGTGATGCTACTTTATTTCACTAAAACAGTTTTTTAGAAAAGCTAAAGAACACCTGGATTGACAAAGCCTGTTTGCAAGGCTAATTTTTATCAGACGGTGACCTCATTTAATGAATAATTTTGACACCCGAAAAACACAAATTCTCTGCTTCGATGCTTCTGTCAGTATAGTGAGAATAAAATGGCTAACTTTGATCACATAGAATCCGCTTTCAATTTAGACCAACAGAAACGCACGTTCAAGATGCTACCAAAACTAAGTAATGACTATTTCAATTTTAAGGACAGTCGCATGAAAATGAAAGTTAAAGTCGCAGCAGCTCAACTCAGTTATTCTGTAGCAGCGTGTATTGAAACATGGGTTGCTTCAGGGAATTTACCATCTGAAGCTGTACACACAGCTGAATTCGTTCACAAAGTTGACTCATTATTTGACTCTTTGAATGGATACAGCTTCTCTGTACCTGAAGGTAAACCTCTGAAGGGTGTTTTAAAACGAGACTCACCTCATATTGAATATTGGTCCAAGATGTTGTTGGAACTACGAAATTGAAACTGATTGACAAGAGAAATAATAAAGATGTCACAAATCAATTCCACTTCATTAAGGGCTGGCAGATAACTATTAGATCCATTATATATCTTTGGCATCGGTTGCAGAAGGTAGGGTTCAAATATTTTTCATTACGGTCCTTCAACCAGGATCCATTAGAAAATTTATTTTGTATTATCAGACAGCATGGTGTAGGGAACACAAACCCTACTTGCCACCAGTTTATTGCTGCTTTAAAAACTTCTGTCATAAATGGCTTAACATCCCCCATAATTAATGGAAATTGTAAAAAAGATGACTGTGAGAATTTGAATGATTTGTCTTTTTTTTTGCAGACTAACTCGGAGAATATACTCACTGATTCTGCGGATTCAGAACCTTCTGTTCCTGAAGAATATAATGAGATCTTTGGAAATCTACCAACTCCTATAACAGACAATTACGCTACCTATTATGTGGCAGGATACCTTTTGCGAAAAATTACAGTCCCAGAATGTCATGTATGTAAGGAAGAACTTTTTTGCGAAGTGCCCCAACAACAACATACCTTTATTACATTCAAGGAGTTTTGTGATAATAAATCTAAGTTAACTTATCCTTCAGTAAAAGTTTCTCAATTCTTAGAAGACATTCATAATAGACTTTACTTTTTCCTGAATAGTCAGGGCATCAGGAAAATCTTGCTTTGAGATTCAAAGATATTTATAAGTCTCATTTTTCTCAATTCGATTTTTGTCAGTTACATTCAGTTAAAGATGAAATTTTTGAAAGGGCTACTCGTCTTTTAATTTTTAAATTCATTAAGGATAAAAAAAAGGAAACTGTTACTTCTGGGACTGAAAGCAAATCCAAAAGGTTCAGAAACAAATAGGATAGCAATCCTTGTTGGGTTCAATTATAGCTGTTTATTGGTATTTTAAAGAGCGGGTTATCTACACCCTACTATGTGTGTGTTATTTATTTACCATTGATCTTATACAATCGGTGGTACTACACATGTTTCCTAGTCTGTGATATTATTTATTTTCCCCCCTGCATCTTTTACACTCATACATTCATACACTATTTTCACCATATTCAACAATTTTGAGTGATCTCAAATTCATTTATATAAAAACTTCTTGAGACAGTTAGTACTCTGTTTTTCTTTTTCAGAAGCAGTATGGGGTAGCTGCCATGAAGATGGCCGTGAAGGCAGTTTACCCCCAACTAGAGACCAATGGTAGCAATGGAAGACAACAATATTTCAGAATTTCTATTTTATTTCGAATGTTAGAATGTACCTGTTTTTCTGTGATTTATATTTTTGATTTACATGTGTTAAGAATTTATTTTATTTTTGGAAATGTTTTCTGTATATATTGTTTAAGAAATTTTTTATTTTAAAATAAAAGTGTTATTGTGAAAAATATTCATTATTTTCTCAAATTTTGAACAGTCTAATTGAGGCAGAAATAATCTAAATCGATTAGACTAGTTCAAATACCCCATTTCAATTCAATTCAATTTGATTGTGGAAAATCTAGAATTCAAATAAGGCGCCTTTCGGTTTAGTTTCCCATAATGGCACCTGTGGCGGTAGTTTCTATGCAGAGGCGGCCATATTGTTTACCATGCCGAAGCACTGAGTTTGTATTTCTCATTTGGGTCTGTTCTGTGACATTCAGTGTCTAGCGTGCCTTCGTGAACGACGGTGGTCTTGAAAATATCAAATTGAATCATTGCGCCCGAATACGCGAAGTTTTGAAATTTCTTGATAATTCCAAAATTTGATCTCAGGTGAGTTGTAAACCTTATCTTGTTAGTATGTATAGTGTTTTTTTGAAGCAAAATTGTTAAATACTGAATTATTTTCATCTAATATCAAATTGATATATTGCGCCCGATCTCATAATATTCAATGTTTTTTCTCAACAGGTAGTCGAAATGGCGGATCGTAAAAGGAAGTTCAATTTGAATAATCCTAAGGATATAGACGAAATTAAAAAATTATTGTGGGATGATGAAGACGATCAAGGTCAAGAAGAATTCGGAGATGAAAGTGATACAGATGCTGAGGACAATGTAGAAACGCGTGAAGAGAATTCCGAGACTGAACAATCTGATACAAGTGATGAAGAGGACGAAATCGAGAGTACAAATTTCCAAGAAAATGAGACTTACTACATGGGACGAGATAAGGAGACAAAATGGTTCTCTAGCGCTTTTCCTGAAGGTCGTCGTCAAGCACACAACATCACTATGAGGTTGCCAGGCGTTATAGGAGAAGCGAAAACTGCGCGTACGCCATTAGAATGTTGGAGTCAACTTGTGTCCGATGAAATCCTGGAAATTATTGTCCAATTAACCAATCAATACATTGATAGTATAAAATCCTCGTTTTCACGCGCAAGAGATGCAAATCCAATTGATCTCATTGAACTCAAAGCATTTATCGGATTATTATTTCTGATTGGCATCTGGAAGGGGAACAGGCAGAGTTTAGAAGACCTTTGGGGAAGTCAGAACGATGGTATAGAAAAACTTCACCTAGTGATGAGCATTAAACGCTTCAAATTCATCATCCGATGTTTGAGATTTGACCACAAGAGCACACGCGAGGAACGGAAAATCCTAGATAAACTGGCAGCGGTACGTGAGATTTTTTCTCTGTTCGTAAAAAACTGTTAGAAATGTTATTCTCCCGGGTAAAATGTTGTTATAGATGAAAAACTTGAGGGATTCAGGGAAAGGTGTGCCTTCAAGCAGTACATCCCCAGTAAGCCTAACAAATATGGCTTAAAAATTTTCGCACTAGTTGATGCACAAGTTTTTTATTTATATAATCTAGAAATTTATGCCGGTTCGCAGCCACAAGGCCAGTATTGTGTTAGCAACAAATCACATGATGTGGTCATCAGATTATCACAACCAATTTTCGGCTCAGGTAGAAATATTACTGCCGATAATTGGTTCAGCAGTATAAAATTACTGAAAGAATTAAAAGAAAAAAGCTGTCTTTCGTTGGCACCCTAAGAAAAAATATGAGGGAAATTCCTTCCCAGTTCGTGTCAACAAAAGAGAGACCAATTTACAACAGCATCTTTGGTTTTCAAAAAGATTGCACATTAGTATCTTATGTGCCGAAAAAGGGAAAATGTGTTCTTCTTGTATCAACCTTACACAATAGTGGAGCTATAGATCCTACCACCACAGATAAAAAAACAGAGATAATCACGTTTTATAATAAAACGAAATGCGGAGTGGACACAACCGATCAATTGTGTGCTTCGTACAATGTCGCACGAAACACCCGACGTTGGCCTATGGTAATTTTTTTTGCTATTCTCAATATGAGTGGTATAAATGCCAAAGTCATTTATTTCGGAAATGATCGAAAAGTCATAAGAAGAAAAGAATTCTTGAAACAATTATCCCATGAACTTGTTTTACCACAATTATCAAGAAGTGAGCTAACGTTGGGAATGCCCCTGAATTTACAAAATAAATTGAAAATCTACCAAACTCCCGGAAATGATGAACACGAAGAACCAGAAACAACTGGAATGAAGAGAAAAAGATGTGAAGATTGTGCAGGCCCGGGAAATAAACGTAAACTTACCAAATATAACTGTAAAAAATGTAAGAAAATCGTCTGTTTGACCCATTTAGACACTTTTTGTGGAGTGTGTAGTACTGATTTTCTAGCCGCTCACTCCAACAATTAATTTTTTTTCGTTCATTAATATTTATATCTTTCAGTTCATTTTGCAACATTTTATAGTTTCTCAATAAATCAGTTCACTTACATTGTGTTTTTTCCATATATACCATGTGTGATCATTTTGATACATTGCGCCATTTCTTGTGATGATTTGTATTGCGCCCGACGGAGGGTTAAAAGAGAAAGCTGTATATAAAGAATGGTAGGAAGAGCATAAGGACATCTGTTCTGTTAAACACGAGGGGTTATCAGGAAAAATGGAAGTCGACGCAGTAATTTCCATGTTTCAACAATCACTAGAAAAGTTTGGAATTCGTTTCAGAAACTACATAGGCGATGGCGACTCCAAAACTTACTCAGGCATTTAAAGTTATAAAAAAAATGCAAGTCGCCAAGTCGATCACGAAGCAAACACTGCAGTACCGTTCTTTACTGGAACCACTTCTCCGCATTTTCAGGCCCCTATTTAAGAACCTCTGGATAAACCAGAAAGCAGAAAGTTTCGTCATCCAGTAAGCTATAATCACATACTTAAAATCCAAAATTTCAAGTCTTTAGGTCATTTAGTTCCGAAGTTAAGCGTAAGCAAAGTTTCGCATTTATGGCACTCGCTCACTCATGATCATCAGAATAGAACTAGTACTTCCCATAAACTCCGAGAGCTTAAATTTGGTACAGAGTTAGGGTTTAATGGCAACATAAAGGGAAAACTATAAAAACTAGGATAATCGAAGATCTGGAGTACCTGGTGATCCTGATTAGAAAACACAAGAGTCCAACCAAACTATCAGAGGTCGACATACCGCCTTTACAATATTCAACTTGGTGGGAAGCTTCATTTGATGTCAAAAATCAAAGGTCTGAAGTATCTGATGAAGAACCCTCAGCTGGTCTCAGCCGAAAAAAATCGAATGTCATTGCAAGAATCCAGCGTAGTGGGATAAATCTTCTAATTTAATCTAGCCTATAGCGTCCCACAGTCACCACTGGGCGAATGCTTTTAAAACGCATATAAATAATATTGAAGGAAAACTCTGGATAAGACTAGACTGGTTTTTATACTATATACTTTATTATAAAAGAAATGGCGAATGGGCAATACGAAAAACTGTTGCTAATGTACAAGAATCAGAACCGGAAAAAAGGAAAGAAAGATTTGTAATAATAAAAAAACCACTCCTAAAAAGAAAAAAATTGTCAAATAAGAAAATCTAATAAAATAAATCAATATGCCCACGTTTCTACAAAGAGAATTGAAATCCCACCAAAAACATTCTGTAAAAAACTAGCCAAGTCTCGATGGAGCTGCTTGTTTATCTCTAAAATATAATGAAATCTGGACAAAGTCGTGTTGTGTGACTTGGCCGTTGAAAGGTACACAAGGGTACAAAACCAGGTGCTCCATGACACCATTGCACCAATCTGTCCCCAGGGCCGCTACTTATTGACGATGGAAAATTGTCACTTGGAAAACGTTGATTGAATAACCTGTCAATTGTAGGCTTGATAAAACTGCGTATTTCAATACTTATGTATAATAGGCAAGCCTGTCCGTCTGTACGTCTATGTTATGTTAGATCGGTGGCCGATTTGACGCTCCAAAAAGAAGAGAGCAGAAATCAGCATTGTTAATGCTGAGTGCATGTGTTGCACAATCAACAACAGCCTAAAATGAGACATTCGCTTAACAAACATAGGTAGTTACAACAGATATAACATTACATGTAAACAAAATTGACTTGTACCTACCCACTAACGTATAAACAATGTTCAAGGGCCAAGTCATACAACATTAACTATAATAATAAAAAATCGCAGTAAAGAACCTTAGACTTGGCAAGACTTTGTCAAGATTTCATTACTTTTTAGAGATAAACGGGCAGCTCCATCGAAACTTGGCTAGTTTTTTACAGAATGTTTTTGGTGGGATAGAAATTGCAGATAACAATGGAAAGAAACGACAAAATAAAGTACTAAGTGGAAAAGGCAAACTGACTGGAAAAATGATTGATAAATTAACTGATCATTATGGCTTAGCGATTCAGTTCGAAATATGTATAACGCCATTTCTCACTATCGTTATTGTTTCACTGACGAAAATCCTCAACATGACAAATGACTAGAAGAAGACTCGTGGTGTTCTTGGCAAAAAGAACGAGCCTTGAATACTTTGTCTAGCTACATGACTACCAACCCTTACCAACTGACGTTGCTGAAGCTATTTTTCCTATTTATACAGATTTGGTGGTTTTTGACGCAAAACAATAACGAAAGTTCAGCTGATATGGAAAATAACTCCAAAAATAATCCCATGTGGTTCAAAAACCGTTGAAATAGCAGCATATATTGCAGCCGGGATGTTCGATGAAGGTAAAACATCTCTCCTTTATTATATGAATGCAATGGGATTATCACTTGGACCTAATGCTCATGCAAAGAGCAAAGATGACGCAGAGCACATCGCGATTTCGGACGCAAGCGCGCATGCGTGCACGCGCGAGAGCGGAATGTCTCACAGAAAACAAAAGTTGACTTTTTTAGAGAGAAAGAAAAAGCAGAAGGTTCCTCTTATGGTCCTGGAATAGATGACTCAATGTAAGTTGGAAATTTTTTTAAACTTTTTAACTACTTTCAGAGTCGGTGATGAAAATTTCTACGAACCGGCGGAACCGATCGGCTTGAAATTTTTACACGATCTTCTCAGATAAATTTGTCAGGTAATGATCGAAAGAATAGGATTTTTGACAATAAGTTCGATTTTCAAGACACTTTAGACAGTGTAAATTTTATCACAAAATAAATTTTTTTTGGAAGCCTCCATTTTGTCAAAAATCAAAATTTTCTTATTCATTTATAGAATAAAAGGCCAATTCATAAAAAATTCTCAAAAAAAGCATTTTTTCCGTCTTGCAAGTGGATATAACCGCCTAAGGATAATATATACATAAAGAAGAAAAGATGCTAGAGGAAACAGAATAGCACGAAAAGTATGCGACCCAACGACGGTCAATATTATTGCGCAATATTTGAACGTGTGTAGACAATATTGAAAGGATGTGCAATATATTATAACTTTTGAGAATACATCGACCGGCACAAAATCCAGTCACCCCAAAACTGTTCAACTTTGTATTCTCAACTTTTTTTCCTCACAAATGGTTCAATTAATTTTTTCTATGAAAAATTAACCAACTTTTTTAATCTTTTCCTTCGAAAATCGTCATTGGTTTTTACAGAGTGGGCAAATTTCGATGTTTTAGTACAGCAGCTAGGTGAAACATCATGAAGGAAAACAGAGACGGGAGTCTTTTTCTCCTACTATAACATTTCATCTAGCTGCCATACATTGAAATTTACCCTGTACGGAACACAGCAAATAAATTTGAATTTTTCTTGCACATAGTTGAATACACCTTGTATTCAAGAAAAATCATCCGAGTCTTCTGAAATTCATAACACATTATCTTAATCAACTCATCTAGCACTTAACAACCTAGTCAAGAGGATCACTTAGTCTCTGGACCGTAAGGAGACTGCAGCTGCAGCCTTCATGGATATTGTGGCTAGGGAATGGATTATAAACATGCTAAATGCCAGAGTGATCAACACTTCCCTGACAGGGGAAGTACTCAGTTTTGTGGGTGACAGGTGCTGCCCTCAGGGAGGAGTATTATCTCCTCTGTTGTGGTACCTTCTGGCAATAATCGGTGCACTGGATGTTCATGTACAAGCGTACACTGACGACATAGTCATTCTGGATGTCGGAAATGACGACGACGTCTCCGACAGACTTCAGGACGCTATTTCAGCTATCCAGGGGTGGTGTGAGGGTGAGGAACTTAGCATAAACCCCCACAAAACCCTTATGATACCATTCATCAGGAAAAGGAGGCTATTTGTTTCTCCCTCGATCCTGGGTTGAGTGTTTATTCCAGTTGAGGAGGAAAGAAAATATCTGGGGGTTACCTTTGATAGTAAGCACCCGTAGAATTCGCACCAGATTCCTTATGGGATATCAAATGACCTGAGAAAAAAAGGGTTCTTGTCCCAAAGCAACTTCAGTAGCTATCTGTGATGGTAGTGAGACCACGTATCACATAAGGCTGCTTTGCTTGGTGGAAGTGCAGCCTAAAAAAGGCAATCCCAACTCATGCTCTATAAATTGCTGAAAATGACCTACATGATGATTTATGGAGTTTTTCGCTCTACACTTACTGCGGCCATGTAACAGATAGTGGGCCTTGCCCCTCTTCACCTGGTGATTAGATGAACAGTTAAAATGGCTACCTACAGATTGCATCATCTTTCCCGAAATGAAACAAGTATGTTCACCTTCCTGCCAACCTCTTTACAGTCTGAAATCGAGGACGAGATGCTGAGTATGAAGTCTGACAAAGCAATATCTGAAACCAACATGGAGCTGCCAATCTAAATCATCAGAAAGGAATGGACCAGCTTCAAGGTCCGTCTACTAGAGAGCCCTTTTGGTTTACAGAGCTTCAATATTATCATTCCACCAAAAGAAATTTGATCCACACCCCACGCCTTACTCATCCTACAGGGCCCCACCTGGTTTACAGACGGGTCCAAAATCGGGATGGGTGCAAGCATCGGCGTCCACGGCCCGAGGGCAAACATTACGATTGCTCTAGGAGACCACGTCACCGTAAAACACGCAGAAATATTTGCCAGGAAAACCGACACAGTAACTACAGAGACGCATACATCTACATATGCTCTGACAGCCAGAACGCCCTTGGATATCTGAAAGACACGAAGGTTACATCCAAACTAGTTGACTGCTTTGGTGCTCGGCCCATCTGGGCGTCGAAGAATATGTCACAAATCTGACAACACTGTATAAAATTCAAATGCATTCGGCAAACAGCTGATCAACTCGTTTTGGGTGCTCCGAAGTCGTCATCATAAAAGACAGGATTACCTGGTTTTTCGAACCAAGTGTAAAAATTTACTTTCATGTGACATCACTTGTATACATGACTGACTTTTTCTGAAAGAAAGATGTAGAAACTACAATCTCAAAAAAATTACAACTTGCGAAATTATCCCTATGTGTGTAGACATATTGAAGAATTTTTATTTAAGGAATAGTATTCAACCTCTCATAGAATATTAAATATCCTTCCCTGAAGAAGCTTGTTGTTCGATCCACTTTTCATAATCAACCAAGGTTGAATAAAAATTCTTCGATGTGCCTACACATATAGCGATAATTTCGCGTGTTGTAATTTTTTTGAGATTGTACTGTATGACTGGTTGACAACCAGATATGAATAAGGAGCCTTAGTTTTTCGACAGATCGCTTCCTTGCTGACACGGTGCGTAACGTTGCGGTAAATAGTCGAACTAGTGTGAGATCTGGAAGTTTTCTTTATCTACCCTTTGTTATCATGGTTTCCCGGTGGCAATTGTGAATTGCCTCTGCCTCGGTTCATTAGAGAGCGCAATAACATTCACATATTTTGTAACGCTCCAACCAATAGAGATGAGCAGGTGACAGTCTGGCCTAATGTTGTGGATGGGTATGCAATACTGAAGAGGTCAAATGAGACCTAAACTACACTCTATTGGTCCTATTCATGATATCCGACCGAGCTGTACCGCTGCTGTGTGACCCTGGTTGACAGTGATTATGAAGAGTGGATCAGAAAACCAGCTCCTTCAAGAAAGGATATTTAACATTCTACGGAAGGTTAAATATTGTTCCTTGAATAAAAATTTTTCAATGTAGAAACTAAGGAAATTCATCAAAATTGCTTTGTAAAAATCAAGAAAATAGCTTATGCAGCTTTTAATAAAGCTTGGGTGGAAGAAAAGAAGTACAGGAAGAATTTTTGAGTTGAAAACCTCATCTGATCGCAAGAATCAACACGACCCTACTGGAAATGATGGAACTTAGTATTCTATGGCAACAACAGAATTCATTAGCCAGACAATATTTAATTTCTGTTTATTATTTATTTCATTTGAAAGGATTATCAGATATAATCCTTATTAGGTACATTACCTATTCTTTACTTATTTAGCCTATTTTCACTTTATTGATGAATAAGTTCAAACTGTGAATTGGCAATTTATGGGTGCAAGACTTACTAATTTGAAGTGTTACTACAAAAGATAGCAGTTTAATTGAATTAATTCCACAACTCACCTCTCTTCAAGACAGAACTTTTGATCAGCATCATTAGTTTCATTGATTAAAAATTCTCTATCTTCTAAAGGTAATGCAATCTCTGTTTTTGGAACAAGTAATTCATTTTCGGCATTATCTTCCAAATCGTTGCATTCAGATCTGAAAATATTTTATTTATTTTCACATCACTAAAAACAAAAATGACTTCCTAACTTTACGAGAAACTCTTGTTCCAAAATCTTGCTTGCTTCATCAATATAGGGTTTACTTTCATCAATGCATTCTTCAGGTGGTTCTGTTTTAATTCTGGAAAAATCCATTTCACATGTATCAGTTATCTGCTCACTACTTTCTTCATTAGAACTGAAAATTAATATTTATAATCGTGATAACTTTTCATTTAAAAATCATAAAAATCTTCGAATTAAAATCCACAATACTAAATAATCAATATCATACTTTATAAATGCATTCTGTATCCCACAGTTTTTATTTTCTTCTGGTTCAAATGACTGTTCAGATTGGAAGGATTCAATATTCGTATTATCCATATCACTTATAATACGTGAGAAATTTTTTCTATCAACTTAAGAACTAATTTATGGGTGCTACTTTTGTATTTATATTAATGCAATAATAAACTATCAACACCATTAACATAGATGAAGTTGGGATAACCGACAAAAAACTACCTGTTCATGCATGAATCATGACAGTACAGTTCACAGAATAACCGTTAAAAGTACAGCGTATGTTTACTTTCTAGTATTAGAGAGATCGTCAACTAGCGCCCTCTGAATATAAATTTCTGTATCCGAAAGCCGATGGTTATTTAAATAACCTAACCACCTTCATTGAAGGAGATGATGAAAAAGATGTAATAGATCGATCCGTTGAAACGTAACGTTTAAACAGTGCTTGTTAGAATCGGGTATGAATTGTAAGATGAAAATTAATGCTATAATTTCCTTACCAAAAGCCTACTTGTTCGAAGCTGACTAGCGCGGCCAGCGGAAATGTGTAAAAGATTTGGACTACCTTCCAAGTGTAAGGTGGGTTTTAAGGTGGAATTGTTATATAAACAAATAATATAACATTCAATTATTCGGAAATAATATTAAGAATCTAGGATAAAGCTACGTAAATATATATTATTTTAAATAAATTATTCTCATTTTTGAAGACAACAATCAATTGTATTTTATAATGACAGCATAACCTCCATTCATTTCGTCGTTTTTATCAAATAAACGCAAGAAAAGGAAAAAGTTATACATTGATGATACATTCAATAACCACATAATTCCCAACTGTATTTGGCAAACTTCAGAAATGATTTTATAAATTTTCAAATCGAATTAATTACATAATAAAATAACTATATCGCAGTTTCAATTATAATGTTGTATTATTATCATTTTATTTGCCGGAATATTTCTCTCGGAATATTGTTGGAATATATACACAGTATCAGCTACGAATTCCTCAACATGAATTTGGTTGCCATATACTTCTATTATTTTTGAAGACAATACTGATCAATAGCCCATATAGATTCACATTAAAGATTTTCAAATAGGCAGTAAAATCATGATTTTATTTACTTGATTCTCTTCAAGCTTTGATTACTTTCGATCTTTTTTTGAATGTTAAGACTTCGAACAAGAAACCTGGGAAATTTTATCATAAAATCTCTATCAGCACATCAACTAGGAGCATAAGAATTTTCAGGTCGGTTAATTTTGCTTATGTTCAAAGGTTCCAACGGTGCTCACCATTGGCGCTCAGATCAGTATAGTTACCAACTTCACCTCCCTGCACATAGTTTGCGGATATATTCTATTTATTCTATGTTCCACAAGATTGTTTTCGCAAGATTGTATACAGTAATTCTGATATGAAGAATCTATATGTAATAATACTTAAGTTTCATTTTTAATTTGAATTTGGCATGAACTAAATATAGGTAACGCATTGAGTGGAAAGAAAATTATTATTCACACATTACAGCGATGCTACATCGGCCTGTACTTCTAATTAAGAGATGGCGCTTGAAACATAAATGCCGAACTTTTATTTAACATTTCAGGAATTTATCATTGAAATACAGATTTTTGCAACATAATTATATTAATTACCGATGGTAACATTTCCAAACAGATGATTCAAATTCGACTTCGACAAGATTATGCAACCATAAAAAAACTATAATATAAAAAGAAAGATGTGTGCAACAAAATCTCTCGCACAGATACAGATGACACCAATGGTGAGAAAGGAAAAAGATAATATCTTCGGAAACACAATACGGAAACTTTGCAGTTCCTTTATTTCTTATAAAATTCATTCGTCTGAATAAAACTAAAAACTAACAGTTTTTCTGAACGACAATATACTGTTAAAGTTACGCAAATATCGATGTTTCAGTTCGGCACCTAGTTGAAATAATATAAATCTTCTCTCGATCTTTTTTCAGGAATCAGTTTAGTCGCACAAAAAAATTTCGATGTCCATCTCCGTTGTGTAGTTATTCCAAATTTTTCGTAGTTTGGGAAAATCGTCATTCACGGTTTTCTCAGCAGATATACTTCTTAAGAACTCCAGAAAACAATTTTATTCGAAAATCGAAGATAAAAAATTTTTGGCGCGAAAATTCAGCTAAAGGGTCGATACCATTCGGGAATAATATTCACAAAACAAAGGTAATTTCTGTGATCATAAAGTTGAAAACCCTTCAAACAAACCCTTATAATTATAGATACAAAATATTTGTGTTATTATTACGATTCTTATGGTCTTGTGTTTAGTATAACAAGTATTAAATTCAAGCAAATCATGGTGAATTGTGCAGTTTTCAGTTGCAATAATCATTCGCGGGCTACCAAAGGTACGTTCCCTAAAATATTTTCGATTTTCGAAAAAACCCACATTCAACTGAATTATGGATAATTTCGTGTCGTCGAAAAGGAGGAATCAATGTAGAAAATGGTAGGTCTAATGTTGAGAATGTGTTCCATTCATGAATTGAACCAAAAAAATGAAAATTTTCAGCTTTAAACTTTTTTGTTTATTAGTTAACATGGTAGAGTATCAGGAAACTACTTTTGATTGGTAACCCTGCTGTTTACGCTTACCACTTTGCGAAAATGTTTCCTGAACAATTTAAATTTCAGCCAGTGTTGCCAGGTCTCTTTTCCTGGTATTAATTCCAATTTCACGTTCAAATTAGAGAATAAATGTTTGATTTCGGTCGTCTTGACATTTAACCTCTAGCTGCAGTAAGCATCTTCCGAGCCGATGCAGAGAAATTTATCGAGAATTCTACTACTCTTTTTATTTCAATACTGACAGAGGTGTTGTTGCTCAATTTTTACCCCATCTTCCTTTTTTGATTTTTTGTTAGGGTCGGTTAAAAAAGAGAAGTAGCTTTGAGAACCATAAAACATTGAGAATCATGTAATAGCAATGAGCAAAATAACTTAATAAATTCTTTAATTTCTATTGGATTGTGGAAAACAACTCAGTCCATGTAATCTCGCAAATTGTATTATAACGATCCCTATCCATTGAAGAACTGTCGAAGTTCTATGGTTCGAAAGTCAAGATTTAATTCTGCCTAGGAAATGCGAAAAATATGGAGTTCTTTCAAGAAAAATATGTGATGAGAATGATATGATTATGTTAGATATTTCTTGAATGAGTGTGTGTGTTCTCAAAAAAAATACAAATCTGTCTTTATCTGTCGAACAAAAGGGGGCAAAGCAATTTCGGCAATTCACAAAAAAAGTCTGAATATATGAAAACATGTTTGACGTTAATTTCATAACCATAATCCTTCGCTATTTCATTTTCAAGGATGGGTTATCAAATCTCCGACATGAGGTAAATTTTGGCAACACTGGTTACAATTCGAATACCTTCGGGAAATCTGTTCTTCTCGATACTGGATGCGAGAAATTGGAAAATGGTCAGCGTAAACAGCTGGATTACCATTAAACTATAACCTAAAGAACACTCGAATTCTGAAGAATGATGTACCCACATTAAATCTACCACTACAACAGTTACCCAATGGTTGTCAGTGTTCTCCAACATCAGCTCAATTGGCAGAAATGAGGAGAACAGATAATGTTGGTAAGACCATTGCAGAGAAGGAAAAGACTGAGATGACCTTACCTGTAGCTTGTACCAGTTATACCTTTGAATCTTCCTCAACTTTCCATAATAATGGATATTGGATCTTCAGGAGTTACTTTAGAAACTGATTTAGGTCAAATAGATTTTCCAAAAATCAAATTGGAACCCTATGAAGAACAAGAATGTGTAGAAGAAAGTAAATCTCTTGTGAGAGATTTTATTAATAGAGAAGGAAAGATTTGGGACCAAGAAAGTTGTGTAAGGTTGGTTATTTATCTCTAATTTGTATGTTTTAATGAGACAAAATGTTTCAGATATGAAGATGACGGAGAGCCAAAAGTTGAAGAATTTGAAGCAGTGGTTGTCAAAAGAGAAATTGATTTTTTGTTGAAGGGAATGAAACTTTTACTCATAAATTTCTTGAAACTGATAAAAAGATCTACTTGGACAATGCAAGGTTAGTTCATTGTGATTGTACCATACATGATTTATTCATGATATTGTCAAAAACACTCCAAGAAAGTCAAGCACCATATTATAATGCTAAAAGTAAATCTATGAAATATTTTTCTCTATACAGTACATTGAATAGATTCTAGAATTGTATTTTTCAAAACTTGTGAAATTTATTACTTATAACTCTGTGTCAACAACCTAGTTGTGCTTTGGTTTAGTTTTAATCTCATAAAGAATTAAATTAAAGAGAAAACTGCAGAGGAGTTCCTTATGTAAAAAAGATAACTAAACACAGTTATTCTCCTTCTCACAGAGATATTTGGTTGCAGTATGTGTTCATACATTCTTACTAAATCCAAGTAATGCTTAGTATGTTTAACAGCAAAAGCAAAAACTAGTGGAACCAAAAAGAAGACTTTGATATATCGATAAAGAAAATTGAGTGTGGGCTGATTGACTGCTCTCCTACTGTGACCTAGTGGTCTATTGTGGCACACTCTGTCCTAAATTTCACCTACAAGCCCCATCCTCCTTGTAAACGCTATAATCTTTGTCGGTGAGAGCTTAATAAGCTCAATCAGCTCCAGTTTATTAGATCCAAGTTTCTCAAGTCTGATTCTGTCCCAACTGGGCATTTACACATGGCATGTTCTATTAATTGTTTCTCCTTCTCACCTGTTGTGCATGTCTGCAATCAATTCTAACTTGATTAGGTGATTCTTGAGACAACAGTGTCCTGTTAATATGGCGATTAGAACTCTCAGGTCCACTAATGGCAAGCTGACAGTGTCAGAGTCCTGTTTGCGCAGCTGTACCTTCATGTACAATCACTGGTTATTTTCCATTATTGTGGTCTCCAGGGGAATCCAATGAGTCTGCTTCTTCATTGCCTTCAATGCCCAAGTCGCCGAGGATCCACATTAGGCGAAGCGTATTTCTTTCTCCCATTCTGCCAAGGATTAATAGGCATTTCTGCACCAAGTGAGGTGTAATTGTCCAATTTCTGTTTGGTTTCATTTATATTATAAGCGAATCTGAAACAGTAGGACAATTTTTTTCAATTTAATTTAGGATTAAGGAATAATTTCAGTATTTTTCCTTGTTCCTGGGATCCTTCATAGAGTTTGTTTGTGCTCAAGCTGTTTAAAGTCGAGGTTATTTATTCTGAGAATTTGTGCTGCTGGGTGAAGATGATTTACGAATATTAAACTAGAGATAAGATGTTTGAACTGGGGAATAAGGTGGATGGGAAAGTAATTCTAAGTCTAAAGGTTCTTTTTCATTAGAGCGTTTTAACGTTGATTCGGAAGGTCACGTGATTTTCAACGTTGACGCTAGAAGGATAAGTGACAAGTTTCTCTGATCATAGAATTATTATGCTAGCTATTAAACAAGACAAACATCCTAATCTGGTTGAGTATAGAAGAGACTTTGCACCTCATATTGAGAGATTTGCCGACGATGTCTCGAGGGAGAATTGGTTAAGTATGTATTCGATGGCTGACGCCAACGAGGCTTTCAATGCTTTCCACGACATCTTAATGCACTATTTCAACTTACAGTTTCCCCTAAAGAAATTTTATAAAAGAGAAGAGAACCGTTGGGTTAATGATATCGTTAGGCAGTCTAGTGAAAACCTTAGAGAGTTATTTAACTTATCGAAACGCTTACCCGAGCTGAAGGAATTTTACGATGCCTCAAAAAGGCAACTTTCAATGTTAATAGATAATACTAAAAGAACATTTTATCAGAATAAAATTGCTTCAGCAAAAAATCAAAACATGGCCTATTGGAATGTCGTAGGGAATTGAGTCGTGGAGGTGTGGGGGCTTCTGGCTTTAGCATAAGGGATGGTGACAGGATTTTGTCTGCTCCTCCTGAGGTGGCACAAAAATTTAATGAATTTTTCATCAGTGTGCCCAGGGCATTATCGGAACAGGTTTCTCAGGAAGAATACATTGACAATATAGTAAGCACAGATGAAACGATGTTTCTGACTCCATATGCTGAGGAAGAATTATTCTTATTGATGAACAGAAGATTGAGGCCTTTGAGTTCCAGCAGCTATGATTTTCCGGGATTTCTTCTTAGGAGATGCCTGAGAGAACTCACCACACCTTTGACATACCTGGCAAATCTTTCTTTCTCCCAAGGTCAGTTTCTTGATAGATTGAAAATATTTGGGGTGGTACCCCTTTTAAACAGGGGAGATTCTGAATCGATGTGTAACTATCGTCCTATATCGCTGTCTCCGGTCTTGTCAAAAATATTTGAATATTGTTACATTGACAGACTCTTGAGCTTTCTTGATAAACAAGGAATTTTCGCAAGGAGTCAGTTTGGTTTCAGGCCGGGACTTGGGACACATGATGCGATATACGCTTCCGTTGAAGGTGTGGTGAAAGGCTTGGAGTCGGGACAATGTCCGGTTGGTATCTTCTGGGATTTGAGTCGGACCTTTGATCACGTAATTCATAATATTTTAACTAGTAAAGCGGAGAAATGTGGTATTCGCGGTATTGCTGCAAGGTGGTTGGTTAGTTACTTGACTGGCCTGCAACAACTTGTTTCCATCGGACACACTTGTGGTAATATGAGAGGGACAACAAATTCGGGTTTACTTGGCACAGATATCGGCGTGCCTCAGGGCTCGATATTGGGTCCATTGTTGTTTCTCTTGTACATAAATGACATAGGAAGCAGTCTGAGTTGCAATGTTTTTCTTTATGCAGACGATGCTACCGCCTTGATTACTGATGATAGCGAGGCTATGCTGGAGTCAAGGATTCTTCAAAATACCAACTTGCTGTGTCAATGGTTTAGCAGAAACAGATTGCACATCAATACCCTCAAATCTACGTATTTGGTCTTTCACAACCAAAATAAGATAATAAATGTTAATGTGTCTCTCAATAATACTCAACTGGAAAGGGCCTGCTCGACGGGGTTCCTAGGTCTTTGGATAGATGAGAGTCTAAACTGGAAAGATCATTGTACTTACCTGTGCTCCAAACTTAGTACGGTCTGTTCTCTTATGCGAAATTTGAGAAGAGTTTTGACTGTCACACAGTTGAGGGCTGTTTATCATGCGCAGGTGGCCTCCAGATTGAGATATGGGGTTTTGTTTTGGGGGGCATCGGTTGGAGCTGACGAGGTGTTCCTTTGTCAAAAAAGGATAATTCGTTGTATGCTGGGTATTTCGCAACTTACCTCTTGTCGAGGGGCTTTTCGATCTTTGGGCTTACTTACATTACCATCCATATGTATACTTGAAATGAAGACAGTAGTATTTAAAAACCAAAATGAAATAATGCGTAATGGTGACTACCATCATTACAATACTAGAAGTCAGCACAACCTCGTCCCTCCAAACTTTAGACTTCGAATGAGCAGATGATCCTCTATGTACCCGGGTGTGAAGCTTTACAACAGATTGAATGATGACAAAGAAGTCCAAATTGTGTGTTACTTTTAGAAGAAGGCTGTCTGAATATTTGGCGAGTAAGAGTTATTATAGTGTGCAGGAATTTTTATTGTAAATGATGTTTCTTTCGATGTTTTTTGTATGCGATTTTCCTGATTTTGTTGTATATTTGCTTGGGAAAATCATTTTATTATTTTTTGACCTTTTCCATAATGTCATTTCGTCGTTCTTGAGGAAATAAAGTTTATTATTATTATTTATTATCGTGGACTTATGCACTATCTCAGCTGTTAGCTGGATATAATTTACCTTTCCCAGATTCAGCAATCAAAGGGAATAGGCTCGATTACAATATACTTGACATAAATTTCCTAACTATCCTACATGTATTAAGAATTACAGCTTTTTGCATTTCTTTATAGGTATTCTTATGCAATTCTAATTTCTTAAGGCTATCATGCAAAGTTTTGGGTATTAACCCAGTCGAGGATACGATGACAGGAACAATATCTATTTTCTCGAGGTGCCACATCTGTTTGATCTCAATAGCAAGGTCTGTGTATTTGGACTTTTTCTCCTGGAACTTATTCAGCACGTTGTTATTATTCGGTATGGCGACATCCACCAGCATTGCTGTTCTGGCTCTCTTATCATACACCACTATGTCCGGCCTATTATTCGTCACCATTCTGTCAGTGATAACAGGCCTATCGTAGTATAATCTGATAGAGTCATTTTCAATACGGGCGCCGGTTGATACTTGTAATCTGGCTGGAAGGTATTCAGAAGTCCGTACTTGTGGGCAAGTTTCTGATGGATAATGTTGCACACTTGATTATGCCTGTGAAGATAGTCCGTATTCGCCAGTTGTTCGCATCCGGACGTAATATGCTGTATAGTCTCCGATCTTATATGGCATTTCCTGCACCTAATAATAATTATTATTATTATTTATTATCGTGACTTATGCACTATCTCAGCTGTTAGCTGGATATAATTTACCTTTCCCAAATTCAGTAATCAAAGGAATAGGCTCGATTAAAATATACTTGACATACATTTCCTAACTATCCTATATGTATTAAGAATTACAGCTTTTTTTCATTTAGGTATATAGGTATTCTTATGCAATTCTAATTTCTTCTATTTTCTCGAGGTGCCAGGCTATCATGCAAAGTTTTGGGTATTAATCCAGTGGATTATTATTATTATTATTATTATTATTATATTTTTTTGGTCTTCAAGGGTTTGCAATAAAAACCTAAAGCAAGCAGTTTTTTTCGATACGAAATGGCTGTCTCTTTTTACATTCGTCCAGTTATTGCGCAATACTAGCCTTCGATACTCGAACAACATAGTTATAGTTTTCAAAAAGTATTTCGCAATATATAATACTAAAGATTTCAGTGATGATGCCAAATCAATAAAAATGGATTTCATATTCATCAAATAAGTGTTTTAACCAAAAATAAGTGACAAAGACATATTTTGACGCTGAAAACTCTTTTTCATGGAAACGTCAAGATTTCATAGTAAAATGGGTCACATAATCACTTTGACGCTTAAAACGATCGTCAAAACGCTCCAATGAAAAGGCACCTCAATTCGCACAATTTTGTCATTGATTTGTGGCAGGCCAAAGGGACCTGGGATCCACATCAGGCGAAGCTTATTTCTTTCTTCCATTCTGGCAAGGGTTAAACGATATTTCTGCATCAAATTTTGGTCCTTCAATTGATCCAATAACTCAGTGTAGTAGTCGTTCATCGTCCTTTATCTGTTTTTTATGGTATCGTTGAATGGTCTTGTACTTACTGTACATCCTCTAGGCGAAACAGAAGAGCTGACGTTTTGAATTCTACCTCTGCCGATAACTCATCAATCGGGTCTTCCTCTCAAGTATCTGAAGATTCCCCGTTAACAATGCGCGAGTTTCGTTTGATGATGACTGAATTAAATGCACTCTCAACGAAATTGAATATACTTTTAACAGACACAGCATCCATTAAGGATGACGTCGCCACTATAAGGTCTGTTCAACTCCAATTAGCAGCACAGGTATCACAGAAAACAGATGCCATAACCTTGGATATCTTCAGGGTGTCCGCTATCTCGATCAATTTCATTTTTCGATTATTCAAAACAATTTCGTGTACTTTTTTATATTTTCATCGATGAAGCCCTTTGGGACGCCCACTGCGTTCATCGTCTTGCATGGTCAAATCGCCTCGTTTAAACGTTGCAAACCACTTTTCCACCGTAGTTTTTCCTGGCGCAGAAATCGAATAATGTTTATCGAGTCATGCTCTGGCTTCAGCTGTATTTTTTTCATCTAAAAGCAATGCTTAATCAATACACGGAACTCTGTTTTATCCATTTTTTCAATAATAAATAAAATTGATTCACTCAATGCTATTTCTCGCGAACCAACGACAGTTGAAAATTTTTTACTGGTGTCTAGTTAAGGTTAGTGCTAACTGAAAATCATGTGGATTCGGCCCTGCTAACGCCATCTGTATATCAGCCTATGAATTTTTTAGCCCACCTGTTATAAATGTTGTCACAAGGCCTCTATGGAACATCTAATGCAAATTTAACCTAACAAAAGGTTTTTATGAAATTATAACAACTATCTGATCATTTTGGTTTGTAGCATTTATTGGATTCAATTTATATTTGAAAAATCATTGTTTTGTAACTTAATAAATAAATAATAAAAAACAAGTACTGTGTTTTAAGGAATTTTACTTAATAATTGCGATTCGTAACGCGTTTCACTACACCGTAGCTTCTTCAGACGAATGAATGTACAGAAAATAAGAATGATAATATAAATATAAATGTTCTTGAGTAATTAAAAGCTTATTGGGTTGCTTTTTCTTAAGTGGTTATTTATGACAGGTATATCCAATAAAATTAAGGAATAGATTGCTCCCCGAAGAGATTCAATAGAGGTGAAAGGCTTAAATCGACATGTTCATTGATGAATCTACCTGAGTGTTTGTATTTATTGATTTCTAAAGTTTCCCAAAGATCTACCTTCCAATATTTATTATCTGTATGCAAAATTTCAAACTGTTGGTCGAAAGAGTGATTATTTTCTAAGAGATGATTCGCGTAATTTGAATCTGATTTTTATTTGAAAAACTGCGTTTATGTTCTGATATTCTAATATTAAAATTTCTATGTGTAAACACTTGATTTATTGTATTTACCTGGTTTGGTTTTATTATTTTTTATATATTTGCCTAAATTATTATTAGTTTGGAAAGCTATGTTGAAATTATTGCTACTCAAGAATGATTTCAGTTTCTCACTTGTAATGCCAACGTAGGTTAAGGTGTTGAATTTATCGACAGGGTAAACTTCATTCAATGCGATTCTACTTTGTTTTTTATTTAAAATATTATTTATTAGTTTGGGATTGTAACCATTATTTCTGGCTATTTGTTTAATCAAATTTAATTTTTGTTGAAATTTTCTGGTGATAACGGGATGTTAATCAATCTATGAATAAAACTATTGAATACTGACATTTTATGTTGATACGGATGACACGATGAGTTATGTATTATAATATCTGTATGTGACGGCTTATGGTAAATTGCGAAAACATGTTTTCCATTTTCATTCGAAATTGTAACGTCTAAGAAATTTATCGAATTATTGCTTTCTATATCGGTTGTGAATCCAATTTTTGGATGTAATGAATTTATATGATTTTCGAAAATTTTTAACTGTCTATCTGTTCCTGTGAAGCAAATAATGATATCGTCTACATAGCGATACCAGTATAAAGAATATTTACTGAGTGGATGATTATGAATTAATTTCTCTAAATTATTCAAAAGATATTATAATACATAACTCGTCGATCATCCGTATCAACATAAAATGTCAGCATTCAATAGTTTTATTCATAGATTGATTAACATCCCGTTATCACAGGAAAATTTCAACAAAGAATTAAATTTGATTAAACAAATAGCCAAAAATAATGGTTACAATCCCAAACTAATAAACAATATTTTGAATAAAAACAAATTTTGCATACAGATAATAAATATTGGAAGGTAGATCTTTGGGAAACTTTAGAAATCAATAAATACAAACACTCAGGTAGATTCTTCAATGAACAAGTCGTTTTAAGCCCTTCACCTCTATTGAATCTCTTCGGGGAGCAATCTATTCCTCAATTTTATTGGATATACCTGTCATAAATAACCACTTAAGAAGAAGCAACCCAATAAGATTTTAATTACTCAAGAACATTTACATTTATATTATCATTCTTATTTTCTGTACATTCATTCGTCTGAAGAAGCTACGGTGTAGTGAAACGCGTTACGAATCGCAATTATTAAGTAAAATTCCTTAAAACACAGTACTTGGTTTTTATTATTGATAATGGAATTTCACCAAGTAAAAGCCTCCCAAATTCAAATAATAAATAAATAATGAAATTGTTATAGATTTCAATTTTTCTTTGCAGCATTGAAGATTCTGTGAAGAGAGAAGATGCAATGACTCTAGAACACCAACATGATTTTTGTGATAACTTAATATTTCAAGATAATACGCTGATGGTTGAAATGAACGTATATCCGGAAATAGAAAATCTCAAATGTACTCACTGTGATTATCAAGCGAGTTATAAGGGCCATCTTAAACGGCATATAAATAGTGTACATATAGGAATAAAAAACCATAAATGTGATCGATGTGATTACCAAACAACTCAGAAAAGTACTCTTAAGCAACATATAGATGGTGTACATCTTGGTTTAAAAAATTACGGATGTAGTCATTGTGATTATCAAGCAAGTTGTAATAGTCATCTTAAACGTCATATAAATATTGTACATCTCGGTATTAAGAACCATAAATGTAGTCAATGTGATTACCAAGCAAATCAAAGAAGTACTCTCAAGCAACACATAATTGGTGTACATCTTGGTATAAAAAATCATAAATGTACTCAGTGTGACTACCAAACATCGCAAAAAAATACTCTTAAACAGCATATAGATGGTGTTCATCTTGGTATTAGAAATCATAAATGTAGTCATTGTGATTATCAAGCAACTCGAAAAAGTTCTCTTAAGCTACATGTAGAAGGTGTACATCTGGGAATAAAGAATCACAAATGTGATATGTGTGATTATCAAGCAGTTAAAAAGCATGATATTAAAAAGCATATAATTAGTATTCATGGCAGTGTAAAAGATTGATGATGTAGTTATAGTGATAACCATACTACTTGAAAGAAGAATCTTGATCTTAGACACAGTAACATCAGTATATAACATAAAGAAGTTGTGACAATCGAGCATGTTGTGGGATAATATCTTGCCTTACAATGTCAGTCAATGTGAACTACAAGCAACTTTATGTATGCCATCAATTGAAACGATGCTATACAGAGGCAAATGGATAGTGAATAGTTCGGCATAAAATAAATGAGTATGTACGGTCATGAACAACAAGGATCAACTTTATTTTTCGACATTGTGCACATAATATTGTATGCTAACAGATAAATGAAGTATTTTCAATAATTTTGCAATTTATTCTTAAGAGTATTGAGACACCCCCAACCCCGGTCTATGAAAGAAGATGCAACATACATCGCTAATATGTAAATTGCAATACCTGAATTATCTTATTTTCTTCCCCATATTAATTACACCTGAAACCGACTGAAATCGGTCAAATGAAAAGCCATGTGATCGTCTAGTACCTGAACTTGCCTTGAAGTTCTTTTTATAAAATAGGACTCTGTTCTTTATTGCGTTGTGTATTTGTAGTAACCTACTCAAGTTCTTTTATGTGAGGTTTGATGTGATACGACCAATTCTTCGTCGCTTAAACCATAGGTAAGGAAATTAGAAAATCAAAAACAGATTCGGTAACAATGTCTATTTGATCTTTGCAGCATTTGTATTAAATTCTTATCCTTGAATTCTTTGGCGTCTTTTAATGAATTTAATGAAATATCAGATCATTTAGATAGAGGCCCAATTTGCCCTCACCCATATTTTGAGTGGAAGTTGATACATTAGATTATTATATACAGACCTAATTGGTCCTCAACCATATTACGAGTGGAAGTTGGAATATTTAATTATTATGAACAGACCTAATTGGTCCTCACCCATATTTCGATTGGAAGTTGGAATATTTAATTATTATAAACAGGCTCAATCGGCCCTCATCCATATTTTGGATGGAATTCGGATGTGAGATTATTTTAGACAGGCCTAACCGGCCCTCACCCATCTGATGAGTGGTAACTGACCCGACTAAGGGTTTTGGTAATATGATATCATGTTTTCTGAAGACGTCGTTGCCCTGATACTCAAAACTCTAGAAGATTTGCTTTTAAAATTCTAAGGAACACGTCCACAGCTGACAACTTGCAAGCGTTAATTCGCTCGCGTATTTTTAATCGAATTCAGTAATTCGTATAGTATTGAAACGTTATACATGGAACTAGAGGTAAGCCCGTAAAGCCATACGTGATTCTTTTTGCTCAACTGAGCGCCAACGGGCAGTATTATTATTGTTTTGTTTTGTTTGCGCAATATTAATTATATTGTGTCACTGACTCCGGATCATATTCTATTCCCATATCGCGGATTTGCCAACCCGGGAATCATGCCCTCTGATCATACACCTGTATGTACCACAACCGTCACATACATTTCACCAACTCAGACATTCTTCAAAACTTTTATACCGACAACATACAAGCCTCACTGTCTGTGGGTCCATACATGCATATCGTCCCTAAAGCCATTTATCTATACTAATGAGTTATGATATTATTTGTAGGTGATCATTAGACCTGAAGGCAGGGAAAGTTCCCTTATTGAGCTTAAGAGTATCGGACATCAAATCAATAATTTGAAAGTAAGATCTTCCCCATAGTTGGATACAATGAAATATAAACATCTTCGTTAAGTAAGTATGTTCTGCTAAGTTATAAAATGAGATAAATAGAAATACTGAATAAAAGGATTATGATATTTCAAATATATAATTGGCCCATTTATAGAAGCAAAGATAAGAATCAATATTAAATGTTCTCACATTCGAACGTACCGTTCATCAGATTATAACAAAAGATTTCTATTGGCAAAATGGTTAAGTAACATTCACTGAGATCATTTTTCTGAGTTATAAAAGTAAAGTTTCACATCAATATTAAACTTCATAACATTTCAAATTCAAATAGTTCTCAAAGTTGTTGGAATCAGTACACAATAGCTTAATTAAGTTTCAATAAGGTTGCCAGTTTGATAAACAAATGTTTAAATCAATACTAAAGAATTTTAGTATACTTCAAAATAATGTGTTAAATTAAAACAACTGTGGAAATCAATATAAAATAAATTCAGTACATTTCAAATTCTACCAAGATACGACAGCAAAGGTTTTAAATAAGTCTATGAAAATAACTCTTCAAAATAAATATTAGAAAATGTCAGTGCAGTTCAAATAGATCATTTGCCAAGAAAAAAAAATATGTGAAAATAATTTGGAATTTGAGAAATGATTATTTCAACTCGCCCTTAGTGCGTTTAGAAATTACATAGCATATACTTCCGGAAATTCGTAAAGATTGAATGGTGAACAGAAATATTGAAGGAAATTCAGAAAGTAATCACCTGTGGGACACAGCGGGAACGGTGCTTCTTCTTCCACTGTCCGGCCTCTCGGAGAGGAACAATCTGCATCTTCCATTCTTCTGGACTCGTGTTATGCACGATTAATTAACTTTAAATTTAATTCCGATTCACACGAGTGAGTAAATTCACTGAGCTTCGAAAACTGAATAACTGAATTATTAGAGTAACTGCACATCTGACGAAAAATAACTCAATAATAATCATAATCATAATGATAATGGCAAATATACCAACACCTTGACGACAACAATATATTAGCTGAGGAGCAGAAAGGATGCAGAAAGAAACACAACGGGTGCATGGAACAACTCATCATCGATTCTGTGATAATGAAACAGGCACACGTAGGGCATCGGAAAGTTCATTCAGCTTTTCTCGATTATCTGAAGGCATTCGATAGTACTGCCCATTCTTGGCTTGTTGAAGTATTGCAGATATACAAAATTCACCCATCCCTGGTAGAGTTCTTGAAGACAACAATGACACACTGGCGCACGTCTCTGCAGGTCAACATGAACAATAAATCAATTAAAACCGACGAGATACCCATACGTCGTGGAATTTTTCAAGGAGACTCTTTGAGTCCACTATAGATTTGCTGAAAACTGTCAGTGAGTTCTCGGCAGATGTTCATATGAAATTCGGGATTGAAAAATGTAAGACCCTGAACATTCAAAGAGGGAACACGGAATGCACAACTTGGCAATACCTACATTTACGGCCATGCCAGCACGAAACCTTGCAGGTTGCAATGAATTTATCCCATGCCAACGTGCGTGTCAATAGTGAGAACGACTCCATTTGAAAACATGGAGTCTAACTTCCGTGCCAGCTGATGTAATTCAGACACGTAGTGAATGAAAACGCACCTTAACTGTGCAGCTAACGACGCGTTCCATGAAAACCTGTCCACATAGCCTAATAGCTGGGACCATAGACTAAGTGTATATTCATTGCTGGGACATAAAAAGAAGAAGAAAATTTTGAAGTTTTAGGTTATGTGTTTGGATGTTTTGTTTTGACATTGACTATGTAAATAAAGTATATAAATTATCTTTGGTGTAGATATTTCAATTGCAATTTCCAAAAAGAAACTATTTGAACTTTTTAAAGGAAACGAAACCTGTCATCTCCACAAAAGTACCTCACATAGATGAATATACCTTTATAGACTATTATATTTCGGTGAAGTCCTAATCTTTAATATTATAAAATGAATTCAACACAAATAGGAACTGAACAACGTAACAACCAGTCTATTGAAGTTGATGATAAAAGTATTGTGAGTCAATTTATTGACGAAGAAGGAAAGATCTGGAATCGAGATATTTACCTATTGTATGTTATTGAACATTTAGTTCGAATAATTCTAATTGTATAAAATTTCAGGAAGAACGAGACAAACTATAGTGACCAGGTAAATGATGAATGTGATTTAGAGTTTTTAAAAATCAAAACAGAACATCTTGAAGTATGCAAAGAAACAGAAGAAAATGAAATTTTAATGGATGGAGAGAATATTGACGTAGGCGTTGCTTCTTTATGTCAAAAAGAATTAGTTGATGAAGGAAAGCATAACATAGAAACTATGTATCAGGGGAAAATTCATAAATGTACTCAGTGTGATTACCAAGTAAATAAAAAGAGTGTTCTTAGGCAACATATAGATGGTGTACATCTAAGTTTTATAGGGAATAAGTGTAGTCAGTGTGATTATCAAGCAACTGAAAAAGGCAATCTTAAACAGCATGTGATGAGTGTACATTTTGGCATGAAAAGTTACAATTGTAGTCATTGTGATTATCAAGCAAATCAAAAGAGTTATCTTGAGCTACATATACAGGCTCTTCACTTTGGCATAAAAAATAACAAATGTACGCATTGTGATTATCAATCAACGCAAAAATGTGCTCTTAAAAAACATGTAGATCGTGTACATCTTGGTTTGAAGAATCAGAAATGTAGTCAATGTGATTATAACGCAAAAGAAAAGAGTGACCTTAAGGAACATATAAATAGCGAACATCTTGGCAGGACAGGCTTCGAATGTAGCCACTGTGGTCATCAGGCAACCACTAAAGGTAATCTTAAAATGCACGTGCAAAGTATACATCTTCGCATGAGAACTTATAAATGCAGTCACTGTGATTACCAAGCGGTTCGAAAAAATACGCTTGATCAACATACAAAAGCTGTGCATCTTGGCATAAAAAATTATAAGTGTACGCAGTGCGATTATCAATCTGCTCGAAAAAATACTGTAATGAAGCATATAAATAATTTACATCATCGAATAAAAAATATCAGTGTAGACAATGTGATTTTGTATCAATTTTTAAAGGCGAGGTTATACACCATATGGAGAGTGTACACGACTTAGAATGCCATAAATATAGTAATTTCGATCATAAAGTAACTCAGGAAAGTAATCTGAAGCATAATGTAGATACAAAAAATACCGAAAAGATTGATCGCCGCATAAAAGATTTTAAATGTTCCGATTGTGATTACGAAACAACTAGAAAGGATCATCTTAAACTACATATAGATAGTGTACATCTTCGACTAAGAAATCACAAATGTAATCAGTGTAATTATCAAGCAAGTCTACGAAGTAATCTCAGACAACATATTGATGCCGTACATCTTGGTATTAAGAATCATCAATGTGATCACTGTGATTATCAAGCCACCGAACGGAGTACTCTTAAGAAGCATATAAATAGGATACACTTCAACATAAGAAATCATCAATGTGGTCACTGTGATTACCGAGCAACTGAAAAGAGCCACCTTTTGAAGCATATCAATAGTATACATCTCTGCATGACAAAGAAACATAGTTGAAGTTAATATTGTCTGAATTATTTATTACTAGCTGATCGAGCGAACTTCGTACCGCCTACAGTCGATTCTTTAATTTTTTAGTTTTTTTAATCCTTACTCTGTGGAAAAAAGTATCCGGAAATTCTCATTTAAATTGCTCTTCTTTCATGTGCTGTGTCTGGTCTCCCTGACGTTAGCAATCACTTCTGCAAAGGCATTCTGATTTTGTTTTTCTGAAAAATTGTTTCGCCCATCATATTCCCGTCCAGTCTCGGATGTTCTTGAGTCAGGATATCTGTTTCATTATCAGCTGTAGTAGTTTGTATTTAGATCCACGTAATGTGTCCTAGATAGCTAATCTTCCTACATTTGATATTTGTTAACAGCCCACGGTCACATCCTGTTCTTCTAAGGACTTCTGTGTTAGTTTTTCTAGCTGTCCACCGTATTCTGAGCATTCTTCTATGAGTCCACATTTCAAAAGCCTCTCAATTTATTCAATGTGTTGACCTTTAGAGACAAGCTACTACTCTATATAGATAGATATTATCTTTGAGTGAGGGCAGCCCGCCCACTGCGACCCAGTGGTCTATTGTGGCACACTCTGCCTAAATTTCATCCATGAGCTCCATCCTTCTCGTAAAGGATACGAGTTTCGTGGGTGAGAGCTTAATAAGCTCGGCCAGCTTCAGTTTGCAAGATCCAAGTTCTTCCAATCTGACCCTGTCCCCTGCTGTGCACTCGCACATAACATGTTCCATTGATTCTGTATCCTCTTCACATAGCCTACATGAAGGATCCTCAACCAATCCTAATTTATTTAGGTGTTCCTGAGGCGACAGTGCCCCGTTAATATGGCAGTTAAAACTCTCAGTTCCAACCTAGAGAGTTTAAGGCAGGCCTTGGCTTTTGTAGTGGAAGGCCCACTGATGGCACGTCGAGAGTCCTGGGAGGCTCATCCAATACTCACGTACCCTCAAGTCCAGCCATTGGTTGTTTTCCATCCTTGCAGTTTCCAGGGGAATTTCGAGCTTAGGCTCCGGTCCTATGAACTCCAGGTTAATTCCTCGAGCGGCAAATGAGTCCGCCTTCTCAATGCCCGAGTAGCCCGGAACCCATATTAGACGGAGCCTGCTCCGCTCTCCTAGTTTGGCAAGGGTAGAGCGAAATTCCTGCACCATAAGTGAAGTGCAGGTATCAGATGCCAATGTTTTCAGTGCAGCTTGGCTATCGGTGAGGATTTTAATTGACCTATTTGTTAATCCTCCCGCAAGCAAGAGGTTAGCACAGTGGTCAATGGCGAATATTTCTGCTTGAAAGACAGTTGCATGCCCACCCAGACAGATCGACTGTTCCTTGGCGGCACCTCGACCGTAGACACCAGCTTCAACACCTTTCGCAGTCTTTGAGCCATCAGTATACCAACAGGGATCCTCAAGTAGATGGTCCTTGGAGCTGATCCATTCGTGTCTATCGGGAATGATGATCTGGAATGACCTCTCCATGTTGGTTTTAGGTGTTGCTATGTTCGACCTCATACTCAGCACTTCATTGTCCTCAATTTCAGACTGAAGGGCGCCAGGCACAAAGCCGAAGTTACCCGCTTCATTATGGGAAAGATGATGGAATCCGTAGAAAGCCATTCTAGCCACTCCTCTTATCACAAGATGAAGAGGGGCAAGGCCTAATATCAGTTTCAGGGCTGTAGTGGGTGTAGAGCGAAAGGCTCCCGTAATCATCATGCAGGCTGTTCTCTGTAATTAAGAGAGCTTGATTTGGCATTGCTTCTTAAGACTGCACTCCCACCAAGCAATGCAGCCGTACGTAATACGTGGTCTAACCACCATCACATATAGCCACTGGAGTTGCTTTGGGGCAGGACCCCATTTTTTTCCACAGGTCCTTTGACACGCCCATAGGGAATGTCTAGCCTTGTGTATTGTGTTTTCCAGGTGCGAATTCCACGTGAGTTTACTATCCAGGGTCATCCCTAGATATTTCGCTTCTTCCACAACCGGAATAAATACCCCGCCCAGGGTCGGAGGGGAAACAAATATCCTCCTCTTCCTGGTAAACGGTACCATTAGGGTTTTGTAGGGGTTTATGCTAAGTTTTTCTCCTTCACACCACCCCTGAATTGCAGACATAGCCTCCTGTAGTCTGTCGGAAACATCGCTATCATCTCCTATAGCCAGAATGACTATATCATCAGCGTATGCTTGTACATAAACATCCAGTGCGCCAATTATTGCCAGGTCATCAACTCTACTCTATATAACAGTATCGACCAGACAAGTAGGGAGCAAAGAAATGAGGGACGGTGGTCTTGCCACGTCTTCTGCAGAGGATATTGAATACTCAAAAGCCATAAATAAGAAACATCAAAAATGGACCACAATTAATGTCTATTTGTTACATCAAAATGTTGAATCCCTGCAATACAAGATAGGACGAGTTGAGGAATTTCTTGAGACGTTAAAGGAGAAACCGCAGATAATGGGCCTGACTGAACACTGGTTTAGAGCGGGAGGGGGTGACTTGGCGGCTATCATCTGGTTTCCGCATACTCTAGGGGTGTCAAGGGAAATGATGGAAGCTGTCTATGTACAAAATGAGCCAGATCTAGAATTCGAAGAAGTCCTAGACTTGAAACAAAAGAGCCAGGAGACACATATAGAATGCTCAAGTATTGTTAGTAAGACAAATAAACTCTTAGTGATGTGCATCTATAGACCCCCAAAGGGCTCCACTGAGGTGTTTCTCGATTATCTCAGCGAAATGTTGGATCACTGCGTTGAATATTACAGGGACTATAAAATTACAATATGTAGAGACTTTAATATTCGTCTAGAACAAGATAGTAAATTGAGTAGGGAATTTTTGGATTTGATAAGTAGCTATGACTACCGCCAGACAATTTTCTCCCCTACAAGAGTGACATCCACATCATCTTCTTTGATTGATAATATTTTCGTCAACTTTGAGTCTAATGAAGATGCGCTTGTAGTGGATACTGCCTCATCGCTGTACTCAGCGCAGTATCTGAAGATTTCGGAAATCACAGGTGGTGATAAAAAGGACGAGAAGAAAATTGTAAGTATACTCTACTGCCAAATTGGATCACTTTTCGAATATAGTCTCTAGTATGACTTGGAATTCTGTATACAAACAGACAGATGTGAATGAGGCATATAACCAATTCGTGAAGAATCTTGAGACTGAGATGGGCAAAGTTTTTAAATACAAAAAAATAAAGAGAAGCGCCGGATATACTTTCAGAAACGAAGAGGAGAAATTGATGAAACATACAGCAGGTTTGTCAAACTCCTTAACAGGCAGATAACCCAGGCAAAGAAAGCGGCAAATATGTCCTACATCGAGAACTCCAGTCAGAAGAGTAGGGCAGTAGAAATGTCATTAGAGAAACGCAAGGTACAAATAAAAGAGCAAGGAATATCACAGTGCTAAATAATATTTCTAGTAAGGGGAAAGCGATGAGCAGATTTTAACTGATGTAAACATCCATTATATTAATGCTTGCAAACCGAAAAGTACCAATACAAAATTCGAGCCCACCTCAATACGAAATAACAATGAAACCCTATTTTTGTATCCAACGGACCCGCAGGAGATACTTTCAACGATTTTATTTCTGAAGAACACAAAATCTGTGGTCCCGGACGGAATTCCCACTATAGTCTTGAAGAATGTGGCCAAGTACATTGCACAGCCTTTTTCATTTATTTGTATTGAATGTACTAAGCAAAATTTTTGAGGAATTTATGAGAGATTCATGGCGTTTTTGGAGAAGCATTCCATACTGCACGAAGCAAAAAATGGGTTCCGTCGAGATCGTTCCACGATTAGAGCAATATACAAAGCACTATATGACATAATGAAGTCGCTTAATGATGGAAAACCTACCTTGTCGATGTGTGTCGATCTCTCTAAAGCATTTGACTGCGTAAATCTTGAACTAAACTTGAACTTGTGTCATCATATCTCAAAGATCGAAGACAGTTTGTTTCCGAGATGAACAGAAGCGGAGAGTTGGTGATGTCCGATTCATATGTTATAGAGCGAGGAGTACCTCAGGGTTCTATACTGGGGCCTCTGCTCTATCTTCTGTATACAAATGACCTGCCGGATGTTCTGGGTGATGGAGCAGTTCAATTTACTGATGATACGTCCTGTCACATGTCGGGGAACAGCGGTCAAGAGCTGAAAGATGCAGATTCTCGAAAACTTGACGACATGGAAGAATATTTCAAGAACAACTTTTTGTAACTTAATGTCGAGAAGACGCAGCTCGTGAAATATTCATACAGGCGACACCAAGAGAAACTGCAACTGAACTTCGATGGGTATAATCTGGAGTCACAGAGCCACATTAAGTTCCTTGGCATGGAGATTGACCACAAAATGGACTGGAGGATCCATATAGATAATCTAATGGGACAGCTGAGTAGGTACTGTTATGCTTTGAGGATCTTGAGCATGGAGGTCTGTAAGGATACTGCCATCATCGCCTACCATTCTTTCGTCGAGTCCTGTCTTCGCTATTTTTTGGGCGAACTCCGCAGATTTCAATAGAGTCTTCATCTTGCAGAAACGAATGATAAGGGCAATACTCAACCTCAGAAGGAATACCAGCTGTAAGCCTCACTGTGCTCAGGTGTCAGTTCTGACCCTGCCAAGTCTGTTCATTTACGAGGCTGCATTGTTTATCTGTAGAAATAGGGATCTGTTTGGAAAGCTCACTCGAGATCATCAATACAATGCCCGAAAGAAAAATGATCTACTATGCGAGAGATTTAACTACACATACATAAAAAATAAATGTTCATTTCTCTGTTCTGAAAGTTTACAACCATTTACCAGAGCTGCTAAGAAACTTGCCCCCTATGAAAATGAAATCTGTGTTGAGTGACCTCCTGAAGAAGTCTTATTATTCATTGACAGATTTTTTCAGCTATTCCCTTTAGGAATTTTTTTAATTTATTGTATATTCTGAAAATTATTTATGATGTTTTTGAACGTTTGTTTGTCGGTAAATACCACTATTTTTGTAATGTTTTATATTATTTTATTTGTACATTCACAGTTTCTTTTATTGACACGCTGTACGGCTTATGCTAGCCATAATAGCAGCAAAAGAACTATTTGATTGATTGATTGATTGACAAAGCATCTAAGCATTCGTTGTCTTAGTTTAAGATTCAAATTGTCGTTGCAGAACAAAGTTCTCATATTAATAAAGTTGGTACGAGCTGTCTCAATTCTGCACTTTATTTGTATGTCTGGATTTACCTCTTCTGTTATATTATATTTTCCTGGACACCGACAGCTCTCGATGAAATAAGCCATATAATCAGGAATATGAGGGGTGGTAAAGCTACAGGTATCGATGGAATGTGTGCTGTTATTATGAGGGAGTTTGTACGGAGCTTCTCTAGATTGCTGAGTACCATGATAAATATCTCTCTCAAAACAAATTCTATACCAAGCTCACTTAAGATTGCAAAGGTAATACCAATTTCTAAGGGTGGTGATTCAACTTCATCTGGTGTCTGCAATCTCAAAAGTTTTTGAACACTATGCCAATAAGAGGCTATGTGACTACTTGTACAGCATAGATTTCTCGTATGAGCGTCAGTATGGATTCAGGAGGAAGCAACACCATGGTTCCAACAGCAGAGCTCATTTGTGATGTTGTGGAGCATGTTGACAAGGGTTTTTTTGTATACTTCTCTCTCTCTCTCTCTCTCGATTTTAGAAAGGCTTTTGACACTATGTGTCACAAGATTTTATTGCAAATCTTGCAGACCGTCGGGATGGTGTAAGTGGTATGAAAGATGTTATTTGTGGAGACCCACAGGGGTCGATTTTAGGACCAACCCTTTTTCTAATATACATAAACTCGATTTCGAATTTGGGACTACATGGACACATTCAACTTTACGCTGATGATGCTTGTCTTCTATATTTTGGTAAAGTGAAATGTCAAATTGAACAGGCTAACAAAGAGGATTTAATAAAGTTAAAAAATTAGTTATCATTCCACAACTTGGTTCTCAATGTGGAGAAATCCAGTTACATGGTAATTTCAAACACCTTAGCTGAATTCATTGTAACTCTTGACTCGACTCCCCTCCGTAGTACTGATTGTATCAAGTATCTCGGGCTGTTCATCGATATCAAACTATCTTGGCATGAACACATCACCCACTTAAGTAAAAAAATTGCACCAGCAATCGGAGTACTGGGAAGAGTCTCTCAGTTTATTTCTCTTGAATATAGAAAACTATTGTATAACACGCTGATTCATGGCCACCTTTCTTATTTAACATTGATATGGAGATGTACTCATCAGAACAAGATCCAACTTCTCATGGTTCTACAGAATAAAGCCCTCAAGAGGATTTTCAATCTTCCTAGACTCTTTCCAACTATAGACCTGTACTTGCCATATAGAATAATGAATATACAATACATATATACCTACCAAGTCTGTATTTACTTAAATAAATAAATGTTTACAAGGGGAAATAATCTCTAGTATTAGACTGGTGAAGAACAGTGAGATCCATGCTCATAATTTGAGGGATGGCGATCGGCTGAGAACTGCAGGGATGAGATCTGCATTAGGGCAGAGGGGACTACTGGCAAGTTGAATAAGAATATGTAATAAAATTCCAGGCCATGTGAGGCAGCTTCAAACGGCTCCATTCATCAGACAGTTGTGACACCTTATCTTCTCTAAATTAACTTTGATTGAAGGTCCATATAGCCTTGTGCTCAGACTATTAAGAATTATACATAATATTCAAATGTGATGTGCATTATGTGATTTAAATCCAATTGGAATAAATAAAATAAATATAAGCTCCCAGATATTTAAATTGTCTTATGCGCTCAATCCGTTTGCCGTTCTGTTGTAATTCTGCTTCATTATGACTGTCCGCTGAATACCATGAATTTGGTCTTGTTAACATTTATGTTTATACCCATTTTCTGGGTGATGCTGTTCATCTTGTTCAGTAATTCTTGGAGGTCCTCTATATTTTCAGCTAGTAAAACCGTATCGACTGCATATTTTATGGTGTTGATTGGTGTTCCGTTTACTTTCACTCCTATTTCAGTTTCTTGTATGGCTTCCTTGAAAATCTGGTCTGCATATAGATTGAAAAGAAAGGGTCAGAGTACACACCCCTGGCGAACTCCTCTGTTAATGTTCATATCCCTTGAAAGTCCATCTCCTATTCTAATATTGGCTTTTAGGTTCCAATATAAATTTTTCATTATTCTGATGTCCTTTGTGTCAGCTCCAGTTCTCTGTAGCATTTCAATGAAGTCTTGGTGTCGTACTCTGTGGAATGCTTTTTTATAGTCGACAAAGCATGCGAATATGTCTTTTCTCTGGTCGCGACATTTCTGCAATAGTACATTTATAACAAACAACGCCTCGCGTGTTCCGAACCCTCTCCTGAAGCCAGATTGGCTGTCGTCTAACTCTTGTTCACATTTGTTCCTGATGCGGGAGTGGATTATTTGCAGGGATGTTTTCAGCAAGTGACTCGTAATTCTTATCAGCCTGTAGTCTTTGCATTGTTTAGAATATTGTTTTTTAGGGATGGGTACAAAGGTTGACTTTAGCCAATCATTGGGAAGTATGCATGTGTCGTAGATGTTATTGAAAAGTTTAACAATGAGGTCTATGTTCTCTTCATTTATCAGTTTTAGGACCTCCATTGGAATGTTGTCTGGTCCAATTGCTTTTCTATTTTCACCCAACTCTAGAGCATGCATTACTTCTGGTTTAATTATTTCCGGTCCTTCTGACATTGTTGCCATATATATTTCAGGTCTGTCGTCTCCGAATAAATCTGTGATGTAGTTTTCTCAAAGTCGATGTTTCTCCGCTTCATTTAAAATTATGTTATTTGTTTCATCTCTTAGCATCGGTGGTGATTGTGTCTTAAATGTTCCGGCTACTTCTCTCAATTTATTTGCACGTTAAAATGTCATGTTTAGAGTCTAGGTTCTCCATCTCCTTACATAACTCTTTGATCCATTTCTCTTTTTCCAGTTTTATCTTTCCTTTTATTGAGTTTTGCAGTTGTCTATAGGTTGTTGGCTCATTTTTTGCCAAACGTCTCTTTTCCATCAGTTCCAGGATTTCTGTTGTCATCCATCTCTTCTTCTTAATATTCATAGTTGTGTTCTTCCATTGCATATCTACATTGTTAGATGAGGATGTCGTCAATGCATTAAGTTTGCTGTTTAAATCTTCTGTGGTTTTGTCCCTCGTTTCGCTATCTTATAGTCTTGTAGTGTCTATTTTAGGTATTCGTATTCTCCGTTCAATAGTTTTCAGGTTAACTTCAATATTGGCAACTAGGGGGTTGTGGTCAGACCCTATGTCTGCACCAGGATTCGTTGTGACCTTTTCAATGCAGTTTCTGAAACGTTTATTAATCAGAAAGTAATCTATCTGATTTCTAATTGGTGTTGGGCTGTTTGGTTCATCAGCTGGCGATCTCCATGTGTAAAGTCGACGATATGGCAATTTAAACCAGGTGCTACATATTACCATGTTTTGCTCCTGGCAGAATTCGTAGAGTCTGTCTCCGCGATCATTGGACACGCCTAATCCATACTGTCCGACTAGGTCTCCTCTCCTTCCTCGACCAATCTTTGCATTGAAGTTGCCCGCGTTGAGTATTTTCAAGTATTTTAAGTTTCTGTATGTTGGTAGGAATGTCCATAATTACTATGGCAAACATAAGCGCGATCTGTTTACTAGTTTGTTTACGACAGCTGTTGAAACCAGTCGACCTCAGAGGTACTCCGCGAATTTTACAATGGAAAAAATATTAAACAAAGATTTTCTCTCAAATTTTGTGTTTTCAACGAAATTCCGTGTGCTGAATCGTTGCGAATGCTGGAAGTGGCTTATGGAGATTCTGTTATATCGAAAACTCAAGTGTATGAGTGGTACAAAGTCTTTAAAGACGGCCGGGAGATCGTCGACGATTTGCCTAATTCCGGACTACCTTCGACCTCTTCTACCGACGATAACGTCCGAAAAATGAAGGAAATGGTGCACGAATATCGACGCGCCAGTATTAGAGAGATAGCTCTTGATCTCAATATCTCTCGTGAAACCGCTCGTTTCACTTATTGGCTTATTTACTCTGATTCTAAAGATTCTGTATTTTGTTTTTGTTGTAAGTTATTTTGTAAATATGAAACTCCTAACTCTTTTTGTGATACAAATTGAGTATCTGATTGGCAACACTTGTCTTTGCTAATTAAGAGACACGAAACGTCAATTTTACACAACAGTTATATAAACACTTGGGTAAATTTAAAAAATGTTGAAGACATCTATGACTGTTAATGCTCATCATCTGCGGATTTTAGAAACGGAAAAAATATTGGTGAGACGTGTTGGAAAGAATTAGTGCGATTGTTCAGTATTTATCAACACAATGCTTGGCATTTCAAGTTTCTTCTCAATTGATTTTCGAACATGATAATTGAAATTTTCTAAATGCTGTTGAGATGATTGCCTCTTTTGATTCAGTGATGAGACAGCACGTTATCCGAGTGTATAACTCCCAAAAAAAATCTGTTAAAATGACTCATTATTTAGGCGTGCAAATACAGAATAAAATAATTGAATTATTGTCGTCCAAAGTAAGAAATAATATTTTATATAGAAATGGTTCGCAGTTCAAAATAATTTTCAATAATATTAGATTGTACACCAGACACTAGTCATACTGAGCAAGTTAGTCTTGTTCTGAGGTATGTTGTCCTCAATACCACTTCAAAAAAAGTTGAAGTTATAAAGTTTTATTGCGTATATCCAATATATATATATATATATATATATATATATATATATATATATATATATATATATATATATATATTGGTGATAGAAAATTTGAAAAAATTAAATTTAGAATTGAAACACATTTTAGGTCAAGGTTATGATAATGGGACAAATGTGAAGGGAAAACATGTTGGGCGCATTCTTGATGGGAATCCGAAAGCCCTATTGTACCTTGTGCGGCTCATACTTTGAACTTAACAGTAAATGACGCTTCTAAGGTGTCAGGTGCTACAATAAACTTTCTTAATCTTGTGCAAGAGTTATATAGTTTTTTTTGGTCATCCACAAAAATGGGGTATGTTTTGGGAAAAATGTCCCCGGGTTAAGTTTAAAGCCTCTAAGTGAGACAAGATGGTCCAGCAAAATTAACGCAATAAAGCCCCTCAAAGTTTATTTAATTAAGGGTTGCGAAATTCTTCTAGAAGTGGCTGAAGATAATTCCTTTCACATTGATGCAAGACATAGAGCGAGTTCCCTCTTAACGTCTGTACAAAATTTTCAATTTATTTGTGGAATTATTATTTGGCATGACGTTTCATTTCATATAAATATAGTCAGCAAACAAATGCAAAGTGCTACAATTAATATTAATTAAAGTGTACACCAGACACTAGTCATACTGAGCAAATTAGTCTTGTTCTGAGGCATGCAGTCCTTAACACCACTTCAAAAAAGGTTGAAGTTAAGGAAAGTTTTATTGCGTTTAATCCAATAGTGGAATCTACAGGAGAAGGGATATATACATTTGTGATAGAAAATTTGAAAAAATTAAATTTTGAATTAAAACACATTAGGGGCAAGGTTATGATAATGGGACAATATGAAGGGAAAACATGTTGGGCTTTAAAAACGCATTCTTCATGCGAATCCGAAAGCCCTTTTGTACCTTGTGCGACTCATACTTTGAACTTAACAGTGCATGACGCTTCTAAGATGTCAGCTGCTACAATAAACTTTTTCAATATTGTGCAAGAGTTATATAATTTTTTTTCGTCATCGACAAAAAGGTGGTATGTTTTGAAGAAAAATGTCCCCTGGTTAAGTTTAAAGCCTCTAAGTGAGACAAGATGGTCCAGCAGAATTGACGCAATAGACCATTTAAAGTTTATTTAATTAAGGTTTGCGAAAGTCTTCTAGAAGTGGCTGAAGATAATTCCTTTCACATTGATGCAAGATATAAAGCGAGTTCCCTCTTAACGTCTGTACAAAATTTTCAATTTATTTGTGGAATTATTATTTGGCATGACGTTTCATTTCATATAAATATTGTCAGCAAACAAATGAAAAGTGCTACAATTAATATTAAAGTATGCCAAACCTACCTAAAAAATTTAGTTGATCACTTCCAGCAATATAGATCTGACCAATAATTTCAAGAAATTCTTGTGCAAGCGCAAGGAGTAGCATCCTCTCTCGAAATTGAAGATGACTTTCCACCATTACCAACGGTTAGGAGGAAATTTAAACCAAAACTGTTTGACTATGAACACCGAGATGAGACCCCTCATGATCCAAAAACCGCATTTAAAATTAGTTTTTTCTTAAAAATTATAGATCAAACTATAAGCTCTCTAAAAAACCAATTTGACTTATTAAATGAGTATGTTAATATTTTCGGATTTTTTATCGACATATTGAAATTAAGTGACAGCGATCTTTTAAAGCATTGCTCCATTCTTGAAGAGCGACTGGCAGACCAGGATAATAAGGATATAGACTCCAATGACTTGTTTAACGAAGTTAAAGCGTTAAAGTTGTTTTCATTACCTGATGATACTGACCCCTTGAGTATTTTACAAGATATATTTGAAAACAATTTGATCTCCACTTTTCCAAACGTAAGCATTTCACTAACGATTCTTTTAACATTGCCTGTATCTGTAACTTCTGGCGAGCGATAAAAATCATTAAAAATTATTTAAGATCGACAATGATTCAAAAAAGATAGTCTGGGCTAACAATATTAGTAATTCAACAAGAAAATATATATATATATATATATATATATATATATATATATATATATATATATATATATATATATATATATATATATATATATATATATATATATATATATATATATATATATATATATATATATATATATAGGGGTTTCACCCCAACGAGTTGCGCATATATCTGTTCATGCAATCAAACTGATTTCATGAAAAATATAAATCCACCACCCGGTAATTAACACCGGGTGGATTATAATCAAAACATATCCTGGAATAATTATATATTAGGATAACGTTAAATGTTATGAGAATATATCAATCTACCAGAATATATACATACTATAGCATCATCAGACAATGATATCAATGTACCAACGAGTAGTCTCAGAGGCTTTCTCCCCAGAAAAATGCAGTGTACGGACCTTAGTCAAGTAACACTGAATGTTACTCATTAATAGTTTCCTTTGTGTGAAGTGGTGAACGATCGAATAGAATACTGCTCTGAATATAAATATGACAAAATTGTCAGTTAATTATATTACATTTATATAAACAAATATTATTATTTTTTCGGAAAGAAACCTACGAAGAATATTACAAGATTTGATGACTGTTATCTTTGTAACTGTTCAAACAAATTTTACTTCAGACCCAAAATCTCAATACTTTTGTGAAGATTCCTAGGAATAACACCTGTTGTGAAAATAATAATCGGTAGAATAAAATTTCTTTTCATTTTCCACATTATATTATGTGTGTCGGGTATAGCAATATCAATTATATATGTTATTTGATTCTGTTAATCAGTAAAAATGATATCTGGTCTATTGTGTTTTACAGCTCTGTTGCAAAAAATTGTTTTATCAAAATAAATTTATATTTGTCATTTTCACAAATAATCTTAGGTTCATATTTGTAAAATTTTTTTCTTTTGGGAATTAGGTCATGTTTAATTCCTAGATTAAAATGAATAATATTAGCGACGGCATTATGTATTTCTAAATAATCTGTTGAAGCAAGGACTGAGCAAGATGATAATATATGAAAAACTGTTTCTGAAGAACAGAAACATCTACGGCAAGAATCATCTTTATTTTGTTTGATGATGTGTTTTCTATAATTCCTCGTGAAAACAACCTGATCCTGGATCGCAATTGCCAAGCCTTCTGTTTCAGCAAACAATTCTCCAGAAACTAACTATTTATTCGATGCGATTTCATCAATATAATCATTTTTCAATTCTTTAGGGCGCTTTCCGTGTAATTCCTTCTGCATCCAACTTTCTCTTTTAGAATTATCATCAAATATATCGAATTCTACCTTTTGCATTGTCAAATTCAGAGGTGTAAGATTATGATCTGAAGCAGCAACAATATCATGTAATTTAGACGTTCTCTGTTTATCATGAAAATGGGAACGTAGATGAAAAATCTGTTTACTATGAAGATTATTCAAATCAGTTAATCCACGACCTCCAAGATGTCTAGGTAGTGTAACTCTCTGAACAGCTGACTTTGGGTGGATCTTATGATATTTACAAAGCATTTTCCTCGTTTGACATTAATTCATTTAGATCAGTTTTAGACCATTTAATAATTCCAAAAGAAGATGTAAGAATAGGAACTGCATAGGAGTTGATAGCTCTGAAAAGGTTTTTACTAGTTAAATGACTCTTGAAAATAATTTAAGTCTTTTGTAATATGAACTTCTAATATTTTCTTTAGTGCTGCTATGGTTAATTGTCTTCTCTTGACCAAATCCAAGATATTTATATGTATCTCCTTGATGCATTGGCTCGATTTCGATATTGGAAATCTTTATATAATCAGAGGTGATCTTTCCTTTTCGATAGAAAGATTTTTACATTTTGGAAGCCCAAATTTCATATGAATATCATTGGAATAGTTGAAAGTAATCTCAAGTAGACTTTTTAAATGAGATCTGGTTCCGGCATATAATTTAATATCATCTAAATAAATCAAGTGACTTAATTTGAATTCAGTTGAAAGACTCTTTATTTTGAAGCCGAAACTAGTAGCATTTAATTCATGAGATAATGGATTAAGACAAAACCAAAGAGCACTTAAAGAATCACCTAGAAAATGCCTTTTTGATTGGAATTACTTCGGATTTTAACGATTGTTTTGAAATTTTAAATGAAGATTGGTTCTCCAATTTTTCATTATAAATTCAAGAAAAAGACGGAGTGTCTTATCAATTATATATATATATATATATATATATATATATATATATATATATATATATATATATATATATATATATATATATATAGACATTAGGTAATATTTCTGTTATTTGTTCCTAAAAAAATGTGATTTTTAGTTTACGTCAAGCACCTACCTACCTACCTCCTACCTTAAAAAAAATAAAAAACATGATCCAAAATACCTTAAGGGCGCCAAAATCCATTTTTGCACACAAGCGCCAGTAGCCCTCACGGGGGCCCTGCTTTTCCAGAACTTCAACAGCTAAAAATTTTTCATTCTTGTGATGAATCTAATCAACTCAATTTTTTTGAATCGGAAATTTTCAAAGCATAACGACGAGGTAGAGTTAATCACCTACCAATCACCATTATTCAAGTTGCTGTAACCTCTACTAGCATTATATTGAAGTTAGTTCCTGAATTGTACATGAGTATTCAGTTTTCATTAGCTTGTTGTTGATAATGGACGTATGTCCGAAACCGGTCCAACCAATGTAATTTTTTATTCTTCACATCAATAAATGAGTGATAGTTAAAACATAGTAACTTGTTTTATTTCATTATTCATCTAGAAATTCTGATTCTTCTTCATATTTCCCACACAAACAAGTCTTGTGTAGAATACAATTAAAACATGACGTAATTTAGAGATCATTGAATAATCCATCTTAAATATTCACAATGGGTAAACGATACTTTGGCAGTGTTTAGGGGCCGCCAAAAGAGCATCTTTATTTGTGCAGTGCGTTCGATCGTAATCCCATAATACCTTGTAAAATGATTAAGTCTAGTCAAGCATAACCTACTAGATAAATCTGTTCTACCCTCATCCCAAAGGGCAGCTTTCGTTTCTTGGAAACCTGTGCAATACCACTATCTATGTAAACAATTGCAATCACAAAAGATGTAATATTGGAGCAACATGACACCACAGGAGGCGAAAATTGAAAAGAGTGCCGACAGGAGCAAATGGCTCGTGCCTTTCACCATCATCTTAGTTATTTATGCTGGAAACTTGTATTGGAAACCTTTAATGGCGAAATTGTTATGTCGTTCTGGAGAATGGTTCTTAGTTTGTATCGGATACTTCGAACTTTGTGTTCGGAAAAAATATTAGGTTTTTATGACGTAAAAATGAGGAAGGAATATTGCAACATAAACACCTCCAAAAGTCTATCAACATTTACATAAAATACGTATTTTAAATGAAATTAATTCAGTATAAATCCAGACAATATTTTTATAAAATTTTACAAGACAAGTTTATTTTATTAGGTTTTTATGACGTAAAAATGAGGAAGGAATGTTGCAACAAAAACACCTCCAAAAGTCTAAAAACATTTACATAAAATACGTATTTTAAACGAAATTAATTCAGATAAGTCGATTTTATTAGGTTTTTATGACGTAAAATGAGGAAGGAATGTTGCAACATAAACCAAAAGTTTATCAACATTTACATAAAATACGTATTTTAAATGAAATTAATTCAGTACAAAAATCCAGACAATATTTTCAAATGATAAAATTTTACAAGACAAGTCGATTTTATTAGGTTTTATGACGTAAAAATGAGGAAGGAATGTTGCAACATAAACACCACCAAAAGTCTATAAACATTCACATAAAATACGGATTTTAAATGAAATTGATTCAGTATAAATCTAGACAATATTTATAAATATAAAATTTTACAAGACAAGTCGGTTTTATTAGGTTTTATGACATAAAAATGAGGAAGGAATATTGCAACATAAACAACTCCAAAAGTCTATAAACATTTACATAAAATACGGATTTCAAATGAAATTAGTTCAGTATAAATCCAGACAATATTTTTATAAAATTTTACAAGACAAGTCGATTTTATTAGGTTTTTATGACGTAAAAATGAGGAAGGAATGTTGCAATATAAACACTTCCAAAGTCTATAAACAATTACATAAAATACGGATTTTAAATGAAATTAATTCAGTATAAATCTATAATATAAATATATTATAAATATAAATTTTACCAGACAAGTCGGTTTCATTAGGTTTTTATGACATAAAATGAGGAAGGAATGTTGAAACATAAACACCTCCAGAAGTCTATAAACATTTACATAAAATACGGATTTTAAATGAAATTAGTTCAGTATAAATCCAGACAATATTTTCATAAAATTTTACCAGACAAGTCGGTTTTATTAGGTTTTTATGACATAAAATGAGGAAGGAATATTGAAACATAAACACCTCCAAAAGTCCATAAACATTTACATAAAATACGGATTTTAAATGAAATTAATTCAGTATAAATCCAGACAATATTTTATAAAATTTTACAATACAAGTCGATTTTATTAGGTTTTTATGTCGTAAAAATGAGGAAGGAATGTTGCAACATAAATACTTCCAAAAGTCTATAAAGATTTACATAAAATACGGATTTTAAATGAAATTAGTTCAGTATAAATCCAGACAATATTTTTATAAAATTTTACTAGACAAGTCGATTGATTTTCAGTTATTCTTATAAGAAGAATATACAAGTAACTTAGGAAAAAAATACAGTGGGGGGTGTGGCTGACTCCCACTTTTCAAAGGGTTGGTAAAAACACTGTACGAGATATTAAAAAAAATTATTTCGACAGAAATGTTATATAATTTAGTTTTTTTCAGTTAAGTTTTAAAAATGATATCGTCCAAATGATGGCCCTTGCGGGCAACACATATGTTAGCCTTTCATGGAAATTCCGCATGATTTTCACAAGAGTGACAGCGGTTATCTGCTCAATTTCTTCTTCAATGGCGATTTTAACTCATCAATGGTCCTTGGACGATGTTTAAAAACCTCACCCTTGAGATAGCCCCACAGAAAAAAGTCATAGGGGCTCAAATCAGAGGAGCGCGGGGGCCACTGAATTGTTTCCCGCAAGGAGACAACCTGCCCAGGGAATATCGTGGTCGACGGGCTGTATGCGCAGTGGCACCATCTTGCTTGAACCCAATTCCCCGATTTTCGAGCGCAAAAATTCTCAAGCATGCCACAGTACCGGTCAGAATCCACGGTAACTGTGACGCCACCCTCTTCAAAAAAGTAAGGCCTAATGATGCCTACTTTCGATATTGCACACCAAACCGTGATTTTTGGGCTGTGGAGGAGTCTTTGGTGAAGCTCTCAGGGTTTTTTTGTGCCCAGTAGCCAAAATTTTGCTAATTCACGCAACCTGAAAGATAAAAATGAGGTTCGTCGCTCCTTCATAAGATCCCAGTGGGAGGCACATATTGAATGATTGCCTGAAAACAGTCCACACGACTTTCTCAATCCGTCGGGAACAATTCCGGTGCAATCATGATTTTGTATGGGTGTGGAGATCGATACACTTTTGCTTGCTCTTAAACCAATTTTCGAATTTTTTTCCACTCCGAACAAGATACCTCCAAAACATGGTTTTGGAAGGCTTCAACTGTTTCTTCTGCCGTCGAAAATCGTGGCCTACGCAGTTTTTCCTTGATGTGCGCAGACAAAAGGAAGTGGTTGATGCCAAATCAGGAGAATAAGGTGGATGTTCCATTAATTCAATGTTTTGAGTGTTAAAATACTGCATCATAAGCGCTGAGGTCTGTGAGCTTGAATTTTCATGATACAGAATAGTTTGAGATCTTCGATTTGATTTCCTCAACTCATCTAACACTTGCAGCAAACAAATGGTTGTATACCATTCAGAATTGACCGTTTTAGGTTGTTCTAATGCTATGCTTGCGACATGTCTGCTTTTCCTGAAAAAACAGGCGACCATTAGCTTCGAAGTTCTTCGTGCACGAACAACTATCGTTGGGTTTGGCACGTCTTGAAAAACCTATACTTTCGATTGTCGTTTAGTTTCGGGCTCGTCCGCATACGACCAAGATTCATCGCCTGTAACTATTTTATGAACGTCGAATTTTTTCAACATTTCATTGCACCAAACGACACGAGCATTATTTTTAGCAATGGTTAAGTTGTGTGGGATCCAACGCGAACAAATCTTTTCGACAGCCAAATGTTCATGCAATATTGCAGTACCCGGAAATTTGGGATAAAAGGCAAAAATCTCAATCTACTTCAATATTTATCAAAACAATCTCCATTTGAAGCGATACACATTTGCCAACGTTTTTTCCAATAATCGAAACATTTTTTATAGGCGCTTTCAGATATGGCCTTCAACTCCTTCTGCGAATTTTCTTTTATAACGTATATGGAATCAAATCTGGTTCCCTGGAGTGGTAATTTTAATGAGGAAAAGAAAAAAGTCACACGGAGCTAAATCAGGTGAATAAGGCGGCTGCTCGATGGTATTTATCGAGTGTTTAGTCTTAAAGTCGTTGAAAACCGTGGCTTGACCTTGCGGACCACAAATATCGAAGAAAACAATCAGCATCGTTTTGATTTTTGAACGCCTTTGGTCTTTCACAATTGTAGCACAATTGTTTTCAAGAAGTTTGTGTCCTTCCGAGCACTCTCAACGATGTCATTTGCAATGTTCAATTCGATTGAATTTGCTGTCGTTGATGAGTTTGTGTGGTACAAACCTCGAATTGAGCCTCGTAAGGCCCAACACTTCGGTCAGAATGCGGTACACAGTAGTTTGGGGAATGCCTAATTTCAATTGAATTTCACCGATGATTTTTTATTATTTGTGATAAATTCACGCACTTTTTCGATGTTTTCTTCCGATAATCCAGTTTTGGGGCGGTCTGACTTTTCGTCATCATTCTTGGGTTTTTCTACCCAATTCAAATCGCTTGATCGTACAGTTGCGTACGGGATATACAGGGGTGCTCAAACGGTCTATCGCGAGTGTTTTTTGAGTAGATCTCGAGAAGAAAAAAATTTTTAATAAGTAGGTAACTAAACTATAAAAATTTATTACGTAATAAAATAACACTCTGCTAGCGGCAAAGGGCGGCTTTTTCAAAGGAACGCGGTACTTGTCAAAGGAAAGCCGCGTTTTTTATTCTTGCCGCTTTTATAGAAATTTCGGGCGGCGCGTTTGACGGGAACATTCGAAACTTTCGTTCACGCCGATATAAATGTTGCGCCTGCAGGAATTGGAGTCATTCTGAATTGTAGCTTGAAGGCAGTACTACGTATATACAATGTTTATTATTAAATAGTACAAAACGAGTGCAGCGAAGAAATATAAAACGTATCATTTTAATAACGATTGGGATGAAGAATTTTTCTTTTGTATGGTGAAGGATCAGTACATTTGTCTTATTTGTCGTGCATCTGTAGCAATACCTCAGCGTGGTAACTTAGAGAGGCATCATAAAACGGTTCATAAAAACTATGAAAAGGATTTTCCGCCACAGAGTGAATTAAGAAAACGAAAAGTACGTGATTTGACATCTTGTTTAAAAAAGAACAAACCATGTTCATAAGACCAACCAAAAAATCAAAAGCTGCTACGATCGCGTCATTTAAAATATCTCATATATTGGCGAAACACAAGAAACCATTCGAAGATGGATCGGTTGTGAATGAAGCATTCATTGAAGCAAGTGTGACTTTATTTGGAGATTTTAAAAATAAAACAGAAATCATTCTGCTATTAGAGAACTTCAGTTATCTCGTCCGACTCTCATAAGGCTTATTGAAGTCATGAGTCAGGACATGGCAGATGAAACACGATATCATGAAATGTATATACTTTTCTTTACAGTTTGACGAATCTACCGATATGACAGACACGTCCCAGCTGTGTATTTTTATTCGGATGGTATTCAATGACATGTTGGCTAAGGAAGAATTTTTGACAATCATTCCTCTGAAGGAGAAGAGCCGTGGCGAAGATATATATGACGTTTTCTTCAATTTTGTAAAAAACTACAAGCTACCAATATATAAATTAGTGTGCATTACGACCGATGGAGCACCAGTAATGACTGGGAACAAAAACGGTTTTGTGGCATTGCGTCGAGCAAATGAAGATTTCCCTTCATTTTTTCATTCCATTGCATTATACATCAACAAGTTTTGTGTTCAAAAGTTTTAAACAGGGAGGGAATTATGGGCATTGCAACAAAAATTGTGGATTCCATCCGTGCACGTAGCTTGCAACGGCGGCTCTTTAAGTTGCAGTTGGAAGATAGAGAGTCAGCTGGACACACTGATTTAGTTCTTCACACGGACGTCAGGTGGTTGAGTCGCGGAAAATTCCTAGAAAGGTTTCAAGAATTATTGCCCAAAATGATAGCTTTTTTATACGAAAGTGGTGATAACACTCAGTTGTTGAAAAACGAAAAATGGCTGATTGATTTGGTATTTTTGACTGACATCACAATGCATTTAAACACCATTAACTTGAAACTTCAAAGTAAAGGAAAAACTATTCTTGAGATGATTAGCGCAGTAAACGCATTCAAAAGTAAATTGAAACTTATGATAACTGAATAGAAAGGATCTGAAACATTTTCCGTCTTTGAAAGCAAGGATTCCTCAGTTGAATTATGATACGAATGAGGCTGAATTATCTAATATTCTGGGACAATTCGAATTGCGTTTTTATGATTGCAGTAATTTGGCAAATATAGCATCATTTATGAGTTATCCTTTTTCATGTAAATAGGGGAGGCAGGTACACAGTGGGACTAGTTTTTTGTATTTTAATGGTAGTTCAAGAAATTTTGATTATAAGTTTTCATATTTGACTTTGTACTTACAAAAGCTTATCTGGCTACTACCTGAAGCATAAAACTTTGCTTTATTCAAATACATTTGTATGTTATTAATTTTTTTTTAATCATGAATAGTGTCCCACTGTGTACCAGGGGTGTACATATTGGGACTTAGGGTCCGGACACAGATGAAAGTATACAAGCAGTAATTTTTTATTGATTTTATTGATTATTTGATTAAGTGAAACAAATAGTAAGTGCATAATTATACTTATATAAATTATACGTAAACAAAATGTTAAAGTTGTAATGTCCTCTGCGGACAGATGGATCTGGGTGCACTTTCCTGACTTGACACAGATCAATAGTTCCCTCATCTTTAACAGAAGGAAATGTGTACTGTTTGTTTCCTTTCTTGAGGAAGTTAATTGTTCCACTGTGTACTACCTACAGGTGTCCCAATGTGTACCACCCGACATCTTAAAATTTGTGCCTTTAAACTAATTGCACCATTCGTCCAAACGCCTACAACCACATTTAATTTTGTATATTAAGGACTGCCTAACATTTCAAGAAGATATGTCAAAAATGCAATACCCTTGTCCACAAATACTCAAAAAAATTTCTAAAAAAAAACTTTGACAAGACTAAAGTACATACCTTTGCACAGCTTGCGTTCTTCTCATACAACTGCCTCTGCCCTTAGTATAGTTCATATCCACACTGAACAGCATTGTGGGTGTACCATATGATTAAGCTAGCTACAAAATAGCGCGAAATATAAATCATGTCCCACTGTGTACCTGTCTGCCTACATTGAGGAATTAGCTACTGAAATAGCAAGTCAGTTTAATATGAACTCATGTTCTGTTGAAAATGAGTTGGTGTAGATTATATCACATAGACATCTCAGAGCTATAACATCTGATACAAATTTCTGGTGTTTTATATATGAAGATGAATATCCGAATCTAAGGCAAATCGCCCTTCAATGTTTGGGTCAACTTACTTGTACGAGTCTGCATTTTCTGAAATGAAGATAATCAAGTCAAAATATCGCAATCCACTAACTAACGATCATATGTCATCATGCTTGTGATTAGCACTCAGTGGTTACGTACCATCTTATGAAAAGTATGCTGAGGACATGCAGTGCCACGCTTCAACATCCAAAGTCACTCCTTAGTTGAGTTCAACACCATATGTAACTTTTTTGTTTTGTAACAACCAATATATTCGCAATTTTGAATAACTATGAGTTTTTTCATTGATATTATAGAGAACCTAATAAAACCTACACCAAGCCTTGACTAAAGTAATGTATATTGTGGGGAAAGCTAATATCTATATATGCTACGGTACACACTACCTAGGTAAGTAGGTAGGGTGTATCGGGTATGTACGACAACCCTGCATCACACATACTTGCAGCCTCTCAAGGTCGTTCGTAAGTAGTTTAAAAATATGGAGCTAGATCGATCGACAGCAGTTCAAGTCTGAGCACCTCTGCATGCTCTTTTTGATTGGTCATACCAAGAAAAACTTCATGAATTGCATGTATTTTTTAATTAAGATCTGCTGTACAACCAAAATTCACAGAAAAAAAATTCGTAGATCTGCGTGATTGAATGAATAAATTATTGACCTACCCTCGTACTCTTAAGTCTTCAATATTTTATTTTGAACAAATAATGTCTGTCTCGATTTTTAAAAATATTTTATTTGTGCCCTATATGCCTGAAATTCATGTTTATGCCCATATGATATAATAGTAACAAATGGCGAATGTGAATCGCAACGCAAGCTTCCTCTCTTCAACGGTATCAGTTACATCATTGATTGAATATTTAAATATCAGAGGGGCGCCGAATGAAATGTTCACGTGAGACCGTGGGCTTCATTCGGTACCAGGGGACCACCGGGCTGGGTCTGCTAGAACGTGTTACTTACGATTTGATGAGCACCATAATTAAAATTCGGTTTGCCGGTAGTCGAATCACGCAAAACGGTGGTCTGATTGGTCATCAGCGGAAAGATTTATCTCGAGGAATATTCATTATGCCTTGTTGATTTATATTATCGAAGACCTTTGTCAAGTTTATATGATTCTGTCATTTTTAAACGCTTCATTTAAAACCTATGTATTTTTTATTTCCGATTGATAAGTGGTTATATTGGTTATAAGTGAACTAATTATTTATCCAGTGTGATAAATTTGCACCAGTATATTTGATGAAATAACAGGATGTTAATTTCTGGAAAAATTCGATTTTTTTTTATTCTAAACTCTTCTGAGGTGGCGAGGTCTGGCATGCCACAGACCTGGTAGCCGAAAATGATTTAATATGTGTATTCATTAGCTTCTTGAAGAGGGCCAAATTGTAAGTTATCGAAAAAATGCTCGATGGAAGCAAGTTCTACAGCACATTATAGTCGATTTGGTAAAGCCGCAGAGCAGGCGTGCTCAAACGGTCGATCGCGAGTGCTTTTTGAGTAGATCTCGAGAAGAAAAAAATTTTGATAAGTAGGTAACTAAACTACAAAAATTTATTACGTAATAAAATAACACTCTGCTAGCGGCAACAGGCAGCTTTATCAAAGGAACGCGCGGTACTTGTCAAAGAAAATTCGCGTTTTTTATTCTTGCAGCTTTTCTATAAATTGACGGGAAAATTCAAGACTTTCGTTCACGCCGATATAAATGTTGCGCCTGGGGAATTGAAGTCACTTTGAATTGTAGCTTGAAGGCAATACTACGTAGGTACAAAGTTTATTATTAAATAGTACAAAATCAGTGCAGCGAAGAAATCTAAAACGTATCATTTTAATAACGATTGGGAGGAAGAATTTTTCTTTTGTATGGTGCAGGATAAGTGCATTTGTCCTATTTGTCGTACGTCAGTTGCAATACCTAAGCGTGGTAACTTAGGGAGGCATCATAAAACGGTTCATGAAACTATGAGAAGGATTTTCTGCCACAGAGTGAATTAAGAAAACGAAAAGTACGTGATTTGATATCTTGTTTGAAAAAAGAACAAACCATGTTCACATGACCAGCCAACCAATCAAAAGCTGCTACGATCGCGTCATTTAAAATATCTCATATATTGTCGAAACACAAGCAACCATTCGAAGATGGATCGGTTGTGAAGGAAGCATTTATTGAAGCAGGTGTGACTTCATTTGGATATTTTAAAAATAAAACAGAAATCATGTCTGCTATTAGAGAACTTCAGTTATCACGTCCGACTGTCACAAAGCGTATTGAAGTCATGAGTCAGGACATGGCAGATAAACTAAAACAAGATATCATGAAATGTACATACTTTTCTTTACAGTTCGACAAATCCACCGATATGGCACACATTGCACAGCTGTGTATTTTTATTCGGATGGTATTAAATGACATGTTGGCTAAGGAAGAATTTTTGACAATCACTCCTCTGAAGGGAAGACACGAGGCGAAGATATATATGACGTTTTCTTAAATTTTGTTGAAAACTACAAGCTACCAATATATAAATTAGTGTGCATTACAACCGATGGAGCACCACCAATGTCTGGAAACAAAAACGGTTTTGTGGCATTGTGTCGAGCTAATGAATTAATGTAACCCAAGCTAACCTAACCTCTTTCGTCCAGAAAAGTTGGTATTTTGGTAATAATTCTTGAAATCCTTTCTAGGAATTTTCCCCGACTCAACCACCTCACGTCCGTGTGAAGAATTAAATCAGTGTGTTCAGCTGACATCTATTTTCCAACTGCAACTTAAAGAGCCGCCGTTACAAGCTACGTACACGGATGAAATTCACAATTTTTGTTGCAATGCCCATAATTTCCTTCGTTTTTAAATTTTTCGAACACAAAACTTGTTGATTTATAAGGCGATGGAATGAAAAAAATTAAGGGAAATCTTCATTAGATCGACACCATGCCACAAAACCGTTTTTGTTTTCAGTCATTGCTGGTGCTCCATCGGTTGTAATGCACAACAGAAATGATTGGGAAGAACTGCTTGCAGAAGGTTAAGTAAAAAACTTGATAATTTCGGGTAACTTTTGTACAGTATCTTTTCTTTCCTGGCGTTGTTTTCGCTTCAATGGACCACTAGATTTCTTTTTTTATCCATTATTTTAGTTCTTTAATTCTTGCAAAATTACTACGTCACAGGGAACAGGAAACGTTGTATAATGCACCACTATGCTTACAAAACATCACCGGGGATTCCCCCGATTCCGAAAATATAAAGTTTTCTAATATGACAAGCGAGTAGAATCCCGTGATAATGGCGGCAAATTTAAAAATCTTACAGGTTCAATAGAAATTGAACACGGATAGTATGTCGAATATATGTGATCAAATACATTCAATAGATACAATTTATAATTAGTATTATTTGGTTGATATTAGTATTTTTATATATGTTTGGATTTGCTGCCTTCTAAAAGGATTTTGGGTGGTAACATCGAACAAATAACAGAAATAATACAGGGGAATTTCTCACAAGCGAAAAGAAGTTGAAACTTGTCGGGAATTTCTCTGTATTTTTTAAATGAGTTGCCATGATTAAAGTAGTGTTGCAAACAATTAGCAACCTATTTCATTTAGATTCCGAAGATGGGCAAATTTTTAGGTAGTTCAATAAGAGGATTACTGATAAGGTTTTAGGGCCCCCGGATTTAGGGGCCCTGGGGCACTGCCCCGCCTAGCCTTAAGTAGCTTCGCCAGAGCCTTCGAGAGAGAAATAGCGATTGTAGTGATCAATTATTTTTTCGATGCCATTTTTAATTTAATTCAATTCAAGATTTCTCTTCAACTTCAGATTAGGCTTCAGCTTCGGTGATTACCTGTTCATTAGTCTCGAATTTTCTTGAAAGTCGTAGAAGAGAAGTTCGGAAACTATTTAACCGAGCTAAAAATACCGGCAACTGGGACTATTATCGTTCTACTCTAACGTCATACAACAAAGAAATAAGGAGGGCAAAACAGGAGTCCTGGCGCAGGTTCTGTGGGGAGGTGGAAAGTACCCCCGTTAGTGCAAGGCTGCATAGGGTTCTCGCCAGAGGCCCAGCGCTCCCCATCGGATCTATGAAGGGTTCGGATGGGCGATACACGGGCTCTGGAAAGGAGACGTTAGAGATTCTTGCGAGAACACACTTCCCAGATTGTCGCTTTCTTGATATCAGTGAAAGCTGTGACACCGTCACGCTGAAGGGCCTTGAAAAAGGCCAAAAAAGGATGATTGGAAGAACGCATGAACGATCATCAAGCCCAGAGCAATCAGGTGGTCGATTCGCACATTTGAGCCATTTAAAACTCCTGGAGAAGATGGCATCATGCCTGCCTTGTTACAACAGGGGGTGGATGTCCTCCTCCAATACCTCATTGGGCTCTTCCGGTCGAGTATTGTCTGGAGTGTTGTCCCGGCCAGTTGGCGAAGAGTTAGGGTTGTTTACATCCCTAAGGTGGGTAAATCGAACTCACAACCGAAGTCGTTTAGACCGATTAGTCTTACGTCTTTTGTTTTGAAAACCCTGGACAAGGTATTAGATGAATACATCAGGACCGAGGTGTTATCGCCGAGGCCATTGAGTGAACATCAATACGCCTATCAAAAGGTAAATCAACCGATCTGGCACTTAACAACTTAGTCAGGAGGATCACGCAGTCTCTAGACCGCAAGGAGACTGCAGCTGCAGCCTTCATGGACATTGAAGGTGCGTTTGATGCGGCCCCCACTGGCTCGCTGTGAGGGGCTCCGAGAGCCAGAGAGTACCAAATATTATTGCGGAATGGATTAGTAACATGATAAATGCCAGAGTCATCAACACTTCACTGAAAGGGGAAATAGTCACTTTTGTAGCTGGCAGGGGCTGCTCACATTGAGGATTACTATCCCCTCTGTTGTGGTCTCTGCTAGTTGATGACCTTCTGGCAATAATTGGCGCACTGGATGTTTATGTATAAGCATACGCTGATGATATAGTCATTCTGGCTGTCGGAGATGATAGCGATGTTTCCGACAGACTACAGGAAGCTATGTCTGCAATTCAGGGGTGGTGTGAAGGAGAGCAACTTATCATAAACCCCTACAAAACCCTTATGATACCATTTACCAGGAAGAGGAGGATATTTGTTTCCCCCCGGAAGAAGAGTTGGAAGAAGCAAAATATCTGGGGATGACCCTGGATAGCAAACTCACGTGGGATTCGCACCTAGAAAACACAATACATAAGGCTAGACATTCCCTATGGGCATGTCGAAGGACCTCTGGAAAAAAGTGGCGTCTTGCACCATAGCAACTTCAGTGGCTATATTGGATACTGGAACCTTTCACTATACACCCACTGCGGCCATGGAACTGATATTGGGTCTTGCCCCTCTTCATCTGGTGATAAAAGGAGTGGCTAGAATGGCTTTCTACAGATTTCATCATCTGTAATGAAGCGGGTAATCCGTAATGAAGCGGGTAATCCGTAATGAAGCGGGTAATTTCGGCTTTGTGCCTGGCGCCTTAAAGTCTGAAATCGAGGAAAATGAAGTGCTGAGTATGAGGTCGGACATAGCAACACCTAAAATCAACATGGAGAGGCCATTCCACATCATCATTCCCGATAGACAGGAATGGATCAGCTCCAAGGACCGTCTACTTGAGGGTCCCTGTTGGTATACGAATGGCTCAAAGACTGCGAAAGGTAATGGAGCTGGTGTCTATGGTCGAAGTGCCGCCAAGGAAGAGTCCATCTGTCTGGGTGGGCATGCGACTGTCTTTCAAGCAGAAATATTCGCCATTGACCACTGTGCTAACCTCTTGATTGCTGGAGGATTAACAAATAGATCAATTAAAATCCTCACCGATAGCCAAGCTGCACTGAAAGCATTGGCATATGATACATGTACGTCACTTATGGTGCAGGAATGTCACTTCACTCTTGCTAAACTAGGAGAGCAAAGCAAGCTCTGTCAAATATGTGTTCCTGGTCACTCGGGCATTGAGGGAAATGGGAAGGCGGACTCATTGGCCGCTGGAGGATCTAATTTGGAGTTCATAGGACCGTAGCCTAAGCTCGGAATTCACCTGGAAACTGCAAGGATGGAAAACAACCGATAGCTGGACTTGTAGGGTACGTGAGCATTGGATGAGCCTCCCAGGTCTCAGACACGCTCGACGTACCATCAGTGGACCTTTCACTATAAAAGCCAAGGCCTGGCTCAAACTCTTTAGGTTAGAACTGAGAGTTTTAACTGCCATATTAATGGGGCACTGTCGCCTCAGGAAACACCTCAATAAATTAGGATTGATTGAGGATCCTTCATATAGGGTATGTGAAGAAGATATAAAATTAATGGAACATGGTATGTGCGAGTGCCCAGCTGGGGACGGCGTTAAGATGGAAGAACTTGGATCTTGCAAACTGAAGCTGACTGAGCTTATTAAGCTCTCACCCATGAAACTCGTATCCATTACGACAAGGATGGAGCTCGTGGATAAAATTTAGGACAGTGTGTGCCAAAATAGACCACTGGGTCGCAGTGGCCGGGGTGCTAGGCAGCCCTCACTCAAATAATAATATCTATTTTTTCTCCAGCGAGCACTCATTTCAAATCTGAAAACAGAAAAATGTCGCTGGGGACAAGATCTGGTGAATAAGGTGGATGGGGAAGTAATTCGAATCCTAATTCATACAAGCGTACAAGCGTATTTCTTTCTCTCAGTCTGGTGAGGCACATTTTTGCACCATAAGCGAGGTGTAATGGACGGATTTCTATTTGGTTTCATTTATATTATAAGCGAATCTGAAACAGTAGGAGAATTTTTTCAATTTAATATAGGATTTAGGACCTTCATAGAGTTTGCTTGTGCTCAAGCTTTTCAAAGTCGAGGATATTTATTCTATGATCTGTTGTCATCAATGAATTTTCGCCGATAATCGAGGAAGGAGATGAAGGGGTCATTTTTCTCTATAAGAGACATCCTGTACATATATTCTGAGAAATATGTGTTGACACTGTGCTCCATACATAATCTTTAACAGTTATAGAAATGAGAAAATTCAACCTTGCGGAAAAAGATTAAAAAGCCAATTCTTTGTTTTGATTTACCCGTCAAAAGATGTAAAACATTTAACAGAAGTGCCTACGATTCGAAAACCAAAATCGATCACACGTGAAATAGGTAGTAGAAGCAACGTTTTAAAATATCGTATTACCACAACCCTTTCTGAAGGATTTCTACAAACTTCATCTCTTCTTTTGTTCGTGCCCATAATTAATGCGCATTATAGTTTTCAGAAAAGCAACAAAAGTCGGCCAACTGACAATGCAATTATCTAACAGATGCATCTTTCGTTTTCTAGTCCACTTTGTAACAAGTATTTGGTTGAATAGGGATTAGGCTAGTTTAAATTTGGGAATTTTGTAAATGTAACACTAAAATGTGTTCCAGACTTTGCAATATTTGAAACCATCCAAAACTTCACCTGCATCATTTCATTCGAGATGAATCATATTGTTAGGAATTGTTAGGAATATAAGGAAAATGTCAATTTTGTACAGGGGACACCTACAAATATCAATAAATTTTAAGTAGAATGTTCCAGTTCAATAAAGTCTTCAGCTTGTCACTGGGAACTATTGAAAACAAAGTATTGGAAGAGAACGTATAATGAAGACATTAATCTTCTATTCGCAGGACCATCAATTGTAAAAACATGTGCTAAATTGATTCCCCAGATTATACCAAAATGTAGATTGATTAAACAACAAAAAAAGAAGTTGCTGAGGAAAACGTAAAAGTGAATTGAATTGTCCTATTTCTCTACTCATACTAATTTACTTTCAACATGAAGGAAGATATCTGCTTGCAAAGTAGCAGCAGATGAAGATAAAAAAGATCTTTAGAAAACTAAGAGTTTCAATGAATTATACTTGGAAAAAGAAATGAAACTGCACGTTTTGAATAAAAATCGAAAAATTCTCCATAATCTAGATGTCACTATGAGGAAAATCAATTGGAACTTTTAAAATAAACTTTTACTACATGTTTTCTTCATTATTCTTTTTGTTTTCGACAAGCACTAGAATTTTATTACAACTTCTGGACAATGGAAATTCATGACAGATCCAAAACTGAATTTATTATTGCAGCGCAAATTGGTGCATCTTCATTGCCTTTCGTCATCATGATATTCATCATTTGGTAGGATGTGAATGTTATGTTATGTTTTCACGTAAGATGGAACATAGTATATGGACAAGGGCAGGCCCGACGTAAGCGGGCGTGCAAGGCGTGCAATGCCTGCGGGCGGCGCATTCAGGGGGGCGGCAAATCAGACAATCATCGACTAAAATTCAGACATTGTCACCTCACAATACTAAAAAGATTATCCTTATAAAAATAATATGATGAACGGCGCCCAAATATTTCTTTTATATCGTAGCATTACATAGCGCCATCTATTGAAATTCATGAGAACAAAGTTAATCCGTATCGTGCTCTATGCGAAATAGGGAAATCCCACAGATATCAGGGGAAATCCTTTAAAACTATATACTCATTTCTTTGTTTTTATTTATTTAACACAAATGCGAAAGTGATGTGAGTGAACAACAAACTTCAATTATTTGGTTATAGCCCTAATGTGAGATCCGGAAACGGTCCAGGGTACTTAAAATTAATAATATTCTGTATATTTTTGTGCGAAGTGTGACTATAAAAATAATTTAGAAAATTATTTATATTATCCGTCGGCGCAAAAATCATAATTATGGTAAGTGTCTTTGTTTAATTAATCAGCATATGGGCGCATTCATATAAACAGCAGGTATTCATGTAAAATTAAAAGGTTATTTTACTGAAAAACTTAAAGTAAAGATTTATTCAAAAAATGTATTAAAATTAATACAGAGTGTAACAAAAGTAACTTAAGTAACGAAAGGGGGACATTCCATCTAATCAATACGAACAACTTTTACTATGGGGTCAACTCTGAAGTCGCGAAAAAAAAATTAGTTATTCCATTACATTTGTGTGCAGTAGGTATGAACATTTTTTTTCGCAGTAGTATTGTGATTATTATTGTGATTTAAAGGGTATTTTTTATGTTATACAACTTAAGAGTGAAGATTTATAAAAAAATATTAAAATTATACCTATACAGGGTGTAACAAAAGTAACTTAAATCCCGAAAGGGAGTCATTCTACACATAAATACGAACAACTTACTATAGGGTGAACGGTGAAATCGCGAAAAAAAATAACTATTCCATACAAAATGTATGGAAAAGCTGATTTTTTTTCGCGATTTCAGTGTTGACCCCCTAGTAAAGGTTGTTCGCAATAATGGGTGGAATGATCGACCCCCTTTTGGGATTTAAGTTACTTTTGTACAACCGTATACTAAACTTTTTCAAAAAAATTCCAGGAACCGCAAAAAAGGAAACAAATTTCAGGAGCTCAATTTCGACGGCAAAAACGAGAAAAAGATACAGAAAAAAAAAACTAGCGGGATCTCTTGAGAAATTTTTTAGCAAACCAGAAAATAGGGACTCTGAATGTCAAGAGAATGTTGACGTAGATGTAGCTTCAACAAACGCAGCTTTAAATCTAGAAGTTATGGAGGTATCTGAAGAGAAAAATGTTAGTCCTTCAGAAGAAGACTCCAGTGAAACTAAAAAAAGAGAAAGTAGTGCTAAAGAACCTGTAAGCAATTTATCGTCATCAAGTAGCTGTTTAGATTGTGGTGATGATCCCGGTTCGTGGCCCGCCAGTATGACTAATGATATTGTTAATATTTTGGTTAGCCGTGGTCCCGTGCAGCTGTTTAACCACAATTTTCCTGCTAATATCGATGGAAGAAAATTTGCAAACAGTTATTACTCTAGAAATCTTCCTAATGCAGAAAAAATTAATAGAGAATGGCTTGTTTACTCTACGTCAAAAGATTCAGTCTATTGTTTTTGTTGTAAAATATTCAGTAAAACTGTAAGTAGTCTGTCACCTCCAAGCGGTTTTTACGATTGGCAACATCTGTCATGTACCTTAAAACGACACGAAACAAGCATTTCCCATAGCGAAAATTCAAAATGTTGGGTCCAACTAAATCATATGTTAAAAAATAAAACTACTGTAAATCAAATGCAACTGAGACTATTAGAATCTGAAAAAAAACAATGGTGTGATAGCATCCTTTGATTCAGTTATGCGGGAACATGTTCACAGAATTCAAGCCTCGAAATTCGATTCAACTCGCATGACTCACTATTCAGGAGATCAGATTCAGAATGAAATCATTGATTTACTCGGCACGACCATAAAAAATTATATCCTGAACAAAGTCAGAGAATCAAAATATTTCTCTATCATATTAGATTGCACACCAGATGTAAGTCACACAGAACAAATTACAGTTATACTAAGGTATGTTGTTTTAAACAGTGAAACTAAAAATGTTACAATATGCGAAAGTTTTATTGGCATCTGTCCGATAACCAGCTCCACAGGTGAAGGACTGTTAAATTTTGTTTTAGATTTATTTTCGCAATTAAACCTTGATATTAAAAACTTACGTGGCCAAGGTTATGACAATGGTTCTAATATGCGTGGAAAACACAATGGATTACAAAAAAAAATATTGGAAATGAATAATCGTGCATTTTACGTTCCATGCTCGGCGCATAGTCTCAATTTGGTCGTTAACGATGCGGCAAATATAACGCACGACACGGTCAACTTTTTCAACTTAATTCAAGAAATTTACGTTTTCTTTTCGTCTTCTACCAAAAGGTGGTCCATAATTTGCAAGCATTTACCTGATTTAAAACTAAAGGCATTAAGTGCCACGCGATGGTCTAGCAGAATCGATGCAGTCAAACCTTTACGGTATCACCTCGAAAAATATTTGACGCTTTACTTGAAATATCAGATAACAATTCGTCGGAATGGGATTGTACAACAACTCACAAAGCACATTCGCTTGCTTTGAATATTCAAAATTATAGATTTATTTGCTTAGTTGTAATTTGGTTTGATATTTTAAACGAAATTAATGCTATTAGCAAAATGATGCAAAACCCACAATAAATACACAAATCTGCATAAATTTATTAAATAAATTGATTCATAAATTCACCGAATATCGCACAGATGAGCATTTCGAAGGGTGTTAGAAGAAGCTACCACTGTGGCTCGGGAACTTAATGTAGATGCAGATTTTCCGCCTATAGAAACCTTTCGTCCACGAAGAAAACCAACTCAATTTCAGTATGAACAGAGTGATGAAGTCTTACTAGATCCTAAAACAAAATACAAGGTAGATGTTTTTTTTAGGATCCTGGACCAAACCTTAACTTCTTTAAAACGTAGATTCGATGAGTTGGAAACTTTTACCGACGTTTTGGCTTTTTCACCAATAATAACTTGTTTAGTTACTCCAAAGATGATTTAATGAAACATTGTAAAGATTTGAATGTGAAGCTAAAAGATAGTTCAAGTAGTGACGCAGATATTGACGGTATAGATATGTTTAATGAAATCAATGCTTTAAAGTTGCATTTAACTGAAAACCAGTCTAATGATCCACAAACCCTATTGCAATACATTTTTGCTAATGAATTAATGACAACATTTCCGAATACAGCAATAGCGCTAAGGATACTACTTACATTGCCGGTTTCAGTTGCATCTGGCGAAAGGTCATTTTCAAAGTTAAAAATAATAAAAAACTATTTGAGATCAACTATGCACCAGCAAAGACTAAGTAATTTAGCAATAATTTCAATTGAACATGAGATTCTTAATAGACTAGACACCAAAAAAATTATAGCTGATTTTGCCAACATGAAGGCAAGAAAGGTGCAGTTTCTGTAAAATAACTTAATACCTATACCTACCTACATAATATGTATAAACTGCACCTTTCTTGCCTTCATTTTTTCATTTAATGTCGTATAAGTGTATCTATCTTGTATAAAATAACCTAATATAACATAGTTTTTCACTGTACAGCATTTTTTTTCACATTTTATAAACACCTAGGTTTTGTAGTTAGATAGGGGCGGCACGATAGGAATTGCACACCGGCGTTCAAACCGCTAACGACGGGCCTGCTGGGAACTATTGAAAATAAAGTATTGGAAGAGAACGTATAATGAAGACATTAATCTTCTATTCGCAGGACCATCAATTGTAAAAACATGTGCTAAATTGATTCCCCAGATTATACCAAAATGTAGATTGATTAAACAACAAAAAAAGAAGTTGCTGAGGAAAACGTAAAAGTGAATTGAAATTGTCCTATTTCTCTACTCATACTAATTTACTTTTAACATGAAGTAAGATATCTGCTCGCAAAGTAGCAGCAGATGAAGATAAAAAAGATCTTTGTAAAACTAAGAGTTTCAATGAATTATACTTGGAAAAAGAAATGAAACTGCACGTTTTGAATAAAAATCGAAAATTCTCCATAATCTAGATGTCACTATGAGGAAAATCAATTGGAACTTTCAAAATAAACTTTTACTACAACATGTTTTCTTCATTATTCTTTTTGTTTTCGACAAGCACTAGAATTTTATTACAACTTCTGGACAATGAAAATTCATGACAGATCCAAAACTGAATTTATTATTGCAGCGCAAATTGGTGCATCTTCATTGCCTTTCGTCATCATGATATTCATCATTCTGTAGGATGTGAATGTTATGTAATACTGATCAGGCATCTACAGGGTTTCCATGGAAGATGGAACATAGTATATGGACAAGGGAATGATTGATTGGAAAGTTTTTTTTTGCCGTCTTGAATGTTTGTTTGTTTTTCCTTTAACGTGCTCTGGTTCTGCCTTTCGGCTAATGACACGCCGGGGAATTCTGTCACCTCACTAACCCGGGAATTTTGCCGAACCCCTCTCGTGTCGAGGGAAGGGATTTTTAATGTCCAACACATCTCTGTTAGACAGGACCGACAGCTTTACATCTCCTCCGAAAGATGGACACTCAAGCGATTCCCAGAATCTGAAAAATCGCACCGACATTATGGGGATTGAACCCAGGTAACTCTGCGTAGGAGACGAGCACTTAGAGGCTTCACGGTATACAGGGTGTTTCAAAAGCATGTGACAAACCGTAGTACATTCAAAGGCACAAAAGTCCATTTTATCAGATTAGATTATCAATTTTTGCACACACCAATTAACTCGTAATATTAATAGGCATTTGTTGTAGGACTCCCTATACCTAACCTAAAATGTATGGTTTCTGAGTTATTCGCGTTTATCCCAAAAATTACGGTTTTTCGCGTGAGGACCCTGAAATTCGCAGATTATATGACCGGAAATCTTTCAAATAATGCATTTCGATCTCTGAATACGAGACCCAACTCAAAATCTTCATCAAAGTATCCAAAATTGGAATTTCTGATGCATTAGAACATGGAATGAATGTAATACGGTCCTTACTCAACTTCCGACCTGGAGCTGACTTTTCAGCAGCATGGGCTAGTGTTTTGTTTGGAAGAATTCGCCAAAATAACCCACTTTCATCTGCGATGTAAACTTGATCTGGTACTAGATCCGTCTCCCGTATTTTTTGAAGAAATTTATTTTTAAATGGTTCTACCGCACTAACGTCTGAGGACAATTTCTCTCCTAATATGTTAAGTTGTCGAATTCCATGTCTTTTTTTGAATTTTCCAACCATCCTTGACTTGCCTTGAAATGCTTTCTCACATATGAGATCACCAGATAAAAGTGTATGTCGAGATCGTTCTTGTAAGAACCAAGTGTATAAAGCATTTTCAACATTCGGATTTTCACTAGTTCTGAGCGTACGCCGTTTCCCAGGACCAGAATCAGAAGAAGATATAAAATTCTCAGTTGATTTTCTTTTTTTCTTTATATCGCTTACTGTAGATTTTCCAAAACTTTTTCTATTATCTAGTCCTTTCAAAATTTCGCATTTTTGCTGCAATGTTAACGTTTTATGTCGACGCGACATGATTAGAGAACAGAATCTAATCTGCACAAGTGACGCGAGTATTCAGACAAGATATTGCAAGTTCGTATACTTTCAATCGATGAAATTATTGACGGCGTTCGGACTATAGAGGTGCAAAATAAATTGTGCGGATTATAGAGGTGGGTGATTTCAAAGTTTCGTTGTTAGGATTACTGGATGTGCGGATTAGAGAGGTTGTACTCTACAATGCTACTGATACTCTAAAAACATTCCGAATAGTGATTTTAATATATAACTCATTAAAAATTCTATATTGAATTCTTATTCAAATATAAATAGTTGCTTTTATTCCCGGAAATACTAGAAGAGCTGAGATCACAATAGTATTACACTAACCTAACCATTTCTGTTCTAATTCCAAAGATTCTCTGGTTTACCTCCTGTAGGTTGATGTAGAAAAATCACATCCTGCATAGAAAAGTCTTTATAATATACAGGCAAATTGGAGCAGTTCTTGAATGATCGGGGTTTGTTGGCTTTTCCGATGACGAACAATTTCATTTTATGAGACAGTCATGCATTAGAGCATGGAATGAATGTAATACGGTCCCTACTCAACTTTCGACCTGGAGCTGAATTTTCAGCAGCATGGGCTAGTGTTTTGCTTGAAAGAATTCGCCAAAATAACCCACTTTCATCTACGTTGTGAACTTGATCTGCCACTAGATCCATCTCCCGTATTTTTTGAAGAAATTTATTTTAAAATGGTTCTACCGCACTAACCTCTGAGGACAGGTTCTCTCCTGATATGGTAAGTTGTCGAATTCCATGTCTTTTTTTGAATTTTTCCAAACATCCTTGACTTGCCTTGAAATCATGTCTATCTGTTATATTGGAGTAAAAAACCTTGCTTTCTCACATATGAGATCACCAGATAAAGGTGTATGTCGAGATCGTTCTTGTAAGAACCAAGTGTATAGAGCATTTTCAACATTCGGATTTTCACTAGTTCTGAGCGTACGCCGTTTCCCAGGACCAGAATCAGAAGAAGATATAAAATTCTCAATTGATTTTCTTTTTTCTTTATATCGCATACTGTAGATTTTCCAATTGAGTGTATTCTGGTCAATTTAGAAACACTTTTTCCAGTATCTAATTCTTTCAAAATTTCGCATTTTTGCTGCAATGTTAACGTTTTATGTCGACGCCACATGATTAGTACGGATATCAGGTGCTGAATGTGAGAAGAGAATCTAATCTGCACAAGTGAAGCGAGTATTCAGACAAGATATTGCAAGTTCGGACAGTTTCAATCGATGAAATTATTGACGGCGCTCGTATTATAGAGGTGAAAATAAATTAAATGGGATAAAAACACAAAGTTTAACTTTAATCTACACTTTATTTGAAAAAATTCGACGACGTTTCGCTGACACAGCAGCTTTATCAAGAATGAAAAATAGAATGAAGAGTATGGTATTATAAACAAATCGTAGAACAAGTTGGATGAATAACAGGAAAATCCACACCGAGCCATTGTACAGTTAGTATGAAAGGTAATAAAAACTAATTGAACAAGTTAAGTAGGGGTGAGTAATTCAAATCTACCTGTTCATTCAAAAGCTTGTCCGAATGTTTGTATCTATTTATTTCTAATGCTTCTAGGAGATCTAATTTTGAACTTTTGATTTTATATGTAATATGTCAAAGTTTTATTGAATGAATGGTTTTCTTTTATTAGGTGGTTTGAATAATTTGAATCAGATTTATTTTTATCGAAGCTACGTTTATGTTCAGATGTTCTTATGCCAAAAGTCCTATAGGTCCTACCGATATAAATTTTATCACAAGAACCGCAATTGAGTTTATAGATTCCTGATTTACTTGATTTTTCAACACGAGATTTATTATTTTAATATGTTTACCTAAGTTATTAGAAGTTTTGAAAGCTATATTAAGATTTTGTTTGACGAGAAAGGATTTAATATTTGTACTTGCAGAACCGCAGAATGTTAAACTGTTGAATATTTTATAGTCTTTATGAATAGGATATACTTCATTTATTGCTTTCTGATAGAGTTTTTTACGAATGATTAGATCTATCATATCCGGATTATATGAATTATTAATGGCTATCTGTTTGATGATGTTTAACTCTTTATTATAATCTTCTACTGATAAAGGTAAATTGAGTAACCGATGTACCATGCTGTTTAAAGCTGCAACTTTGTGTTGAATTGGATGTAATGAGTAGTTATGTATAATTGTATCAGTATGTGTTGGTTTACGAAAGACCGAAAAAACATGATTATTATTTTGTTTAGTGATTTTAAGTCTAAAAAGTTTATGGAATCGTTCTGTTCAATTTCTATCGTGAATTTAATGTTCAAATGGATGGAATTAATGAAATTAACAAATAAGTCTAATTGACGAGTAGTTCCAATGAAACATACTAAGATGTCGTCAACATATCTATACCAATAAAGAAATTTGGAAATGAGTGGATGTGTATGAATTTTCTGTTCAATATTATTCATAAAAATCTCTGCTAAAAGTGGACTCAAAGGATTTCCCATGATCAAACCATTTTCACTACTGTAATAGATGTTGTTGAAAGAAAAATAATTTTGTTCAATGCAAACGTCCAACAGATTCAATATTTCTGATTTGATTATGTGGTTAACATGATTCGAATTCAACATGTTTTCGATTAATATTTCGACATCACCTGGAGGAACACTTGGGTATAAATTCTCAACATCAAACGAAATAAGTTTTGCGTTAGGTGGTAGGTTAACGTTTTTTATGTTATTTATCAATTCGAAAGAATTTTTTATAGAAAATTTTGATTTGAATGAACAATAATTTTTAATGATATCTATAAGGTAGTGCGACAATTTCACGGCTGGGGCTGTAACGTAAGATACGACTGGTCTAACGGGGTTATTTACTTTATGCAATTTAATAAGTGAATGCAGTTGAGGTGGTTGAGGGTTTGGTGAAATTAATTTGTATTTATCTATTGCTTTAATTAAAGATTTTGCGTCATTTATTGCAATTTTAATATTTTTCTGGAATTTAATAGTTGGATCTTTGTTTAAAATTGTATAGTTTCCGGACGAAATGAAATTTAGAGTTTTAAATTTTTGGCATTTTTTTATCTCATTTATATCAAGGATCTACATCAAGTAACGGCCTCAGCAATTCAAAAACAAAAAATAAAAATAAATTGTGCGGATTATAGAGGTGGGTGATTTCAAAGTTTCGTTGTTCGGATTACTGGATTTGCGGATTAGAGTGTGTTAGGATTAGAGAGGTTGTACTATATACGAATTTTTTGTGTTTGGACATAAAATAATCCACTGAAAAAATCGTCATCTTTCTTTTAATCTTTTATTTTATTCGACCACAGTTTTCTTTCGTTTAAGGTTTTTAGGAGAATTGAATTTTGGACCATTGCTTATTCATTGGAATTTGAATTACTATATCGGTAATTTTCTATTGTAATTCTAACGAAATAAAATAAAATGGTACAGATAATTAAAATGAAGTTAAAGCTCAAAATAAGAAAAGAAAGAAAGTTCACTGATTAAATTCAGCTTCGATAAATGTCACATTGAAATTATACAATACGACAAAATGATATCTTTGCGAGTTTAAATAGGCGGAAGGCCTACTAGATATTTAAATCGATACATCCCTCGATTCCTTGTCCGATGATGAAAAATACGCCAGTCCTTTCTTGTTGAAGTGGCATTTTTGGATACAGCTTATTGAGTTACAATAAGATAATAAACTGTTTCGTTTGGTTGCCCACTGGTGTTTGAAAACATCTTTTGTCATGGTTATCATAAAGTAATCTTCGATGTTATCTACCTTACCGCATCCTTTTATGAACGTCGGTTGACAGCAGCACGTTGTTCTGCTCTGGACCTCTCGAGGAATTCAAAAGATGTGAAGGGTGGGACGGACGTTTGTGGTTTCGGACATGAGTCCCCAGATTGGCAAATTTTATTCAATTAAATTTATTGTAATTTTCATGAAAAACTTAAAAGTTTTGGCGCTAATCAGAATTTGAAGTTGACTCTGGAAAAAGCGATCCTTGATGATTGCTTACATTGATAGTTTGATGTCAAAAATTAAATGTAGTAAGAAGTCGTATAAATTAGATTTTCGAAAAAGTATTTATGATATACAGGTGAGGGCGCTAAACAGCACATTACAAGTATATGGAGAACAGGTTTATCCATCAATTTCAAATTTTGGGATTGGAAAAAATGGATACTGATCTACAATTAGCTATTTTCAGAGCGGTACCACTTCCGGTTATACCGGAAACCAACTACAACATTCCTACTTCAAGCATATTTTGTTAAGATTTGTCTTATCTAAAATAAACCACCAAAGAACTATGTTTTTTTCAGAATTTTCGGAATAACAGTGTCATCTTCTTTCCAAAAAAATCGACTCAGATGTGGTAAGATTATAAATTTCTTTAATTTGAGGAGAAAAGTCTTATTTTTTAGGGTATCGTACCTTCAAATGCTATTTTATATACAGGATGCTCGAAAATCTCTTGTCAACTCAATAAAACTAAATTATCAATAAAACATTTTTTCAAACACTGGTAACTATTTTTTAATCTATGAGAAGCGTATTTTAAATTGGTATTGACTGGTATTAGGTTTTCCTATACCTAAAATGGCACGTTTTCGTTTTATTAGCAGGCAGAGTGAATTTTAATTTCAATGCCAGTTCCTTCATTTCACAATGTTCCATTTTATATGAATTTTGGCCCCTCTTTGACATTATTTAAAAATAGTAACAACACTTATTTTGTTTATCTAGTGCAGGGGTGCTCAAACTTGAGCTGCTGGCGATCTACCATAACATTTTTAGACTACTTACGATCGACTTTGAGAGGCTGCAAGTATGTGTGAGGCAGGGTTGTCGTACATACACGATACACCCTACCTTCCTACCTACCTAGGTAGGTTGTACCGTAGCATATATAGATATTAGCTTTCCGTACAATATACACAATATACAAATGCTCATCAATTTCCGCAAGACTGAGGATCTCTATTGTATGAACTCTTTCTTTCAAAAACCGGAAACGCGAAGATGGACTTGGAAAAGTCCTGATGGAAAAGTAAAAAATGAAATCGATTTCATCATAATAAAGAAAGAAATATGTTTTTTCTCATATCATTGCTATCTGAAAATAACCGAAAGGAAGATATGAATTTTTGGTTGTCTCTTAGAAGGCATCTCGAAATACTAAAGATCACTCAATATCGATTATTTCTAGCTTGTAAGTAACGTTGCTAATTCAGTAGAATTCAATGCACTTAGAGGCTTCACGGTATACAGGGTGTTTCAAAAGCATGTGACAAATCGTAGTACATTCAAAGGCACAAAAGTCCGTTTTATCAGATTAGATTATCTATTTTTGCACACACCAATTAACTCGTAATATTAATAGGCATCTGTTATAGGACTCCCTATACCTAACCTAAAATGTATGGTTTCTGAGTTATTCGCGTTTATCCCAAAAATTACGATTTTTCGCGTGAGGACCCTGAAATTCGCAGATTATATGACCGGAAATATTTCAAATAATGCATTTCGATCTCAATATATCAATATACAAATGCTCATCAATTTCCGCAAGACTGAGGATCTCTATTGTATGAACTCTTTCTTTCAAAAACCGGAAACGCGAAGATGGACTTGGAAAAGTCCTGATGGAAAAGTAAAAAATGAAATCGATTTCATCATAATAAAGAGAGAAATATGTTACAACGTTTAGGTCCTAAATAAATTCGACACAAATAGCGACCATCGGCTCGTTAGAGCTACAATCCATCTCGACCAAATATGAACGAACCAAAATGATACAGAAGAAACAGAAGTATCCCACTTTAGAGGTTCCCACTAGAAAGTTCGAAAAGTCACGACGAAACTACAACATTCCACTATTTGGGATATGGAGAAATTGATGATCCTACTCAGAAGATAACAAGTTGTTTACAAGTGGCAACAAAGAAGACGTGCAGTACTCAGAAAAACACAGGGAAAATCAGTCAAAACACCAGACATCTAATTGAAAAAAGGAGAAAAGCAAGTCGGGAGGATGACAACTATAAAACATTGAATAGGGAAATAAACAGAAGTATTCGGAAAGACCTGAGAGGTTGGAAGACACAGCTAGTTAAAGAATCTATTGAAAACAACAAAAACATGAAAGTCCCCAGATCGAAACTATCAAATGGAAGAACTAAAATGACGAAAATAAACAATTGAATTTGGGAGGCTTTTACTTGGTAAAATTCCATTATCAATAATAAAAAACAAACAAGTACTGTGTTTTAAGGAATTTTACTTAATAATTGCGATTCGTAACGCGTTTCACTACACCGTAGCTTCTTCAGACGAATGATTATGCAGAAAAATGTAAATGAGAATATAACTATAAATGTTCTTGAGTAATTAAAAGCTTATTGGTCGCCTCCTCCTAAGTGGTTATTTATGACAGGTATATCCAATAAAATTAAGGAATAGATTGCTCCCCGAAAAGATTCAATAGAGGTGAAGGGCTTAAATCGACTTGTTCATTGATGAGTCTACCTGAGTGTTTGTATTTATTTATTTCTAAAGTTTCCCAAAGATCTACCTTCCAATATTTATTATCTGTATGCAAAATTTCAAACATAATTTACATCCAAAACATAATAAAACTAAATTTGAACAGTTAGGCATAGACTCCGAAATTATTCTCAAAAACTCCAAAGATAATATTTTAGCCAAACATCAAACAGCAAAAATCATCAAAGAAGACTTTTCGAAATTATCACCTCATTGCAATTCCGATTATAAGATAATAAAAACAATTCGTGAAAATAGTACCAAGAACGATTTAGTATTCACTAAAGCAGATAAAGGTAACACCGTCATTGCGATTAGTAAAACCGATTATATTTCTAAAACTGAAGAATTCTTAACAGCCGGAAACTATATAACATCAACTAAGGATCCTACCGCAAAATTTCAGAAAGTTGTTAAAAACATAATTTCGACAGCAAAATCATTAATTACAGACCAAGAAAAATATAAATTCATTAACTCCAATCCACAATCCCCCGAATTATATTCGTTGATAAAACTTCATAAACCTAATTACCCTATTAGACCTGTTGTTTCTTATGTAACGGCACCTTCGTTCAAACTTTCAAAATTCCTCAACGACTTGCTAATAAAACATTGCAATTTTAAATCTGAATTTTCGGTCAAAAATTCATACGAACTTATTGCCAATATCAAAGATACCACTATACCACCTAATTCCAAACTTATTTCTTTCGATGTTAAGAATCTATTTCCCAACATTCCTCCAAAAGATACGTATTACTTAGTTGAAGAATTATTAGAAAGGAATCATGTCAATACTATCATTAAATCAGATATTCTTTCATTATTAAAAATTTGTTTGGATCAAAATTATTTCCATTTCAATTACAAATATTATACTATTGAAGACGGCTTGATTATGGGCAATCCGTTGAGTCCTTTGTTAGCAGAAATTTTCATGAATAACTTAGAGAAATTAATTCATAATCATCCACTCAGTAAATATTGTTTATACTGGTATCGCTATGTAGACGATATCATTATTTGCTTCACAGGAACAGATAGACAGTTGAAAATTTTCGAAAATCATATAAATTCATTACATCCAAAAATTGCATTCACAACCGAAATAGAAAGCAATAATTCGATAAATTTCTTAGACGTAACAATTTCGAATGAAAATGGAAAACATGTTTTCGCAATTTACCATAAGCCGTCACATACAGATATTATAATACATAACTCGTCGTGTCATCCATATCAACATAAAATGTCAGCATTCAATAGTTTTATTCATAGATTGATTAACATCCCGCTATCACCAGAAAATGTCAACAAAGAACTAAATTTGATTAAACAAATAGCCAAAAATAATGGTTACAATCCCAAACTAATAAATAATATTTTAAATAAAAAACAAAGTAGAATCGCATTGAATGAAGTTTACCCTGTCGATAAATTGAAACAAAAATTCAACACCTTAACCTACGTTGGCATTACAAGTGAGAAACTGAAATCATTCTTAAGTAGCAATAATTTCAACATAGCTTTCCAAACTAATAATAATTTAGGCAAATATATGAAAAATAATAAAACCAAACCAGGTAAAAACAATAAATCAGGTGTTTATAGATTGAATTGCAATGACTGTGATAATTTCTACATTGGTAGAACACATAGAAATTTTAATATTAGAATATCGGAACATAAACGCAGTTTTTCAAATAAAAAATCAGATTCAAATTACGCGAATCATCTCTTAGAAAATAATCATTCTTTCGACCCACAGTTTGAAATTTTGCATACAGATAATAAATATTGGAAGGTAGATCTTTGGGAAACTTTAGAAATAAATAAATACAAACACTCAGGTAGACTCATCAATGAACAAGTCGATTTAAGCCCTTCACCTCTATTGAATCTTTTCGGGGAGCAATCTATTCCTTAATTTTATTGGATATACCTGTCATAAATAACCACTTAGGAGGAGGCGACCAATAAGCTTTTAATTACTCAAGAACATTTATAGTTATATTCTCATTTACATTTTTCTGCATAATCATTCGTCTGAAGAAGCTACGGTGTAGTGAAACGCGTTACGAATCGCAATTATTAAGTAAAATTCCTTAAAACACAGTACTTGTTTTTTATTATTGAAAATAAACAACTCTGAAGGTATCTTGGTCAGCAAGAGGGAAGCTATCGTAGTTGTCATCGAAGAATTTTACAAAAAACTTTATAGGTCTGAAAATCAAGAACAGAAATATTTCAAAAGACATATTCTTAATACCGGTTCTGAAGACATTCCTGAAATTGATACAAATGAACTGAAAATTGCGCTCAATCAGAGGAAGAACCAAAAATGCCCCGGTGAAGATAAGATCACCATCGAGATGTTGAAGATGGGAGGAGAATATTTGTTGGATAACGTGAGGATCCTTCTCAACAAATGCCTAAATGAAGGAAGAACGCCAATGGTATGGAATAATGCTCGAGTCATTCTTCTGTATAAGAAGGGAGACAGAAATAACATAGAAAATTACCGCCCAATAAGCCTTTTATTGCACTTGTACAAATTACTAACGAAAAAAATGACAAATAGATTAACCAAAAAAATGGAGCCTTATCAATCCGTCGAATAAGCCGGCTTTAGGAAAGGCTTCAGTACAGTAGACCGTTTGCGAGTGATACGGACTCTCATCGAGAAAACCTCAAAGTACAATGTGATATTGAACATGGCATTTATAGATTTCAAGAAAGCGTTTGACTTTATTAAAACTTGGGCAACACTAAGAGCACTAGATAACGCAAGAGTTGACAGTATATATTTGAATCTCATCAAATACATATACGAAAACGCCACAATCCAAATAACGATAGACGAAGAAACAACATCAAAAGAAATCCACGTGAAAAAAGGCATACAACAGGGAGACACGATCTCTCCAAAATTATTTACATTGGCTCTGGAGAACGTGTTCAAGGGTTTGAAGTGGGAAACGAGAGGCATAAATATAGATGGTGTACGTCTGAACAATCTTCGATTTGCGGACGACATAGTTCTTATAAGTGATGATGCCGAAGATCTTTGCACGATGCTGGAAGAACTATATGAGGCTGCCTTGACCTATGGACTCGAGATGAACCTGGATAAAACGAAAGTTATGAGTCATGAAAATTTAAGAATCAGTATCGGTAACCACTAGATCGAAAATGTTACAGAATACATTTATCTAGGGCATAATACCGTACAAGGCATGGAAAATCAAACTTCTGAAATATCGAGAAGAATTGAACTAGGTTGGGCTGCATTTGGAAGACTGGGTCATGTGTTGAAATCTCGAGAAATCCCAATAAATCTCAAAAGGAAAACGTTTGAGACATGCATTATGCCAGTCCTCACATACGGTCTTGAGACAATGACAATGGAGAGATTGATGCTTGGCGTTAGTTTGTGAGATAAGATCAAAAATGAGGAAATAAGACGAAGAACACGCGTAACGGACATTTTGAGAAGAATAGCGGAACTCAAATGGCGCTGGGCTGGACATGTAGCCCGCCAAGAACCAAACAGATGGACTCATAGAATAATGGTACAGCGCCCAAGACAAACCTAGAGGAGTGTTGGTAGACCTCCGAAACGATGGCGGGATGATATCCAGAAAACAGCAGGAAAAAATTGGGTTCAGATTGCCTTAAATAGACAGAGATGGAAAGATTTGGAAGAGGCATTTGTCCAAGAGTGGATATCCACAGGCTGAAGAGAGAGAGAGAGAGACAATATACATTATTTTAGTCAAGGTTTGGGTTTGGTTTAGTTAGGTTCTTCTCTATAGTATCAATAGAAAACTCATAGCTATTCAAAATTGCAAGTTTATTGGTTGTTACAATACAGAAGAGTTACATATGGTGTTAAACTTAACTAAGGAGTGACTTTGGATGTTGAAGCGTGGCACTGCATCTCCTTTTCATAAAATGGTACGTAAGCACTGAGTGCTAATCGCAAGCATGATGACATACGATTGTTAGTTAGTCGATTGCGGTATTTTGACTTGATTATCTTCATTTCAGAAAATGCAGACTCGCACAAGTAAGTTGACCCAAACATTGCCGTTAGTTGAAGGGCGATTTGCCTTAGATTCGAAATTTGTATCAGATGCTGTAGCTTTGAGATGTATATCTGATATAATCTGTACCAACTCAACAGAACATTTCAGTTCAGATTAAACCAACTTGCTATTTCAGTAGCCAATTCCTCATTGTTTTTACATGAAAAAGGATAACTCATAAATGATGTTATATTTGCCAATTTACTGCAATCACAAAAACGCATTTCGAATTGTCCCAGAATATTTGATAATTCAGCCTCATGCGTATTATAATTCAACTGAGGAATCCTTGCTTTTAAAGACGTAAAATGTTTCATATCCTTTCTTTTCAGTTGACCTATCATAAGTTGCAGTTTACTTTTGAATGCGTATACTGCGCTAATCATCTCAATAATAGTTTTTCCGCTACTTTGAAGCTCCAAGTCAATGCTGTTTAAGTGCGTTGTGATGTCGGTCAAAAATGCCAAATCATTCGGCCATTTTTCGTTTTTCAGCATCTGAGTGTCATCACCTCTTTCGTCTAGAAAAACTGTTGTTTCAGGTAACAATTCCTGTAACCTTTCTAGGAATTTTCCGCGACTCAACTACCTGACCTCCGTGTGAAGAACTAAATCAGTGTGTTCTCCCTATCTTCCAACTCCCAGTCAAAGAGCCGCCGTTGCAAGCTAAGTGCACAGATGGAATTCACAATTTTTGTTGCAACACCCATAATTTCCTCCGTGTTTAAAACTTTTGAAAAAAAAGTTGTTGAGGTATAATGCAATGAAATGAATAAAATGAAGGGAAATCTTCATTAGCTGGACACAATTCCACAAAACCGTTTTTGTTTCCAGTCATTGCTGGTGCTCCATCGGTTGTAATGCACACTAATTTATATATTGGTAGCTTGTAGTTTTTACAAAATTGAAGAAAATGTCATATATCTTCGCCACGGGTCTTCCCCTTCAGTTGAATGATTGTCAAAAATTTTTCCTTAGACAACATGTCATTGAATACCATCCGAATAAAAATACACAGCTGGGTAGGGTCTGTCATATCGGTGGATTCTTCAAACTGTAAAGAAAAGTATGTACATTTCATGATATTATGTTTTAGTTTATCTGCCATGTCCTGACTCATGACTTCAATAAGCCTTGTGACAGTCGGACGAGATAACTGAAGTTCTCTAATAGCAGACATGATTTCTGTTTTATTTTTAAAATCCCAAATAAAGTCTCACCCACTTCAATAAATGCTTCCTACACAACCGATCCATCTTCGAATGGTTGCTTGTGTTTCGCCAATATATGAGATACTTTAAATGACGCGATCGTAGCAGCTTTTGATTGGTTGGCTGGTCATGTGAACATGGTTTGTTCTTTTTTCAAACAAGATATCAAATCACGTACTTTTCGTTTTCTTAATTCACTCTGTGGAGGAAAATCCTTTTCATAGTTTTTATGAACCGTTTTATGATGTCTCTCTAAGTTACCACGCTTAGGTATTGCAACTGACGCACGATAAATAAGACAAATGCACTTATTCTTCACCATACAAAAGAAAAGTTCTTCCTCCCAATCGTTATTGAATTGATACGTTTTAGATTTTTTCGCTGCACTCATTTTGTACCATTTAATGATAAACTTTGTAACGACGTAGTATTGCCTTCAAGTAGGCGTAACATTTATATCGGCTTGAATGTTCTCGTCAAACGCACCGCCCGAAATGTCTAGAAAAGCGGCAAGAATAAAAAACGCGAATTTTCTTTGACAAGTACCGCGCGTTCCTTTGATAAAGCTGACTTTTGCCGCTAGCAGAGTGTTAGTTTATTACGTGATAAATTTTTGTAGTTTAGTTACCTACTTATTAAAAAGTTTTTTCTTCTCGAGATCTACTCAAAAAGCACTCGCGATCGACCGTTTGAGCACCCCTGATCTAGTATATAGATGATATTATGAGTTTATTTATCATTCATAGTCAATGCCAACGTACAATAAGTTGAACTTGGAGAAGATTTAATGAAAAGTATCCGAATTTACGATCAATTTGCAGAAATCAATTTAGAAAATGCAATCAAATTTCGTCCCTTATGAAATACACACAACCAAATTTATATGGATCACCCGATATTTTGAATATTACCTCTGGGATTTTCGAAATTTCGAAGGGTTGTTAGAATTGATCCTTTTAGAGATATTCCAATTGAAAAAGAAATAAATTAAGGTTTATTTTAAGAAAGAAATAAAAAAATATAATAATATAATATATATAATAGACTTTCCGCATGTATTAAAAAAATTGAAAATTGTTTTCTCACGGAGTAGGTGTTTTTTCTCGACCTTAGTAGCTTGTATTACCTCCTCTTGTCCTGATACAAGCCTGAATCCGCTTTGGATTAGGTTTTCGACCTCCTCCTGGGTGATATTCTGCCACTCTTCTGTGGCGGCTTGGATAAGCTGTTGTGGGGTTCTTGGATTATCCTGGCGCGATCTAATTACTCTTTTGGGATTATCCTATAAATGTTCAATAGGATTTAGGTCTGGAGAGCAAGCTGGCCAGTCCGAAATAGCGATTCCCTCTGTTTGAAGATAATGTCGCGCGTGGTTGCTGGTATGCGGAGGATCATTATATCTTGCATAAAACTGAAATTCTCACAATGGGCACCTCGCCAGAGTCTCACTATGGGCTCCAGCACTAAATCCACGTAATTTCTACCCGTTAAACTCGCAGAAAACGAAATCAAATCTGTTGTGCCTCCCAGCATAATGCCACCCCAAAACATCAACCTGCCCCCTTGTCTTTCACGACCCGTCAAAACCCGAATCCGGCGGTCGTTTGGTCGAACACCAATTCTGGTCTCATCCGAAAAAAGAACATTTCGCCAATTTTGAATATTCCAATTTTGGTGATCGATACACCAATTAAGTCTGTTAATTTTTTGTTGTCTGATTAGCTCTGGAACTTTTAAGGGCCTTCTGATGTATAAACCCCTTGAACGAAGTCTTTGACGTATCGTTTTGACTGATACACTGATGCCTGTTGCTTTCAGAAATAGGATTTGGAGTATGGGTTGCGACGCACTAGGGTCCCGCCTTGCAATTTGACAGAAAAAGCGATCTTGTTCTTGAGAAGTGGTCTTACTTCGACTTCTAGGGATATTTTGCAGAGATTGTAGCTCCACGTATCGGGCGTAGGTTTTTGAAATCGCCTTCTGTGATACCCTCATTGTGACCGCTATATCTCTCTGTATCACCCCTTCTTCAACGAGAGCAATTATTCGACCCCTCTGCACATCGGACAATCCAACGTAAGGCATTTTCAATTATGTTTATAGGCTTTTTTAAATTTTGAAATTCACAGTTTCAAATCTCAGTGACGACTGAGTACAATATCCAAAGTAGTTAATTTGATTTACGTTATTATTAGTGTTTTAAGTATCATTCTTAAAACGCATTACAGTTACAATTAATACGCAAATGTTCAGTTTTGTTATGGATTTTCTGATGGAAATGCGGAAGCGGCAGTTCGTGAATATCGAAGACGCTATCCAATTAGAAGAATTTCAGATACTTGTGTCTTCGTTGAATCATATATTTTGGCTGCACACACTATATTTAATTCTTAACTTTTGAAAAAAATTTTATACGGGGGCAAAACTAAAAGTGTTTTTTTGGTCAAAAATTCGTAACACCCTGTGGAATTTCGTGGTCCGAGTTGAAACGTACAATATCATGGTGTGTCAAGACACATCTTCTTACAGTAACGCCCTTCTTGTTTTATGCATTTATCTCTATTTTTACAAGAGATATCCAATTTGAAGCGAAAAATCACAAATTTCAAGAATTTATTTTTAATCTTGCGTAGGTGCATAGCATCGGAGGATAGCCCAAAAATAAAATCAAAATTAGAGAAGCGGAAATCTAACGAAATGAAAATTTTTGAAATTCACTGGCCAATTTCACGCTCCGGGAGAACTCGAAGTACACTGGAAAAATCGTTGATTTTGCACATTTATTTTTGAATTTTTTTGTGTGACACTCTATAATAATTATCATTCCTGTCCAAAATTGAGAGCAGGTGTGTATCCTGGCGATACACTCGTGAAATGAAATGAACATGTTGAGAAAAATGTTCATGATGACCCACAAAAAAAACATTTGATTTTAGTAGCGAGTATGACCCCCCGAGCTCTTATTACAGCGCGCATACGATTTCGCATACTCCCGATGATGTTGTCTATCATCTGTTGAGGTATGTTGTCCCCCTCTTCCACCAAAGCCAATGTCAGCTCTTCAACGTTGCCTGGATTCCGTTGTCGAACCTTTCTTCCAAGAATGTCCCAAACGTGTTCGATCGGGTTTGAATCCGGTGACCGCGACGGCCAGTCCATTCGTGTGATCCCAATTTCATTGAGATATTCTATCACTATGCGCGCAGTATGAGGGCGCGCGTTATCGTGCATAAAACGGAAATTTTCCCCTATGTAAGGAGCAAAAGGCACAACATGGGGCTCCAAGATTTCTGTTATATACCGATGGGCATTAAGTGATCCATTGCCAATAATCTCCAGTTCTGTTCGTACTCCCAAGCATATGCCACCCCATATCATAACTGACCCTCCACCGTATTGCTCAGTTCCTGCGAAGTTCGCTTGATTGTACCGTTCCCCTCGATGCCTCAATATTCTATCTCTACCATCCACGAAATTCACACAATATCGGCTCTCATCACTAAATAAAACTCGTCTCCACTGATTGATTGTCCATGCTAGATGCTCCCTAGCAAACGCCAATCTTGCTACCCGATGGGCTCTATCGAGTCTTGGTGCTCTTGCTTGCGCGTATGATCTCAGACCAACTTCATTTAATCGTCTTCTGACTGTCCTCACACTGACGTTAATGTTATCCACTGCTTGTAAAAGGTTACGTGCCTGAACAGCAGTAAGACGAGGATTTCTTATGGTTTGATTGACGATGAAACGGTCATGTATAGCGCGGGTTGCCCGATTTCTTCCTTGTCTTCGCCTCCTCACGTACAATCCAGTTTCCCTGTAACGTCGGTAGATTCGATGAATAACCGACGTCGAGACACCCAACATGGTACCGACTGAGCGGTAGGTGCGCCCTTCCTCGATCAATGTAGCTGCCCTTGCTACTGAGGTTGGTGGTGAATCTCTCATTCTGAATGAAAAATACCGTTTCGAATCGTAAACAGTAAAAGAATCACAAAACACCGCAACCGATCGAATTTGTATCAAATCAAAGAATGGAAAATTCTCATTCTTTAAACAAGTGCAAATGTGGTCATATACAAAAAAACGTATGTTGTATTTCATATTTGATAAAAAAAGGTGTGCACATGTGTAAATGAAAAGTTTTATCAATAGTCCCAGAATTCAGTTGTGTATTTTAATACCTACCGACTGTTATGTCCTATGAATTCCTAATTTTCACCAAATTAACCAAATTGTCATCAATAACTAATGCAATTCGAACATAAAAATCGCAAACGACAATTTCGACACGCCTGAGTGATAATAAGAAAATTCCAAATTGATAGACGAATTTTAATGACAATTTCTTGATTCAATGGAATTTCTCCAAAATGGTGATTTTCCACTTGAAATTAAATATATTTTGCAAAAATAGAGATAAACGCATGAAACAAGAAGGGCGTTACTGTAGGAAGATGTGTCTTGACAGACCATGATATTGTACGTTTCAACTCGGACCACGAAATTCCACAGGGTGTTACGAATTTTTGACAAAAAAAACACTTTTAGTTTTGCCCCCGTATAAAATTTTTTCAAATTTTTTTTGTTTTCTCTTATAATTTCTACAAAGCAGAAGAGTGGATCTATAACTTGCCGAACAAATCATCTAAATCGGTTGAGAATTAGGAAAAATATCGAACTTCGAATTTGGTTAAATTTTCGAGTGTTCTGCTAATTTTGCCTCCGAGTGTATAACACATAGTTTGATTTAGTAACGGCTGAATCAATTAACGAGATTATCTAACTCCTTATACATTTACGTCAAGCAACAATAATTTTCTTTCATCTATGTTTGAGTTGTTAATTGATAGACAGCTTATTTGAGTTGCAAAATAACCTGTTTCGCTTTATTGTGACTCCTTCCGGCCAGTTCCGTTTGTTATTCCTTCTAACAACGAAAAGTCTGCCTATAGTTGTACGGATTACATTTGAACCACCCGAGAGGGGCATTGCTCCACTAAAAGGTCATTTATGTGGGAAGTGCTTTCCAAGTACCTCTCAATTGCTTCTTTTTTATACTGAGCGATTTTTTGGGGACAGGAGTGAAACTTGAACTACCATTAATTTCGCACACCCCTGAAATTCTAGCTTGCTGGAAGTTCTTTTAATTAAATAACCCAAGACGGTAACTCCAATGTAGTCACCGTTCGTAATGAAACTACCTCTACCCCTTTCCACTTTTTGTTTTCCATAAGTGACAAAATTTTATTGTAATTTTCCAAATTGTTCTTTGTAAATTGGTGTTCAATTCTAACCTATTTTGAATTTGTATGTTCTCTAATACAATGGCCGTGAAATATTTGGATACACCTTGTACAGGTTGAATATGAAATGTTCTATCAATCTTTCAACAAATTTAGTTAAGTTATTATATTACATCAAGCTTCAATCAAAAGGATACCACAATGAATGGATTAAGCTACCCAATATCAATTTCACCCTATAATTCTTCCCCTAAGTCCTTCACGAATGGGTGCTTATTTTCTGGGCGGAGTATATGGCCCCTCATTCTACCAATCTCCTTCAACAATACCATCATGCTATCCGATAGTGTTTATGTTGTGGGTAACCGAATTAGATCCTGTAGTCCTTGTTCTTCTGCCTAATTTCACAAAGATTAGATCTGGCCTAATCTCTAGGCCCCCGAAATGGGTGGGGCATTATAAAACGGTGGTAACACACATTTTTCCAATAGTGTGTTTTTCAAATTCTAATAGAAATATCTCTTTGAATATAAGGATGTCTACTAAAAAAAGTGAAGACGCAAATCCTGAGCCTTCTACGAGTTCTAATTATAGTAATTTTAGTATAGATCATATTTTGAATAATGCTGGAGAGAAATACAAAGAAAGTAGTGTTAATTTTAAGGAAACTATGTATTCTGATATTAGATTCAGTTTGGACACTTTTTCGTGGTTGCAGTGTACGAGATATTGTCCGCCAAAGATTCCAAGTGAGTACCCAATATATTTTTGTTTTTTATGCGAGCAAGTATGAGAATTTGTGATTTTTGTATTCTTTTTCGTCGAAACGTTCTAGAAAATAGTATGATAGGTCACTTTTATGAGTAATTTTTTCGTATAAGAAGTTCTTGGTTTCAACTTTCTCAATCTGATCCTATTTTTGTATATCAAACGTGTTTATGGACTAAATGTCGGAATCGATTGTTTGAAAGGTTAGTTTTGTTATATATTTTGTCAAAAATCTAACCACTTTTCTAATGAATGTATATGATGCTTTAAGGCATCAAGGCTATTTACCTTCAATCGATGTAAATGTTAAAATGTGTTCTGAGATAACGGGAATTGGACAGTCCACAATATACAAGCTTCTCAAGGAAAGAATATCTGAAAATGATTTATAGTGAAAACTCCAAAAACTTCTCCAGGAAGGCCCCGAATAGATGAAGACTTTTCGAAAAACTGTGCATTCTTTTTATTTTCGGAAAGAAATTCCCACTGTGCTGTGCTCGTAGGAGATTAGTCTTACCTTTAATATCAAAGAACAAACGAACAGAAGCCATCTTCGCAGTCATTCACTGAAACTGTATCGGGAGGACAAAACTACCCCTCGTGAGCTCTTCATATGCAACCGCGTCTTCCATAAATGGAAGTCTTTACCAGAAGCTGTGGTGCGCCCTTTATCAGTGAACTCATTTAAAAATCTTTTCGACAAAGTGCGTGCGTAACACTGGTGCCTCCTTTTCATTTTCACGTTTTTGATTTTACGTATTCTATCCATGTCATAATTTATCTTTCCTGTTTCATTCTTTTTTCAGTTCATCTCGATTTTCTCGTTGATTAATTTAGGCATTATTGTTAATATTATTTTTACCCTGTTTCCTTTTCTTTTTCTGTGAAATCACATACCATATTAATTATGTTTTTGAGACTCATGGACCCTTATGGTCCCATCTCTTACCTTTGTTAAATAAATAAATAAATGGTGAATTTAGATAATGAAGATACATCTTTAGAGAATGAACTGTAATATTGCAGCTTAAATATATATATATATATATATATATATATATATATATATATATATATATATATATATATATATATATATATATATATCACCTCTGATTATATAAAGATTTCCAATATCGAAATCGAGCCAATGCATCAAGGAGATACATATAAATATCTTGGATTTTGTCAAGAGACGACAATTAACCATAGCAGCACTAAAGAAATTATTAGAAGTTCATATTACAAAAGACTAAGAATTATCATCAAGAGTTATTTAACTAGTAAAACCTTTTCAGAGCTATCAACTCCTATGCTGTTCCTATTCTTACATCTTCTTTTGGAATTATTAAATGGTCTAAAACTGATCTAAATGAATTACAATGTCAAACGAGGAAAATGCTCTGTAAATATCATAAGCACCACCCAAAGTCAGCTGTTCAGAGAGTTACACTACCTAGACATCTTGGAGGTCGTGGATTAATTGATTTGAATAATCTTCATAGTAAACAGATTTTTCATCTACGTTCCCATTTTCATGATAAACAGAGAACGTCTAAATTACATGATATTGTTGTTGCTTCAGATTATAATCTTACACCTCTGAACTTGACAATGCAAAAGGTAGATTTTGATATATTTGATGATAATTCTAAAAGAGAAAGTTGGATGCAGAAGGAACTACACGGAAAGCACCCTAAAGAATTGAAAATGATTATATTGATGAAATTGCATCGAATAAATGGTTAGTATCTGGAGAATTGTTTGCTGAAACAGAAGGCTTGGCAATTGCGATCCAGGACCAGGTTGTTTTCACAAGGAATTATAGAAAACATATCATCAAACAAAATATAGATGATTCTTGCCGTAGATGTTTCTGTTCTTCAGAAACAGTTTTTCATATATTATCATCTTGCTCAGTCCTTGCTTCAACAGATTATTTAGAAAGACATAATGCCGTCGCTAATATTATTCACTTCAATCTGGGAATTAAACATGACCTAATTCCCAAAACAAAAAATTTCAAAAATATGAACCTGAGATTATTTGTGAAAATGACAAATATAAACTTTATTTTGATAAAACAATTCTGTGCAACAGAGCTGTAAAACACAATAGACCAGATATCGTTCTTAATGATAAATAGAATCAAATAACATATATAATTGATATTGCTATACCCGACACACATAATATACAAAATAAATACAATGAAAAAATTTCTAAATATATGATGCTTGGCGACGAGATTAAAAAATGTGGAAAATGAAGAAAGTATTTATTCTACCGATTATTATTTCTACAACAGGCGTTATTCCTAGAAATCTTCACAAAAGTATTGAGATTTTGGGTCTGAAGAAAATTTGTTTGAACAGTTACAAAAGATAACAGTCATCAAGTCTTGTAATATTCTTCGTAGGTTTCTTTCCGAAAATAATAATGAGGTAGAGTCATAGGTTTTCTCTTGATTTTATACTGCTCAGAATCTCATTTCATATTTTATTTATTTGTTTATATAAATGTAATATAATTAACTGACAATTTCGTCATATTTAAATTCAGAGCAGTATTCTATTCGATCGTTCACCACTTCACACAAAGGAAACTATTAATGAGTAACATTCAGTGTTACTTGACTAAGGTCCGTACACTGGATTTTTCCGGGGAGAAAGCCTCTGACACTACTCGTTGGTACATTGATATCATTGTCTGATGATGCTATAGTATATATTCTGGTAGATTGATATATTCTCATAACATTTAACGTTATCCTAATATATAATTACTCCAGGATATGTTTTGATTATAATCATTGCCTGGCAATGGTATTAATTACCGGGTGGTGGATTTATATTTTTCATGAAATCAGTTTGATTGCAGATATATGGGCAACTCGTCGGGGTAAAACCCCTATATATATATATATATATATATATATATATATATATATATATATATATATATATATATATATATATATATATATATATATATATATATATATATATATATATCATTTTGACAAGCATTATTTTGATTTTTATAATTTTGAAACTAGACGTTTTATATAAAGGCATGAAATTATTCATAAACATTGTTCAACATTCTGTTATGTAATGTTAAAACTCATGTGGAAAATTTAGTCTACTATAATAAAAATAAATGTTCATTTCCATAATTCATTCAAATTATTGAGTTATCTGAAATATTATAAACATTATTCAATTATTATATATTTTGAGGCAGGTCGATCGCGTTCGACCAGTCAATCGTGAGTACTTTTTGAGTAGATCTCGAGAAGAAAAAAATTTTTAATGAGTTGGTAACTAAACTACAAAAATTTATTACATAATAAAATAACACTCAGCTAGCGGCAAAAAGCGGCTTTATAAAAGGAACGCGCGGTACTTGTCAAAAAAAAGCAGTACAAAATGAGTGCAGAAAAGAAATCTAAAACGTATCATTTAAATTACGATTGGGAGGAAGAATTTTTCTTTTGTATGGTGCGGGATAAGTTCATTTGTCTTATTTGCCGTGCGTCAGTTGCAATACCTAAGCGTGGTAACTTAGAGAGGCATCATAAAACGGTTCATAAAAAGTATGAGAAGGATTTTCCGCCACAGAGTGAATTAAGAAACCGAGTACGTGATCTTGTTTGAAAATAGAACAAACCATGTTCACAAGACCAGACAAACAATCGAAAGTTGCTACGATCGCGTCATTTAAAATATTTCATATATTGACGAAACACAAGAAACCATTCGAAGATTGATTATTTGTGAAGGAAGCATTTATTGAAGTGGGCGAGACTTCATTTGGAGATTTTAAAAATTAAACAGAAATCATGTCTGCTATTAGAGAACTTCAGTTATCTCGTCCGACTGTCAGAAGGCGTATTGAAGTTATAAGTCAGGACATGGCAGATAAACTAAAATATATCATAAAATTTTACATTTCTTCACAGTTCGACGAATCCACCGATATGGCAGACACTGCCCAGCTGTGTATTTTTATTCAGATGGTATTCAATGGCATGTTGGCTAAGGAAGAATTTTCGACAATCATTCCTCTGAAGGGGAAGACCCGTGACGAAAATATGTATGAAGAAGATTTAAAATATAAATCGAAACTTTTGGCCTTTCAATCAAACTGTTTTTTTTTTCAATTGGACCTTCAATAATTAAATGATATAATTTATGGTCGTCAACTTGAACTGAATATATTAGACGTTTTCTTCAATTTTGTAGAAAACAACAAGCTACCAATATACAGAGTGTTACATAATAGAATGTCACAACTTGAGGGGGTAAATCTAAGTGCAATTTTAAGAAAAAAGTTCATATAAACATAGGTCCGCAAAAGCTTCGTTACGGAGTTACGTGAAAAAATTGCTTGCATTCGAAATTGGGGCTGAATATCTCAAGAACTGTAGGAGTTTTGAAGAAAAAACCAATTTTTTCCGGAAATTTCAACACGCTGTAGCTCCTTAACGAAGCTTTTTCGGACCCATGTTCATATGAACTTTTTCTCTTAAAATTGAACGTAGATTTACCCCCTCCATTTTGACATAAAATTATGTAACACCCTGTATAAATTAGTGTGCATTACAACCGATGGAGCACCAGCAATGACTGGAAACAAAAACGGTTTTGTGGAATTGTGTCGAGCTTATGAAGATTTCCTTTCATTTTATTAATTTCATTGCAATATACATCAACAAGTTTTGTGTTCAAAAGTTTTAGACACGGAGGAAATTATGGGTATTGCAACAAAAATTGTGAATTCCATCCGTGCACGTAGCTTGCAACGACGGCTCTTTGATTTGCAGTTAGAAGGTAGGGAGTCTGCTCAACACACTGATTTAGTTTTTCACACGTACGTCAGGAGATTGAGTCGCGGAAAATTCCTAGAAAGTTTTCAAGAATTATTGCCCGACATAACAGCTTTACTAGATGAAAGAGGTGATGATACTCAGATGTTGAAAAATGAAAAATGACTGACTGATTCGGCATTTTTGACTGACGTCACAATGCACTTAAACACTGTTAACTTGGAGCTTCAGGGTAAAGGAAAAACTATTATTGAGATGATTAGCGCAGTAAACGCATTCAAAAGTAAATTGCAACTTATGATAGATCAACTGAAAAGAAAGGATCTGAAACATTTTACGTCTTTAAAGCAAGGATTCCTCAATTGAATTATGATACGTATGAGGCTGAATTATCAATTTTTTTGGAACTATTGGAAATTGCAGTAAATTGGCAAATATAGCATCATTTATGAGATATCATTTTTCATGTAAAAACATTGAGGAATTGGCTACAGAAATAGCAAGTCAGTTTAATACGAACTTATGTTCTATTGAAAATAAGTTGGTGCAGATTACATCAGATATACATCTCAAAACTACAGCATCTGATAAAAAATTCTGAAGATAAATATCCGAATCTAAGGCAAATCGCGCTTCAATGACTGCAATGTTTGGCTAAACTTACTTGTGCGAGTCTGCATTTTCAGAAATGAAGATAATTAAGTCAAAATATCGCAATCGACTAACTGACGAACATATGTCATCATGCTTGCGATTAGCACTCAGTGGTTACGTACCATCTTATGAAAAGTATGCTGAGAACATGCCGTGCCACGATTCAACATCTTAAGTCACTCCTTAGTTAAGTTTAACACCATATGTAACTCTGTTGTTTTGTTACAACCAATACACTCTCAATTTTGAATAACTATGAGTTTTTTCATTGATATTATAGAGAAGAACCTAACTAAACCTAATCGAAACCTTGACTAAAATAATGTATATTGTGAGGAAAGCTAATATCTATATATGCTACGGCACACCCTAACTAGGTATGTAGGTAGGTAGGCTGTATCGTGTATGTACGACAACCCTGCATCAGATATACTTGCAGCCTCTCAGAGTCGATCGTAAGTAGTTTAAAAATACTGAGGTAGATCGCCAGCAGTTCAAGTTTGAGCACCCCAGCATGGTCTTTTTGATTGGTCTCTGTAATACAAGGAAAAACTTCATGAATTGCATGTTTTGTTTTTTAATTAAAAATGTGAATCAATCTTCAAGTAATTTTGGCTTTATTTTCTAGGAAATCATCGTAAAGATGCACCTCAAAAACGTCAAATGGGAAGACACCCTAGAATACCATTCACAAGTCATCAGCTATTTGTTCTGGAAGAGAAGTTCCAGCAAACACCCTATCTCACAGGTGAAGAAGTGGTGGAACTTGCAAAGAAATTGCAATTGGCTGATATCAGAGTGAGTTTCAATTATTCTTAAGTTAACATACGAACATGCACAAAATTTTGCAACTATCCAATTCAACAGATAATAAATTATAACAGATTTTATCAATGGGTTCTTAGAAATACTCTTTAAGTTTTTCGATAGTTTCATTGTATTTGGAGAATCGTTAGTGTTCCACATTCTGTGATTGTGATAACCTATACAGTACAACTTCTCTAATCCGAATCATATGGGATAAGGGCTTGTTCGGATTACTGAAATATTTGGATTATCGAAGTAATTGAAATGAAATAGTAAAGAAAAGACAGGGCTGAAAACATGAAATATTCATTGAAAAACGTGAAATACACTCGGAGGCAAAGTTAGCGGAACACTCGAAAATTCAACCAAATTCGAAGTTCGATATTTTTCCTAATTCTCAACCGATTTAGATGATTTGTTCGGCAAGTTATAGATCAACTCTTCTGCTTTGTAGAAATTATAAGAGAAAACAAATAAAATTTCAAAAAAATTTTATACGGGGGCAAAACTAAAAGTGTTTTTTTTTGTCAAAAATTCGTAACACCCTGTGGAATTTCGTGGTCCGAGTTGAAACGTACAATATCATGGTCTGTCAAGACACATCTTCCTACAGTAACGCCCTTCTTGTTTCATGCGTTTATCTCTATTTTTGCAAAATATATTTAATTTCAAGTGGAAAATACTCGCTACTAAAATCAAATGTTTTTTTTTTGTGGGTCATCATGAACATTTTTCTCAACATGTTCATTTCATTTCACGAGTGTATCGCCAGAATACACACCTGCTCTCAATTTTGGACAGGAATGATAATTATTATAGAGTGTCACACAAAAAAATTAAAAAATAAATGTGCAAAATCAACGGTTATTCCAGTGTACTTCGAGTTCTCCCGGAGCGTGAAATTGGCCAGTGAATTTCAAAAATTTTCAATTTGTTAGATTTCCGCTTCTCTAATTTTGATTTTATTTTTTTTGTTATTTGGCTAACCTCCGATGTTATGCACCTACGCAAGATTAAAAATAAATTCTTGAAATTTGTGACTTTTCGCTTCAAATTGGATATCTCTTGTAAAAATAGAGATAAATGCATAAAACATGAAGGGCGTTACTGTAGGAAGATGTGTCTTGACAGACCATGATATTGTACGTTTCAACTCGGACCACGAAATTCCACAGGGTGTTACGAATTTTTGACAAAAAAAACACTTTTAGTTTTGCCCCCGTATAAAATTTTCTTCATATTTTCATATTTTGTTTTCTCTTATAATTTCTACGAAGCAGAAGAGTTGATCTATAACTTGCCGATAAAACCATCAAAATGGGTTGAGAATTAGGAGTGTTCCGCTAATTTTGCCTCCGAGTGTATTTATTGAAAATCGTGAAATATTTATTGAAAAACTCAAAATTATTGTGATTCGCAGAAAAACTTGAAAATATAACTACATATTCTTAAGAATGTGATACATTTCACAGATCATTTTTTAGGTTCTGAAGAATTCTTGGATCGTTTTCTGTTTTAACGAACGAAGTTGAGAATTTGCAGCTTTCTCTCTCAAGTTATTCAATAATAACATTTGGTGCTGAAGGATATCATTTTCTGTGCACCATTCCAAATATTTGTTGAAACACAAGAGAATTTCTTTGTTTCACTGAATTCATGATGACATCGCCTTCTTCAAGTTCTTCTGTATCCTCGTCACTATCTATGTTGTTGATTATTTCACCTTCAGAGAGATAATTCTCATTATCTCCTACAACCCATTCTTCAATGTCTTCAGTTGTTAATTCTTGACCAGAAACATTTGTTAGCACATCTGTCATCATGCGTAGATCGCGATTTTTCTCTTCTTTCTCTAGCAAAATTTTTCTCTCAATGAAAGAGGCAACAAGTCACCTGCGTCAAAATCAACATCTTTTGTGGGCCATAAATTCTTCCATGATTTCTGAATTAACTCTTGCGGCACAGATGACCAGGACCTTTCAATAGAAAACACCACATATTTGAGGTCCAATTGCTTCAGTAACTGCGAAACGTTATTGCCTTCTTGTCCCACAGTATTCAGTAGCAAAGATTTTCGATAATGCAATTTCACATTCTGTGTTACATGTTGATCCATTGGTTGTAATAATGGAGTACAATAAGGAGGTAGAAACATGACCTGAATATTTTGGTCCTCACTGATTCTCTTCTCTTGGATGTCCAGGAGCATTATCTAATAAGAGCAGAGCTTTTTGTGTCAATTTCAGCTCGTTCATTTTATTTTTAACATCAGGAATAAATTGTTTGTGGATCCATTCATAAAAAAGTTCTCTAGTTACCCATCTTTTTCTATAACCTTTATAATAAACAGGAAAATTGGAGCAGTTCTTGAATGCTCGGGGTTTGTTGGCTTTTCCGATGACCAACAAATTCCTTTTATGTGGTACTGATGCATTAGAGGATGGAATGAATGTAATACGGTCCTTACTCATCTTCCGACCTGGAGCTGAATTTTCAGCAGCATTGGCTAGTGTTTTGTTGTTGTTGAAATCATCTCTACCTGTTATACTGGTGTGAACAAATCTTGCTTTCTCACATATGAGATCACCAGATAAAGTTGTATGTCGAGATCGTTCTTGTTAGAACCAAGTGTATAGAGCATTTTCAACATTCGGATTTTCACTAGTTCTGAGCGTACGCCGTTTCCCAGGACCAGAATCAGAAGATATAAAATTCTAAATTGATTTTCTTTTTTTCTTTATATAGCATACTGTAGATTTTCCAAATGAGAGTATGCTGGCAAATTCAGAAACACTTTTTCCATTATCTAGTTCTTTCAAAATTTCGCATTTTTGCTGCTATGTTAACGTTTTATGTCGACGCGACATGATTAGAGAAGAGAATCTAATCTGCACAAGTGAAGCGAGTATTCAGACAAGATATTGCAAGTTCGGATACTTTCAATCGATGAAATTATTGACGGCGTTCGGACTATAGAGGTGAAAAATAAATTGTGCGGATTATAGAGGTGGGTGATTTCAAAATTTCGTTGTTAGGATTACTGGATGTGCGGATTAGAGAGGTTGTACTGTACAATGCTACTGATACTCTAAAAACATTCCGAATACTGATTTTAATATATAACTTTCTAAAAATTCTCTCTTGAATTCTTATTCAAATATGAATAGTTGCTTTTATTCCCGGAGATACTAGAAGAGCTGAGATCACAATAGTATTACACTAACCTAACCATTTCGGTTCTAATTCCAAAGATTCTCTGGTTTACCTTCTGTAGGTTGATGTTAAAAAGTCACATCCTGCATAGAAAAGTTCTCAGATGAAAATTGACCTGTTCATTAACACATAAATGCTCATGAAATACAATTAAAACGGAATATATTATGCATGTTTCACAAGCTTTTCAAATTAGTTTGAAAATAACTTCAAATCTGTTTCTAGGTAAAAATTTGGTTCCAAAACAGAAGAGCGCGAGATAGGCGTGAGAAGTTCACCAATGAACATCTTCCTCCTGCATCCTTGATGACAGAACTTCGGAATGGCTCTACTTCCTCAGAAGAGTTAAGATTATCACCACACATGTATAAAGGAGATGCAAGGTAGTGAAAGAGAAGAAAATGATCTTTAAATTGTATATAATGTATATTTATAGAAATTAATAACAAAGTTACCAAGTATCGCCTTATTTAATTGTAGATCATTATGACAGAGCGAAACAAGAACAAATATGTACGAGGCATGACCAAAAGAATGTTGCTTAATTTTATTCGAAAAATACGTATCATGTATCCATCAATGACACTTTTGGTTTCCTCAGAGACACTTATACTTCGATTCATTCGTGGAAAGCCTCTAGGAGAAGGTCAAGAATTATAAGTATTCCTAAAATCAAATAAATATTTTTATTCAAAGGTTTGGAACGACAAAACCACATTGAAAATTAATTTAAGTAAAAATTCCTATACACTACAAAAACTATGATCCAGTAAAAATCTCTTTTTTTTTCCAAATACGGCACATGAACTGAATGACTTAATTTCATAGTTGAGCCTGTTAAATATTTTAACTCCTAAATACATAGACGACTGCCTGCCCACTCCGGTTCCGTGCGTTACAATCGTCACTATTATGCATAATTTCAATAAGATTTTTTAATACAGTTGTAGCCATTTCTATTATACAGATCGAACGTAAAAAACTTCATAAATTTAAAGAGAACTTCACACGAGGTAGTCTGTGAAACGCCTAACATACAACGTATTATCATGTTTTGATAATGAAACAATTCTACAACTCCAAATGAGACCCCCCCAGGATAATAGTCTTGATGCAACCTAAGCATGATATATAGATTTAAGCTGGCTTACTGTTTAGATCTTTCTCGGATTTCTCATGAGATACCATATACAGGGTGTTACATAATAGTATGTCACAACTTGATGGGGTAAATCTACGTGCAAATAAAAGTTCATATAAACATAGGTCCGCAAAAGCTTCGTTACGGAGCTGAAGGGTGTTGAAAATTTACGGAAAAAATTGTTATTTTCTTCAAAACTCCTGAAGTGGTTGAGATATTCAGCCCAAATTAGTAATGCATGCTATTTTTTACAGCCTCCGTCCTTACACGTCCTAAATTTTAACTAGACTCTACAAGGTGTTTTCTTTTCCGGAGCCATGTCTTCTTTTGCCCTTTCAAACTTTTTTGCAGTATGCCACTGATCAGAGTACTATCAATTTTCGTCATCTTCGTTCAATTTAGAAACTTTTTTGACACTTGTAATTTTTCCGTATCTCCAACCGTTCTCGAGCAAAAAATTATTAAACGATTGTATGCATTCGCTGAATTGAAAGCACTTCTAATTAAAAAAATTACTAGTAGGCTTTGATTTTTTTCATTTATTTATTTATCTCGACAGTTGCCAAAGTTGAACCAGTGTCTGCTCGAATTGTTTATTAAATTAATAATAAGATAATTTTACTAAAGACGAATTGGCTGATATCCATTACATGTATGGTCTGGCTGACGGAAACAACAGAAGCTAGATATGTCCACAGTAGGCTTCGGTACGACATTATTACATGGGCAAATGCCCCTGATATCCAGAGTATATTGATTCTGCAGAAGAGGTGTATGCGTGGTATCCTGTGCTTACCTTCATACGAGAGCTGCCGCAAACATTTTGTGGAAACGTCAGTGCTCACGATAATAAGCCCATACATATACAGGGATAACTCGAAAGAAAGGTATTATCTTTGTCTGCTTTCCCGTGAAAGAATTTTCATTTTTTATTGAAAACTGTAGAAGATACAGAGTGATCCACTGAAAAATAGAGAAGACTATCGCCCCAAGACTATTGGAGTATTAATGCGAAAAACTGGAATAGATTCATTTAGATCAAAGATGACAGTCTTTGATCTGGAATGAATCTGTTCCATTTTTTTGCACTAATACTTGAATAGCTCAGGACGATAGATAGTCTCCACTATTTTTCACTAGCTCACTCTGTATCTTCTACAGTTTTCAATCGAAAATGAAAACTCGTTCACGGGAATGCAGACAAAGATAATACTTTTCTTTTGAGGTATCACTAGACCCATCTACCCTCTTCCAAATTTTCAAGGGTGGTCATCCCTGCTCTAGGGGTTGAAATTCGAAATGAGGATGGTACTTGATGATGACTGCCATTGATCAGCATGGATCTGTTCCATTTTACTTCACTGAAACTTGAATAGTCTCACGGAAATAGTCTTCCCTATCTTTCAGTTGCTCACCCTGTATCTTTTACAGTTTTCAATTTGAAAATGGAAATTCGTTGAAGGCGATGTAGACAAAGATACCACCTTTCTTTTGAGTAATTACGGGACGCATCTTCCCTATTCAAAATGTTCAAGGATTGCAACGCCCGCTTAGGGGGTTGATATTTCAGGCAAGTTTTGTACCCCAAAAGATGTCCCCCTTGAAACAAAAATTGACCTGTTTTTGCGTTTTGATCAGAAATGAATATCTTGGTAGATATAGCCTCTGTTTAGTTTTCGTTGAAGCACCCTGTATGAGTGTTGTGTTTGTTCTCAGAAATAGTGAACTGTTTTCACAAGTTGGGAATAACCACGGATATGGCACTCGCAGGTGCTATGATCTGGAGACACCTAAACTAACTAAACAGTATTCCTACCTTCAAAGGAATACCACCCATATGCTTGTAAAAATTTTCAATACATTACCAAAGGAATTAAAACTACTGCCTGAGATATCGGGACTTTTTGCACTTCTGAAAGACAAGCTGTACTATACGCTCTCCGAGTACCTAAGTGACAATTTGTGATATTTTTATTGCGGTATTGTAAATGATTTCAGTAGGTTTTTGCATTGTAACTGTATAATAATACGTTTTGGTTCCTATTTTCGGACAAGTCGTTTTGTTTTTTTGCTGTTCGTGATTGATATTTTGATATACTTATTGACTGGATCTACAACATGTACAATCTTTAAGGGATCGAATAAAGATATCTCTCTCTCTATATAATTCAATGATCCATAGGGCCTTTTTCATTCCACTGTAACCGACGAACTTCGAAAAAGAAATAAATATTATCAGAAAAATTGCCTTAAATAACAAAATTCCTTTGGTTTTTATAGACAAAATTATCCAACGTAAAGAAACAAAAATCATTATATTCCATAAGAGATGCCTGAAAAAATACGCTAGTTTTAACTATGCTGGTCCTTTCTCCAATAATTTTAGCAACTATTTTTCCAAATTCAAAATAACCACCTCATTCTCAGGTAGTCTGAACTTCGACTAATTAAAAAAAATCAGGAGTTTACCATGAGTGTATGGTAGCTTATGTTGGGCAGACTGGTAGGAATTTCGAAATGAGCTTTAAGGAACATTTATACCATAATAAAAAACAAGTACTGTGTTTTAAGGAATTTTACTTAATAATTGCGATTCGTAACCCGTTTCACTACACCGTAGTACAGACGATTAAATGTACAGAAAATAAGAATGAGAATATAAATACAAATGTTCCTAAGTAATTAAAAGCTTATTGGGTTGCTCCTTCTTAAGTGGTTATTGATGACAGGCATATCCAATAAAATTAAGGAATAGATTGCTCCCTGAAGAGATTCAATAGAAGTGAAGGGCTTAAATCGACTTGTTCATTGATGAGTCTACCTGAGGGTCGAAAGAGTGACTATTTTCTAGGAGATGATTCGCGTAATTTGAATCTGATTTTTTATTCGAAAAACTGCGTTTATGTTCCGATATTCTAAAATTAAAATTTCTATCTGTTCTACCAATGTAGAAATTATCACAGTCATTGCAATTCAATCTATAGACACCTGATTTATTGTTTTTATCTGATTTGGTTTTATTATTTTTATATATTTGCCTTAATTATTATTAGTTTGGAAAGCTATGTTGAAATTATTACTACTCAAGAATGATTTCAGTTTCTCACTTGTAATGCCAACGTATGCTAAGGTGTTGAATTTTCAACTTCATTCAATGCGATTCTACTTTGTTTTTATTTAAAATATTATTTATTAGTTTGGGATTGTAACCATTATTTTTGGCAATTTGTTTAATCAAATTTAATTCTTTGTTGAAATTTTCTGGTGATAACGGGATGTTAATCAATCTATGAATAAAACTGTTGAATGCTGACATTTTATGTTGATACGGATGACACGACGAGTTATGTATTATATCTGTATGTGACGGCTTATGGTAAATCGCTAAAACATGTTTTCCATTTGCATTGGAAATTGTTACGTCTAAGAAGTTTATTGAATTATTGCTTTCTATTTCGGTTGTGAATCCAATTTTTGGATGTAATGAATTTATATGATTTTCGAAAATTTTTAACTGTCTATCTGTTCCTGTGAAGCAAATAATAATATCGTCTACATACCGATACCAGTATAAACAATATTTACTAAGTGGATGATTATGAATTAATTTCTCTAAATTATTCACTAGTATAATATTTGTTATTGAAATGGAAATAATTTTGATCTAAACAAATTTGTAATAATGAAAGAATATCTGATTTAATGATCGTATTGACATGATCATTTTAACATAGCTTTCCAAACTAATAATAGTTTAGGCAAATATATAAAAATAATACCAAATCAGATAAAAACAATAAATCAGGTGTTTATAGATTGAATTGCAATGACAATTTCTACATTGGTAGAACACAGAAATTTTAATATTAGAATATTGGAACATGAACGCAGTTTTCAAATAAAAAATCAGATTCAAATTACGCGAATTATCTCCTAGAAAATAGTTACTCTTTCGACCCAGTTTGAAATTTCGCATATAGATAATAAATATAGGAAGGTAGATCTTTGGGAAACTTTAGAAATCAACAAACACAAACACTCAGGTAGACTCATCAATGTACAAGTCGATTTAAGCCCTTCACCTCTATTGAATCTCTTCAGGGAGCAATCTATTCCTTAATTTTATTGGACATACCTGTCATCAATAACCACTTAAGAAGGAGCAACCCAAAAAGCTTTTAATTACTTAGGAACATTTGTATTTATATTCTCATTCTTATTTTCTGTACATTCATTCGTCTGAAGAAGCTACGGTGTAGTGAAACGCGTTACGAATCGCAATTATTAAGTAAAATTCCTTAAAACACAGTACTTGTTTTTATTATTGATAATGCAATTTTACCAAGTAAAAGCCTCCCGAATTCAAATGAACATTTATACTCAATAATTCTAAAATATGTGAATATATGAAAATTACAAAACATTTGATAATATAAAAATCTTCATAATTGCGACAAAGGAAATAAAATGAATCTATTGAAATATTTGGAAATCAATAATTTTATAAAAACATAAGTGAAATCACCTTTAATAGCCAGTTAGACACTATAGTTCTCTATTACTTAATATTGAATTAAGCTAGTATCTATATCATTTCATCTAGTTGACTACTTGAAAATGACTTGACAGTCGAAACAAGTCTTTTTCGTAAAATTGAAATTGTGGAAAGTATAAAATATATTTTACTTCATTTTCGTTGAAAATCAATTAAGCATCAATATTACTCATAAGAAAGTCTGACATATTATCTCGGGGTCATTAAGAGCTTGCTGAAATAGTTTAGCATGAACAGAATGACTGCTTCGATAAGAAGTTGTCATTTGGTCTTGGAACCTGTTCGCTTGGGGTGTGCACGCATTACCAAAGCGTTTCTTCGTAGCTCAAGCAATCTCTGGTATCCTGATTTTGAGAACCGATAGCGGAGCCTGAGGCGTCACTAAAGTTGTTTGACTCTTCCCTAGTAGAGGAAGAAGGGGTAGCAGTGTTCGGCCTGATGGAGGGGTGACCCGCTCACTGCTGAGGCCATAAATCAATCAAACAATATAACCACATCAAAGGAGAAAAAAACTGCAATCAATCTTGTTCATTGATTTTATTGTTATACACAATCAACTTTATACAGTTTCATATCTTTTGGAAGTAAATTAAAAAAGGAATTAAGGGAGCCTTGAAACAGGCCGCTGATACCTGCAAATCTTGTAACATAAATTAATTCAATCTCTTGGAAAAAAATAACCACTCTTAACTAGAAAAATGAGAAATTACTACAACTGTTAGTGGAACACAACCACCCGAATCCAAACCACTAACACCTTAAATTGAAAACATTTTTTGGATCATGCAAATCGTCCATACCGCCTCTCACACTTTTTTCGAGGTCTTATCACAATATCAAACTGAAAATTTGCTTCAAATCAAAAAATTTTCCTACATTTTTTTTTGGAGCGGATTCTCTGGCAACTTCTTTTTTTTTAGATCCTCTTTTTCTTTTTTCTGTTCCAAAAAATTGACTCATGTTTTGGGGGATGTGGTTAAGTGAAAAAAGGATTTAAGATGAGGTTTGTCCTTACGTACATGACAGTCCTAGTAGGGTGAGAAATATCCTCGTCTGTAACTCCTAAAAATGTAGACATCAGATTATTAAGACACGCGTAATTGCCCAATACAAAACAGAAACAATCTACAAACGAGGTGATATAATTACATAAGTTTTCACATAATGTTTCATAGAAGCTCTGATTCCTGAAAATATATTGTCAAAAAACGAATGGACAATATTTTTCGGAACTAGATATATAAGGTTGATATTATTTCAGATTACTTTGATAACACCCTGTTTATTTGGTAACCACATACTATATAACAACCCCACACCAGGCATATAAATATATACGCACAACCAAAATTATATGGAATCGCCCGATTCTTTGAATAGTACCTGAGGATTTTGGAAATTTTGAAGGATTTTTAGAATTCATCCTTTTAGAGATATTCCAATTGAAACAAGAAATAAATTAAGGTTTATTTTGAAAAAGAAACAAAAGAAAATAAGACTCTTTCCGCATGTAGTAAAAAAAATGGAAAATTGTTTTCTCACGGAGTAGGTGTTTCTTTCCTGACCTCAGTAGCTTGTATTTTCCCCTCTTGCCCTGATACAAGCCTGAATCCGTCTAGGCATGCTTTGGATTAGGTTTTCGACCTCCTCTGGGGTGATATTCTGCCACATTTCTGTAGAGGCTTTGATGAGCTGTTGTGGGGTTCTTGGATTATACTGACGCGACCTAATTTTCCTTCGATATTATCCCATAAATGTACAATATGATTAAGGTCTGGAGAGTCCAAAATAGCGATTCCTTCTGTTTCAAGATAATGTCGCGCGAGGTTGCTGGTATGCGGAGGAGCATTATTTTGCATAAAAGTGAAATTCTCACCGTGGGCACCTCGCTAGAGTCTCACTATGGGCTCCACGTAATTTTTAACCGTTACACTCGCAGGGAGCGAAATCAAATCTGTTTTGCCTCCCAGCATAATGCCACCCCAAAACATCAACCTGCCCCCTTGGTATTTCGAAATTTGTCTTGCTGCTAGGAGTCTAGCTTGTCTTCCAGGACTCCTTAAAACCCGAATCCGGCGGTCATCTGGTCTCATTCTCAATATTCCAATTTTGGTGCTCGATACACCAATTAAGTCTGTTAATTTTTTGTTGTCTGGTCAGCTCTGGACCTCTTAAGAGCCCCGTGCTGTTCCTTGAACGAATTCTTTGAGGTATCGTTTCGACTGATACACTGATGCCTGTTGCTTCCAGAAATAGGCTTTGGAGTATGGAGTGTGACGCACTAGGGTTCTCTTGCAATTCGGCACAAAAAGCGGTCTTGTTCTTGAGAAGTGGTCTTACTACGACTTCTTCTAGGGTTATTTAGCAGAGATTGTAGCTCCACGTATCGGGCGTAGGATTTTGAAATCACCCCCTGTGATACCCCCATTGTGGCCGCTGTATCCCTTTGTGTCACCCCTTCTTCAACGAGAGCAATTATTCGACCCCTCTGCACATCGGACAATCCAACGTGAGGCCTTTTCAATTATGATTTTAGGCTTTTTTAAATTTCGAAATTCAGTTTCAAATCTCGGTGACGACTGAGTACAATATCCCGAACATGTGGTGATAATTCAACATTTCATATCATAGTATCCAGTTTTTTACAACAAAAAACTTCATTCTTCACAAGTCGTCAAAGATCCATGGTTAGAAACTTACCCCTACAAAACCCTTATGGTACCGTTTACCAGGAAGAGGAGGATATTTGTTCCCCCGCAACCACCCCCACCCCCCGACGGTTGTGGAAGAAGCGAAATATCTGGGGATTATCCTGAATAGCAAACTCACGTGGAATTCGCATCTGGAAAACACAACACACAAGGCTAAAGATTCCCTATGGGCATGTCAAAAGACCTGTGGAAAAAAGTGGGGTCTTGCCCCAAAGCAACTCCATTGGCTATATGTGATATTGGTTAGACCACGTATTACGTACGGCTACATTGCTTGGTGGGGGTGCAGTCTTAAGAAGCAATGCCAACTCAAGCTCTCTAAATTACAGAGAACAGCCTGCATGATGATTACAGTAGCCTTTCGCTCTACACCCACTGCGGCCATAGAACTGATATTAGGCCTTGCTTTGTGCCTGGCGCCCTACAGTCTGAAATTGAGGGCAATGAAGTGCTGAGTATGAGGTCGGACATAGCAACACCTAAAACCAACATGGAGAGGCCATTCCAGATCATCATTCCCGAAAGACAGGAATGGATCAGATCCAGGTCTACTTGAGGGTCCCTGTTGGTATACGGATGGCTCAAAGATTGCGAAAGGTGTTGGAGCTGGTGTCTACGGTCGAGGTGCCGCCAAGGAACAGTCGATCTGTCTTGGTGGGCATGCGACTGTCTTTCAAGCAGAAATATTCGCCATTGACCACTGTGCTAACCTCTTTCTTGCGGGAGGATTAACAAATAGGTCAATTAAAATCTTCACTGATAGCCAAGCTGCACTGAAAGCATTGGCATCCGATACCTGTACTTCACTTATGGTGCAGGAATGTCGCTCTACCCTTGTCAAATTAGGAGAGCAGAGCAGGCTCCTTCTAATATGGGTTCCTGGCCACTCGGGCATTGAGGGGAATGAGAAGGCGGACTCATTGACCGCTGGTGTCTACGGTCGAGGTGCCGCCAAGGAACAGTCGATCTGTCTTGGTGGGCATGCGACTGTCTTTTAAACGAAGCTGACAGCCTATTGAGTAGTCACCCATAAAACTTATAGTTATTACAAGAAGGATGGAGCTTGTAGGTGAAATTTAAGATAGCGTGTGTCACAATACAGGGTGCTTAGCCTTGGGATATGTTCCGGACCCCTGGAAAAGGGTTCGGGTCGTCTTCATTCCCAAGCCGGGCAAGATCGTACATTAAATCGCCGAAGATTTTAGACCAATTAGTCTAACCTCCTTCCTACTGAAGACTGGAGAGACTAGTACAAAGATATCGTAGGAAGAATACCCTAGCGGAGCACCCCCTATATATCAGTCAACATGCTTACCAGCAAGGTAGATCAGTTGACTCAGCACTACACTCTGTAGTAGGGTATATTGAGAAAGGACTGGAAAAAAAGCGAAGTAACTCTAGGAATATTCCAAGACATAGAGGGAGCTTTTGATAATACACTTTATAGGTCGATAGACGAAGCTATCGTGAATAGAGGAGTAGACAACCATAGCAAGGTAGGTGGCACGTCTGTTGTCGACCAGGCGCATCGGGGCTAACCTCGGCGAGTCGACCGTCTTCGTTCGTGGAAAAAACCTTAGCACCTTATGTGAAGTTGCGCAGAATGCTCTGCAAATTACTGAACAATGGTGCAGAGAGAACGATCTGTCTGTTAATCCAAAGAAAACAGACATGATTCTATTCACTACAGAAAGGAAATTACCGCCTTCCAAGGCATCCGTTCTTTTTGATGAGGAACTAACACTAGTAAAACCAGTTAAATACCTAGGTGTGATGCTTGACGCCAAACTAAATAGCACAATTACATCGAAAGACAAGCGCAAAACACATTCTGGGCCTTCTGGAGATTATTCGGCCCCAGATGGGGACTCAAACCAAATATAATACATTGGTTATACAAGACAGTGATAAGGCCCGCTTCTGACCTATGCGGCCATCGTATGGTGGCCTGCACTGGACAAGGGGATAAAACGGATCGAAATGAATAAGATCCAAAGGCAAGCATGTCTAGCAGTCACGGGAGCCTTGAAATGGATTGTCTTCTGGGCGTCCTTCCACTACACACAGTGGTGGAGGAGGCGGCCATGAGGGCTTCTTTGAGACTGTGTGAAGGAGGTATGTGGAGGGACAGAAATTCAACTTCTGGGCACTCTACATCCACCAACTATATTAGAGAACTCCGACCTGACCTTCTCACAAGAGGAGATCAAATGAAAGCCACCTACCACTTCGACGAACCCTTCAAGGTCGTCATTCCACCAAAAGAAATTTGGACCACACCCCACGCCTTACTCATCCCACAGGGCATCACCTGGTTTACGGACGGGTCCAAAACCAGGATGGGTTGACGATGGCAAGGCAAACATTACGATTGCTCTAGGAGACCACGTCACTGTATCAAACGCAAAAATTTTTGTCAGGGAAACCTACACAGGAACTACAGAGAAGCATTCATCTACATATGCTCTGAAAGCCCTTGGATATATAAAAGATACAAAGCTTACATCCAAACTGGTTGACGAATGCAAAGCAGCACTTCGACAACTCAGTGCTACAGAGTTACTCTGCTTTGGTGCCTAGCCCATCAGGGTATCAAAGGAAATGAGATAGCAGACATCCTATTCTGATCATCCCGTGGACCCACGTCTTCTTTCAAAGCTGGAACACCACCGAGGTCCTGAACTATTGGGCAGGCATTTCGGGATTGAGCTCATAAAGGAGTCGCAATCAAAAAGGGTACAAGAACTATTGACCCTAGACAAAAAGGCTATTGGGATGGTAGTTGGCCTATTGACGGGACACCAACTCGATAAACCACTACATGTCATGAGACTATCGGAAACCACACAGTGACCTGGTTGCCTAGAAAATGACGAAACAACGGAACACATACTCTTCGAATGTTCCGCTCATAAGGCGACCAGACTGAACACCTTGAGCGCTGAAACACCTAGTGCGCGGATGAGACAGGAGGCCTCCTACAACAGTCTAACAAACTTTATCAAAAAGTATCTGCAAGACTGATGACAAAATAGCACAACACGACAAGCACAATGAGCCAAATGGCCTGAGTGTTGCCCATAAGGACGCCGCGCAGGAAGAAAATGAAATCACAATTTGATCTCTTCCAGGGTTCATCGTTAGAATTATTCTTTCCACAATTAAGAATGGGACACAGTATATCAGGTATGTAAATATGAAACAGGATTTTGCTCATAGATGGCCCTAGCTGTCGATGTGGTTACCACAGACCGCGTTATGCGCGCCATTTTATTGTTTTGACATCAGACAAAGATTTTCAACTCATAACAGTACACGTTTCATACAACAGTATAGTGTGAATAGCGTTAAAGATGTCGAATTTTGTGCCTGGAAACTACAATTTGCCGACAGCATTGATTTTCTGTTATCATTTGAAGAAAACTGCTGCAGAATCGCATTGAATGTTAGTCGAAGCTTACGGTGGGCATGCTCTTGCTAAATCACAGTGCTTTGAGTAGTTTGAAAATTTAAAAAATGGCGATTTTGACGTGAGAAATGAAGAACGAGGAAAATCACCGAAAAAGACAACGAATTGCAAGCATTGTTGGATGAGGATGATGCTCAAACTGAAAAACAACTCGCGGATCCATTAAATGTGACACGAGAAGCCGTCTCCATGCGTTTGAAAGCCATGGGAAAGATCCACAAGATGGGATAATGTGTACTACATGAACTGAATGAAAGACAGCAGGAAAATCGGAAAACCATTGGCGAAATGCTGCTCGCCAGGTATAAAAGAGAGTAATTTCTCTATCGAATTGTGACTGGCGATGAAAAGTGGATATATTTCGAGAATTCCGAACGTAAAAGATCATGGGTAACTCCAGGCGAACCAGCAACAACGACTGCAAGAACAAACGCTATGGACGGAAGACAATGCTCTGTTTGGTGGGATCAGAAGGGTGTGATCTATTACGAGCTGCTAAAACCTGGCGAAACCTTTTATACTGAACAACAAATGATCGATTTGAATCGAGCTTTGCGTGAAAAACGACCAGAATATCTAAAAAGGCAACACAGTGATTTTGCTTTATGATAATGCACCAACACGCACAGCAAAACCGGCCAAGGAAACGATTGAGACGTTTAGTTGCAAAATACTTATCACTTATTTGCATCGATGGGACACGAACTTGCTGAGCAACGCTTTGTTTCTCACGAAAATTTACGGATATGGCACAATGACTGGTTTGCTTCAAAAGAGCAACAGTATTTTTGGCGAGGTATCCACAAAAGAAAGGTGGGAAAAATGTATAGCTAGCGATGGGAAATACTTGGAAGAAATTATTTTGTATCATTTTCAAATAATAAACGTGTATTTTCTATTGAAAAAATTTCAGTTTTATATTTACATGCCTGGTATTTTCGAAAAGTACTATTTTTAGTAAACTTATCTTAACCCAAAAATTTGTGACTGAAAATGAATAGATGGCCATGATTTTCATAATTCTATACCTGAATCGACTTCTAATGTCTATCTTGAACGAATTTGTCATTTGACAAGATATGAATTTTCAAAACTATGTAATTATCACTCGTAAAAAGAAAGGAAAAATTAGAAAATACAGAATGTGTTCCGACAGTACTACTCTACAAGTGCACAAGCAATCTATATCTTTGGATTGTTTCTCTTTTGACCGAAGCCCAAGAAGTTACTTACCTGGGTCTACGCATCGGCCTGAAACCTGCATAGAATCCTCTGCCTCCTCCCATTCCTCTGCTGCCACGGAAAGAACCACGTCCTCTTGGAGGCCTATTCGTGGTTGATATACCTGGTCTGTTGGTTCTCTTTGGCATCACCTAAAAACTTTTTCTTCAATTGATTCTTTCAAGAATGAAATGGTCATTATTTAGTATAGTGTCGATAGTCAAAATTCACTGAAAAAGTGTTTACTTACTGATTTTGGATCCCAGAATCCAAATCTGAAATCATTTATCCCCGGAAGGCTATCGTTTAGGAAAAAAATCCAAAATTTCCTAGAAAGTCCTCTTATTTTATCTATAATTATATATATTATCTATAATTGCTTCATTAAAATGCCTTGTTACTATTACAATGGATAAAATATACACATGTACCATTAATCAGTAATTCTACGCTCAAATATACATTAATTTCTTATTAAAATGCTTTTTAATTCGCCATATTTACAATGATTTCATGTTACATGTTATACGACGTACGGCTCAAAACGATGCAAGAAAGAGATAGAATCTATCTCTCTCGTTCATAACTGAGACCGACGAGTTTCTTGAAGGTTTGTGATGAAAAACTTTCCACTGATGTTTCCGCTGTGATACCATTTAAGGAAAAATTTCTATCGGTTGTTGAACAGATGGAATTAAGCAAATAACAGGTGTATAATGCTGATGCATCGGCCATTTTTTGGAGATGTTTACCAGACACCACTTGGATTCAGCAATGGGAAAAATCAGCACCAGGTCGAACAGTGTCAAAAGACCGCTTAACATTCATGCCATGCTGCATCGCGGCTGGAACTCACCAATTACCTTTACTAGTCTTGGGAAAAGCGGCAAATCCACGAGCATTCAAAAACGAAAGTTCACTACCAGTTGTCTACAAAGCATCAACTAAAGGGTGGATGACCAGACCATTATTTAATGAATGGTTTAAAACATGTTTTATCCCCGAGGTGAAGAATTTTTTTAACTAAGATTAACAAGCCCTCTACGGCTATGGTAGATAATGCATCATCGCACCCACCTGAGGAAGAGGTTAATTCTGATCCAAAATTCTTTTTGCCACTCAACTGTACTGCCGTTCTTCAACATATGGATCAGAATTTAATTCAAAACATTAAAGTGTCGTATAGAAAATGCCTTCTTAATCATATCATTTCGCATGAAGATGAAGAGATAACTTCCATTTTGAAGCAGTATAATTTGAAAGATGGTGTGAACAATTTTGCCCAATCTTGGAAAGCCATTACTTCAAAAAATATTAGAATAAGTTGGACAGCATTGTGGTATGACACTTCAGAAGTAGAAGAATCAGATGATGAGAATATTCCACTCTCAGAGCTTCAGAAGAAACTTTGTCCCATCAGTGAAAATGATTTGAAAAATATTGCCGAATCATTAAGGGTCATCGTTCCAGAAAATGACTTAACCGTTAAGAACATTACCAACTGGGCTGTGAGAGACAAAGAGTTTGTTTTCGATTTGACTGAAGAAGAGCTTATACAGCATGCTTTAGGAAGGAATATTGAAAACGCAGAGGAATATTCTGACTTTGAGGATGGTTTAAATAGTATGGTAAAAGTGAAACATGCAGATACTGTCAATGCGTTCTGTCTGATTATCAGTTGGGCCGAACAAAATAATCTTCCTATAGAAAACGTATTGCTCTTGAAAAGGTGTAAAGAATTGTTTATGTATACTAGCTTATATTTAAATTCTATATTTTCTAAGAGGAAAGATTATGATGAATGGAAATTCTAGAATTTGATTCTGTTTTATAATAGAAACTATTTTTGTTCAATTTTTCGATATTTTTATAGTAAACTCGACTGTAACAGATTTTGGAGTGTTTCTATTTTGAAAATGAAACAAATTCAAGTCACTTTTGTAGATCTACCTGCATAACATTTCATATTGTTCATCTGAATTCAAAATACAGTGAAAATACGGTCATTTGCCAGAATGATTCAATAATTTTATTTTAAATTCTCAATATAGCAAAATATTACGTATTTTTAAAGCAGCTTAAAATCACCCAAAAGCGTAAATATCGAGGCGAAGGAATTTATCGAAACTCAGATAAGAAATCCAGCAAAAACAATATTCGATTTTAAAATCGACGGCCATTAAGCACCCTTTCGTATCCACGATCGAACACAACATCTGGTATTTTCTCAAACAGCAATTCCCACGTCGCGACGAAGGATCGCGTTTCTTAAATACTATGTAACATGTACTTGAGTACCAAGGGCAGAGGGAAGTGGGGTGTGAGGGCTGCTGGGTCAGGCATATATAAGGACCACGACGATCGCGACGTTAGGGGATCATTATGATTATTATTATTGAGTTATTTTTCTTCCGATGTTCAGTTACTCTTATTATTCAGTTATTCAGTTTTCGAAGCAAACAATATTTTGAAGAGTTATTTTCATAGACTTATTTAAAACCTTTGTTTTCGTAACTTTTTAAAATTTGAAGTGTACTGATTTTCATAGTTGTTCTCCTAACTTGACAAATTATGTGAAGTGTATTCAAATTCTTTAATATTGATTTCAACATTTGTTTACCTAACTTGCAACATTATTGACACCCAATTAACTATTGTATACTGATTCCAATAACCTGGTAACTATTTGAATTTGAAATGTTATGAAGTTCTTTGATTTCAATGGGAAGATGGTTGTATAACTTAGGACCCCAGTAATCAACACCCTGTTGTAGTTTAGTTTTGCTATGAAAGGTGGTCCTCAGGTCTCCCTTTCTCCTCGTGTTGAATTGATGGAATTGACCATTTGTTTCAAATTCAGGTAAGTGCCTATGTACATATCTCACACATTCCATAATATATATTGATGGTAGGGTCAAGACCTTAAGTTGTTTAAAAGCCTCTCCGCAACTGTCTGTTTGTTTCAGACCTAGAATAATTCGAATAGCCTTCTTCTGCAATAGAAAGAGGTCTTTGGCTCGTGGAGAAGTGTCCCAAAGAAGAACGCCATACGAAATTATAGCATGAAAATACCCAAAATAGGCTGTAAGTACAACTTCTAATGAACTTATTTTTTTAGTGTTCTTAAGGAAAAGAGTGCTGCTGTTAGCCTGCTCGCCGTTTTATCTATATGAGCTTCCCAGTTTAACTTTGAGTCGATATACACTCCGAGAAATTTTAGGCTTGATATTTCGTTAGTGGGAACTCCAAACCTGATATATTGTGTTTTGTCATCATTAATATGTAGCATATTACTCTTAAACCAGTTGTCAGACATGTTTATCACCTCATCCTCTATTCTTTTCAATTGCTCTATTTTTGTGGCCCTCAAGCTGTAGGTGGTGTCATCAGCAAACAAAAATGTTGATGCAGAAGCATGGCTGCCATTGATGGCTATGTTCATATCGTTTATGAATAAAATGAAAAGCAATGATCCCAATACAGAACCTTGGGGAACTCCAAATTTGACTTGCTTTTCCCCTGATAATGAATGTTTCCACCATACTTGCTGCGTTCTTCACTCCAAATATGTATGCGTGAGACGAAGAGATGTTCCACAAATACCATAATACCTTTCTTTCTCATTAGCAATCCATGACTTATCGAGTCAATGTTTTTTTAAGATCTCTTGAAATTATTCCAGATAGCAATTTTTTATCGCTTGAACTTATGATTTGATCTATTACTTTGAGAAGAGCCGTGGTTGTCGATCTTCCATGCCTAAATCCGTGTTGTTGATTATTCATTAAATTGTTCGATTCTAAGTAGGTAGTCAGTCTGGTTTTGATAAGTGTCTCTAAAATCTTCGAAAACACTGGCAACACAGACACAGGCCTATAGTTAGAAGGATCATCAGGGTCACCTTTCTTGAAGATAGGTACAACTCTTGCTTTTTTAAGATGTTCTGGAAAAAAACCCTCATCAAGGCACTTATTGAATATTACTGCAAATTGATGAATAGGCACTTTTTGGATAGATTTAACAAATTTTGTTGACATTCCATATATGTCTTGTGTATTTTTACTCTTCATGCGGGATATTATATTACTTATTTACACACAAAAGCGGATGTCGGATGTAGAGTGAATGTTAAATCTGTTTTTTAAGACTTTTTCTAGCAATTGCATCGCTTTATCACTCGTTTGTGGGCCCAGGCTGGTGTTGACCTTCTCTCCAACATTAGCAAAAAAATCATTTAATTCGTCTGCGGAAAGATTCGTATTTGTTGCATTTACTGGCTTAGTTACCTCTCTCTTCATAATATTCCAAACTGTCTTTATATTATTATCCGATTCTTGTATGAGGCCAAGATGGTGTTGTTTCTTACCGAATTCGATTTTTTGCCGAAGGATTTCTTTGCATTTTTTATATGCTATATAAGCTCCATTTGAGCGAGTGACTTTAAATATTATATCGATAGCATCCAGTGTGTTTCTTATTTGTTTTACTTCATCAGAATCGAATATAGGATATTTATTATTATTAATAGCTTTTTTCTTTCGTCCTGGAATATAAACGTCGAACCAGTGTTTCAGTTCATTGAAAAAGTGGTTGTAAGATTCTTTCGCTGATTTACCAATTAAAATAGAGTTCCAATCATTTTTACCCATCCTTTGAATTACACTGTGAATGCCCTCAGTGGTATAATTACGTATTTTTATTTTATGAGTAGGTTTTGAACGATTTTTATTTTCAGATGGAAGAGTTATGTATTGGCCCAGATGATCTTCTAGATGCAAATTTATTGTAGATGTACTACACACATCAAAATTACAGAAAATGTTGTCAATACATGTGGAGCTATTCTGAGATATTCGTGAAGGTTCAAATAGAGTGCTTTTACAATTATAACATCCAAATATGTTTTTCAATTCTTTCGATTCCCCCTCGTATTTTCAAGAATAACATTAAAATAAGATGGGCGAGTGATCTTATATCGAATTCCATCCAGAATATGGGGGAGGGCCGAGTATGTTTGTTTATAATAATTAAATATTCCAACTTCCACTCCTAATATGGGTGAGAACCAATTAAGTCTGTTTATAATAAACTAATGTATCAACTTCCACTCCAAATATGGGTGAGGGCAAATTGGGCCTCAATCTAAATGATCTGATATTTCATGAAATTCATTCAAAGACGCCAAAGAATGCAAGGATAAGGATTTAATACAAATGCTGGAAACATCAAATAGACGTTGTTACCGAATCTGTTTTGATTTTCTAATTACTTTACTTATGGTATAAGCGACGAAGAATTGGTCAGTCGGTCTCAGGTGTAATTGATATAGGAAAAAAATAAGAATTCAGGTATTGCAATTTACATAAAAGCGATGTCTTTTGCATCGTCTTTCATAGAACGGGGGTTTCATTATTATTATTTCGATGGTCCGGGCATGCGCCGGAACGATATCTGCCCGGAGTAGTGAAGTTGTATATATTTGAGCATAGAATTACTAATTAATGGTACATGTGTGTATATTCAGAACACAAATGGGATTATCAACCTGAATATTTTCACATGGCGGAAAGTGTAAATGACGCGTTAGATCAGTGCTCTCAAGAGGGTACCGATTCTGAGGTGAAAAATTCTCAAAAAAAAACAAAAATATTACAAATGTTGTGCTAAAAAGGCGTATACGTCGTTTATCTGCAAAATTGCGGAGCTCCGTTCCACGATTCTTGTGCAAGAAGATTAATAGAAAAAAGGCCTATCATTCATGGATGAAGTCTATGTTAAGTGCTGTGAAAAACCAGCAAGTGAAATGGATAATGAATTAAGTCAAAATATAAATATACAACTGAAGGAGGAAAATATAAAAATGAGGTATGAAAATCTATTACTGCAGAAGGAAATTGAGCATTTAAAATATGTTCTAGTGGAATCCCAAAAAATAAAGAACTTCTTTTCAATGAAATGAGTGATAAAAACATTATTCTGAGGAAAATAACAAACTTTTGGCTGAAAGAATTACGCAGTTACAAAATAGACCTATAGAAAAATCGTGAAACAAAACCAGAAAAAGCAATCAAAACAAAGTTGACATTCCACTGTCTCTGCCATCAACTTTGAAACCTGCTTACAGTTCTATGGTCAAAAATGTTACAGAAAGTGGACCATCGAGCAGAAATACACAAACAACAACAAATAATAAACAAAACCTCAAAATTGAATTACAATCAAACCAAAAATTGACGCCCACTAAAACAATAACAAACCAAGAAGTGAAGAAAATACAAGGTAACCAACAACACAATCAAACCACGAGTAAACAAAAAAGGGAAACAACACTGCTTTACATTGAAGATGAAATAAGTGAATCCAAAGAGGAACAACAGTCACCTAAAGTGAAGATTCAACAGGAACGAGAAAACTGGAGAGAAGTTGTCAAGAAACGAAATCCTAAACAAACAAGGCCAGTCCCAATTAAAGGAGCAATGGATAAATTCAGTCTAACAATAGCTGAGCAACAATCTTGCCTATTTTTATCAGGTCTAGATCCAGATATTGAGCCTGAAGAAGTTAAGGAATATATAGACACAACATTTAAAATAAGCAGCAAATGTGAGAAAATGAAAACTAAGAGAGACAGATTCAAAAGCTCCTTCAAGGTATATGTACCGACTGATTCGAAACAACAAGTTCTGAATGAAAATATGTGGGGAAAGGGGATAGTAATCAACCATTTTCTACACATCAGACGAAACTTCAACAGAGAAGTGAATCCGTAACTGCTTGAATATCTTACATCAGAATATTCAATGTATCAAAAACAAACTTCCGAAATCGAACTCTTCATCAACTCACTCACAAAGATCCCAGATGTAATTTGTTTCACTGAACACTGGATGAATGAAGATGAAATTCCATTTTTGAAGATTCCCAACTACAGGTTAATATCAAGTTACGCAAGAGAGAAATTTATACATGGAGGAACAGCTATTTTAATCCGTGATAATATTACCGACTTTGAGAACGTCCAATGGATCACTAACCTGAGTGTGGATAAGGAAATAGAGGTATCATGTGCAATCAGTAATACCAGAAAAATGATAATTTTGACAGTCTACAGGACCTGTTTGGGCGATGCACAGGTATTTCTTCGTAAAATTGATCAAATACTCTATGAAATAAGTATGAAATTTAATAAATATGATGTGATACTCTGTGGAGATTTCAACATCAACTTATTGGAAGATAGCCACGTTAAAAATAATTTTGTAGATATACTTTGCACATATGATCTACAGCAAACAATAAACGAACCAACAAGAATTACACAAACAACAAAAACATTAATTGATAATATCTTTACCAACACTCCAACATATAGAAATAACTATAATATAAACTCACTTTTGTCGGATCATATGGCTCAATTCATAACAATGGAGTGTAATAATGTTGCCAATAGAAGAAAATGGATTAGAAAAAGATTTTCACTGATTCTAAAATGCAGCAGTTTTTCAGCAGTCTGGAGGATGTATCTTGGCAGGGTGTATTGGGGCGATCGGATCCAGACGAAGCATACAACTGTTTCTCAGAGATAATGCAAATGTATATGAATCTGATATTTCCAGAGAAGAAGTGCTCAATGACTAGAACAATACATACATGGATAACAACAGGGATAAAAATTTCAAGTAACCGAAAAAGATCAATGTGGGAAGAAGTACAAGAAGGAATAATATCACAGGACTATTACAAAAGATATTGCAGTATACTGAAGCAGGTTGTGAAACAGGCTAAAATGATAAGTCATAGGAACTATATAACACAGTCTGAAAACAAAACAAAAGCCACATGGAAGTTAGTCAACACTATCACAAACAAAAAGAATAATAATAATGACATAATTTTCAATTCATTTCCCCACCAAAATGAAGAAACTGTACTCAACCAATTCAATTCCCATTTTATCAGTTCAAATACAAGCAATAGTGGTATTGATGCGGACAACAATTACATCAAATCCTGCAACAATAGCATATTTTTAAGTCCACTTATAGAGCAAGAAACGTACCAATATATTTTACAATTAAAAATAAAATTCAGTTGCAAGTGATAACATACCAGTAAAAGTGCTCAAGAATTGTGCATCAATTATAAAAACTCCACTTACTCACATTATAAACCAGATTCTACAAACAGGAAAGTATCCACAAAGATTAAAAGAAGCAATGGTGAAACCCATCTATAAAAAAGGTAGCAAAGAAAATATTGATAATTATAGGTCAATATCATTGCTTTCCAATGTGAATAAAATATTTGAGCGTATAATTATTGACAAATTAATGCAGTTTTTGAAGCAAACAACATACTTGTGAAACAACAGTTTGGATTTAGACAGGAAGGTCAACATTGAATGCAATATATCAAGCACTTACTTCTATCATCAGGTCACTAAATCAAAATAATACTACAGCGGCCTCTGTCTGGACCTGTCAAAAGCTTTTGACAGAGTCAACCATGAGAAGTTACTGAATAAGCTGGAGAAATATGGTATAAGAGGGTAGCATTACAGCTCATTGGATCATATCTATCCAAAAGAACCCAAAAGACAATAATTAGAGGAAAAACGGAAATATAATACGATCTGATTCCAAACAAGTATTAAACGGTGTACCGCAGGGTTCTATATTGGGACCTTTGCTCTACATAATATATACAAATGATCTAGTTCAGACTACCAACAACGATGTCATAATGTTTGCAGATGATGCATCAGTAATATGTAAAGCTGAAAATCAAAATGAATGTATGAAAAGTCTTGAGACTGACATGAAAAATATGAATGAATGGTTCCTTAATAACAACTTGATGCTAAATCTGGAAAAACAAAACTTTTGTTATTCAGGGAAAGAAAGAACAACTTAATTTAAGATTCCAAGACTGTGAAGTTGAGTCAGTTGAAGACCTGTCTTTTCTAGGAGTGAATATTGATCGTAATCTCAACTGGTGTAGTCACGTTGAGAAGATTTCACCAATGATAGCACGCTATGGCTATGCATTGCGGTCTATACGGATGATAGGGCTGGATGCTGCTCTGACTGCCTATCACGCCTACGTTCATTCTAGGATAAGATATGGAATCATCTTCTGGGAAGATCTACAGAAGCGGAGCGAATTTTTCTTTACAAAAAGATGCCTAAGAATCATCTTTGGCATGAATCAATATGAAACGCAGGAACATATTCAAGAATTTCAACATCTTAACACTGTATGGTCTATATATCTATGAATCAGTGATGTTCATTTTAAATAACTATAATGATTTCAAAGATCTTCAACTCCAACATTCCTATAATACAAGAGGAAAAATATTCTTCAAGAGGATAAGCCCAACTATTCATATTTACAAAAAATGTAACTTATAGTTTACTGTCAGTGTGGAATAAGTTTCCAGAAAAATTTAAGTCATTATCAATTAAAGTGCAAAAACAAAAACTCAAATATTTTCTTATTGATAAAAGTTACTATAATATAGGAGAGTTCCTACAAGAAAATGATTTCAAGAAATTATTGTGATCTGAATTTTGTGTATTTTCTACATGTTTATTTGTATTTTTGACTGAATCTACACCTGTATGGTTTTTGATTTATTAAAGTATTATTATTATTATTATTATTATCCCATACGCCACCGAGCCGGTGGCGTATGGGAGCCTGTCTATGATCTGGGATATGACTATGCACGTGCAGAAATCTAATCCCCCTTTGCCAACTTTAGGTAGGTACGTAAAATTCGTTTTTTCGCCATAACTTGAAAACTTTAATGCTCAGGAACAGGGTATGTATGCGAATCTAATGAATTGAAAAAAATATGGATTACAATTTAAAAAACATAGTTTTCAATGTTTCTTCGTTTCGAAATGTGAGGCGGAAAAAAGAGCACTCTGTAGGTATACAGACTAACATTCAATACGATATGAGTTATGTCCCGCATGGTTTCTTGTTTCCAGAACACTTTTCATTATTCTGGTAGCTCACGCCTTTCTCGAGATATATCAATTTTTTCAAAAAGCAAAAAATCCGTAATTTTCAAGTAAAACTAGGATATTTCATGAACGAAACAAGCTTGACTTATGTGTTAGGTGTTTTTGTAATTGGCAAAACAAGTGTTATCAACCTAGTCATCAATATATAGGGTGTTCTATATTAAACAACAAAGTTGGTATACACTTCCGGTTATACCGGAAGTGCCATTGAGGTCCATAAACGTCTAATAGGCCACTCAACTTGGGATTCTCCTTATAAGTTCATTTTCTGTAGTTGTCCACATAAATGTAGTATATATAGGGTGCGCCAAAGAAAACCGGACGTTTTTTCTCCGTTGTAAAGCCAAGGGACTAGGTTTTTCAGAAATTGTATCGAAATTTCACTTCCGGTGAAATCCACTATGGCTGATTCATGCTGGAACGTTTTTTTTTGACTTAAAAATTAGAATGGGGCATTCAATCGGTAATTCAGTCTTTTCTGAACAATTTGACATATTGATCTTAAAAATATTCCAATAATTGGTAAAAAAGTAGCTTGAAGAATTTTTTTCATTCTGATTTTCAGTTGAAATCAAAATATTTTTTTCCCTTCGAGGTGTTGGCACTCCTGAAGTTTTTGTGTTTTTCATGGATGTTCTAAGAAGACAAAGAACCATATTTTACTAAAACCAAACTTTAATTTGACTTCCGTTCGAATTCAAAATGGCCGACTACCTCAAATATTAACAATTTTCTCCGCGCATTAAAAAATTTTTCGCGGTCCTAATAAATCAACTGCGTGATTCAATCACTAGATTGAACCTTTCCCATTATTTTAAGGGGTCGAACTGGAATATTTATTCAGAATTGTGGCTTATTTGGCATCTCTGAGACATTTGGGAAACAGTCAAGCTGGTTCCTGGAGTTCTTATACGGTTGACTGCTAATGCAGAAATTCGCTGAATGTTATCCTGAAATTGTCAATTGAGTTTGTAATACAAAAAATGTAGGGTTGATGCTTGAAACATTATGAAAAAGGCGAGTACCTGTGTTCTAACAGTTCTAGCTGCACCAGTTCCTGGTCTTCTTCATAATGACCCTGTTTTCCGAAATTCTTGCTCAAGATCATAAATTGTACTTCTTTTGTAATTAAGGGCTGAAAATTGGCGTAATTTTTGCCTAGCAGTATAGCCACAAACAAATGAACATTCAGTGAAACGCTTATCGTCATTTGTTAAAACCATAGTTAACAATTTCAAACGTCAAAAACAAGCAACATCAAGATAAAATTCGAGTTCAAACCAGATGTCGTCTAAAACTCGATGACATTCCAGTATTTCTTGTTTATCATAGAGTTAATGCATGCAGTCTATCTTCAGAGGTTTCAAAACGGGAGGTGCAGATGATGGTGAAAAAGAGAAACAATATTGACGGCAATTGGCACAATTCTGAATCGATATTTCGAGTTCGACCCCTCAAAATGATAGGAAAGGTTCGATCTAGTGATTGAATTACGCAGTTGATTCATTACGATATCGAAAACTTTTTTAATGCGCGGGGAAAATTGTTAAAGTATTATTATTATTATATTGTAATAGTAACAAGGCATTTTAATGAAGTATTCATAGAGTTTGAATGACATAGACAAGAGGACTTTCAAAGGAAATTTTGTTTTTTTTCATAAAAGATAGCCTTCCAGGGGCAAAATAATTTCAGATTTGGATTCTGGGATCCAAAATTAGTGACGACTAAACTCTTTATCAGTTAATTTTGACTATCGACACTATACTAAATAATTACCAATGAAATATATATCACCTTAATTGGTCTTCCTCTAAATAGTGACTCATCCATCGCCATTGCAGTTTGTACAGAATCTCTGTCACCAAATTCAATATAAGCAAACCCTTTTGGGTGTCCATCATACTTATTACAAAGAATAGTTACTCGATTTATTGAACCACAGCCATGAAAGTGTTGTTCGAGTTCGTCAGCTGTCGAACCGTAATCAACATTCCCAACATATACACTACGATTGTCTACCTCCATTTTCTCTTCTAGTGACATATTGAGCGGACTAGCTATAAAAATTTGCATACATTTTAGGACACAATTATGAATTCTTGATAAAACTCACTTATTCCTGGAGGACTTCCCATATTCATCTGTTTATCGACTTCACATTGTAGCTGCTTCAACTTTTCCGCTTCTTCCTCCATTTCACGGACCCTTGCTTTGATAGCTTCCAATTCGGGGTCATCTCCGGCCGCTCCGTCTGCCTCAGTGTCATTCAATATCGATTCGTCGGCGATACCGTTAGTATCGTCTAAGTTTTCCAGCTGGTCCTCAGAACCCAAGCCTAAATCTTCATTCTCTGCCATAACCTAAAACAAGTCACCGAATTGAAAAAAATCTGTTGTTATCGGTACTTACGTATAATATGTTGAATGAAGAACATAGGCAAAACAATAGTCCATCAGTACTATTCGAAAATACAATGCATAATTAATAATATTCAGACAGAAATTGGTTGTTACTGAGTTTTGAAGAAAAACTTATCGACATAAGCATTACATTGATTTATAAAGTAAACAGTTACTCACAGATGTGTTTTAAAATACTAAAAATAGTAGGAAGTCTGAAAATTTATTGGAATATAGCCAAATACCGGTAATTTTGGTGGAAATGCCGATTGTTAACTAATGGCGGGCAGAGGTTGAGCGGAGTAAAGAGGCCACAACACAAAATTATAATCTATGCCTACTGCATAGACCAATTGTATCACGGTCCCAATTTTGCACCATTGGTACAGTGATGAGTTAAGCTCGACTCATCATTTAAGCTAACCTTCAATCTATACCATGAGTTGAAAATTGACGGACTGTTGATTGATTCTTCGTGTTACAGGTAACAATTTGAAAATGGACGGCAAACTATTTAATTTTTTCAAATATAGTTCTTGAAATTTCGCTAGTATATAAAATTTTGAATTCTGGAAGAAATATAATGATTGTGCATTATTGGTTGCCTATTCATAAATATTTGAAGTAATAGATGTTGGATTTTGTTAATTCAAATCAAAAACTTTGAATCTTCAAAATCATCGATATAGAAACGAGCTGTATCACAATGAGAATAGTCTCTGATTTATAGTCAATATTTTCATTGAAATGCTCACCATGAGTAATAAAAATGAAATTAATTAGTATTCAATCTTAATAAGCTCATAGTTCAAAAACCATACATAACAAGTTAAAAATACATAGGACCTTTTTTGTTAGCTTTAATTTTGTTTATGAATTATATTTTTGAGGGTCCAACATTTTCGAGGTATAAGCTAAAAACTGAAAGAAAGAATCTCTAGAATTCTCACCTATAGACTCTTGACACACTCTCATCCAAATCCCAGAATCATAGTATTTTTAGGCACAATTTTGTCTAATTTTACTGAGTCAACGTTTTTGAATAGACCTCCTGCAAAAATAATTTTGGACAAATGAAATATGTTCTCAAATTCCAAGCTAAATGTTAATATACATAATAATAGTGTAAGAAAATAAGATTCATAAATCTTTTAGGTAAATTTTTGCAGCGAATATTCAAATAATTTCATCAATACTCAAGTTTCTGCCCGTTCATCTTCAATACTAAAGGAACTTATTTCATGGAGCCTTTCATGGCTCATTGTACTTTTAAATAATTGTTTATTGGTTTTAACATCCAGAGTGCCGTTTCGGCACTCACCAGCGTTACTGATAAAGTCAAAAAAGCATAAACGCTGTGTAAAAATCTGGAAAGCTTGAAGCCAAGAAGTTATTATCCAAAAATAGTATATTAGATAACTGTCGGGCTGATTGGAAATATAGTTCGACACTTTAATCAACCTCATACTCTTCTACAAGTGCTTTAACTTCATCAGACACCTCAAGATCTGTGGCCTCCTATACAAATTTAGGAGAAACGATTGGGAATGGGTTATTAACTTCCAGTATTGATCTGAATCTATTTTTGGAAAGTTGCTCCAATGTAGCGTAAAACAATTCGATAAAATTTTCTTCATCCGTCAACCTCTTATCTTCACAAAACTCGTCAAAATACCTTTTTACATTCTTGTTACTTTTATCTTTAAACAGGACATTAATTCAACATTTACTCGCTAGATTCATTTCAGAGTCCTTCATTTCTTCTTCCGTTACCGTTTTTGTTACTGTTTCTAGTTGTGCACCTGTGTTCAATGAATTGTAGTCTTGGTTCTGCAAATGTTTCGATACCATGTTAATCGTTTCAAGAATTTTTGTTTGGACTACAATTTAAGAAATAAATACAAATCTGTCTAGTTGTTTTTTAAATTCTATAGCTTTAGCTATTTCTTTTCATTTTTCAAAGACAAGAATTATGAGTGATACGCCTACATAACAACAGAATACGAATATATGAGTGTATTGAAATTATTATTTCTAGAAGACCGTTAAGTTGAGACAAATTTTTTAAAGTTTGCAAAGACAAAAGGAGATACCATCGCTTGATACTTTGACTGAAAAAACCGTACAGTTGATCAAATATCTCTCAAAAATTTCCATTTTTTGGATACATTTGTTATAGCATCATTTCCAACTGAGTTCAAGTTATGATCAGCATAAAGAACAAACTTGACACTTATTTTTCTTGGGTTCTAGTTTTCAGTCCGCTGAAGGCATTAACCTTCAGTTCTTCTAAAATTAATTTTACCAATCCCTTTGCAGACTGATTATCAACTAGTTTAAGACTTAAAAAGCTGTCATTGAGTTTCAATGCTGCAGGATTCCCTGAATATTTTCAAGTAGTGTCATATATCTAAAACATTGAGACAAATGATATTTTTTCGTGATGTCCTGAATTGTATCCAATATTCATGAAATGAATTGAGTATCACATGTATCTTTCATTATCACGGATTTATTTTTTCTGATAAGATTTGAATCCATTCCTTATGTATAGAAGGGATGAGATATCTTTAGTGATCTTGCAATGATAACACAGGTCTGCAAAAAAAAATGCTGTCAGGATATTTTCAACTGATTTCTATGTATTTAGGTGTTCTGAAAACAAAAAACATACTCAAAAAATTCCAGAACGTAAGGTTATATTACAAAACGCAAAATTTGCATCTTTGAAAAAGCCCCTTTGGTTTATAGAGACCATAATGAACAATGAACTTTTGATATATTTACAATTATGTAAATTGAAAGTGATGGTTTGCAAGATAATTTTACTAGACCTACTAATGAGATTCAATGTTATTGGTAAGTTCATAGCTAATATTTGATAATATAAAACTGAAAGAAAGAATACACCTATAGACTATTTGAGACACTCATCCAAATCCCAGAATCATATTGTTTGTTTGGCACAATTTTGTCTAATTTCATTGAGCTAACATTTTGAATAGACCCTGCAAAATAATTATGGACAAATGAAATATGTTCTCAAATGCCAAGCTAAATGTTAATATACTTAATAATAGTGTGAGAAAATAAGATTCATAAATCTTTTAGGTAAATTTTGTAGCGAATATGCTTTCTGCAAGATAATTTTACTAGACCTACTTCAGTAGTAATTTTAGTAGATTCAATGTTATTGGTAAGTTCATAACTAATATTTGATAATTTTATAATTTTATGTCTATTATCTATGTAACTAGAGCTTGCATGGCTTAAAATTGCACTATTATCAACTGTTTTATCAGAATTAGGTATACCTTTATGTTCATTTGTTACAATGGGGTTTTTACGTAGAAATTCTTTGTATATTTTTATTAGTTGAGCAGTTTTTATAGCCTACTCTCTTTTCGTTCTTTATTTTTTGTGCACCACTATATAGTTTCAAAATACAGTGCAATCTAACGCACGATCCCAACTGAATCGTATCAGCTGGTCACCTCCTTGCATACGATACGCATTTGTGGACATCAACAATCGAAAAGCATATTGAATTAAGAGCCATTGCTGTTGATATCTCAAAAGAATTCGGCAGGGTTTGTCACGCAGCCTTGATGAACAAACTAATCGCATATGGACTACCCAAATGATTGCCTGGCTGTCTTAATAGCTTTCTCTTCAGTAGATCGATTCAAGTGGTAGTTGATGATGAGAAGAGTCAATGCAGGAGTAACCCAGGGCTTCGTACGCTCGCCTACTATTTTTCTGTTGAAGATCTGCTTCAGTTCAACAGAACAAAATATTCGGGTTTGCGGATGACTATATCTTGATGTTCTCTTTTTCTAGTCAGCTTCCTAAAACTACTGAGGAGTGGCACCCATAAGGATACCAACACACTAGGTGGCAGGCGGCCATACCCCCGTCGCCCGGTGTGAAACCACCACATCCAGCTATAGGTTCCGTGAATCGGTCATCTGTGTGACTATGTTTCGGGATCTGGCGGATGGTCCGGTTTCCAGGGTGGAAAGGATTGGCAACGAAGCATGATGAGCTCTTCTGGGACAAAATCATCTGGAGTTAAAGTAGTCTTCCATTCGGATCTCCGAGGGGGACTGCCTCGAAAGGTTTATGATGCGGGTAAGTCGAGCACTCTTCCAGCGAATTCACTAATTCATTCACGTTCTAGAAAAGAAAACAAACTATTGAGAGAGTTCTGTAATATCAGAGGACTGGGACACAACAACGTGAATGTCGATGCAGTCCACCAGCATCTGCAAAACGCACAACCCCATGTGCTGGCCCTAACCGAAACCCAAATAAGTCAAACTACCGACCCAACGTATTTACGTTTTAATGGGTATGAGTTACATACGAGATTTAGGTTTAAAGGGGGCCTCTGTGTTTTCGCCAGATCGGATGTTGCATGCCAGAGAGAGGACAGGATGGAGGACGACGCTTTCGACCTTGCGTGGTTTAAAATCTGTTTGCAGGATGAAACACTCATCTTATGCTGTTTATATCGCCCGCCAAACGATGTTCACTTCCCTAGACTGTTTCAGTATCTACGTGATAAGGTGGATTGGATTTAGACACATCATCCGGCAGCTGAGGTCATTTACTGGGTGACTTCAACGTTCACAACACCAACTATCTCCCCCACTTCAATAGAGCAGATGAAACAGGAAGACAGGCTGAAACTTCCACAATCAGCCATAATCTAACGCAGCTAGTCGACGAACAGACGAGAATTCCTAATCACCCAACCGACTTCCCGAACACCTTGAATCTCTTTTTGATTTTAGATCCAGATGATTTTGCAGTGGAGGTCTCAGCACCGCTAGGCAACTCTGACAAAAATCTTATATCTGCTACTGGAACCATTTAGCTGCCGCTAAACCATGAACCTCAACCACCCAGACGTATTTGCCTCTATAACCGTGCTAATTGGGATGAGCTGAGTGAATTATTTTCGTGCTTTCCATTCAGTGATGTTTGACTTTCAGATACTAACATCAATCTGTGCACTGAATCTGTTACAGAAATCATTCATGCAGGAATGGATCTCTATATCCCTCATTCCATGAAAAGAACAACAGCACGAAATCCATGTTTCAACAAAGACTGTGAAAGAGCCTCTGCAACCAAGACCAGAGCTTACAAGTCATGGAAGATAAATCGAACAATACGGAACGTATGCAACCTGACAACTGCAAGAGCAAAGGTCAATTTCAACGAAGGGGTAACTGATAAACTCCTTCAACAGGCAAGCGGGACAATTCTGGTCTATGGCGAAGACTGTCAGTGCCAATTTCCGCAAATCTGCGTTTTCGCCTCTTGTTAGAGAATACGGAAGTATAGCATCATCTCCGAAAGAGAAAGCTGATCCGTTTGCTCTCTTGTTCTTAAAGAATTTTGTGCTAGATTCATCTAACGCAATACCATCGAACATTCCACCTACAAATTCTTCCATGGCAGAAATCAAGTTCAGAGTCCGCACTGTGAGATGGGTTCTCGAGCAGCTGAACTGAAAGAAGTTGGTCTAGACGAAATACCGCCAATCGTCCTGAGAAAGTATGCTCCCGAACTGGAACCCATTCTTAACCGTTTGTTTCAGATTTCAGTTGGAAAATAGCGAGAATTCAACCAATCTCAAATAAAGGAAAGAAGTTCCTATCCCAAAACTACCGTCCTCTTGCACTTCTTCCCATTATGTCCAAAGTGATGAACAGAGTCATAAATGATGAACTCATCAAATATCTTGAGTTGCAGGGAATTATTAACGACCGTCAGTATGGTTTTCGCAGGCAAAAATCGACAGGAGATCTGCTCGCCTACGTCACTCATGTTTGTACATTAACGATGGAAAAGCATGGGGAATCTAGAGCAATAGCCCTCGACATCTCTAACTCCGAGTTCTGCTGGCATGAACACGAATCAGCAATAGCTAAGTCAGCATCAGCCAAACTTAGTTTTCTTTTCAGTGCCAAGCGATATTTCACCTCATCTCAGCTGTAGCTTCTATATAAGGTGCAGATTCGAGCAGCTTTAGAATATTGTTCCCATTTATGAGGATCAGCGCGCAACCATTCGTTGCGGCTATTGGATAGTGTTCAAAAACGGGCTGTGAGCCTCATCGACCACCCAGAGATCATCCGCGATCTTCAACCGCTTGCTCTCAGAAGACAAGACCTTGTTGAAATCGGATGCTCCAAAAAGACCTTGTTGCAAAACTGTTTTGGAGTTTCTCATCATATAGCGGTACATTTAACGACCCTCGAACCACTCTCCATAAGAATTCCTTCGTTTACAAGGTCAGTGAACTGTGGAACTCGCTTCCATCCAACATCTTCCCAACATCCTACAATTTGGCCCTCTTCAAGAAACGAATAAACAGACGTCTCAATTCTCCCCAAGCTCCCACTCATGTGGTGAAACAGGTTCGCTTATTTCTGGGAAGCGTGCATAAAAAAAACATGAAACTCTCCCAGGAATTTTTAATAGTGAAGAGAAAATTGATAAATTTGACAATACTGGAGTTGTCCTATATGGATTGTGAAGGGGTCGATATGGGTCAGACTAGCCGTTCATTCAACTAGATACAAAGAGCACCAATCATATTACAATAACCAGAGAACCGTCGAATCTACTATCGCTTCACATTGTATAGAAAATGGCAATCATATTCGTCCATATTTGATATCTTTAAATGATACCTCCTTTTATCATAGTTAGTTTATTACGTCTTGTTTGCCCCCTGATCAATTCTAAATCTACCTGTTTATATACAGGGTGCTTCAACGAAAACTAAACAGTGGCTATATCTACCAAGATATTCATTTCTGATGAAAACGCAAAAATAGGTCAATAGGATTTTGAATATGGAAGTTGGGTCGAGTGATGACTCAAAAGAAAGGTGGTATTTTTGTCTACATCGCCTTGAACGAATTTCCATTTTCAATTGAAAACTGTGAAAGATACAGGGTGAGCAACTGAAAGATAGGGAAGACTATTTCCCTGAGACTATTCAAGTTTCAGTGAAGTAAAATGGAACAGATCCATACTGATAAATGGCAGTCATCATCTAGTACCATCCTCATCTCGAATTTCAACCCCTAGAGCAGGGGTGACCACCCTTGAAAATTTGGAAGAGGGTAGATGGGTCTAGTAATACCTCGAAAGAAAGGTATTATCGTTGTCTGCATCCCCGTGAATGAATTTTCATTTTTGATTGAAACCTGTAGAAGATAAAGAGTGAGCTACTGAAAATAGAGGAGACTATCTATTGCCCTGAGCTATTCAAGTATTAGTGCAAAAAAATGGAATAGATTCATTCCAGATCAAAGGCTGCCATCACCATTCACATCTCAAATTTCAACCCCCAGAGCGGGGGTGACCACCCTGTGTTATTTTTAAATCAGAAGATAGGTTCAGTTATAACCTTCTGAGAAAGGATTTTTGTTTGTCTCCACAATGGTGTGCAAGTTTTCGTTCTCCATCAAAATTACTGGGTGAGCAGCTGAAACATTGGAATAATTATGAAGGATTATGAATCTCAAAAGAAAGCTAAAACTCATCTACCCTCTTCCAAATTTTCAAGGCTGGTCACCCCTGCTCTAGTGGTTGAAATTCGAGATGAGGATGGTACTTGATGATGACTGCCATTGATCAGCATGGATCTGTTCCATTTTACTTCACTGAAACTTGAATAGTCTCAGGGAAATAGTCTTCCCTATCTTTCAGTTGCTCACCCTGTATCTTTTACAGTTTTCAAGTAAAAATGGAAATTCGTTCAATGCGATGTAGACAAAAATACCACCTTTCTTTTGAGTCATCACTCGACCCAGTTAAATTCATTATGAATGTCTCGTGATGATATTTTGTTATAGCAGTTTCAATTGCAGAATGATAAAAATGAGATATCTTTTTGATTTCGAAAATGGCAATTCTTCTCGAGTCCACTACGTATAACAATAAATTACACCAAGCAAATCGAGCAACAAAAGTATTTACTTCCATTATTACTATAATTATAAAGTAAGAATAAATGAAAATCCTAATTATCCATGAATTTTTGTGAGCATAAGGTGAATATCCTAATTTAACGGCTGGTTTCCCGTGAAAGTTCCCATTTTAAACCATTTCCATTCTCGCCTAATTGATAATTAGAAGCCAAGTAAATAGGAAATATGCATTATGATTCGAACGGACATATTGAAGTGTTATATTGAATTTTTTTGCAATGTCAAGCACGAAGCAATGAACCTGAGTGCAGAAGAAAGTTTCATATGTATATGAATAATAATTGCGTGTTTCTCTTGCTCTACTGAACACAGTGCTCTTATCGCATACTTGTGGAAGATAATGGACTATGATGGTGAAAGTGAATTGGACTTGGGGTAATCAAAGTTGTGGTTCTCATCAGTTGCAATTAGCTCAGATAAATGCAATTCGCCGCAAAAAAATTTCATGTAATCGAGACAGATTGTTACACAATATCACCGAATTACCTGCACTGAAGAATATTTGATAGCCGCTTTCAGTTTTGAAGGTGGAAGACGGTCCCACTACCGTCGACCGGTATACTAACACCACATCATGCTGTAAGTTCCGTGTATACGTTATTTCAGATGCTTGGAAGATGGTCCGGTCTTCAGAGTGGGAAGGATTTTTCAGAAAAAACATGATGAGCTCTTTTGGAACTAAATTATCTGGAAAACTCGTCCCCCAGAAGAATCTACAGAGGGAACTCGCTTGGGAGGCCTCATGATGGTAAAACGACTAATAACGGTCGTTTGGCGGACGCATGGAGTCAATTCGTTATTGAGTTTTGAATCATACGAGGACTACTAGATGGGGTGAAAAGTAACCTCCTTGGGAATGAAATTGTTTTTCGAAACGTTTCTTTATTTTATTCGATGTAGTTCCCTTAAAGCTTGATACACTTATTCCAGCGATTTTCAACCTTTTTGATCCCATTTGAAAATATTCCGGAAGGTCTGCAAAATACTCATTCGTGGCGTCGATGACTTCCTCGCGTGAGCTGAATTTTTTATTGATGAGCCATTTTTTAAGTTTTGGTAAGAGATAATAGTCCGAAAGCGCCAAATCGGGCGAATACGGTGGATGCGGAATAGGGCTCCGAAACCATATCTGCAAAGTGTGCAATGCACCCAGGGTCCAAAAAAAATATTAAAATAAAAGTTGAGAAATTAAATAGGATTAGGTATAAATACACACGAAATTTTATTAGTATATCATCCAGTTACTGCCGATTCCTATGTTGCGAGAACATGTCAGGCGGCAGTTTCTTGATTTTTCCTGTTCAGACATGAATAACGCCTGGAGCGCTATAAAAGCGATGCATCGCCACAGGCGTTTTTAAATCAGTTAGTTCACTGGAAAGTGCAACAAGTGAATAAAAACAAGTAATCCTATCAATTTTTACATATAAAGTTATTTTTATTTTGTCAAGTTTGGTGTTGTGTTGTGTAATATTTTGTTTACCACTTTTTTTTTAAATTAAGTGCCGAATACCTGCTGACTGCAATTTCAACGGCTTCATTTTTCATAGAATGGTAAGTGTTCGCTACTTTATACTATCCACATTAAACCTTTATAGGATACTGGTTATAATTAATTTTTTTTAGCCAAATATCTTTTCATTAATTGAAATGTTATGTACGAGTTTAAAAGAGTAACTGGTTTCATTCATAACTCGCTTAGTTTTTATGCTATTGATCTTTTTAAAAAACCATTTTGTAGGGTTTTTTGAGGGCTATAAGATCAAATTAGTTCAATATCTTTTTGCCTTTATTTTTGAAAGGATTTAAGTTGAAAGGGCTCGAACAAATTGCTTTTTACTCAAATATGCAAACTTTAATCGGCCATATCTTACTTAATAATAATCTGCCCTATAAAGGGTTAAAAACTTGGCTACTTAGTTAACTTTTCAAGAATATTTCCTAACCTACCCATATGGTGCTTATTATTGTGGTTTATTTAGAAGTTAATTCCTAATTTCCATGAGTACTAATTATTTATTTGTTTTTTCAGGATAAAAGAAAGAGACCTTCAGTTGCGAAGTTTCGCGAGCAAATAAAATTGAGACTACAAGAAAGGGAACATTGGTTGGATCTTTAAAGTATTTCTTGCAAAACAATCGAGTTTCCACGAAGACTATCAATGTTGTTGCGACCGAATCGTTCGAATCTCAAGATTCTAAATCCGTAATATCAATAACCTTGAGTGGACCATCTGAAATTTCAACAGTAACACCAGGTCCTGCAACAAGTGGCAGCGGCTGTAGCAGCAAAACAGCTTCTACTGATGCAGAGCCCGATGAAGCGATGACACCATCCTCGTCTACAGCACTTGAACAATTTACTTCAGGTAATTCAGCTTGTGTAAAAAGTTCGGTAATGTTAGCTACCGAAATACCTGCTGTAAGTGACACTTTCGATGAAGGCTGTAATGAGGCTGTTATCGATATAATTCCGTCCGACCCCGGTTTGTGGCCCGAAAGAATCAACAATGAGATGGCTACAATATTGGTTAAACGTGGTCCGTCCTTGATAGACATCAGTTTTAACTATCCTAGTAATAAAGATAAGAGAACGTTTTCCTGCAAATACTCTGAAAGAAATCTAGCAAATGGAGAAAAAGTCGAAAGGGCTTGGCTTATTTAGTCTATTTCTAAAAATTCTGTAAATTTTAAAAAAATGTTGAAGACATCTATGACTGTTAATGCTCATCATCTGCGGAAAAGAATTATTGCGATTGTTAAGTATTTATCTACACAATGCTTGGCAGTTCAAGGTTCTTCTCAATTGCTTTTCGAACATGATAATGGAAATTTTCTAAAAGCTGTTGAGATAATTGCCTCTTTTGATTCAGTGATGAGACAGCACGTTAGCCGAGTGTATAACTCCCAAAAAAAATCTGCTAAAATGACTCATTATTTAGGCGTGCAAATACAGTGGAAAGATAGAAGATTTGAAAGAATTAAATTTAGAATTAAAACACATTAGGGGACAAGGTCATGATAATGGGACAAATATTAAGAGAAAACATGTTGGGCTTCAAAAACGCATTCTTGATGCCAATCCGAAAACCCTATTTGTACTTTGTGCTGTTCATACTTTGAACTTAAGAGTAAATGACGCTTCTAGGGTGACAGGTGCTACAATAAACTTTTCTAATCTTGTGCAAGAGTTATATAATTTTTTTTCGTCATCCATAAAAAGGTGGTATGTTTTGAGAAAAAATGTCCCCGGGTTAAGTTTAAAGCCTCTAAGTGAGACAAGGTCCAGCAGAATTGACGCAATAAAGCTCATTGAAGTTTATTTAATCAAGGTTTGCGAAAGTCTTCTAGAAGTGGCTGAAGATAATTCCTTTCACATTGATGCAAGACATAAAGCGAGTTCCCTCTTAACGTCTGTACAAAATTTTCAATTTATTTGTGGAATTATTATTTGGCATGACGTTTTATTTCATATAAATATTGTCAGCGAACAAATGCAAAGTGCTACAATTAATATTAAAGTATGCCAAACCTACCTAAAAAATTTAGTTGATCACTTCCAGCAATATAGATCTGACCAATCATTTCAAGAAATTCTTGTGCAAGCGAAAGAAGTAGCATCCTCTCTCGAAATTGAAGAAGACTTCCCACAATTACCAACGGTTAGGAGGAAATCTAAACTAAAACTGTTATAGATCAAACTATAAGCTCTCTAAAAAACCGATTTGACTTATCAAGTGAGTATGATAATATTTTCGGATTTTTTAGCGACATATTCAAATTGAGTGACAGCGATCTTCTAAAACATTGTTCTATTCTTGAAGAGCGACTGACAGATCAGGATAATAAGGATATAGACTCCAATGATCTGTTTAACGGAATTAAAGCGTTAAAGTTGTTTTCATTACCTGATGATACTGACCCCTTAAGTATTTTACAATATATATTTGAAAACAATTTAATCTCCTTCTTTCCAAACGTAAGCATTTCACTAAGAATTCTTTTGACATTGCCTGTATCTGTAGCTTCTGGCGAGCGATCTTTTTCAAAGTTAAATATCATTAAAAATTATTCAAGATCGACAACGATTCAAGAAAGATTGTCAGGGCTAACAATATTAACAATTGAACAAGAAATTTTTGACGGTATAAATTTTAGCGATGTAATTAATGAATTTGCAACAGCAAAATCTCAAAAAATATCGCTACTACAATAGTTATCTTTTATTTTCTATTGCACCTAGACCTAGCTATCATATTTGATTTTAAAACGAAGTTTTAAAACGAAGTTCGCTAAATATTTATTATTATAATATATATATATATATTATATAATATATATATATATATATATATATATATATATATATATATATATATATATATATATATATATATATATATATATATATATATATATATATATATATATATATATATATATATATATATATATATATATATATATATATATATATATATATATATATATATATATATATATATATATAGGCAATATTTCTGTTACTTCAAACAAAAATGAAAAAACATGAATCAAAATGCCTTAAGGGGTGCCAAAATCCTTTTTTGCACACAAGTGCCAGTAGCCCTCACGGGGACCCTGTTGATGCGCACAATATTAGTCATACAAAAGTAACAACTGTCATAATGGTCGTTTCGTTCTCGCCATATCATAGGCACTCCAAACTTCAAACAGTTACGTGTCTCTTCCTTCCATTGTCGCAAATGTTCAACACATAGTTTACATACACTTTGAGGCACTTACATCTGTCGAATTTCAATACCGAAGTAGGCAAAATAAACGAGTCACATTGTTTGTAGTCGATTTACGCTGCCCTTTCTGTATGTATTCACCACAAACATAACAAAATATATCAGGATCGTTAACACAACAAGACCAGCAAAGGTAGAAATGAGGGTAGCAGGAATCTAGAGCTTATGAGTTAAAATAACGTAAAGCAATATATTGAACATTACCTATTTTATCAGCCATAGGCACAAAGAGAGCTGTACCAAAAGAAACTTTTTTTGTAGGCCTGCCTAATCAAAATACCTTTTAAACTATGCGCCACTTGAACTATAATCCCTATGATGATTCTCATTATTTTCCCCTACTAGGTTTTCTCAATTAATTCTCCGAATAATCAAAAAATAGCTAAAAAAAACTTAATTTTCAAGGGAGGATTTAATTTGAAATTTATTGCTAATGACTCAAGTCAAACCAAACTTTCTGGCTCCATTTAGTAGCCAGTTGAATACAAAAAATAATTATCAGCTCAAGTTAAACACCATAAAGGTCATTCTCCAATTTCGTAAGGTTTACTATGAAAAACTGAATTGAATAGATCTGTATGATGACATAAAAATTCGGAAACTTTGATAGTTAGCTAACCACTCGGCAAACGGGTACATAACAATGGATATTCCGTCGAAATTGACTGATATTATTATGCAACTTAACATCCTACTTTTCCGGTATGAAATTTTTACTAATCCGAATAACTATCCATCGATGAGTGTTACTTAACAATTCATGTAATGCGGGTTTTTTCTTAAAATAATGAACCAAATAAAATCTAGTTTAATTAATGCAGATTGAAGCTGAAGACGAGGGATTTCCTTCTTGTCGATTATGTCTGAAATAGAATTCCCGAAGAAATGTTTCATGTAACTCGAAGGAGTAATGTATAAAACGTTTCTCGTATTGCTCATATAATTATCTCCCTACAAAAATATGCAAAAAATACGGAAAATACGTTTCAATCAGTTATACCGAGAAACACATTTTAGAAATTTTATTCATTTATTAAGTAACATTAAATGGGGCAACTTTTACAGGTTTTTTAATGTTTTCTACTGATTATTTTTCATTGGTTTCTCTGACCTTCAATAGAACAATCTGTCCTTTGGCTATTGAATGTATTCAAAATTCAGGAACTTTTACTCCGTCCACTATTCTTTATTGTTTTGAAGAATTTTATTCTGGGAACAATATTCAACCTTCCGTAGAAAGTTGAATAACTTTTTTTGAAGCAGCTGGTTTTTCAATTCACACAATCGTTTGTTATCGAGCAATAGACTACAGTTTCGGTCTCGTTTGTCCTCGTCATTATTTCACACCCATTTACAACACCAGGCCAGACTTCCTCCCACTTATCTCAATCCGTTGGAGTGCATCAAGACATGTATATGTGTTGGCGCCCTCTAACGAACTGACAGAGCATATCATACATTCATAGGAAGAATTAGTTGAATCTTTAGTACACATGACACATATCCAAGTAATGCAGCATGAAAACGGAAGTCACAAATACAGATGTAACAGAGGTTGTCTTTCTTTTTGATCCTTTTTATCTTTTTTGGGGGGACCAAAGTTATTAGAGGAACGTTTTCATCAGACGGAGTCTGGTCTTTCTCAGGTGGAAATAGAGAAGTTGAGGGAAGCGAAGAAGTGGGATTATCGACTATGTCATCGATTTCTTGGGCATCAGGGAGAAAATATGTATTTGGTACCCTCCTGTTGGGAATACTTGGTGTTTTAACCCCTCGTCTCTTTCAAAAATTCCAACAGGCTGTTATCGAGGAGTCCAGTTTTTTCTGAAAGCTGTTTGGAACCCTGCATTTTCATTTGAATGCTAGAGTCTTCTCTGCAGTATTTTGTTGTATTGCTTCAATCTTACACAAATTGTCTTCGGAGGTATCTGAATTAGACTGAACCTGATTCGAGAAATACCGTATTTCCTTTGAGTTCGTTTTTACTGGATTCGGATTGCTTCTAGCAGTGGTCTACTCCACAATCCATAATTCTTACTCTTGTCCCTAATTCTATTTGGAGACATTGAAGGAGCCTTCAATAATACTCAAGGCCAAAGGCAACCGAAAAAGTTCATTGAGTATTCGCCAAAGAAGACAAAACAACTTCTCGATCTCTTTAGGGACGAGCTGAGGATCATAACAGGCCTCCTTACTGGACACTGCCCACCCACTGAGATACCATCTCAATAAAATGTGCCCAATCGGAAACGGCAACATGCAGAATGTGTAAAGAGGGTGATGAAACTGTCGAACATATTCTTTGCAGTTGCATCGCAACTGTCCGTCAAAGACATATACACTTCGATAGCGACAAATTAGAGCCGCACGAAGTAAAAGCGAAAGCTCCCAGGGAGATTCTTAATTTTGTAAGGGATTTAGACCTACAGAGAAATGAATGAGAAGGGTTACGAACAAAAGACCAATTTGGTCGCAGTTCGGAAAGGCTCCCGAAGCCAATCGACCCCCACGAATGTAATGTAATGTAATGTACTCTTGTCCCTAAAAGAGAACCCTTCCATCTTCGACAGAGAGCCATATGATCCTTTTGGTTCCCGTTGGGGAAAGTCCAAGGTAATTTGTGGCATATATTATGTGGAAGCCTTCCATGACGAGTTCGTGGTTTTCGCATAATTCCACAAAACGATTTCTATTTCATTCATTGTTCCCACTCTTTTCCATCGTTAGTGTTATTATTTCTCCCTTTTGCGTTCGTGTTCCCTATCAGTATTCTAATGTCTTGTTTCTTAGTTTCATCATGATCGCGTCTTATTGTTTGTAATATTGATCATTCCCTTTTCGTCTGTGTCTTCTGTAGGAGCATAAGTTACAATGGGTGAAATATTTCCGTCTTTACTAAATACATATAAAGACAAAGCGAGTTCCCTCTTAACGTCTGTACAAAATTTTCAATTTATTTGTGGAATTATTATTTGGCATGACGTTTTCTTTCATATAAATATTGTCAGCAAACAAATGCAAAATGCTACAATCAATATTAAAGTATGCCAAACCGACCTAAAACATTTAGTTGATCACTTCCAGCAATATAGATCTGACCAATCATTTCAAGAAATTCTTGTGCAAGCGATTGAAATGGAACTAATTTTGATCTAAACAAATTTTTAATAATGAAAGAATATCTGATTTAATGATAGTATTGACATGATTCTTTTCTAATAATTCATCAACTAAGTAATACGTATCTTTCGGAGGAATGTTGGGAAATAGATTCTTAACATCGAAAGAAATGAGTTTGGAATTAGGTGGTATAGTATAATATATATTATTAAAATTTGTTTAGATCAAAATTATTTCCATTTCAATTACAAATATTATACTATTGAAGACGGCTTGATTATGGGCAATCCGTTAAGTCCTTTGTTAGCAGAAATTTTCATGAATAACTTAGAGAAATTAATTCATAATCATCCACTCAGTAAATATTGTTTATACTGGTATCGCTATGTAGACGATATCATTATTTGCTTCACAGGAACAGATAGACAGTTGAAAATTTTCGAAAATCATATAAATTCATTACATCCAAAAATTGCATTCACAACCGAAATAGAAAGCAATAATTCGATAAATTTCTTAGACGTAACAATTTCGAATGAAAATGGAAAACATGTTTTCGCAATTTACCATAAGCCGTCACATACAGATATTATAATACATAACTCGTCGTGTCATCCATATCAACATAAAATGTCAGCATTCAATAGTTTTATTCATAGATTGATTAACATCCCGCTATCACCAGAAAATTTCAACAAAGAACTAAATTTGATTAAACAAATAGCCAAAAATAATGGTTACAATCCCAAACTAATAAATAATATTTTAAATAAAAAACAAAGTAGAATCGCATTGAATGAAGTTTACCCTGTCGATAAATTGAAACAAAAATTCAACACCTTAACCTACGTTGGCATTACAAGTGAGAAACTGAAATCATTCTTAAGTAGCAATAATTTCAACATAGCTTTCTAAACTAATAATAATTTAGGCAAATAAATAAAAATAATAAAACCAAACCAGGTAAAAACAATAAATCAGGTGTTTATAGATTGAATTGCAATGACTGTGATAATTTCTACATTGGTAGAACACATAGAAATTTTAATATTAGAATATCGGAACATAAACGCAGTTTTTCAAATAAAAAATCAGATTCAAATTACGCGAATCATCTCTTAGAAAATAATCATTCTTTCGACCCACAGTTTGAAATTTTGCATACAGATAATAAATATTGGAAGGTAGATCTTTGGGAAACTTTAGAAATAAATAAATACAAACACTCAGGTAGACTCATCAATGAACAAGTCGATTTAAGCCCTTCACCTCTATTGAATCTTTTCGGGGAGCAATCTATTCCTCAATTTTATTGGATATACCTGTCATAAATAACCACTTAAGAATAAGCAACCAATAAGCTTTTAATTACTCAAGAACATTTATAGTTATATTCTCATTTACATTTTTCTGCATAATCATTCGTCTGAAGAAGCTACGGTGTAGTGAAACGCGTTACGAATCGCAATTATTAAGTAAAATTCCTTAAAACACAGTACTTGTTTTTTATTAAAGTTAAAAATCATTAAAAATTATTAAGATGGTTCATGATTGGCTGGGCTAACAATATTAGCAATTGAACAAGAAATTTTTGATGGTATAAATTTTAGCGATGTAATTGATGAATTTGCAACAGCAAAATCTCGGAAAATATCGCTACTACAAAAGCTATCTTTCATTTTTCTATTGCACTTAGACCTAGTAATCATTTTTGATTTCAAAACGAAGTTCCTAGGTATTTGTTATTAGAAATATCTGCATATTTTTCGAAATATCTAAGTATAAATAGAAAGTAGTACATATATATGTAGACATTAGGCAATATTTCTGTTATTTGTTCCTAAAAATGCGATTTTTTGTTTTAGGTTATTTTCTAGTATTTATAAACAACCAGTCAACGTGTCTGTATCCCATTACTTAAGTAAATGTTTTAAAATGGGTGTGAACAAGAATTTATTTTGTTATGATTTTATTCTGCTTGTTGCATTTTGATCTTTTAGTCTACAAATAAAAATAGGTAAAAAACTTTTTAAGTTAAACGGTTTTATGTTAAACATACATTGCACTGTTTAAGATAAATGTACTAAAACCAAAAATAATAAAATAGATACAGTCGTGGGAATTATAAACATATGCATAGACTAGACTAAAATAAAACCGTGGGGCACGTCAATTGTCTACAAATTATCGACTTAATGTGCGATAGAAGAATCGTTTAATTCGTCGTTAGGCAGTTGGCCCGCAGACGGTGAGGAAATTATTTACTATTTTCTTGCTCATGGAAATTCTAATAGTTATACACTCCATGTAAATAAAAGAGATGTTTTAACTAGTTTATCGTTGGACATTCACACTGCTGGCTGGCGAGGAATCGTTTCACTGCTTGTTGTTTGTCTTTAATCGACAAAACATATGACAAAAGTACTACTCGCTCACCACTATGAAACCCTAAAACTCGCTTATAATCGAGCTTGCTAGCTTGTTTCCACATTCTAGCCCTACTTATCACACGTCCATCGTTGTCGGTTGCACAACTGCCTAATAATTATAGTGTAACATTACAAAACAAACATTTTAATCAACGATTGTAGACAATTGACGTGCCCCACGGTTTTATTTTAGTCTAGTCTATGCATATGTTTATAATTCCCACGACTGTATCTATTTCATTATTTTTGGTTTTTAGTACATTTATCTTAAACAGTGCAATGTATGTTTAACATAAAACCGTTTAACTTAAAAGTTTTTTACCTATTTTTATTTTCTAGTTTTTAGTTTTTATTTCGCATTCTTTTTAATTCATTATTGCAAGGTTTCTTGCCCGTTAGTTTATTGCAATCCAACTCCTCTATACGTAGTCCCTGCAAAGATCTTACTCTACTAAGAGCCACGTAGGCTTGACCTTCTTCAAACAGTTTCGCACCTAAGTATACGACTGCGTGATCCACAGTGCTGCCCTGCATTTTATGTATTGCAGAATCATTTTTATCCACCCTAATGCCATACAGTTCTCGGCGCGTTTTAACCTTTCACCTTAACTTGGGTGGTGTACCGCTAACGAAGTATCATTTTTAGCCACCCTAACGCCACACAGTCCTCAACACGATACAAAATCTTGACTTGGGTGGTGAATTCAGGCTGGATACATTGTATTCTACTGGTTGAGCACTTTCATTTGATACCCATATTGATAGGATTGATAAAACCTACGTTATCCGCCATTTTGTAGCGGCCGCCATCTTGGATTTCAATTTTTATAGTATATTGTATTCTGATTGTTGAGCCCTTTCATTTGATACCCATATTGATGGGATTGATAAAGCTATGTTATCCGCCATTTTGTAGCGGCCGCCATCTTGGATTTCAATTTTTATAGTATATTGTATTCTGCTTGTTGAGCCCTTTCATTTGATACCCATATTGATGGGATTAATAAAACATAAATTATCCGCCATTTTGTAGCGGCGGCCATCTTGTATTTATAATGATAATGAATAAATATAATTGTATTGTCACCAAAATCCAAAGTGTATACAAAATTTCAGATTAATCGGTTGACAGGAAGAGGGTGAAATTTGAATTACTAAATTTGACCCAAGAATAAATAAAACAAACGGGGTGAGCTAAATAAAACCGTTTAAAAATTATTAAGATCGACAATGGTTCAAGATTGTCTGGGCTAACAATATTAGCAATTGAACAAGAAATTTTTGATGGTATAAATTTTAGCGATGTAATTGATGAATTTGCAACAGCAAAATCTCGGAAAATATCGCTACTACAAAAGCTATCTTTTATTTTTCTATTGCACCTAGACCTAGTCATCATTATTGATTTTAAAACGAAGTTCCTAGGTATTTGTTATTAGAAATATCTGCATATTTTTCGAAATATCTAAGTATAAATAGAAAGTAGTACATATATATGTAGACATTAGGCAATATTTCTGTTATTTGTTCCTAAAAATGCGATTTTTAGTTTTAGGTTATTTTCTAGTATTTATAAACAACCAATCAACGTGTCTGTATCCCATTACTTAAGTAAATGTTTTAAAATGGGTGTGAACAAGAATTTATTTTGTTATGATTTTATTCTGCTTGTTGCATTTTGATCTTTTAGTCTACAAATAAATATGACTTTTAAAGTTCAGTTATTTGCTTTACTACCTACCTACCTTCTACCTTAAAAAAAAATAATAAAACATGATTCAAAATGTCTTAAGGGGCGCCAAAATTCTCTTTTGCACACAAGTGCCAGTAGCCCTTACGGGGACCCTGGTGTTAGGTGTTAATTAAAATAACAAGTGTTATCGAACCAGTCATCAGTATACAGGGTATTCTATATTAATAATAAAAAACAAGTACTGTGTTTTAAGGAATTTTACTTAATAATTGCGATTCGTAACGCGTTTCACTACACCGTAGCTTCTTCAGACGAATGATTATGCAGAAAAATGTAAATGAGAATATAACTATAAATGTTCTTGAGTAATTAAAAACTTATTGGTCGCCTCCTCCTAAGTGGTTATTTATGACAGGTATATCAATAAAATTAAGGAATAGATTGCTCGAAAAGATTCAATAGAGGTGAAGGCTTAAATCGACTTGTTCATTGATGAGTCTACCTGAGTGTTTGTATTTATTTATTTCTAAAGTTTCCCAAAGATCTACCTTCAATATTTATTATCTGTATGCAAAATTTCAAACTGTGGGTCGAAAAGAGTGATTATTTTCTAAGAGATGATTCGCGTAATTTGAATCTGATTTTTATTTGAAAAACTTAGAATATCGGAACATAAACGCAGTTTTCAAATAAAAATCAGATTCAAATTACGCGAATCATCTCTTAGAAAATAATCATTCTTTCGACCCACAGTTTGAAATTTTGCATATAATAAATATTGGAAGGTAGATCTTTGGGAAACTTCATCAATGAACAAGTCGATTTAAGCCCTTCACCACTATTGAATCTTTTCGAGAGCAATCTATTCCTTATTTGGATATACCTGTCAGTTAACCACTTAGGAATAAGCTTTTAATTACTCAAGAACATAGTTATATTCTCATTTACATTTTTCTGCATAATCATTCGTCTGAAGAAGCTACGGTGTAGTGAAACGCGTTACGAATCGCAATGACTAAGTAAAATTCCTTAAAACACAGTACTTGTTTTTATTATTGATAATGGAATTTTACCAAGTAAAAGCCTCCCAAATTCAAATATTCTATATTAAATAACAAAGTTGGTATGCACTTCCGGTATAACCGGAAGCGCCAATTAGGTGAAAATATTTTAGAAGTAGAGTTTCAAATCAGCTGAAACAACTACCATAATTTCAGAACGATATCATTATTAGTTCTCCATAAACGTCTAATAGCTCATTCAGCTTGGGATACCCTTTACATGTGTTCCAGAAATTCAAACGAATGGATATTAAGCAATAGTTTCAAGAAAATCCACTTCGATTCAAATCGACATTGTCTCAAACGATTGATAACAACAATTACAGTGACTTGTAATTATTGTCAGTATTGCATGCCATTCTTCATTGCTCATTGATTTCTTCTATTTTTTCTGATGCAATTAAAAAAATTTTATCGTTATGTGAAACTTGTTTACAGTTGTGTTGAGGTAAGGTATGTCGTCAAACAAAACGAACAATTCAATGCAAATATTTTTAAATTCAATAAATAATAGTTTACAATTAAGTACAATTCAATCAAAATTTGCCAATAAATAAATAAATAAAATGAATATTTACAATATCAAATCGAACCAAAATAAGCGAAAGGCATTCATAGAATACATAAAAATATCTCAACATACAGTCGAAATCAAATTGAAAAATAATCATAGAATTATTTATCAAAACCAATTAACGAAATATTTCCATTTTAAAACAAAACAGATCGTTCAAAATCAAGTTAATCATCAAACGTCTGGGGATCTAACTGTTATAATATCAATAATTCACATCTATTGTAAATAATACCAAATTATAATCACCTAATTAAAGTAGTAATTAAGGATTCGAGCACATCGAATTAATTATTTGAAACGCTTCGAATAACGCTTTGGAAAGCGTGACAAGCCAATGTGTTGTTGAATATTTATGAAGAAATTCAAGTTTAATCGTCCAAATCATAGCTGCTTTCTCGCTCGTGAAAGTTCCACAGAAAGAATTAGAGAAATTCGAATTCACAAATGTCTAAATTACATGTTCTGTGATAATTTAAGACAGGGAAACGAAATATAATAGTAATTGATAGTATGGTTCACTTATAAATCGAAACGATTGATTTAAATAAATATTTCTTAAAATAATTTTGTCCCAGAATTGATGACCTTGGAGGAAAACCTTTAATGGGCCACAGTGTATGTAATTCTTTGTCGAAATCCTCTAGATCCATCAGGACCTTTTGGTAACCTAACAATGTTCTCGAAATTTTGAAAGGCTGCACTGTTGCTCCTTGATCTTGGGCTGCTATAATCAGAGTTTTGACTAGCTGAAGATAATCTTCTGGAGCTACATTCAGAACTGCTCAAACTGCAAGCACTCATTCTTCTAGGTAAAAATAGGTTTGAATCACTTGAATCTCTGCTGCTGTAAGATAATCTTCTAGGCATGTAGATGAAATTAGCTTCTGTACTTGAAGCAGACAGTCTACGTTGTAGCCATGCAGCTGGCTCGATATATCTTGATGGGAAATGTGCTGAGGATCCTCTTCTAAGACGATTTCTTGGGTCAAGTCTTAGTCTCATATCTTCAGCTTCAGAACTAGATGGGCACGATGATAGATAGTCAGAAGAATCAGAAATTACTTTAATGTTACTATTTTTCTTGTTTTTATTCTTCTTTCTTTCTGGATGTGGGATATTGTTCAACTCGTATATCTTCATAGGTTCTCCTAGTTGCGTCTGCAACTTCATTGCGTTTCTAGCAGATTCAGAATGAACGAATTCTACCAAAGCACAAACCATGCCGGCTAAAGAAGGATTCTTGTTGATAAATTGACGAACATCTGCAGGAATTGGATTTCCTGGCCTCAATATACGAATTAAAGCTATTTCTCCACAAGTCTTGAAGAGTTCTGCTACGTTTTCAATCGTGGGTTTCTCAATTGGCATATGAACAGCAACAATTGTACGTGATGGTGTTGTTTCATCGTATTGAGGTAATGCATCTAATCTTCTAAGCTTAGTACCAGCTTCGTTAATTTCAAGCTTGGTAGAACGAGTTAGGGCATGAGCTACAACTCTCCAATCTTTTGTAAGATGTTTGACTCTCTTGAAACTTGAGATTAGTTTTAATGAAACGTAGCCTTCCTTGTTTCTCTTGACATGTTTCAGAAGAAAAGCGTCTTTTGTTATATTGGCGTCAGAGAAATAAAACTCTACCTGTTGTACTATTTTATCTGCTAATTCCTCAGATGGTGGTGTGAATGGTGGTTCAGTTACTTCCGGTGTAACTTCGCAACCGGAATCTTTACCGCCTCCAGCTGACCCGTTATCGGAAGAGCTGTCCGACATATCAGCCATATGAGCACCTTCGTCTTCAGCTTCATGATGATTGTCTTCATGGGGTTGGATCTTGTCGTAGGAAACCGAGACATCACTGTCGATCGAAGAGATGCTATCGCGAGTCTCCAGGATCTTCGTGGTTGGGATTTCGTCGTCAATGTCGTTTTCGAAATCTTGTTCGTTGATGGTGTCGGGAATTGGGGCCGGCATTTTGAACTTAGACACTAGTATCACAATTTTATCACTTACAGTCACGGTTTTTATCAGTCTTTCGATGACACCGACAGGCACTTCGTTCCTAACGGCGCAAGATGTTGGTTAGTAGGTCACTTGGTATGCTACTGCCACAACACGACTCGATTGTTGACCTAGCTATCGGAGTATACTAACGAGCGGTCTTTCTCCGCGCCGGCTTTATAGAAACTCTCCGTCCCTACTTTGAACGCCTTCGCCGTGGCTGTGTACATCAGGTCCAGCACATGCTCGGCTAAGGACAAACCACGGTCAGGTTCACTACACCTATTTCGCGTAGGAACTTTATTTTGCGGAAATGGAACGACTTTTCAGAATTATTTTTTGTCCGTATGAATTTATTTTTGTTGTACTTCCTTCCTTTCGGGGCCTTGAATTTTTATTCTGTGTACCTGATTGGACAAAATCACGTGTGCTAAGTTGAAATTGTTATCGACTGGATGACATTTAGATATACGGACGAGTATTCGAAAATTTTCAACAATCAATGACTTCATCTTCGGTAAATTTACATTTACGCACAAAAATTTTGATTTATTGAATTAAATTCAGGGAAAATATCTAGGAAAAAAATTTATTTACGCACACAATTCTTATTCCTTGAAATATACAAGCTTTTTTTATTTAATTCGCATCAACCACGAAGGAAGAAAAATATATACAAGCTGCTCCAAATTTGTTTACGAGAGCTTAGTAGATTTCTAGGAAAAATATCTCAAAATGAATCGAATGAATGAAAATTTGATATGAAAATGACGATTTCATATTTTTATGTTTACAAACCTTAATAGTATTAAATTTATTTCCGAATCATCATAAATATTAATAATGATTGTTCAGAATAATTATTGGAATATAAACAATTAATTAAATAATGAATTTTTTAATTAAATATGTTTATTCTTACAATGCCAAAACAAAAAAAAATCACATCGAGAAAATGTAGCACATCGATATTGAGATACAAGATAGTTCTCAGGACCTTACAGTATTTTCTTGTGAATAGGGTGTTCGATGATTGGAACAGGTTTTCTAGTGATGGTGGTGGACTCAAATTCGGTTAATGAATTCAAAAATAAATTAGACTTTCTTTTGTTTAATTAGATTTCGTTTTTGACATAAGTGGATTTAGTTATTATATATGTGTGCATATTTAATTATGGCTAAGCTGTGCTTGCAATACTATAGAAATTATTTTTTGTTATTAGGCTTTCATAGGACTTGTCCTCAGCCTTAAATTACTTAAATAATAATAATAATAATATAGATGATCATACTGAAAAACAAGAGCAATGGTCAAGAAAGGAATTGCATGGACGACATCACCATGAGATTAATCAACCACACATCGACAAAGAAGCCTCCAACAAATGGTTGATGAAAGGAGAATTATTCGCGGAAACAGAGGGATTCCTTATGGCCATCCAAGACCAAGTGATCGCTACAAACAACTACAAAAAATTTATTATGAAGGACGGAACATTACAAACAGATAGGTGCAGAAAATGCCATATAAGATCGGAGACTATACATCATATTACGTCCGGATGTGAACAACTGGCCAATACGGACTATCTTCACAGGCATAATCAAGTGTGCAACATTATCCATCAGAAACTTGCACACAAGTACGGACTTCTGAATACATTCCAGCCATATTACAAGTATCAACCGGCGCCCGTATTGGAAAATGACTCTATCAGATTATACTACGATAGGCCTATTATCACTGACAGAATGGTGACGAATAATAGGCCGGACATAGTGGTGTATGATAAGAGAGCCAAGACAGCAATGCTGGTGGATGTCGCCATACCAAATAATAACAACGTGCTGAATAAGTTCCAGGAGAAAAGTCCAAATACACAGACCTTGCTATTGAGATCAAGCAGATGTGGCACCTCGACAAAATAGATATCGTTCCTGTCATCGTATCCTCGACTGGTTTAATACCCAAAACTTTGCATGATAGCCTTAAGAAATTAGAATTGCATAAGAATACCTATATAGAAATGCAAAAGCTGTAATTCTTAATACATGTAGGATAGTTAGGAAATTTATGTCAAGTATATTGTAATCGAGCCTATTCCCTTTGATTGCTGAATCTGGGAAAGGTAAATTATATCCAGCTACTAGCTGAGATAGTGCATAAGTCCACGATAATAATAGATGATCATATAAAATTCGGGATTGAAAAATGTAAGACCCTGAACATTCAAAGAGGGAAAGTCATAGATGGTGAAACACAACTTCCAAACGGTGATATTATACAGTGCATGAGAGATGGCGAAACATACAAATATCTGGGGTACCAACAAGCCAGATTGCTAGACCAAAAACAATCAAAGGAGAAGATTCGTTCAGAATACAGTCAGCGTCTGAAGTCTGTGCTGAAATCGATGTTGAACTCGGGGAATCTAGTCAAGGCAATTAACACCTACGCCATTCCAGTGTTGCTTTACTCATTTGGAATAATCAGATGGACTAAGACGGAGCTAGATGATATTCAAAGGCAGACCCGAACAAAGCTGACAAAGTACAACAATCATCATCCAAAATCGTCTGTGATACGAACAACTTTGAAGCGGAAAGAAGGAGGACGCGGATTAATAGATGTTGTCAATTTACACACCGAACAGATAAAAAATCTCAGAGAATTCTTCTCTGCAAAAGCTTTCACTTCTGACCTCCATAGAGTGGTATCGTTGGCTGATAGGGGATATACACCACTAAATCTTGCTACCAGAGATGACCTGCTGAATCTACCGTTCCTATCAGATACTGAAAAACAAGAGCAATGGTCAAGAAAGGAATTGTATGGACGACATCACCATGAGATTAATCAACCACACATCGACAAAGAAGCCTCCAACAAATGGTTGATGAAAGGAGAATTATTCGCAGAAACAGAGGGATTCCTTATGACCATCCAAGACCAAGTGATCTCTACAAACAATTACAAAAAATTTATAATGAAGGACGGAACATTACGAACAGATAAGTGCAGGAAATGCCATATAAGATCGGAGACTATACAACATATTACGTCGGGATGCGGACAACTGGCCAATACGGAGTATCTTCACAGGGATAAGTGTGCAACATTATCCACCAGAAACTTGTACACAAGTACGGACTTCTGAACACCTTCCAGCCATATTACAAGTATCAGCCGGCGCCCCCCGTATTGGGAAATGACTCTATCAGATTATACTACGATAGGCCTGTTATCACTGACAGAATGGTGACGAATAATAGGCCGGACATAGTGGTGTATGATAAGAGAGCCAGAACAGCAATGCTGGTGGATGTCGCTATACCGAATAATAACAACGTGCTGAACAAGTTCCAGGAGAAAAAGTCCAAATACACAGACCTTGCTATTGAGATCAAGCAGATGTGGCACCTCGATAAAATAGATATTGTTCCTGTCATCGTATCCTCGACTGGTTTAATACCCAAAACTTTGCATGATAGCCTTAAGAAATTAGAATTGCATAAGAATACCTATATAGAAATGCAAAAAGCTGTAATTCTTAATACATGTAGGATAGTTAGGAAATTTATTTCAAGTATATTGTAATCGAGCCTATTCCCTTTGATTGATAAATCTGGGAAAGGTAAATTATATCCAGCTGACAGCTGAGATAGTGCATAAGTCCACGATAATAAATATAGATTAATGAACAAAATAAATGCAAAAAATAAACTCTACCACGTAGAAGATAATACAACTATAAAAAGAAATATTATCTTGTATGAGGGGAGTTTTTCGACAGAAACATAATTTAATTCAATTTTAAAATTTTTCTTAGATAAATAAAATGAAAAAATTATATTTGATATAATTAAGATCATTACGAATGATTTTAAGTGTGAACGTAAGTGTTTCTTATGTCTACAGCCTGATTGACGAAAGCTCGTGTTTTACTTAAAAGCCAATATTCAATCAGCTTCGGAAATTTTGATTGAATTTTGGCGTCCTTAATGAAAAACGGCAAAATATTGTATATTTTCGGCGACAGGAAGTTGAAAGATCTATGACCCACCGTCTTATTTGTAAAAGGCACCCTCAAAAGTTTACCTCTCATTCGTGTATCATATGAATGTGAATTCGTTGCTGCTGAATGTTTTTTCGCTGATACTTAGCTAAAGACTTGAAAAATAACTGTCTAAAATCCAACAATTTTGCATCCCGATATTGGGTGCCAGAAGGATATCGATAAGGCTTCCCTAGTATAGTTTTTAATATCCATTTCTATTTTCTTTATGTGAAAGTATGTAACACCACCCCAAGATAAAAGACGACGCACATAAAACGCCTTCCTCAAAATGCGTGTATCACAGAATGATTTTAATTCTCGAAACTTCGGTGCTATAAATCCCAATTTTTTAGTAACGTGTTGCACATGAGCGTCCCATCTCAAGTGACAGTCAATGTAAACCCCCAAGTATTTATTTCTTTCGATTGGTCGCCCACCGTGATGAATTGGTATGATGATTTGTCTTACAGTTAGCAAAAGGAACACATTTGGTTTTGTCAATGTTAAATAAAACAATGATGCTTAGATTTTCACCATATTGACGAACTTTTAACGTGTTTCTTTACACTGTGCCTTCATCAGATAAGTGGTACACTGAAAGGATGATGTGCTACATTACGTACTCTACTGAATAGGTGAAAATCCAAACAAGATGCTTTTTTTAGAAACCAAAAGGATTAAGTAATGGTGACAGATTTTGGTCTAATTGACTAGTAAGAAAATTTTCACATATCCAGTTTCAATTTATTATATTCATCATGTAAAATGTCAAAATTATTATTGAAAGTGTGATTATCTTTTAGCAGATGACTTGCATAGTGAAAAAATTATTTTTTTCTCCAAACTGCTTTGAGCTCCGATTGCCTAATATTGAAATTTTTAAAAGTTCTACCTTTCAAAACTTTTTCACGGAAGTTTATAAATATCTGATTTGTTTCCTTTATGAATATGAGGTTTACAGTTTTAAATATATCTGCCTAGACAGTGATCCGTTGTGAAAGCGTTATTCAAATTATTAGATCAAAACAATGACCTTAAATTCAGACTGGGTTTACCAATATTAGTTAATATATTATATTTTCGCTTGGTCCTTTAACCTTAGGAAAAACCTCATAGATTGCATGTTGAAATTGTTCACGAGAAAGCATACTGTCAATCATACTAGAATTATAACCATTATCGACCGCTTATTTTTTAATAGATTAAAGTTCTTTCAAAGTTCCGTTTTAGGCCCATTACTATTCCTACTGTATACTGCTGAACTTCCTTCTATACTTTCTTCCACCTGCTGTCTCTATGCTGCCGATACAAAATTATATAATAATCCATTTTCTGACTTCCACACTCTTCAACAAGATCTAGATCATCTGTCCAGGTGGTGCACCGACTGGCTTTTACCCTTGAACTTGGATATGTGCAAGGTCCTACACCTTGGCAAAAACAACCCCCATCGGATGTACAAAATCTCTGGAACTGCTCTGATCACCACATCGAAGCAAGTTGATCTTGGAGTTATCATCTCTAATGACCTAACGTGGACTGATCATATTCAAAGTATTTGCAGCAAGGCTTCTAGACTTTCGTTTCTGCTTCAGAGATCTTTCAAAGGTTGTCAGCCCAAAACTTGTAGTCTCTTATATAAAACTTATATTCGTCCATTAATGGAATTCGCAGGTCCTGTGTGGTCTCCCATTTACAATTACGAGACGAATTCTCTCGAATCTATTCAGCGGAGGATAACAAGAATTCCGTACGGGCGTCGGCGACCAAGTTATTCCGAACGCCTCAAAATATTCGATCTTCAACCTTTCAATGATAGACGGCTTCGAGGTGATCTTATAATTGTCTACAGGGCCTTGAATAACAGGTTCGGTGTAGATTTATCTCCACTTCTAACGATCAATCACAACAGACGTCTACGAGGCCACAGACTGAAATTGTATCGAGAAAACTTCAAATCCACCCCAAGACAGAATTTTCTTTCCAATCGTGTATTTACGGCATGGAATGATCTACCACCACATGTAATTTCTTCTCCTTCTGTCAATGCTTTCAAGAATGCCTATGATTCATGGATATTATCTGAAACAGGCAACTGAAGATTTCTAAGTATCTACAACATGTTTTTGATAAGCAATTATTGTATTTCATTTGAGTTTTCTGTAGGTAGGTTAAATGTTTGATCTACTTGCTTTTGAGAATCTTTTTATTTTGTATTCACCAGATTAGAATAGCCTAACCTATTTTTTAAGTCATTTTGTGTTACTTTGTTTTCACTGCTTTGCAACCTGTTAGACATAATGTATATTATGATTTTTGAGTTATATAGGCATCACGCCTCAACTCTAATTTATATTAAATAATAATAATAATAATAATAACCGAACAAATAAGAAATCTCAGAGAATTCTTCTCAGCAAAAGCTCTCACTTCTGACCTACATAGAGTGGTATCGTTGGCTGATAAGCGATATACACCTCTAAATCTTGCTACCAGAGATGACCTGCTGAATCTACCATTCCTATCAGATACTGAAAAACAAGAGCAATGGTCAAGAAAGGAATTGCATGGACGACATCACCATGAGATTGATCAACCACACATCGACAAAGAAGCCTCCAACAAATGGTTGATGAAAGGAGAATTATTCGCGGAAACAGAGGGATTCCTTATGGCCATCCAAGACCAAGTGATCGCTACAAACAACTACAAAAAATTTATTATGAAGGACGGAACATTACAAACTGATAGGTGCAGAAAATGCCATATAAGATCGGAGACGATACAGCATATTACGTCCGGATGCGAACAACTGGCCAATACAGACTATCTTCACAGGCATAATCAAGTGTGCAACATTATCCATCAGAAACTTGCACACAAGTACGGACTTCTGAATACATTCCAGCCATATTACAAGTATCAACCGGCGCCCGTATTGGAAAATGACTCTGTCAGATTATACTACGATAGGCCTATTATCACTGACAGAATGGTGACGAATAATAGGCCGGACATAGTGGTGTATGATAAGAGAGCCAAGACAGCAATGCTGGTGGATGTCGCCATACCAAATAATAACAACGTGCTGAATAAGTTCCAGGAGAAAAAGTCCAAATACACAGACCTTGCTATTGAGATCAAGCAGATGTGGCACCTCGACAAAATAGATATCGTTCCTGTCATCGTATCCTCGACTGGTTTAATACCCAAAACTTTGCATGATAGCCTTAAGAAATTAGAATTGCATAAGAATACCTATATAGAAATGCAAAAGCTGTAATTCTTAATACATGTAGGATAGTTAGGAAATTTATGTCAAGTATATTGTAATCGAGCCTATTCCCTTTGATTGCTAAATCTGGGAAAGGTAAATTATATCCAGCTACTAGCTGAGATAGTGCATAAGTCCACGATAATAAATAATAATAATAATAAGAAATTATTTTTGACATTGGTATCGTGGTGAGTCTATGTATGTTCTTATAAGCAGCTGTTTTATGTAGATGTGGATGTGCGGAAGAATTGTGAATGTTAAAGTCTTTCTTCTCACTTTTCATATCCAATGTGAATTTTATATTCGGGTGAGTTGAATTTATGATTGTACTGAAGAATTTCAATTGCCTACTTGTATCTGTAAAACAACAGATTATATTATCTACATATCTGAATCAATGAACGCAGTATTTTGACAGCGGATGATTATGAATTATTCACTCATTGTTATCCATGAAAATTTCTGCTAGTAGAGGATTAAGATGATATCCTATTATTAAGCCATTGTTACACATGTAGATTTCTTCATTGAAGTTGAAATAATTTTTTCTAAACATACTTCTAGAAAATTTATAATTTCTGATTGTTCAGTGGGATTTGCATTATTATTCTGCAAAACTTGGTTAATCGATTTCAATAAGTCATGAGATGGAATACTACGGTATACGGTAACTAAATCTCAGGATGTCGATCAAAAATATAATATATCAACTTAAATTAGTAAAACTAGTCTGAATTTAGTCATTTTTCTCTTCTCTCTCAGAAGAAACTTTGTTTCGATTTCACTCCTACTGATCTAAGTACCTGCTTTTACCAATGTTATATACCAGGTATCCACGAGAGATGGGACATCAAAAGTATATGGATAAAGGAATGACAGATTGGAGACATTTTTTGTTGTTGTCTTGAATGTTATTCGAACTAAGTTCTGAAAATTTTTTCAATACTGTGTTGACATCATCTTCATTATTTCAAATGGCATAAAGCATGTTTCTATTTTTTTAATGTAGATAATTAAATTCTGAACAATTTTTTCTCATATCATTGTTACCTGAAATCAACTGAAAGAAAGATATGAATTTTTCAATCGGAATTTTGCGATTTTTGGTTGTCTCTTAGAAGGCATCATAAAAATACTAAAGATCATTCAATATCGATTATTTCTAGCTCTTTGTAAGTAAAGAGGTTCATTCAGCAAAATTCAATGCATTTAGAGACTTCACGGTATACAGGGTGTGTCCAAGGCATGTGGCAAGTTGTAGTACATTCGAAGGTACAAAAGTCCGTTTTTTTCAAATTAGAATACCTATTTTTGCACACTATTACAGGTTTCTCTATACCTAAAATGATCGAGTAACACCAATTTTAGTGCTACTTCTTGGTGGTATATTTTGGCAACAGCTTTATGCCTTTCCAGGTAATTCTTGGGTGCCAGTATGGGACATGAAGACGTCACGTGTTGAATAGATTCGGTTGGACGAGAGCACTAGAGATCCGAAGCTATATCCTTTTTGGCTATGTGTTTTTTATAGGTTCTGGTCGGTATTACTTGGTCTTGTATGGCTACCAGGCGACGCACCGACTGCGGGAAAAGATATCCAGCGGTGAGGTAAGGGAGATACTCCTTTTCATCGACAAGTGTGTTATTCAGTGCATTTGGCTATCTTCCATGTAGGCTCATAGACTCCCACTCATCAGCCAACTCCTCCGTTGTGCGGTTTTTAGTTATAGGTCCGCTTGCCTGTTGAAGCGGTGAAATGTCGTTCATCTCGCAGATAGACTTGTGGAACCGCGTGTTTTTGCCGCGGAATATTTTCTGAGGCCAACCACACAACCTGCATGGATGCTGTCGAGATTAGCCAACCCTCTTCCTCGTCTCTGCCTTGGTAGGTAGAGTCTGTTGAGTGATGCGTGAGGATGATGAAATCCATATTTTGTTAGCATGGTTTTAATCTTAGTGTCCATGCTGCGTAGTTCTGTGGAGGACCAGTCCACCACACCGAAAGAATATAACACACTTGGTACAGCCCAGATGTTTAGCGTCATAAATATCGCCTTCGACTTAAGCTTCGATTGTAACACCTGTTTCACTCGTCGAAACAGTTTTTTCCTAAAACCTTCCCTCACCTCAGCCTTCTTGATCTCCAGGGCCTGCTGGAAGCCAAGTTATTCATACGCCTCTTCAAGTCCCAGAATTGTAGTGCCATTGAAGAGAGCCATACCCATCATTCCCCCCACAACTTTTCCCCTCACCATTTTCACAACAGCGCATTTCTCGATTCCCAGTTCCATGTTCATCGCATCACTGAAGGATGCTACCGTCTCCAGTTGTATTTTCATTTGCTCTTGGCCACTTGTGTATAGCTTGAGGTCATCCATATATAAATGATGACTGACTCGGTTGTTTTTATCCCTATCGAGAATGTAAGTATTTCTACTACTATTGAGGAGGAGACTCAAAGGGTTGAGGTCCAAGCAAAACCAGAGTGGGCTGAGAGTGTCCCCTTGAAATATACCCCTCTGGATTTTGAATTCACCTGACCCGCCCTTGTTTGAAGACAATGATATTCGCCAAGTGCTCATTAGCTGCTGAAGGAGGTTGACGATTGATTCGGAAATGCCATACAGGTTCAGCACTTTCAACAACCAAGACTGAGGCACCGAGTCGAAAGCCTTACGGTAGTCGATCCAGGCCACGGACATATTCCGTAGGTTTTTCCGAGCATGCTTCGTTATTATGAAGTCTACAACGAGGAGTTCCTTGCATCCTTTCGCACCTTTTCGGCACCCATTCTGTTCGTGCGCCAGTATGTTGTTTGCTTTCACATGCTAATTGATATACAGAGCAAGTATACCCGCCAGTATCCTATGAAGTGTGGGAAACAAGTGATTGGCCTGTATTTTTTCGGGTCTTCAGTCACACCATCTTTTGGCAACATAAAAGTTATACCCATGGTAAGGCACTCAGGGACCGCTGAAGGGTCCGTTAATGCTTTCTGAAACAGCGTTGCCAAGATATTGTGGGCTTCAGTGAAATACTTCCACCAGTAGTTGTGGACCCTGCCTGGCTCTGGTGCCGCTCAATTATTTGCGGTTTTTAGAACAGATGCGATATTTACTAACGACATAGTGATTGGTTCCATATGATATTCAAGTATTTTCTGTTCCACTTCTGCCATCCAGTGGGCGTCGTCATCATGAGGAGTATTTTTGGACCATATATCTTTCCCATACCCTTGCATATTTTCTGGACTGGGTGGAGTACCAATCCCTTTCTCTGTCCGCTCCAGATAGGGATGAGGGGTGTTGCAATACCTCATTTTGAGGATCTTATTGAGTACTATCTGACCCTAAATTTTCGCTTCAAAATTTTCATCGTTGAATAAGTAAAATAAGTTTCGCTCAAATCGTTCACGTTCATTACTCAACGTTTCTGGTTCAATTTGACGGCGTTCATTAATGATCCGAATTCACAAATCAAGCAGTGACGCAGGTTGGTTAGCGTAAATCTCAGATTTCAGGTGACCCCATATAGAGAAAAGTCTAGTGATTCCAGATCAGGTGATCTGGGTTAGGTTAGATTTTGTTTGTCCCCTTCTTCCAATCTAGGCCTGAGGAAAATTTTCATCTAAGAATTGACGCACAGGTTGAACGAAAACGAAATGGTGAGCCATCTTGTTGAAAAATTATCGTTTCATAGTCTTCTTCATTCTGCAATACTTGCACAAGGGCTGGATAAATAGCGTTCTGTAATAGTTTTAAATTTGGCCAGTGATATTACTGGGTATAAAAAAAAGGGCCGATGATGTGATTTCCGTAAATATCCGCCAAAACATTTAACTTTTGGGCATGCTGAGTATGCTCTTCACAGAACATGAGTCGGCGATCAAAATCATCTTCATTCAGTTCCTGAACCAATAGTATCTGAAAGGATGAAACTTATATTTTCTTGAAATTCTCATGATTGTTGTGTGTGAAACACCAGACACATTGGACAATTTCCTAGTACTAAGGTTCGGATCCCTCACTTCGTCTCCTTCATACACCCTCTTTTCATTGCCGACTGAACCAGTAGCGTCAAATTTAGCAACCAGTTGCACAACGTAAGCAGCGGATACAATTTTTTCAGGATATCGTTCGTTAAATAAAGCCGCTGTTAATCGCGCAGAGTCGTTATTTCCAAGAAATAATTTTATCATTTCCGCCCTTTCTCCTATGGGATAGACCGTTTTAATTCTACTACAAATTTACATTCGCTTTGGCACAGTTTCAACGTTCCTGAAAATTCACGATAGACTAACGAGAGACTAAGGTAAATCAAACACATGGTTTGCCTACTTTTTCGAACAAAAAATTAACAAATAAACAGAAACATTGCATACCTCTAGGTAAATTCAACATAAGCTAACCATACACCCGCGTTCTTCACTGCATGGAAGTGAATGGTGCCCATTTTCAGCACTTCAGCGAAAATTTAGGGTCAGATAGTACTCGATAAGATCTTCAAAATGAGGTATCGCAACACCCTTATCCCTATTCAAAATCAGGGGGTTGTGCTCACCCCCGTTAAGGAATTGAAGTTACGGGGATGAAAAAAACGGATAAGTTATTACCCCTTATATATAATGTATCTTAATGATGTGATATTTCATTAAATTCATTCAAAGACACCAAAGAATACAAGGATAAGAATTTGATACGAATGATGCAAAGAATCAATTCGGTAACAAATTGGAATCTGATTTTGATTTCTTATTGATTTGATTTAAGCGGCGAAGAATTGGTCACCTAGCTTTCATTCGGTCTCAGGTATAATTAATGTGAGAAAAAAAAGATAATTCAGGTATTGCAATTTACATAAAAGCGATGTATTTTGCATCGTCGTTCATAGACCGGGGTATGGGTTGTTTCGGAAATCTCTCGAAATCAATAAATTTTCAACATATTATAGAATAAACAGGTAGATATTGTTAATAATTTCTCTCTGCTCAATTTGTTTCCGGTTTGGTCATTTAGATAATAGTTCTGTGAGTTGCCTATGTTAGTTTTACTCACTTCAATCTTAAAATGTAGATCATATATAAATTGTTGTAACTTGGTTTAGTTTTCATTTAGTATCTGTCTAATGAAGACGCTCTGTCGTCAAAACGCGTTACAAATATAGAAATTAAGTGTAAATTAAAATTTCTTTCATTTATCATGATTATAAATTGCTCAATAAGTTGCACCGAATTCATAGAACAATTCTTTAGATTCTGTATCACACAAATTTACTTAAGTTGGTTCAAAATGTTTCAAAATTTACAAAACCTTCTAAAATAATCTTGTTCTGGCCATGATTCTCAAGCCATATTAGGTACACATCTTTTTTTATGGATAGGCCAAGTTCATGCAAAATAGTATTTTTCAATATTTGTATGAAAGGAATTTAATTTTTGTTATGACCTACTGAAATATAAAAGAAAAATGACCTTCAATTTGAAATCAAAATCATACGAGATTTATTTTTGAAATTCTTCAAAGTCTCCATCTTACCTCATCTTCCTCTATTCTTTAACTCAAGCTGATTTGCACTTGTTAAAATGAAAAGCGAATAATAATACTTATACGTAATACATAAGGGAACAATCGAAATGTTTATAGGAGGTGGAAGTTCCATACCTAAATAACGTATGTCACGAAAGTCTTGGGAAAAAGTTTTTTCATGCATAGTTCCCGCAATTCGTGGAAGATCTACTTGCGGTGATCAACAGATGTCATTTATGATTTATATTGAGTATTCCTTCTGTCAAAAGTCTAAATAAGTTCGCTAAAATGGCTCACAAATTAGAACTTCGAAGAAGTATTTACAATTCAGTTGGGCCAGTTCCTACGCGTGAAATCATCAACATTTTTCGTGGTCAGAATATTTCTATCGGGTAAAAAATGAATGTGAGCAAGGAAAACCATGCTTGAATTTGGTCGACCGAAGGCTCTGAATGAAATCCGTTGAAACAGGCTCTCAGATAGATCAAGAGATACACTAGGATTATCATTACGAAAATTATCCAGAAGATTGCGTATTTCTTAGGAGACAATAAGGCGAGAATTCTGAATGCGAGATGTAAATATCGTAAAAGGCGTAAGTGTCCAAAATACAACTAGAATCAATTGGAAAATATCCCCAGATGTTTCCGCGCCTTAAGAAGAATTCACTTCGCAAATGACAGAACCATAATTTTGGATGATGAAAAATATTTTACATTATCCCATTCTGAAATCAACTGTAATGCTGGTTTCTATACAAATAACATAGAAGACTGACCAAACGAAGTAAAATCCAAAACAAAGAAAAAATTTAAAGACAAGGTTTTGGTTTGGTGTGCTATTTCTGAAGCTGAGGTTTCAAGATCATATGTAGGGCATGTGAGAGGTGAAGCTGTTGATGCAAACCTATATACTGGAAGATGTCTCCCAAAATTGTTAGATTTCATCAATACCTATCACGCTGATGACGAAATAATGCTTTGGCCAGACTTGGAGTCTTCCCATTATGCGCGAGTTACGAGAGATTGGTTGGAGGCTAATAACATCCCACTTGTACCTCGCGGAGATAACTCCCCAAACGTTCCACAAGCAAGACCAATCGAAGATTTTAGGAGTTTACTGACAAGGAAAGTCTATGACAATGGATGGGAGCTCAAAACGAATAAGGTTTGAGACAGAAAATCTTTCAGAAGATATCAGAAATCAATGAGGATGTCGTCCAAAGACTGATGGGAGGTGTTCGAAGGAAATTGCGCGTCATTGAGCAGAACGGGACCCTATCAATCCTTTAAATACGATTTTGTAGAGTTTAGATATGCGGTGAATTCCTTATGATATTTTTTTCAGTAATTAATTTATCTATTCGAATTTTTCGCGAGACTTCTGGGACATACGTTAAATTGATTCGTTCAAAAAATTGATACAAAGGAAATACTCTTTCACAGTACCAAAGAAGATGAACCCAAATCTTCCAAATGTGCAGAAACTGAAAACTTGCAGTAGTGTTTCGAATCCCATTTTGGTTCTGTACGAATGAAAGGGGTACCATACCAAATAATCTCAAAATTCTCGAGAAAAAAAAAACAGTAATCAAAGGGACTTTGGAATATTAAATATTCGAAATAATGAAGCTTCCATGGAATAATGCGATTATATAGGAAATTTACTTCATTTTTTATATAAAGAATTCATGTAAGATGTGAATTTTACGTAAGTGAAGTTTTAATTTCGACCCTCTTTGACATTAGAATAGGTGTTACGATGGCAGCGAGGGGTTAGGTTGCATAATACTATCCAAATGAGATTAGATGTACCGAACTAACAGGATTGGGATTTGAAATTGAGTGGCATGTTGTATTACGCAATATAACGTTTCTAGAACAATTGCGCGCCCACACATCATGTATACGATACGTGTTCCCATTGAAAGGTCAGATAAGAATTTCATTTTGGCTGAGATCTTGTCGAAAACGGACAATTCTAACCGTACATAGGGTGTCTCCTCGAAAATGCGTCATATTCAAAGCAAAATTGAAAATGAGGATGATATTTCTTAAGGGTTGGACAAATATTGCTGGTATTTTGAAGGCGCAGCGGACTGAAATTCTGTGAATGGAAAATCTTCGTCAAAAGAATCTAAATTTCCTGGGACACCATCTATTGGATGTAGTTATAAATTTTAACCAATCAGGTACTGAAATATACACACAACAAAAATGAACTGAAAAGAAGGAGGGGGAGGAGTACCAACCTCGTTAAATAACCAGGGTTCATCTGGCCTGGATGATAGCACCCTGATAGGGCTCCTGTCAGGATACGACAGAACTGCTGCCTTGCAGTAAGATGTTGGCTCATCAAAGGTGTAACAAAATTAATTTTACGTAATCGGTGAGTGGTGGGAACAACAATTATCCAATCAGAAAAGTCGTCAGTTAGTCTTGATTTTGGGGTTACATGTTTACAGAGAATTCTATTTTCAACCTTATGAGAGGGATACAAATCTGGATTTCCAGTGACTTTATCTCATAAATTATTGTACCATGGATCTGGCTTGAGAGAAGATAAATCTAGAAGTGACACTTGTTCATTTTCGTTAAGACTTGAAATTCTAAATAGAGAATCAGCGACATTATTTTCACAACCCCGTCTATGTACGATATTAAAGTTGAAGCAAGAGAGTTTTACCATCCATCTTGATATTTGAGGTGAAGGATTCTTCATATTGTTCAGCCAGATCAAAGAGGAATGGTTAGTTATAACGGTGAACTTCGATGTAACACCTGAATTTATTTATGGCATAAAAGACAGCCAAGAGCTCACGCTCTGTTGTAGTATATTTACGTTGGCAACGATAAAGGTTTTAGTGAAATATGCTACAGGATGTTCAAGACCATCTTCTTCTCGAAAGAGAACTACGCCTACCTTAGTATCAGTGCATCGTACATAATAGAGAAAGGCTTTGAAAAATCTGGGCCAGCTAATATGGGCGTAGATTTTAGTGCCTTTTTATATTGTGAAAAGCTACGTCTGCCTCAGGTGTCCAACTGATAGGTTGTCATTTCTTTCTTACTTTAACGAGATCAGGAATTGGACTACTAATTGAAGAAAAATCTTTGACGAATCTACGATAATATCCAACTAATCCAATCAAACGTCTTATTTAAGTGGTATTATTTGGTACAGGGTATTCTAAGATAGATGCTATTTTTCTGGGTCTGTACGTAAACTTTTATCATCTACGACGAATCCCAAAAATTTTAAGCTAGTTAGACGAAATTGACATTTCTCTAAGTTCACAGTTAAGTTGGCATTCTTAAGTCGATGAAATAACTTTTTAAGAATATCAAGATGAGTTGAAAAATTCGGCGTTACTATTATTATATCATCAAGATAATAAAAGACATAAGGATGTGAGTCTTGTCCAATTACATTGTCCATCAGTCTACACATTGCTCGAGAACTTGTGTTCAAACCAAAAAAGAGAACTTTAAAACAGTAGAGTCATTTTCCAGCTACAGCAAATGTGGTGTTAATTGATTCTTCATCGAGAGGAATCTGGAAAAATTCAGATTTAAGATCGATTGTAGATATGAACTTTGCATTTCTCACCTTGGAAATTATAGAATCTATTAAGGGCATAGGGTAAGTATCAGGTTTACATACGGAGTTTAATTTTCTCCCGTCGAAACAGACACGATAACTATCCTGATCTTTCTTAGATACAAGCCAAAGTGGTGACAGCCAAGATGAAGGTTAGGTTAGGTTAGGTCGAAAACGGACAATTATAACCTTACATAGGGTGTCTCCTCCAAAATGCGACCTATTCAAAATAAAACTGAAAATAAAGAAGATATTTCTTAAGGGTTGGACAAATATTGCTGGTATTTTGAAGGGGAAGCGGACTAAAATTCATTGAATGGAAACCTAATCTAACCTCGTTAAAAAACCAGGGCTCATTTGGCCTGGATGATGGAACTCTGTTAGGGCTCCTACCAGGATACTGCAAATCTGCTGCCTTGCAGTAAGATGTTGGCTCATCCAAGGTGTAACAAAATTAATTTTACGTGATCGGTGAGTGGTGGGAACAACAATTTTCCAATCAGAAAAGTCTTCAGTTAGTCGTGATTTTGGGGCTACATGTTTATAGAGAATTCCATTTTCAACCTTATGAGAGGGATACAAATCTGGATTTCCAGTGACTTTATCACATAAATTATTGTACGATGAATCTGGCTTGAGAGAAGATAAATCTAGAAAAGACACTTGTTCATTTTCGTTATGACTTGAAATTCTAGATAGAGAATCAGCGACATAATTTCCACAACCCCGTCTATGTACGATATTAAAGTTCAAGCAAGAGATTTTCACAATCCATCTTGATATTCGAGGTGGAGGATTTTTCATATTGTTCAGTCAGATCAAAGAGGAATGGTTAGTTATAACGGTGAACTTCGATGTAACACCTGAATTTATTTATGGCATATAAGACAGCCAAGAGCTCACGCTCTGTTGTAGTATATTTACGTTGACAACGATTCAAGGTTACTATTATTATATCATCAAGATAATAAAAGACATTAAGTTGTAAGTTACATTGTCCATCAGTCTACACATTGCTTGAGCACTTGTGTTCAAACCAAAAGAGAGAACTGTAAAACAGTAGGAGCCTTTTCCAGCTACAGCAAATGTGGTGTTAATTCTTGATTTTTCATCGAGAGGAATTTGGAAAAATGTAGATTTAAGATGTATTGTAGATATGAACTTTGCCTTTCTTACCTTGGAAATTATAGAATCTATTAAGGGCATAGTGTAACTATCAGGTTTAGATACGGAGTTTAATTTTCTCCCGTCAAAACAGACACGACAACTATTCTGATCTTTCTTAGATACAAGCCAAAGTGATGACAGCCAAGGTGAAGGTGTATATAAAGGCATTATGACATCTGGTTCAAGCATTTTATCGATTTCAGAATAGAAAACCTTCTGCATGGTAGGTGAAAGTGGATAATGTCTTTGGATAATTGGTTTCGCATCACCAGTATCTATATGGTGTGTATACGACCAATACGGTCTTCAGGGCCTATTTCCTCGAACAGTTTCACTATACCTTCCAACTGAATTTTCTCTTCCTGTGTTAATACATCCGGACCTTGAATAAAATTGGCTGCACATAAAGAAAAACTGAATAATTCATGGTAAAAAGTAGTAAAGTGCAGTTGCAAGCTATAATCCTTGATCAGATCCATTCCCAAGATATGTTTATGCTTAATTGAAGGCACTACTAAAACATATAATATATAGATATAATATAGGCATCCTTATCAATGAAAGCACGAAACTCTTATACCAAAACCGGCTCAACCAAAAATTCAACGATATCTAACTTACACAACAGACAAGTGCCCTATATGAGCATATAGTAGAATCAATGCACACAGCTGCGCAGGAAGCGTTTGGGTATGAAAATAATATAAAAAGAAGGAATGACACGGTTACATGGGATGCAAAACTGACAGAACAACAAGATGAAAACAGACAGCGTACAGAAAATGGTTGAGTACGAAAAATATTGAGGACAAGACAGCATATAAAGAAGAGCTAGGTTAATTTAAATGATACATGAAGATGAAAACGAGACATCGGAAAGAAAATACAAAGAGATAGACTGCTATATAGGAGGAACAAGATCATCAGAAGCATGGAAACTAATCAGATAACTCAAAACTAACACCGTTAATAAAGTAAACATACAACCCATTCAACTAGAGACATGAAAATATTATTTTTCAAAAGAGCTAAAAGAAGTTAGAGATTAGTACCTTACAAATTCTCCGAGACAATATCACGTCAAAGTTCAACACGTTGAATTAGACGCCGTCATGATATCAAAAGCAATTGGTCTAATGAGGAACGAAAGAGCCAGTGGACCAGAAGGCATACCTGTAGAACTCATAAAAAATGGCTTGCCCAAATTAATCACCCACATAAGAGAACTTTTCCTCGTGAACGGCGAACCCATTCCTAATATCTGGAAAGAAGCCTGAATAACACCTATCCAGAAAAAGGCAGCAAGGATAACTGTCAAAACTATAGATGCATCTCAGTAACTAGCGCGATGAGCCGTTTATATGGGAGAGTGATCAGAAACCTTATAGAGCAAGAATACGATCTACTAGAGATGGAAAAAAAGTTGCCACCAACGCAGAAGTTCACTTGTTGTTTGTGGATCTTTCAATAGCTTACGATACAGTACTAGTTCAGAAGCTGTGGAAGGTTCTCGAGAATTCTCCAATAAACAACACCCTTATAAATGCAGTCAAGCAGATGTACCATCAAACGACCTCTAGGATCAAATTGGGGAGAAAGCTGTCGGAGAAATTTGATGCTACCAAAGGACTTCGACAGGGGTGCTGCCTGTCCCCCACGCTGTTTAAGATGTATCTGAACCAAGCAATAAAAAATGGAGGAGGTCATGTGGTGAAATGGGTTTTCAACTAGATGATAACAACAATCCCTACACTCTGCACTTCGCAGATGACCAGGTTGTCATAGCCCAAGACAAGGAAGATCTGGAATTCATGGCAAAGCGTCTCTTCAAGGAACATGAAGACTGAGGGATGATAGTAAACCAGACAAAGACGAAATACTTATGCGTTGGAGGAGAAAACGAAGACTTGCTCTTAGAGGATGGAGAAAGATAATAGCTTGCGATGACTATGTTTACCTAAGAACCAAAGTGGAAAGAAGTGGACGAACAGAAAGAGAAAAAGAGGTGCGGATTGTGAAGGGGAAACAAGTAATATGCAGCTTGAACTCAATTTTGTGGTTTAAGAGCATATCTCCAGAAAATAAGCGACTCCTTTTCAACTCGGTTTTCAGAGGTATAGTGCTGTAGGGATGTGAGACTTGGCAAATCAATCAAAAATTAGAAAGACGACTTTTGGCATTAGAAATGGACTTCTGGCGAAGATATGCTGGCAAACCCAAACTCGACAGATTCACGAACGATCGAAAAAGTGAAATTATGCAGATCGATACAACAATTATAGAAGAAATTCAAAGACGGCAACAGGTATGGTATGGTCAGAATGGGTAACGATCGAATCCTCAAGCAAATAATGAAGTGGTCCCCAACAGCAAGAAGGAAAAGAGGAAGACCAAAGACTACATGGATCGGCGGGATTAAGAAATTTAGGACCATGAGATTGGCAAGACCGTACTTTCTTACCTTCCCCATATTTTTTCTACAAAGTAGGTGGAGAATGTCTATCGGTTTCTGATACTTTAAAGCTTCAAGTCTCTTTGTTATCAAGTATCTGTAAAGTAGTATATGAAAATGGTATTTGTAAGGAATAGGGGTAAATTCTACAATTCCTTCTGTAGTCTTATGTACCAGCTTCCAAACATACAGGCTGTCAAAATAACTCAACGATATTTCCTAACTTCGCACAAAATTTTTCCCCAAGAACTCACTTGAATTCACAAATAAACTTTAAAACGTCTAGCTTTATCAAGAAAATAGTTTTCGTCCATGTTTGTCGCAAAGGGTACAACATGTTCTTCTAAAATACCTGTAGCTCATCTGTATTCAGTGTTTCATTATTCACGATGTCCAGATCAGTACAGGCGTTCAAAGAAACTCCTTCCTACATCATTATTAATTTTCCACCAAAACCAGGTACGTATAAAGTTGCTCTGGGTATATTTCTCATTTCGTCGACAGCAATGAAAAAGACTCATCTCGACTTTTCTGTAAACAAAACTTTCCTTAGTCAGTTTCTGTTCAATTGCAATATTCTTTGGCAAAATTCAATCAGGCTCTTGGATGTGCTATGGTCAGAGCTGGTCTTCGAGCTGCGACACGAGGCGCAAACTAAATTCCCTGAGACTTTGTCGTATCGTTTCAGTATACTCTACTGTTCTGTCGAAGCTGCTGTTATCAATATGTTTGTTTGTTATTCCTTTAACGTGCTCTATTTCCGCCTTTCGGCCAATGACACGCCGGGGAATTCTGTTACTTCACTAACCCGGAAATTTTGCAAAACCCCTCTCGTGTCGAGGGAGGGGATCATTAATGTCCAACACATCTCTATTAGACAGGACCGACAGATTTATATCTCCTCCGAAATATGGACACACAAGCGATTCCCAGAATCCGAAAAAATGCACCGACTTTGTGGGGATTGAACCCAGGTAACTCTGCGCAGGGGACGAGCATCATATCTTCTACGCCACCGAAATGGCTTATAAATATGTGTTAGTTTCTCAATATCAACTTATTTCTTTGATTTTATCTTTATGCGAGGAAAGAAAAAGAAAAACATAAAATTTGGCTAGCATATGATATAATATAGATTATGAGTGAGGGCTGCCTAGCAGCCCGGACTGAGACCTTGTGGCCTATGGTGGCACACTCTCTTCTAAATTTCACCCACAAGCTCCATCCTTAATAAAAGCTTTGGGGGTGAGTGCTTAGTAAGCTCAGGCAACTTGCTAGATCCAAGTTCCTCCAGCCTGACTCTGTCCCCGTGTGGGCACTCGGACATAACGCATTCCATTGATTCAATCTCTTTTTCACATCTACATGAAGGATCCACAATCAATCCTAACTGGTTTAAGGGATTACTGAGCCAGCAGTGCCCTGTTAATATAACAGTTAGAACTCTAAAGTCCAGCATGGGGAGTTCAAGCCAAGTCCTGGCTCTCACAGTTGATGGTCCACTCATGGAAAGCCGATAGTATCTGAGACCTGAGAAACTCATCCAGTGCATACGTACTGTTAGGTTCAACTACCGGTTATTTTCCATCCTTGCAGTCTCCAAGAGAGTTTCGTACCTAGGCTCCGGTCCTATAAATCCGCCTTCTTATTGCACTCGATGTCCTGGTACCCATATCAGATGGAGCCATTTCTGTTCTCCCAATTTGCGAGGGTAGAGAGACATACCTGCTCCATAAGTGAAGTACATGTGTCGGATGACAATATCTTCAGTGTAGCTTGGCTATTGGTGATGATTTTATTGAGCTACTTGTTAATCCCTCTGGAAAAATGAGGTTAGCACAGTGTTCAATGACAAATATTTCTGCGTGAAAAAACTCGCCCAGATCGTCTGGTCCTTGAAGGGAACCTCGGCCATATACACCAGATCCAACACATTCTGCATTTTTGAAGCCGTTTGTGTACCAACAGGGACTCTCAAGTATAGAGTTATTGGAGCTGGTTAATTCCTGTCTGTTGAAGAATGATGATCTGGAATAGCAGATCCATGTCGGTTTGCATGACCGTAGTACCTAAAGAGCGAAACACTCTAGTAATCATGCAGGCCGTTTTTTGCAATTCAGAGAGCTTATGTTGCAATTTTTTCTAAGGCTGTACTTACACCATATAGGCACGAAAGTTGCTTTGGGGAAATACCCCATTTCTTTCCACAGGACATTTAACATGGCCATAAAGAATGCCTTGCCTTGTGTATTATGCTTTCCAGGTACGAATTCCAAGGGAACTCACTATCCAATGTAACCCTCAGATATTTTTCTTCCTTCTCAACTGGAATAAAATAAAGAGAAACAAATATCTTGGTGAATGGTACCAAAGAGTTTTGTATGGGCTAATGCTAAGTTTGTCACCCTCACACCACCCCTGAGTAGCTGATTTAACCGCCTGAAGTCTGACGGAGACATCGTCGTCATCTCTGACAGCCAGAATGACTATACTGTCAGCATACGCTTGTACATTAACATCCAGTGCGCCAACTATAGCCAGAAAGTCATCTACCAACAGATACCACATCAGAGGGGCAAATGTTCCTACCTGAGGGCAGTCCGTGCTAGCAACTACTTCCCCTTCCAGGTGAGAGCTGATCACTGGTATTTAGCATGTTGATGATCCATTTCACATTAATATTTGGTACTCCTCTTTTTGACATATATCCGGACATATCCGAAAAAACAAGTCTTAATAATTAATTTTTGATTTGAATTTGGGAGGCTTTTACTAGGTAAAATTCCATTATCAATAATAAAAAACAAGTACTGTGTTTTAAGGAATTTTACTTAATAATTGCGATTCGTAACGCGTTTCACTACACCGTAGCTTCTTCAGACGAATGAATATACAGAAAAATATAAATGAGAATATAACTATAAATGTTCTTGAGTAATTAAAAGCTTATTGGGTTGCTTCTTCTTAAGTGGTTATTTATGACAGGTATATCCAATGAAATTAAGGAATAGATTGCTCCCCGAAAAGATTCAATAGAGGTGAAGGGCTTAAATCGACTTGTTCATTGATGATTCTACCTGAGTGTTTGTATTTATTGATTTCTAAAGTTTACCAAAGATCTACCTCCCAATATTTATTATCTGTATGCAAAACTTCAAACTGTGGGTCGAAAGAATGATTATTTTCTAAGAGATGATTCGCGTAATTTGAATCTGATTTTTTATTTGAAAAACTGCGTTTATGTTCCGATATTCTAATATTAAAATTTCTATGTGTTCTACCAATGTAGAAATTATCACAGTCATTGCAATTCAATCGATAAACACCTGATTTATTGTTTTACCTGGTTTGGTTTCATTATTTTTATATATTTGCCTAAATTATTATTAGTTTGGAAAGCTATGTTGAAATTATTGCTACTTAAGAATGATTTCAGTTTTTCACTTGTAATGCCAACGTAGGTTAAGGTGTTGAATTTTTGTTTCAATTTATCGACAGGGTAAACTTCATTCAATGCGATTCTACTTTGTTTTTATTTAAAATATTATTTATTAGTTTTGGATTGTAACCATAATTTTTGGCTATTTGTTTAATCAAATTTCGTTCTTTGCTGAAATTTTCTGGTGATAACGAGATGTTAATCAATCTATGAATAAAACTATTGAATGCTGACATTTTATGTTGATATGGATGACACGACGAGTTATGTATTATAATATCTGTATGTGACGGCTTATGGTAAATTGCGAAAACATGTTTTCCATTTTCATTCGAAATTGTTACGTCTAAGAAATTTATCGAATTATAGCTTTCTATTTCGGTTGTGAATGCAATTTTTGGATGTAATGAATTTATATGATTTTCGAAAATTTTCAACTGTCTATCTGTTCCTGTAAAGCAAATAATGATATCGTCTACATAGCGATACCAGTATAAACGATATTTACTGAGTGGATGATTATGAATTAATTCCTCTAAGTTATTCACGAATATTTCTGCTAACAAAGGACTTAACTGATTGCTCATAATCAAGCCGTCTTCAATAGTATAATATTTGTTATTGAAATGGAAATAATTTTGATCTAAACAAATTTGTAATAATGAAAGAATATCTGATTTAATGATAGTATTGACATGATTCTTTTCTAAGAATTCTTCAACTAAGTAATACGTATCTTTCGGAGGAATGTTGGGAAATAGATTCTGAACATCGAAAGAAATGAGTTTGGAATTAGGTGGTATAGTGGTATCTTTGATATTGGCAATACACAAGAAAAAACATATATAATATATAACCCTATTAGACCTGTTGTTTAATGAAGGTTGATCTTTGGGAAACTTTAGAAATCAATAAATACAAACACTCAGGTAGACTCATCAATGAACAAGTCGATTTAAGCCCTTCACCTCTATTGAATCTTTTCGGGGAGCAATCTATTCCTTAATTTTATTGGATATACCTGTCATAAATAACCACTTAAGAAGAATCAACCCAATAAGCTTTTAATTACTCAAGAATATTTATAGTTATATTCTCATTTATATTTTTATGTATATTCATTCGTCTGAAGAAGCTACGGTGTAGTGAAACGCGTTACGAATCGCAATTATTAAGTAAAATTCCTTAAAACACAGTACTTGATTTTTATTATTAATAATTAGTTGCCTACCAAAAAAAAATATTGAAATATTAAAATTGTGCGTTAATTTCTTGGCGCAGTGTATTTCAATTAAGTGAGTTAGGTGATATTCGGGATGAGGGGTTAATTTTACATGCACCAAATCACCCTTAAAGATGGTTCCTGTAGTATCAAAAATGTGAGTATTTTTCGCAAAAATCAAATTTTCTAGTGTTAGAATTACTATTAAATTTTCATTTGAACAAACACGATAAAGAAAATATGAAACTCATTTCAGAGAATGAATCCTACAAAATCCAAATGATTCAATCATAAGCTTCAAGAAATATCAAAACGAAAACAATTACTCATATAAAATAGAATGAATGAAATCACGGTTCGATAAATAATAGCACGCTATTATTATTGATTTAATATTTACTTTATAAATTTCAATTAATACGAACGCTTATTTATGGGCGAGTAATACACGATGCAATACTTTCTAAGATAGCATCATTATTCAGCAGAACATTCCAATGGTAATGACGTTTTCAAGACAGGTGGAACGGTGAGAGAAAACAATTTGTGTTCTAGGCAAACGATTTCTAGACGTTTTTTGGACATGGAGTGTTTATATTTTATCTACACATTAGATGAATTATTGTACTACAGGGAGTTACTGGTATACAATCATCAATCTCTACGATGATTCCCTTCGAAAAACATGAAAAAAATGCCTATAAACATATGTCCAAATTTCCTCTGTTTTCGAGATCAAGGGTGTTGAAGTTTTATTTTTTTATCGCTTCTGTTGGTAACTCTTGTAGTTTTCAAGAGATCTAGTTTGAATTTGCAGAAAAGCAATTTTATTACTCATCAATTGATTAGATGTGTTCAGTAGTTACGGAAATAGACAGGATGATAATTTCTTCAGTGTAATGCTACCTTTGATACCATCAAAATCATAAATCCACTCCTGTTTTCAAAACTAATCATTAAAAAACCATCCAATTCAAGTTTTTTTGTCTTCTGAATTTTTCCTGAATCGGGACTGTTCTTGAGTAAAAAATCATTCACACGAAGGCACGCGTTTTTGAAATCAATTGAAGTAAGGCTCGATAATCCGTTTTTTAAAAATATGAGCGAAACTGTTTCCTTATCTTTTTAAAAAACTGGGGAAACGTTTGAAGTAGTTTAACCCCATTTTGAATTTGAATATACAGAGCGTTAATTTTATTCAGTGGAAATAAAAACACTCGTGTGAAACAGAGTATTTTGACGCGTTTTATTTTAGAGAAGGGTGTGTTATAAAATTATGACGTAATGGAAGAAAGCTGACGGATGATGATGATTCGGCATTTAACGAGAATAAAACAAACGAACCAACAGACCTTCTTTTTTAAACTAATCAACAGAAGTACGACCTCAAAATTACCACCATTGACTTCTACACATAGCGTTAGGTGGCGATTCATTAAAGATAACACCTGATCGAAATGCCTCGCATATTTCTCATTCTCTAACATCTATCCAAAACATGTGAATGCAATTTCTGTATGATAGAAACTAGTTGTGAATATATTAGGCTTTTCAAATGTCCCCTGACATGAATCGTGGGGGACAAGTTTAAAACCGCCTCTACCAATTCATATATGCATTATTAGTCCAAATACAGGAAACACCTTCATGCACAAACCACATTCTTCTTCTTCTTCTTCACATCATCGAAAAAATCAATCAGTGTTATGTTGGAAGTCAAGGTATGCTAAAGAATTCAATCTGTTAGCTAGAATTGATGGTCAAAAATTTGCCATCATACAAATCGGCCGAAACATTGATAGAAAACTCTTCTTGGTGGTTACGCTCAATTGTCTCATGGGGATTTTCTTCAACCTACATGTGATCGTTGAGGACATTCATTATACCTTCTCGAGTAAACCTTAATCGTCCAAGAAATTCGGCATCTTTCGCACATTTTCGTGGTAGCTATTGGCAAAATTCGAGCCTTCTGGGGATATTTTCAGCTTTGAGGGCTTGAATGTTCTGGATATGGTAGAGGTATAGTTGATGATGCAATACTTTCCAAGGAACTGAATGTGATACGCCAACCTGTAAATATAGACTTTGAGTGCTGATTTTTGGATTATTACGGACTTCACCCACAATAAGTTCTTCATTTATAGGTGTCCTGACAAACCGATCTACTCCAGAATTTTCCTTGGCTGGTTGAAACCGTCCTGTTTCACGTAACGAATGGTCCATGTAAACGAAAAATTTCTTTGAAGACAAATTTCTTTTAGGAAAAGCTGCAAGATAGAGTATTCGGGCTTCAAATGCATTACCACCTATGTTTATAAAAACAGCATATTGTTACCTTGGTATTACAAATGGTGATGTTTAGCAACAGTGCTTCGATTGGAGTTGATGAGGTGTACTTGCTATTGACTTGAACCTTAATTTGATGTCCTCCTACATTTTCTTTGACATATACACACACCAGCGTCCTTTTTATTCAGTCTATCCCTTCTGAACACTTTGTAGCCCTGGATAGCTATTATTGAATCTGAGAATTCCTCGTTGAGCCATGTTTCAGTCATTAGTACAATCGAAGGTTGGGTGGGTGGTCGTGGTCAAAACTCCAAGCTCACTCATCTTGTTGTTGTTTTTCTCTTTCTCTCATTTCGAGTAGAGTTGTCTCAATAGAACAATAATCGGGTGTTGCAGCTTTTGTTGACTTACCACCTCCTTGACCTCTGCGACCTGGTTTTTCAGGATCTTGGTATCAGCAGTCACCTGTGCATAGGTGTTGGTTTGATCAGAATTGACCTTTGACTTCAGTTATTTCGTGCTAGTTTCTAGATCTTCGATCAATTGCTTCATTTTTGGTGACTGTCCAATTGCATCACGAAATATATCCACGCAATCACCACAGTAAAATCACATTACCCGAGACTGTGATGTAGAAGCTCTCATTTCACTCGAAGACATTCCACAATTTCTACAAAAAACCCTCTTGCACAAATCACAAGGGCATCCAAATAGGTCCTTTATTCCTTTACTATTCGTAACATCCTTGAGTGTACACTCCGAGCTGCACTAGGAACACGAGGTCATTGTCCAAGTTAGAAGCGCATTCACTGTTCCTCAGTAATTTCTCCAGTTTATTTTGAGAGAAAACACTTTATTTGAGAATTTAATTCAATATTTTAGAATATTGAACACAATAAATCACTTTGTAGTTAGTTATTCTGAAGATTAAATTTTTCTTTTCAGATATGTCATATGCATCTGTTATAGTTTATATGGGTCAAGGTTTTTAGCTTACTTAATATAGGCATGGAGATTGATGAGTTAACATCCGTCTAACGCCTATTTTTGTGCTTTAATGCTTTGACTACATCGAGCAAATACAGGAACGAATTAACAATACGGTGTGACAGCGAATTTTGTAGCGATACACTGTATCTTTGTTGCGGGATGTGAAGTTTGTATCTACGTAAATAACGGAATTTTAGTACAGTTATTTTAATTATTATTTATTTTGTAAAGTTCAATGTAATGAAAGTTTGTTATTTCATATCTTGCGTATTTAATATGTATTTTGTTTCGCAAAAATGTATTTCAGCGATATATTTCCAAAACAAAGTACAAGATTGAAAACTATATATGATATTTCATTTCTGTCTTCATTTATTGAATGCCCTGTATATAAAATCAATAATAATTGATCATGAGATTTTCTCTAGAAGAATTTTTCAAAGGATATTCTGTAACACTTCATCACCTCATGATATAGTTTTAAATAGACATTAAGTTTGGACTATTGGAAATGCACGCCATAAGTGATGGTGCTAAATCCAAGGTTCATAAAACGGAAGGAGAATATAAACAGGAGAATGAACTGGTTATGCAAAAATTGTAGATGCATTAAACATTATGGATTATAGGTTTCCGGAAAAAATATAACAGGATTATTACTATGGAATTATTATAATTTCGATGAGACAATTGTGACATTGAAGTTCTTTATCCATAATAATTTCACACTTATATGAAACCCTTATGTAAAGGAAAGCTGTTTCATTCTTGAAGAGTATGGTAATTGCTGATCTGTATAAAACATTTCATGCACTGAATATATGTCCGTGAATGTATATGATCTTTTCGAAGAACAAGTTCCTAATGAGTCATAAAGATTGATCAAAAAAAATCCACGAAAAGGAATTGAAGATAATATTTGATTTTGTTTTAGAAGTTTTTTTACGCGAAGGTTGAACGCGATCTGTCATTTAGTTTGTTTACAGTGCTCGATTTTGTCAGTTCTCACAAGGGCGTTTGTGTGTTCGATTATTAAAATGGATATATATATATATATATATATATATATATATATATATATATATATATATATATATATATATATATATATATATATATATTATTTTTGTAAATCCTCTCTTTTCAAGAGAATATATATATATATATATATATATATATATATATCATACAGATAAATACAATTATTTTTTATTCATAGATTGATTAACATTCCGTAAATCCTCTCTTTGATTAAACAAATAGAAAAATAATGATTACAATCCCAAACTAATAAATAATATTTTAAATAAAAAACAAAGTAGAATCGCATTGAATGAAGTTTATAAATATATATATATATATATATATATATATATATCATACAGATACACATACAGATATTATAATACATAACTCGTCGTGTCATCCGTATCAACATTCAATAGTTTTATTCATAGATTGATTAACATTCCGTTATCACCAGAAAATTTCAACAAAGAACTAAATTTGATTAAACAAATAGCCAAAAATAATGATTACAATCCCAAACTAATAAATAATATTTTAAATAAAAAACAAAGTAGAATCGCATTGAATGAAGTTTACCCTGTCGATAAATTGAAACAAAAATTCAACACTTTAACCTACGTTGGCATTACAAGTGAGAAACTAAAATCATTCTTGAGTAGCAATAATTTCATAAACTAATAATAATTTAGGCAAATATATAAAAACTATGAAACCAAATCAGCTAAAACAATAATTCAGGTGTTTATAGATTGAATTGCAATGACTGTGATAATTTCTACATTGGTAGAACACATAGAAATTTTAATATTAGAATATCGGAACATAAACGCAGTTTTTCAAATAAAAAATCAGATTCAAATTACGCGAATCATCTCTTAGAAAAAAATCACTCTTTCGACCCACAGTTTGAAATTTTGCATACAGATAATAAATATTGGAAGTTAAATCTTTGGGAAACTTTAGAAATCAATAAATACAAACACTCAGGTAAACTCATCAATGAACAAGTCGATTTAAGCCCTTCACCTTTATTGAATCTCTTCGGGGAGCAATCTATTCCTCAATTTTATTGGACATTCCTGTCATAAATAACCACTTAAGAAGAAGCAACCCAATAAGCTTTTAATTACTCTAGATGATTTTTATATTTATATTCTCATTCTTATTTTCTGTACATTCATTCCTCTAAAGGAGCTACGGTGTAGTGAAACGCGTTACGAATCGCAATTATTCAGTAAAATTCCTTAAAACACAGTACTTGTTTTTTATTATTCATAATGGAATTTTACCAAGTAAAAGCCTCCCAAATTTAGAAGAAATGAATATCTTGGTAGATATAGCCTCTGTTTAGTTTTCGTTGAAGCACCTGGTATGTTCATGGGAACTTTTCTTCATGAAATGACTTAAGGATCCACTTCGTGAAATTTTTCGCACTTATTAATGTACATCCTGTATATTCGAAACTAATTAATAATCAGTCGCCTACCCTAAAAGGAATTTGAAATTGTGCGTTAATTCTTCGGCACACTGTAATATAACGTTAACTTATTCCATTAAATTCTTATAAAAACTCAGCTCACAATATATGAATGATATATAAATGGTCAGTGAAAGTCAAGTCCATCGACTTCTTGCAACATGTCTGATAGGTCATCCAACTAGACGGTCATTCTCGAAACTACGTCAACGGAGCTTCCTTTGACGATGTCATAATTTCGTTTTCGTTTCATTGAACTTGTGCGTAGTAGCGAAGAGTAGGTTAGAAAAGATCCGCGATAAAGTCGAACCCATTTGCATGTCATATGGGTGCCCGTGTGCCCGAAGAAATTTAGGATTAGAAAATGGGTGCTCCAACAAACTACTCCAAAAAAAATAAGGAACTGGCAAAATCAAAATCAGAAAGTATGAATATTTCGATGAATTTTTTCTTAAAAATAAAAGAAAACCAAAAAAGAAATAATAGAGCCAACATAAAGAAGAAAAAAGTATATAGTTCAAATTCTCTTCGTTATATTCTTTACTTAAAGTAAAATTTGCTATTTCCGAAACCACGCTTGATCCAAATGGAACCGACATCCCTTTATTGTTGCCTCAATCCACATACCTGGTAAACTTAAATACAGTATAAGCTCTTTATTCTCGGAGTATAAAAACCGTGAATCTGGAATGTAAATTTATATGGGATCATAAGGGATACGTTCCCACGTGACAAAATAAAGAACAAATATATATAAAAAAATTAATTAAATTGAAGTTCTTGAATATGTGAATTGATTATTATCCTCAAGCTTAGACAATGATTGAAAGAATTTGAATTTGGGAGGCTTTTACTTTATTCATAGATTGATTAACATCGCGTTATCACCAGAAAATTTCAACTAAGAATTAAATTAAATTAAACAAATAGCTAAAACAATGGTTACAATGCCAAAATAGTAAATAATACTTCGAATAAAAAACAAAGTAGAATCGCATTGAATGAAGTTTGTCGATAAATTGAAACAAAAATTCAACACCTTAATCGACGTTGGCATTACAAGTGAGAAATTAAAATCATTTTGAGTAACAATCATTTCAAAATAGCTATCCAAACTAATAATAGCTTAGGCAAATATATAAAAATAATAAAACTAAATCAGATGTTTATAGATTGAATTGCAATGACTGTAATAATTCAATTGACGAGGCTTTTACGTGATAGAAATCAATTTTCACAAAGTAAACGATGATTTCTACTAAAATATATTATTAAATGCACGACGCGTTTCGATACACAGTATCTTTGAATGAATACTACAAATATATCTTACTAACAAATTTTTATTTATTATTCATTCACATGCCCCAGCATTCAAAATTACCAAATTTTTAATACATATTCTGGAAAAATGTTGTAATTTTAAACCGTCTTTTTCTATTCGTAATTCAAATGATTTGATAAGAAAAATAGAAAATATTGTCATTCCAAGTAATGCAAAGTTAGTCTCTTTTGATGTCAAGAATTTGTTTCCAAGTATTCCACCGAAAGATCCGTATAATATAACCAATAATTTGTTAACATGAAGTATGACGAATTCACGAATTAAATATGACATTATGGCTTTACTAGATGTTAGCATATCTCAAAATTATTTTCTATTTAACGATTGTTTTTATAAAAGTGATGAAGGACTTATAATAGGAAACCCTTTTAGCAGAAATCTTCATGGATAACATAGAAGAAATTATTCATAAACACCCGCTTAGTACATGTTTCCTATATTGGTATCGATATGTCGATGACATTATTGTGTTTTACAGGAACAAACAGACAGTTCACTGTATTCAAAAATTTCATCAACAACCTGCACCCAAGAATAAAATTCACTTCTGAAATAAAACAGAACAATTCGATCAATTCCCTAGACCTAACAGTAACAAGATCAAATAATAAACACCAGTTTTCAATTTATCATAAGCCTTCTCATAAAGATATCACAATTCATTCATTATACATCGGCACATCCTTACCAACATAAAGTTGCAGCATTCAATAGCTATATACATAGACGCTTGAACACACCGATGTCTAATGATAATTATTTAAGAGAATCGAATTCTAAAACAGATCGCAATAAATAATGGTTATGATGCAAATTTATTGAGCAGCATAGTACATAAAAAAAACAAAAATTAGCTTTACAACATATATATCCAATCGATGAACACCAAGACAAGACATTCAATAGTTAAACATATATAGGCAATATTAGCAATAATGTGAAATCCCTTCTTAAAAATTCAAGTTTAAATATAGCGTTCAAAATATCAACAAAATTAGGTTCATTTATCAGGAATTATAAATCTCCAATTAATAAAGAAAATAAATCAGGTGTTTATAGATTGGATTGTGCATATTGCAATTGTTTTAATGTATGTAGAACAGGAAGAAATTTCAATGTTAGAATCTCTGAACATAAACGCAGTTTCATCAATAGAAAAACCGATTCAAATTCTTCAAATCATATTAGGGAAAATGGTCACTCTTTCAATTCAGAATTTAAAATCCTACATTCTGAGAATAGAGGTATAAAAGGCAACCTTCTGGAAGTACTTTAAATTAACAGATTTAGGTATTCACCGGAAATTCTTAATGATCATAAATAACTCACCCTTATTAAATTTATTTCCTAAACATTAGTTCAAGTATGGATAGCTCTTTAGTATATATAAAAATTTGTTAGTAAGATATATTTGTAGTATTCATTCGCTCTTGATGAAGATACTGTGTATCGAAACCTATAAGCTTTTAATTACTTAGGAACATTTGTATTCATATTCTCATTCTTATCTATATATAGTTGTCATAATTTATGTACATTCATTCGTCTGAAGAAGCTACGGTGTAGTGAAACGCGTTATGAATCACAATTATTCAATAAAATTCCTAAAAACACATTACTTGTTTCTATGAAAGAATTTCGTAATTTTTCTTGCTTGCTTTTTTCAGCAGTGGTATTAGCAATTTGCCTCTTGAAAAAGAGACTTAGTTCCATGGATCTAACCTAACCTTCACTAAGACTTTAAATGTCATGTTTTCAGTGCTTGTTGAAACCTCGTCTTCAATAGGCTGTAAATTTAACATTTCTTCTAAGTCGGTTTCAGTCAAACCTTCATTCTGCTATTCAACCAACGTCTGAATGTTACTTGATTCTATCGGTTTGAAATCATCTCGTCCTTTTCCATTCGCAAAAAAAAAAGTTTAAATTTGCACAGATTCTTCGTTTCCGCACTCAGAATAGGCCACAGTTTTCCAGCATGTTTTCAATCGGTTCAGGAAATGTCAAATTTTATCTAGCATTCCATAACATTTATATCATAATCACCTTCCATATTCTATGTGGCCTATTCTATACTGCTCAGAATCTCATTTCATATTTTATTTATTTGTTTATATAAATGTAATATAATTAACTGACAATTTTGTCATATTTATATTCAGAGCAGTATTCTATTCGATCTTTCACCACTTGACTCAAAGGAAACTATTAATGGGTAACGTTCAGTGTTACTTGACTAAGGTCCGTACACTGGATTTTTCCGGGGAGAAAGCCTCTGACACTACTCGTTGGTACATTGATATCATTGTCTGATGATGCTATAGTATGTATATATTCTGGTAGATTGATATATTCTCATAACATTTAACGTTATCCTAATATATAATTATTCCAGGATATGTTTTGATTATAATCATTGCCTGGCAATGGTATTAATTACCGGGTGGTGGATTTATATTTTTTCATGAAATCAGTTTGATTGCATGAACAGATATATAGGCAACTCGTCGGGGTAAAACCCTATATATATATATATGACCTGATCGTCAAGTTAAACCCCCAAGAATGTAACATTCATCGAGAACACAATCTCATCTGACTCACCAATCAGCCTAGCCACTCGAGGAGGAGCACCCGCAAAATGAATACTCTCAGTCTTCTGAATATTAAGAATAAGCCTATTAGCAACACACCAGTCATTTACCATATCCATAATACGACAAGCACCCACCACACCACCTTTAACATTACGAGAGGCAACCAATGTATTCACATCATCCGCATACCCAACCAACTCGATAGAAAATCGCGGCACCTTGATGTCTGAGATAACAACAAGGAAATCATTGATGTACAATATGAAAGGTAATGGCCACCGGGTGCCACCCTGTGGCACACCAAGGTTCAAAGTCATTTCAGAAGAAAAATACCGAACACCATCAACGTCAAAAACGACTCTCTCCTTCTATCAGTGAAATAACTTCTGATGATCAGAAGCTGGTTGTCTCTTATACCATATCGTTCAAGTTTTTCAATTAAAATTGTAATATCCACACAATTAAACGCTTTTGAGAGATCAAGGAAAAGACTAATAGGTACTTCTCCTTTTTCCAGCGCATTCACTATAAACTGAGTCAATTCAAAGAGAGCTGTCATAGTACTTTTGCGAGGAACAAAACCATGCTGACATTTGGAGATTACCTTAAATTTTGCGAAGAACCTCGTCAGACGATCAGCCAAAATTTTCTCGAAGATTTTAGAAAACGAAGAAAGCAGGCTGATACGCCTGAAGTTCCCTAACTCATCAGGGCTACCCTTCTTCTATAGTGGTACCAGGATAGCAACCTTTAGCGCTTCTGGGAAAGCACCATACTCAAAAGAGCCGTTAATGATATGCGCAATTGGCTCTGCCACAAGATTAACACATCTTTTGATCACACTCATGAGCACTTCATCTAAACCGCTGAAAGAGCTATTTTTTTAATTAACGAACAGTTGATATAACTTCTGACTCTGTAACCTCAAAAGCAAAGAATGACTTATTGACGCGCTGAATCTTATCAGCACAAGTTTCTATTAAGGCGAATGCAGGAACGTATTCAAACATTTTTTTGTTGAATGGTTTTCGAATTATGATATAAACTTTCGTTTTCGTTATATAAACCATAGGCCAATTTGAAATAAATAGGAACACTACTTTCTTTTCCGAAAATGATTTTTCACAAAACATATTGGAAACGCATATTTTCGAGGTTCGAACGCCCTCCCTCAAAGTCACCCGATCGATAAATTGGTACCATCGGAAAAGGATAGCAACAATTTATCAGAATAATTGATTGGCATTTCTCCAAAAAAAAATTTTCTTCTCGAGAAATCGCCTTTGGATTCCTTCTGCTTTTCCTTACCCGATTTTTCGAATAGTTTATGACCAATGTCAGACCGTTTCATGTACAGTTTTACCAATCGATTATTCACACTATTTGATTACAATCCAGAAGATATTTATTAACTTCATCACAACAGCAATTATTATCTCCATCAACGGATAAACCATTAAGAAAAGAAAGCCACCCATTAACTTGAATGAGATCCATTTGAAAAATATTGAGTGTAAAAATAAATGATATCGTTGTTACACAAGATTATTATCAATATTACGAGCAATTTATAAACACATAACACAACATAAACTATTACTTTTGTTATATACTCAGCCATTAAAACGATATCAATTATTTTAATTGTAAATATGTCACATTGAAAAAATTTATGGGTAATTATTTTGAGAGGAGAATCTCGAATGTGGATACCAACAAAGTTTCCGAATTTGAAATACAAGAAAATGGGGATTACTAATTTTTTTGCTGACTTAAGCATACAAAAACAAGCAGGGTGTTCAATTCTGTAGGAAACATGCTAATTATGAAAATGAGTCGTTCAATATTGGAGCAAGTTTTTTCTGGTAAATCTTTATTTAGTGTGGAAGATAAGTCTGCCAAATGACCACCGCGGCTTAAGGTACACCTTCAAAGCTTCTGATGATGTTCCACATAATTAGTCCTTACTTTCATCTTCCTCCTCATGTGCCTTCTCCAATTGGGGTTTAGCAGCAATCACCGAAGTGATTTGTGCTTTCAAAATAGCTGCTCGAAAAGATTGATTTGGTGTCTTCTTTGGCTCTTATCAATGGCGTTGTAACCTACCCAATTACTAATAGAATGTAAACTAATGATAATAACTTTAATTGGAAAAGGTTCACATTTTGTGGTTTATCCTGCTCAGTCTTAGATGGGTGGCGGATTTTAGTACCCTCCAAGCATCCAATGTTAACAGTTTCTCCCCAATAAAATGAACACAATTTATCTGAAAATATCTATTTAATAAATATTTAGGCTTCACAAAATTTACAAAAATGGACTATCTTTATAGTGATGTGCTAGCACATAAAATGGAGAGTATATTTTGTATCATTTCAAATGGTCACTCAGTATATCTCACTCTCTCCTACCAAATAAAATGAAAGGAAATACTTGACGTCACACGGCATGTCCAAACTCGGCGCATACAACTCTCTGAGCATAGAAACTGCATCCGTTTAGAAATAACATAATTCTGTAATTTCTTATTTGCTCTTAGGAACCAAGAATTGAGGGATCGAATAAGGAATTGTACAATTTCCTATTTTATATCTAGTTGTATTTGGTGGTAAGTCATTTTATCTTTTATCGTTATTTTCTACACTGAAATCATTGGAAATCTACGTATTCTTCAACGAAGTGGATATAAATTTTCGAGGTTATAATAAAATAGCCAGCAGCACCACAGAAGTGTATGATAAAAATTCTTTTTCCTTCTACGAAATCATGTAGTATGTAGGACATACGTCTGACTGAATTATTGCGAAAAGAATTGATCAAGTTGGCGTTGAGTGGCCATTTCAAATGATACAAACTAAATCTCAGCAGGTTGGTGGCTATCCAAGGAAAAGATTTATCTCCTCTCAAAATAATGGAGGTTGATGGCTATCCAAGAAAAAGATTGATCTCCTGTGAAAATAATGGAGGTTGGTGGCTATCCAAGGAAAACATTGATCTCCTCTAAAAATGACGGAGGTTGGTGGCTATCCAAGAAAAAGATTGATCTCCTCTAAAAATGACGGAGGTTGGTGGCTATCCAAGAAAGAGATTGAACTCCTTTGTCCTGCCCAAAACAGAGGTGTTGAATTTGTCCTATCCAAAAAAAATAAAGCTGGTATTTTATCCACTCCAAAAAAATATGGCTCTTGTTTTGTCCTTTCCAAAAAACTCTTTTATTCCAAAAGCTTACTAAACAATTCACAAATTATTTTGATCAATTAATTTCGAGTGGTGTCAACGGAGTCTTCGAAGGAAATGAATGAACTCCGGTGTTCTCTCAGTTGTAATTCTTCGATAGTCGCCGATGGTAGAGGGGATTATTCACGGAATGTATGGTCATAGAATCAAAGTGACTTGTACTGTGTTAAACTTGCACCGTGTTAATCCGAAGGTTATTCAGTTGAAGTAGTAGCGGCCACTAAGCACGCTATAACGTTCTGCTTTTGCAAATTTATATCCTTATCCAGGGGTGCTCAAACTTGAACTGCAGGCGATCTACCTGAATATTTTCAGACTACTTACGATCGACTCTGAGAGGCTGCTAGTATGTATGATGCAGAGTTGTCGTACATACACAATACACCCTACCTACCTACCTACCTAGGTAAGGTGCACCGTAACATATATAGATATTAGCTTTACGCACAATAAACATTATTTTAGTGAAGGTTTGGGTTAGGTTTAGTTAGGTTTTTCTCTATAATATCAATGAAAAAACTCATTGTTATTCAAAACTGCGAGTTTATTGGTTGTAACAAAACAAAAGAGTTACATATGGTGTTAAACTTAACTAAGGAGTGATTTTGGATGTTGAAGCGGGGCACTGCATGTCCTCAGCATATTTTTTATGAGATACGTAACTACTGAGTGATAATCGCAAGCATGGTGACATATGATCGTCAGTTAGTCGATTGCGATATTTTGACTTAATTATCATTTTAGAGAATGCAGACTCGAACAAGTAAGATAACCCAAACATTGCCGTCAGTTGAAGGACGATTTGCCTTAGATTCGGATATTTATTTTCAGATACAAAACACCATAAATTCTTTTCTTTTGCCTTAAAGCTCAAAGTTAATAATGTTTGAATGCATTGTGATGTCTGTCAAAAATGCCAAATTAGTCAGCCAATTTTCGTTTTTCAACATCTGAGTGTCAACACCTTTTTCGTCTAGAAAAGCTGTTATTTCGGGCAATAATTCTCGAAACCTTTCCAGGAATTTTCCGCAACTCAACCAACTGACGTCCATGAGAAGAACTAAATAAGTGCGTTCAGCTGAGTCTCTATTTTCCGACTGCAACTTAAAGAGCCGCTGTTGCAAGCTACGCGCAAGAATGGAATTCACAATTTTTGTTGCAATGCCCATAATTTCCTCCGTGTTTAAAACTTTTGAACAGAAAACTTGTTTATGGATAACGCAGTGGAATGAAAAAAATGAATGGAAATCTTCATTAGCTCGACACAATGCCACGAAACCGGTTTTGTTTCCAGTCATAGTTGGTGCTCCATCGGTTGTAATGCACACTAATTTATATATTGGTAGCTTGTAGTTTTTTACAAGATTGAGAAAAACGTCCTATATATCTTCGCAACGGGTCTTCCCCTTCAGAGAAATGATTGTCAAGAATTCTTCCTTAGCTAACATGTCATTGAATACCATCCGAATGAAAATACACAGCTGTGTAGTGTCTGTCATATCGGTGGATTCGTCGAACTGTAAAGAAAATTATGTACATTTCATGATATCATGTTGTAGTTTATCTGCCATGTCCTGACTCATGTCTCCAAGAGGCCTTGTGATAGTCGGACGAGATAACTGAAGTTCTCTAATAGCAGACATGATTTCTGTTATATTTTTAAAATCTCCAAATAAAGTCTCACCCGCTTCAATAAATGGTTTCTTCACAACCGATCCATCTTTGAATAGTTTCTTGTGTTTCGCCAATAGATAAAATATTTTAAATGACGCGATCGTAGCAGCTTTTGATTGTTTGGCTGGTCTTGTGAACAGGGTTTGTTCTTTTTTCAAACAAGATATCAAATCACGTTATTTTCGTTTTCTTGATTCAATCTGTGGCGGAAAATCCTTTCATAGTTTTTATGAACCGTTTTATGATGCCTCTGTAAGTTACCATGTTTAGGTATTGCAACACTTATCCTTCACCATACAAAAGAAAAATTCTTCCTCCCAATCGTTATTAAAATGATACGTTTTAGATTTCTTCGCTGCACTCCTTTTGTACTATTTAATAATAAACTTTGTATCGGCATAGTATTGCTTTCAAGTTACAATTCAGAATGACTCCAATTCCTGCAGGCGCAACATTTATATCGGCCTGAACGAAAGTCTCGAATGTTCCCGTCGAACAAGAAAAAAAAGCGGCAAGAACAAAAATGCGGCTCTTTTTTGACAAGTACCGCGCGTTTCTTTGGTAAAGCCGCCTTTTGCCGCTATCAGAGTGTTATTTTATTACGTAATAAATTTTTGAGCAAAAGAAAAGAAGAACGCATATATCAGATATGTCAATCACAGAACACCAGAAGAGTACCAAAGACATAAAACAGAAAGAAATAGAACAACGAACAAAATTAAAGAATTAAAAAAAATATATTGGGAAAGATTTACAAATGACATGGAACACGACTTACGAGGAGCACAGAAAAAGGTATGGAACATGTTGAGAAACAGGAAAAACCAATCACCGAAGAACTGCAGATTAATGTAATAAAACCAGAAGAGTGGGTGAAATATTTCCAGAACTTATACCTGGGAGATAATGATAACGGTAACAATGAGGAACGAGAAATCGAACAACAAAACACACTCTACGAAGAAACAGAAAATGACACTATCAGCCTAGAAGAAGTACAAGAAGTAATCCATAAATTAAAAAATAGAAAATCACCCGGTCCGGACAACATAAATAACGAACTAATTAAATAAAGGGGAGCAGAAATAACAAAACTATTCCAAAAAATTGAAAACAACAAGGAGATACCAGAATAATGGAGAGAGAGAGCATAACAATACCCATATACAAAAAAGGCGTGAAGACAAACCCAGCAAATTATAGAGGCATCACACTCCTTAACTCTGCATCGAAACTACTCACTAAAATTCTATCGTAAAAGATATATGACAAAGTAGGTGGGTCTGAAGAAAAACAGGGATTCCGACCAAATAGATCAACAACGGATGCAATTTTTATATTGCGGCAACTGGTGGAGAAGTCCATAGAGTTTGACAAACCGATGTTTATATGTTTTATAGATTTGGAAAAGGCATTCGACAGAATTCGAATGAACGATGTGATCACTATCCTTAGAAATAAAAACTTAAGCAATAAATACATAAACATAATCAAAGAACTAAATAATTCTAATAAGACGAAAGTAAAAACTACACAGGGACTCACAAGCGAGATCAAAATTAACGAAGGCATTAGACAAGGTGACAGCCTCAGCCCATGTCTATTTAATTTAATCATAGATGAAATAATAGCAGGTGTTAACCAAATGAACCAAGGCTATAGGATGAGTAACAAAACTATGAGAATACTGTGCTACGCAGATGATGCTTTACTAATAGCCGAGAATGAGGACGACCTACAACGCCTACTACTAAAGTTCAGAGTAACAGCAGAAAAATATAACATGGTAATATCAACACAGAAAACCCAATCGATGGTAATAGCGAAAGATCCAATTAGATGCAAACTAGTAGTGAACGACCATATAATAGAGCAAGTTTCACGCTTAAATACCTAGGAGTAGAAGTATCGAGCGATAGGCAACTATTACAAGAAGCAAAACAGCAGACAATGAAAGCATCGAGAATATCTGGCTTCCTGAGAGATGTAATCTGGCGGAATAAGTACATAAGCACAGAAAGCAAAGCCTGAATCTATACAACCTGTGTGAGACCCGTGATGACATATGCGGTTGAGACAAGAGCTGAGATAACAAAAACAAAACAACTAATGAGGACAACAGAGATGAGAACGCTAAGAGCTATAAGAGGTATTACACGCAGAGATAGAATAAGGAATGAGGATACGCTAAGGGAGCTAGGTGTCAAGGATGTGGTGAGGTGGACAAGAGCACGTCGACGCCTATGGAGAGATCACGTAGACAGAATGGGCCCCGAACGTATGGCGAAGTGGGCAAAAACACAAAAACCCAACACTAGAAGACCCATAGGAAGGCCGAAAAATCGATGGCATGAGTGCTGGAGCTCCGGTTCGCAGCAGGGGCTGTAACAGAAAAACAGGACATCGTCCTATTTAAAGAAGAAGAATAAATTTTTGTAGTTCAGTTACCTACTTATTGGAAATTTTTTTCTCCTCGAGATCTACTCAGAATGCACTCGAAATCGACTGGTCGATCGCGATCGACCGTTTGAGCACCCCTGTCCTAATCTATCGAATACTTAGATTTTGATTAGCAGCAAAATTCTTTCAAACAGTTAGATTTTCAACAATAACAATGTTATGAGAGCTGCAGAAATTGAAGGTAATTCATAGGTTAAATTTCTGTTGACTGATTTTTTTTATTGCAGTCTTTTTGCCAATGCAAATTTCAATGTAGCAATTTACAGCTAGAACAGAAAAGATCTTTGTTTGATGATCTTTAGGTTTCATGCGATGGATTTTACCTCTAGTACATAAGCACTGTTTTAACTGCAGTAGCTTTTAGACCGTTTTCAGTGAACCAAGCTTTTGTGCGGATGTTTTCTTCGTGGAATTCGTAATGTAGAGGTCCATACCTGCAAGAATAACTTTATTGACAGATTCAGTGCAGACTTTGATGTCAGGATCTGAGAAAAATACGTCATTAAAAACGAGGAAAACTCGCGCAGCCCTTTCCAGCTGGCTTGGTTGTATTGTTATATCTTCCTGAATGGCGTTGGATATTTATTGTGTCGCTGTACGAAGTTACCAATAGTTCGTATAAAAGCCATATACAAGAAAGGAGATTATGAATCTGTAGGCCACTATCGACCTGTTGCTATTCTCGATAATTCTTCCAAAATATTTGAAAAGCTCTTATATACAAGATTAATGAACTTTCTTGAAAAATTGAATCTTATAGTTGAAACTCAGAATGGCATTCGGAAAGCCAGAAGTCACGACTGTACGGGCAGTTTATGTAGCACTATGCGACATTATGCACAATCTCAATAACAACAAACACCTATTTGTGCTATGCTTAGATTTGTCGAAGACATTCGATAGCGTGGATAATCAGATTCTTCTTGATAAATCAGAAAGATTGGGTATCAGGGGTACAGTACATAAATTACTTACATCCAACTTAACAAATCGATCACAATTCCTCATAGAAACAGATGAAAAAGGAAATAGTAATTCACCTGAAAAAATAAATATTAAGAAAGGAGTTCCTCAAGGATCGGTGTTAGGTCCGCTATTCTACATCTTGTATACGAACGATTTACCTACTATCTTGGCAGAAAAATATTACAATTTGCTGATGATACCTCAATTATATCAGAAAGAGATAAAAATACCACAATCTTGAACATAAAATATCCTAAAGTTTGAACGAATTAAACAAATGGTTTCGTAGTAATAACCAACAACTGAATACAACTAAAACACAAATTTTTGAATTGTGGAGGCCGTTACTTGATGTAGATCCATGATATAAATGAGATAAAAAACACAAGGTTTAACTTTCTTCTACACTTTATTAGAAAAAATTCGACGACGTTTCGCTGACACAGCAGCTTTATCAAGAATGAAAAACAGAATGAAGAGTATGGTATTATAAAAAAATCGTAGAACAAGTTGGATGAATAACAGGAAAATCCACACCGAGCCATTGTACAGTTAGTATGAAAGGTAATAAAAACTAATTAAACAAGTTAAGTAGGGGTGAGTAATTGACATCTACCTGTTCATTCAAAAGCTTGTCCGAATGTTTGTATCTATTCATTTCTAATGCTTCTAGGAGATCTAATTTTGAACTTTTTGATTTTATATGTAATATGTCAAAGTTTTTATTGAATGAATGGTTTTCTTTTATAAGGTGGTTTGAATAATTTGAATCAGATTTATTTTATCGAAGCTACGTTTATGTTCAGATGTTCTTATGCCAAAACTCCTATAGGTCCTACCGATATAAATTTTATCACAAGAACCGCAATTGAGTTTATAGATTCCTGATTTACTTGATTTTCAAGTAAATCATTAAAAATTATTGTTGATTCAAATCAAAATTTTCTATAAAAATTCTTTCGAATTGATAAATAACATAAAAAACGTTAACCTACCACCTAACGCAAAACTTATTTCGTTTGATGTTGAGAATTTATACCCAAGTGTTCCTCCAGGTGATCTCAAAATATTAATCGAAAACATCTTGAATTCGAATCATGTTAACCACATAATTAAATCAGAAATATTGAATCTGTTGGACGTTTGCATTGAACAAAATTATTTTTCTTTCAACAACATCTATTACAGTAGTGAAAATGGTTTGATCATGGGAAATCCTTTGAGTCCACTTTTAGCAGAGATTTTTATGAATAATATGGAACAGAAAATTCATACACATCCACTCATTTCCAAATTTCTTTCTTGGTATAGATATGTTGACGACATCTTAGTATGTTTCATTGGAACTACTCGTCAATTAGACTTATTTCTTAATTTCATTAATTCCATCCATTTGAACATTAAATTCACGATAGAAATTGAACAGAACGATTCCATTAATTTTTGGACTTAAAAATCACTAAACAAAATAATAATCATGTTTTTTCGGTCTTTCGTAAACCAACACATACTGATACAATTATACATAACTACTCATTATATCCAATTCAACACAAAGTTGTAGCTTTAAACAGCATGGTACATCGGTTACTCAATTTACCTTTATCAGTAGAAGATTATAATAAAGAGTTAAACATCATCAAACAGATAGCCATTAATAATTCATATAATCCGGATATGATAGATCTAATCATTCGTAAAAACTGTATCAGAAAGCAATAAATGAAGTATATCCTATTCATAATGAGTATAAAATATTCAACAGTTCAACATTCTGCGGTTCTGCAAGTACAAATATTAAATCCTTTCTCGTCAAACAAAATCTTAAAATAACTTTCAAAACTTCTAATAACTTAGGTAAACATATTAAAAATAATAAATCTCGTGTTGAAAAATCAAGTAAATCAGGAATCTATAAACTCAATTGCGGTTCTTGTGATAAAATTTATATCGGTAGGACCTATAGGAGTTTTGGCATAAGAACATCTGAACATAAACGTAGCTTCGATAAAAAAAATCTGATTCAAATTATTCAAACCACCTAATAAAAGAAAACCATTCATTCAATAAAAACTTTGACATATTACATATAAAATCAAAAAGTTGAAAATTAGATCTTCTAGAAGCATTAGAAATAAATAGATACAAACATTCGGACAAGCTTTTGAATGAACAGGTAGATGTGAATTACTCACCCCTACTTAACTTGTTTAATTAGTTTTTATTACCTTTCATACTAACTGTAAAATGGCTCGGTGTGGATTTTCCTGTTATTCATCCAACTTGTTCTACGATTTGTTTATAATACCATACTCTTCATTCTGTTTTTCATTCTTGATAAAGCTGCTGTGTCAGCGAAACGTCGTCGAATTTTTTTCAAATGAAGTGTAGATTAAAGTTAAACCTTGTGTTTTTTATCTCATTTAAAACACAAATATTGAAGTTTTCTTTCAGTAAGGATAGCGATGAGATTTCGGTTATTCATGACAATATGACTCTGAAATCCGTTAAAGAGGTCCTTTTCTGGGAGTGAGCTTAGATTCGAGGCTCGACTGGAAATGCTACACTGACATACCTACAAAATAATTGTCAAGGTTCGTTTACGCTTTGAAAATGTTACCTAAACTTATGAACAAACAAAAGACTTTGACAGCGTACTATGCATATTTTGAATCAAGACTCAGATATGGTATAATTTTTAGGGGAAACTGCAGTGGGGCATCGAGACTGTTCAAACTGCAGAAGAGGGCCATACCGGGCATATTTAGGTTACGTGCACTGGAGAATTGTAAGAAATATTTTGCTGAAAATAAAATACTTATACCGTACCTTCACTTTATATTAATGAAAGCATATTGTTGGTTAGGAATAATTAAGATTCATTTAAAAATAATAGTCAACACCTCTATAACACTAGAAATAAGAATGAACTAATCTGTGATGAATATAACTATTCCTATTTACAGAAGAACTGTGAGTTCATGTTAACCAAATTTTCAATACAATGTCACATAAATTAAAGAATAGTCCACTTAAACGACTCAAGAATTGCGTAAGGATTTGAGTGAGAGAGCATATTACAACCTGGAAGAGTATTTTTATGATTCCAGTATTTAATTCAATGTGGTGCTACAGTTTATTGTTCCCTTTCATTGATAATTTGATCAAGTAAAGTATCATGTTGGTTTGTCGGATGTAGAATAGTTTTGTCATATACTCACCTGCTTTCTTGTGATATTTTAATATTTTCAATGTTTAAACTAGATTGTTACTTTGATAGTTCGTATACTTTGTAGGTGCTCTTTATATGTTAATGAAAGAATAAATAAATTGATTGATTGATTGTTTGAATGAGAAACAAGGTTATGGTTGGGGTTTGCCTAAGTGTTGGAAGGTTTTAGACAGGGGTGCTCAAACGGTGCTTTTTGAGTAGATCTCGACCAGAAAAAAATTTTCAATAAGTAGGTAACAATTTACAAAAATTTATAACATAATGAAATAATACTCTGCTAGCGGCAAAAGGCGGCTTTATCAAAGGACGCGCGGTACTTCAAGTCAAAGAAAAGCTGCGTTTTTTGTTCTTGACGCTTTTCTAGAAATTTCGGGTGGCGCGTTTGACGGGAACATTCGAGACTTTTGTTCACGTCGATATAAATGTTGCGCCTGCAGTCATTGGAGTAATTCTGAATTGTAACTTGAAGGCAATACTAGATAAACTAAAACATGATATCATGAAATGTACATACTTTTCTTAACAGTTCGACGAATCCACCGATATGACAAACAATAACCAGCTGTGTATTTTTATTCGGATGGTATTCAATGACATGTTAGCTAAGGAAGAATTTTTGACAATCATTCCTCTGAAGGGGATGACCCGTGGCGAAGTTAAATATGACGTTTTCTTCAAGTTTGTTAAAAACTATAAGCTACCAATATATAAATTAGTGTGCATTACAACCGATGAAGCAACAGCAATGACTGGAAACAAAAACGGTTTTGTGGCATTGTGTCGAGCTAATGATTTACCTTCATTTTTTTATTCCATTGCATTATACATTAACAAGTTTTGTGTTTAAAAGTTTTAAACACGGAGGAAATTATGGGCATTGCAACCAAAATTGTAGATTCCATCCGTGCACCTAGCTTGCAACGGCGGCTCTCTAAGAGTTGCAGTTGGAAGATAGGGAGTCAGCTGAACACATTGATTCAGTTCTTCATATGGACGTCAGATGGTTTCAAGAATTATTGCCCGAAATAACAGCTTCTCTAGACGAAAGATGTGATGACACTCAGATGTTGAAAAATGAAAATTACAATACACTTAAACACCATTAACTTGGAGCTTCAAGGTGAAGGAATCACTATTATTGAGATGATTAGCGCAGTAAACGCATTCAAAAGTAAATTGCAACTTATGATAGATCAACTGAAAAGAAACGATCTGAAACATTTTCCGTCTTTGAACGCAAGGATGAATTTTGATACGTATGTGAATGAGGCTGAATTATCAAATATTTTGGGACAATTCGAAATGCGTTTTTATGATTGCAGTAAATTGGCAAATATAGCATAATTTATGAGTTATCCTTTTTCATGTTAAAACATTGAGGAATTAGCTACTGAAATAGCAAGTCAGTTTAATATGAACTCATGTTCATATGTTGAAAATGATTTTATCAGATATACGTCTCAAAGCTACAGCATCTGATACAAATTTCTGGTGTTTTATATCTGAAGATAAATATCCGAATCTAAGGCAAATCGCACTTCAACTGACTGCAATGTTTGGGTCAACTTACTTATGCGATTCTGCATTTTCTGAAATGAAGATAATTAAGTCAAAATATCGCAATTGACTAACTGACGATCATATGTCATCATTCTTGCGAATAGCACTCAGTGGTTACGTACCATTTTATGAAAAGTATGCTGAGGACACGCTTCAACATCCTAAGCCACTCCTTAGTTAAGTTTAACACCATATGTAACTCTTTTGTTTTGTAAAAACCAATAAACTCGCAGTTTTGGATAACTATGAGTTATTTCATTGATATTATAGAGAAGAACGTAACTAAATCCAACCCAAACGTTGACTAAGGTAGGTAGGTTGTATCGTGTATGTACGACAACCCTGCATCACATATACTTGCAGCCACTCAGAGTCGATCGTAAGTAGTCTAAAAATATTGAGGTAGATCGCGAGCAGTTCAAGTTTGAGCACCCGTGGTGTAGATCATAATTGGGAGTTCAGTGTAATCCAGAAGGGTTTAAAGGTTAAAAGGTTAAAAATGTACATCACTGAATTTTTCAAATTGTGTATTATTTTCGGTTTCAGCATATAAGAATACAACTCTTTGACTCTTGTGGTTTTTGGTTTCTTTTTTGTGGGAAGAAGATTGAAATCAAGTAAATATCTCTGGAATCTTCAAAGATATCGAGATGGAATTTAGAAAGTGGATTCTACAGTAGATTGCATCTTTATTCTTCTATTCTTTAACATTTTAAAACTTCCGATTTAACCCCAAGTAATGTCGATTTTGAAATGTCGAACAAAGCACTCTTTATATTATTTTACTTTCAAATACTGTTTTTCAGTACAACTAAAATTGTAGGCTTGAATTTTTTATTTCAACACTTACCGAGATATTAATAAAATAGTTATTGAAGAAAGGAACCATCTAATCATATTTACTAATCTTTTAAATAAGAAAATAGACATAATTACTTACTAAAACTGAGTGAATTTCAAACATTGAAATCAAAAAGAAGTACTGCATGAATTGAAATAGCAAATATAGCATCATTTATGAGATATCATTTTTCATGTAACAACATTGAGGAATTAGCTACTGAAATAGCAAGTCAGTTTAATATGAACTCATGTTCTATTGAAAATAAGTTTGTGCAGATTATATCAGATACATCTCAAAACTACAGCATCTGATAAAAAATTCTGAAGATAAATATTCGAATCTAGAGCAAATCGCCCTTCAATGACTGCAATGTTTGGCTCAACTTACTTGTGCGAGTCTGCATTTTCTGAAATGAAAATAATTAAGTCAAAATATCGCAATCGACTAACTGATGACCATATGTCATCATGCTTGCGATTAGCACTCAGTGGTTACAAACCATCTTATGAAAAATATGCTGAGCACATGCAGTGCCAAGATTCAACATCCAAAGTCACTCCTTAGTTAAGTTTAACACCATATGTAACTCTTCTGTTTTGTAACAACCGATAAACTTGCTATTTTGAATAAGTAAGAGTTTTATCATTGATATTATAGAGAAGAACCTAACTAAACCTAACCCAAACCGATATGTATATTGTTCGGAAAGCTACATCTATATATGCTACGGTACACCCTACCTAGGTAGGTAGGTTGGGTGTATTGTGTAGGTACGACAACCCTGCATCACACATACTTTCAGCCTCTCAGAGTCGATCGTAAGTAGTCTAAAAATATTGATGTAGATCGCCAGCAGTTCAAATGTGGGCACTCCTGGCTTAAGATATACATTGAAACAACCCAAACCACAAAAAAAATTCAAAACGGTCATAATGCACTGCAATGGAAATCCCAGCATCATTCTCGAAGAAAAATAGTTCAATGACCCCGCCCGCGTTAAAAAGGCACTCAGCTTTTGAATTTTCATTTTGACTTAATACTTCATATATCAAAAAAAAACATAAAATTATGATTTACACTAGCTAACTTAATTGGGCGACTTGTGATTATCAGTAATTAATTCTCTGGATATTACAGCTATTAATCCGTTAATTACTTTGATTACAATAAAACAAGGCATGTATGCATGAATCGGTCTTGAATTGGATGTTGTCTGGTAATTACCGTTGGATTATCGCGTCGCTACTGGCGAATGCTCGCGATGAGAGAATGTAGAAGAAAGTGTTATGAGTGGCGTGCTCTAATAGACAATTTCACATGAATCGGCGAAAGTCAAGTCCATCGTCCCCTACGTGCTTTGCGAGTGCAGGTCACCAACCAGAGCCGGTCATTCGACGACTCATACAGGATGTCTTCAAAATATGAGGCGTTAAGAGAAGGTTCCTAAAAGTAAAAAGAAGAACATGCGTTCTTGGTGGATTCCATATGCTCAGGGCCTCCGTGAGGGCTATTGGCGCTTGTGTGCAAAAAAGGATTTTGGCACCCCTTAAGGCATTTTGGATCATGTTTTTTATTTTTTTTTAAGGTAAGAGGTAGGTAGGTAAGTGCTTGAAGTAAAGCAAAAACTGAACTTTAGAAGTCATATTTATTTGTAGACTAAAATATCAAAATGAAACAAACAGAACAAAATCATAACAAAATAAATTCTATTATTTATTTTTTTATTCTAGATATCATTAAATATTATTGTTCATTCAAATCAAAATTTTCTATAAAAATTCTTTCGAATTGATAAATAACATAAAAACGTTAACCTACCACCTAACGCAAAACTTATTTCGTTTGATGTTGAGAATTTATACCCAAGTGTTCCTCCAGGTGATTTCATTAATCGAGAACATGTTGAATTCGAATCATGTTAACCACATAATTAAATCAGAAATATTGAATCTGTTGGACGTTTGCAATGAACAAAATTATTTTTCTTTCAACAACATCTATTACAGTAGTAAAAATGGTTTGATCATGGGAAATCCTTTGAGTCCACTTTTAGCAGAGATTTTTATGAATGATATTGAACAGAAAATTCATACACATCCACTCATTTCCAAATTTCTTTATTGGTATAGATAGGTTGACGACGTCTTAGTATGTTTCATTGGAACTACTCGTCAATTAGACTTATTTATTAATTTCATTAATTCCATCCATTTGAACATTAAATTCACGATAGAAATTGAACAGAACGATTCCATTAATTTTTGGACTTGAAAATCACTAAACAAAATAATAATCATGTTTTTTTCAGTCTTTCGTAAACCAACACATACTGATACAATTATACATAACTACTCATTACATCCAATTCAACACAAAGTTGCAGCTTTAAACAGCATGGTACATCGGTTACTCAATTTACCTTTATCAGTAGAAGATTATAATAAAGAATTAAACATCATCAAACAGAAAGCCATTAATAATTCATATAATCCGGATATGATAGTTCTAATCATTCGTAAAAACTTTATCAGAAAGCAATAAATGAAGTATATCCTATTCATAAAGACTATAAAATATTCAACAGTTTCACATTCTGCGGTTTTGCAAGTACAAATATTAAATCCTTTCTCGTCAAACAAAATCTTAATATAACTTTCAAAACTTCTAATAACTTAGGTAAACATATTAAAATAATAAATCTCGTGTTGAAAAATCAAGTAAATGAGGAATCTATAAACTCAATTGCGGTTCTTGTGATAAAATTTATATCGGTAAGACCTATAGGAGTTTTGGCATAAGAACATCTGAACATAAACGTAGCTTCGATAAAAATAAATCTGATTCAAATTATTCAAACCACCTAATAAAAGAAAACCATTCATTCAATAAAAACTTTGACATATTACATATAAAATCAAAAACTTCAAAATTAGATCTCCTAGAAGCATTAGAAATAAATAGATACAAACATTCGGACAAGCTTTTGAATGAGCAGGTAGATGTGAATTCTTCACCCTACTTAACTTGTTTAATTAGTTTTATTACCTTTCATACTAACTGTACAATGGCTCGGTATGGATTTTCCTGTTATTCATCCAACTTGTTCTACGATTTGTTTATAATACCATACTCTTCATTCTGTTTTTCATTCTTGATAAAGCTGCTGTGTCAGCGAAACGTCGTCAAATTTTTTCAAATAAAGTGTAGATTAAAGTTAAACCTTGTGTTTTATCTCAAAATAAATTCTTGTTCACACCCATTTTAAAACATTTACTTAAGTAATGGGATACAGACACGTTGACTCGTTGTTCATAAATACTAGAAAATAACCTATAACTAAAAATCACATTTCTTTAGAACAAAATAAGTTCTACTTTCTACTTATACTTAGATATTTTACAAAATATGCAGGTATTTCTAATAACAAATCCCTTAAAAATCAAAGATGATAGCTAGGTCTAGGTGCAATAGAAAATAAAAGATAACTATTGTAGTTGCGATATTTTCCGAGATTTTGCTGTTGCAAATTCATTAATTACATCGCTAAAATTTAAACCGTTAAAAATTTCTTGTTCAATTGCTAATATTATTAGCCCAGACAATCTTTCTTGAATCATTGTCGATCTTAAATAATTTTTAATGATTCTTAACTTTAAGGAAGATCACTCGCCAGAAGCTACAGATACAGGCAATGTCAAAAGAATTCTTAGTGAAATGCTTACGTTTGGAAAGGTGGAGATTAAATTGTTTTCAAATATATATTGTAAAATACTTAAGGGGTCAGTATCATCAGGTAATGAAAACAACTTTAACGCTTTAATTTCGTTAAACAGATTATTGGAATCTATATCCTTATTATCCTGATCTGTCAGTCGTTCTTCAAGAATAGAACGATGTTTTAAAAGATCGCTGTCACTTAATTTGAATACGTAGCTAAAAAATCCGAAAATATCATCATACTCATTTAATAAGTCAAATCGGTTTTTTAGAAAGCTTATAGTTTGATCTATAATTTTTAAGAAAAAACTAATTTTAAAGGCGGGTTTTGGACCATGAGGGGTCTCATCTCGGTGTTCATAGTCAAACAGTTTTCGTTTAAATTTCCTCGTAATCGTTGGTAATGGTGGAAAGTCTTCTTCAATTTCGAGAGATGATGCTACTTCTTTCGCTTGCTCAAGAATTTCTTGAAATGATTGGTGGAAGTGATCCACTTAATTTTTCAGGTAGGTTTGGCATACTTTAATATTAATTGTAGCACTTTGCATTAAATAAACTTTAAGAGGCTTTATTGCGTCAATTCTGCTGGCCCATCTTGTCTCATTTAGAGGCTTTAAACTTAACCAATGGACATTTTTTCTCAAAACATACCACCTTTTTGTGGATGACGAAAAAAAATTATATTACTCTTGCACAAGATTAAAAAAGTTTATTGTAGCACCTGACACCTTAGAAGCGTCAATTACTGTTAAGTTCAAAGTATGAGCCGCACAAGGTACAAAATGGGCTTTCGGATTCGCATCAAGAATGCGTTTTTGAAGCCCAACATGTTTTCCCTTCATATTTGTCCCATTATCATAACCTTGCCTCCTAATGTGTTTTAATTCTAAATTTAATTTTTTCAAATTTTCTATTACAAATGTATATATTCCTTCTCCTCTAGAGTCCAGTATTAAACGTAATAAAACTTTCCTTAACGTCAACCTTTTTTGAAGTGGCGTTAAGGACAGCATACCTCAGAATCAGAACAAGACTAATTTGCTCAGTATGACTAGTACCTGGTGTACAATCTAATATTATTGAAAAGTTTTTGAACTGCGAACCATTTTTAAAATATTATTTCTTACTTTGTACGACCATAATTCAATTATTTCATTCTGTATTTGCACGCCTAAATAATGAGTCATTTTAACAGATTTTTTTTGGAAGTTATACACTCGACTAACGTGCTGTCTCATCACTGAATCAAAAGAGGCAATCATCTCAACAGCTTTTAGAAAATTTTCATTATCATGTTCGAAAAGCAATTGAGAAGAATCTTGAAATGCCAAGCATTGTGTAGATAAATACTCAACAATCGCAACAATTTTTTCCAGCACGTCTTGCCAATATTTTTTTTTTTCGTTTCTAAAATCAGCAGATGATGATCTAAAACTGATGTCTATCAAGGGCAGACCACGTTTAACCAATATTCTAGCCATCTCATTGGTGATTCTTTTGGGCCACAAACCGGGGTCGGACGGAATTATATCGATACTAGCCTCATTACAGCCTTCATCGAAAGTGTCACTTGCAGCAGGTATTTCGGTAGCTGACATTACAGAACGTTTTACACAAGCTGAATTATCTGAAGTGGATTGTTCAAGTGCTGTAGACGAGGATGGTGTCATCGCTTCATTAGGCTCTGCATCAGTAGAAGCTGTTCTGCTGCTACAACCGCTGCTACTTGTTGCAGGACCTGATGTTACTGTTGAAATTTGAGATGGTCCACTCACGGTTATTGATATTACGGATTTAGAATCTCGAGATTCGGAAGATTCGGTCGCACCAACAACGATAGTCTCCTTGGAATCTCGATTGTTTTGCAAGAAATGCTTTAAAGATCCAACCAATATTTTCCTTTCTTGTAGTCTCAATTTAATTTGCTTGCGAAACTTCGCACCTGAAGGTCTCTTTCTTTCATCCTGAAAAATCAAATAAATAATTAGTACTCATGGGAATTAGGAATTAACTTCTAAATTAACTACAATAATAAGCACCATGTGGGTTGGTTAGGAAATATTCTTGAAAAGTTAACTAAGTAGCCAAGTTTTTAACCCTTTATAGGGCAGATTATTATTAAGTAAGATATGGCCGATTAAAGTTTGCATATTCGAGTAAAAAGCAATTTGTTCGAGCCCTTTTTTATTATTCAAAAATAAAGGCAAAAAAGATATCAAAGTAATTTGATCTTACAGCCCTTAAAAAACCCTACAAAATGATCAATAACATAAAAACTAAGCGAGTTATGGATAAAACCAGTTACTTGCTCAAACCCGTACATGACATTTCAATTAATAAAAGGTATTTGGCTAAAAAATTAACTATAACCAGTATCTTATGAAGGGTTAATGTTGATAGTATAAAGTAAGGAATACTTACCATTTTATAAAAAATCAAGCCGTTGAAATTGCAGTCAGCAGGTATTCGGCACTTAATTTAAAAAAAAAGTAGTAAACAAAATATTACACAACACAACATATATGTAAAAATTAATAGGATTACTTGTTTTTATTCACTTGTTGCACGCTCTAGGGAACTAACTGATTTGAAAACACCTGTGGCGATGCATCGCTTTTATAGCGCTCCAGGCGTTTGTCTGAACAGGAAAACCCAAGAAACTGCCGCCTGACATGTTCTCGCAACATAGGAATCGGTAGTAACTGGATGATACACTAATAAAATTTCGTGTGTATTTATACCTAATCCTATTTAATTTCTCAACTTTTATTTTAATATTTTTTTTGGACCGTGGGTTTTGGCGCCCTTAAAGGATGGCGCCCGTGTGCATTGCACACTTTGCACTTATGGTTGCGGGGGCCCTGCATATGTTTAACTTCTAATGTGATTCGAGATGAAAGTTTTCATACAAAACAAATGTAAAAAGTACTGGGAATTGATTATTTGAAAAATCAAACTTTTTGTTGTTATTAAGTTGACCCAACTGTTTGCTATACTGATGCGTATTAGTTTTGTTTACAGTGCTCGATTTTGTTCGTATTGCAAATGGAATTTCGTGTGCGGAATCGCCGAAATTTTACAGAAGGCTTACGGTGAATCGACTTTATAAAAAACACGTGCATTAAACACCAGCTGAGATGTGGTGGAAGATTTTTCTCGCTCTGGTCAGCCATGAACATCTTCAACTGAAGTTTACATTGATAAAGTGAAGGAAATGGAAATTGAAAATCGTCATTTAAGTTTGAGGGGGATAGGCAACGAAGTTTCTGTGTTTGGGCATGAAACGCGTTGCCGCTCGACTAGTTCCAAAATACCTGAATTTTCTTTAAAAATCAAATCCCGACTCACATTCATAGAGCTCATCGTAAATAAAGAATATCACCTGAACGTTGTACGGCGTTTGAGGTCGAAAAAGGTCAGATTTGTGGACAGAAAACTGATGGATTTTGCACAACGAAAATGCACCATCTCACAGGGCTATCATTGCGAATGAATTTCTGACCAGAACTCAACAAACACCATCGAACAACCACTGTATTCACCTGATATGGCTCCTACAGACATTTTTCTTTATCCAAAACTCAAATTACCACTTCGCGGTACCCGTTCTGAATCGATAGAAGATATAAAATATAATTCACGTCGATTCCGGAAAAAGCAATTGAAAAATGATTTAATGATTGGATTATTCATTGGCGTAAATGTATCATTTCGGAAAGGACCTACTTTGCACTAAAAAGTGGTTTCGGGTAATTTTTTTTCATTTTTTGATATTTTATGCTAGGGATCTTCCTCTTCAAAGTTCCGTTGAGAAAAGGGTACGAGAATGTCTAGTTCAAGAGATACAGGGTGTCAAAGTTAGCAATCCCATTTGGTGTGTTTTCGCCATTTACCTATTCAACACTGGAGGATTCTCAAAAAGAGGGCTATATGTTGTTGCGAGGCCACTAATATAATACATAATATTTGAATCATCGGAAACTGAAAATTCGCTATAAAAAATCTTAATCAGCACTGTTGTGGACATTTTGACTGTATTTTCTTAGGATAAAGGGTGGAATTGAGGAAGCGTGGATAATTTGAGAACATGGATGCGCAAATAGAGATTTTCTAAAACGTGTTTAAGATGCATGTAATAACATAGTTTGATTGGCCTCACTTACAGAGTACCTAGCTTTCTGTTTAAGATTACGATGTGCAATGAATTGGGTGCGACAGGTCTACTCAGGACGTCAATTTTCGGTTCCTTCATAAAATATAAAAGAGAGCTAGGTTACCGATGGATTATGATCGTTTCTCTCTTGTTAGGCACATGGTTAAACGTGCTCTATCTAAGGATTATTCTTCCTACATTGCTGATACTGAGTCTAATATCGTACATGATCCCAGTAAATTTTGGAAATTTATGAAGAATATCTCAAAAAAGAGTGGTATTACAAGTTCTATGACCTACAATAACAAGCCTATTGTTGGTGGGCTGAACATTTGTAAATCATTTGCAGAGGTCTTCGGTAGTAACTACGTCGCTGACACTTATGACCAGTCTTCCCATGAAGGTTACTACCATTTTGTGTCTAAAGTTATCGATAATTCATGCTTAGTTAATATATCTTATGACAAAATTTTTGAAACCTAATCTCAGCTCGTTTTATGATTGAATGTAGTTATAACCTTATAGAACCTCTTCAGTACATCTTCAATAAATGCATGCCTGTTGGTCGTTTTTCATCTATATAGAAACTTTCTAATGCGATTCCTATCCATAAAACAGGTTCAAAATCTGACATCTTTAATTACCTTCCCATTTGTATAAATAGTTTCTTTCCTAAAGTCTTTGAAGAAATTCTCTCAGAAATTCTTTCATCGTGGACGAGTAGCATGGTTTCATGCGAGGCAAATCAAGTCTAATCTTTTCTTTTTTACAAACTATGTTAATATTTGAATTGTGGAGGCCGTTACTTGATGTAGATCCATGATATAAATGAGATGAAAAAACACAAGGTTTAACTTTAATCTACACTTTATTTGAAAAAAATCGACGACGTTTCGCTGACACAAAACTTTATCAAGAATGAAAAACAGAATGAAGAGTATGGTATTATAAACAAATCGTGGAACAAGTTGGATGAATAGCAGGAAAATCCACACCGAGCCATTGTACAGTTAGTATGAAAGGTAATAAAAACTAATTAAACAAGTTAAGTAGGGGTGAATAATTCACATCTACCTGTTCATTCAAAAGCTTGTCCGAATGTTTGTATCTATTTATTTCTAATGCTTCTAGGAAATCTAATTTTGAACTTTTGATTCTATATGTAATATGTCAAAGTTTTTATTGAATGAATGGTTTTCTTTTATTAGGTGGTTTGAATAATTTGAATCAGATTTATTTTTATTTAAGCTACGTTTATGTTCAGATGTTCTTATGCCAAAACTCCTATAGGTCCTACCGATATAAATTTTATCACAAGAACCGCAATTGAGTTCATAGATTCCTGATTTACTTGATTTTTCAACACGAGATTTATTATTTTAATATGTTTACCTAAGTTATTCAAGTTTTGAAAGTTATATTAAGATTTTGTTTGACGAGAAAGGATTTAATATTTATACTTGCAGAACCGCAGAATGTTAAACTGTTGAATATTTTATAGTCTTTATGAATAGGATATACTTCATCTATTGCTTTCTGATACAGTTTTTACGAATGATAAGATCTATCATAACCGGATTATATGAATTATTAATGGCTTTCTGTTTGATGATGTTTAACTCTTTATTATAATCTTCTACTGATAAAGGTAAATTGAGTAACCGATGTACCATGCTGTTTAAAGCTGCAACTTTGTGTTGAATTGGATGTAATGAGTAGTTATGTATAATTGTATCAGTATGTGTTGGTTTACGAAAGACCGAAAAACATGATTATTATTTTGTTTAGTGATTTTCAAGTCCAAAAATTAATGGAATCGTTCTGTTCAATTTCTATCGTGATTTTAATGTTCAAATGGATGGAATTAATGAAATTAAGAAATAAGTCTAATTGACGAGTAGTTCCAATGGTATAGATATGTTGACGACATCTTAGTATGTTTCATTGGAACTACTCGTCAATTAGACTTATTTCTTAATTTCATTAATTCCATTCATTTGAACAAAAAAAAAACATGAAAATACTTTCCGAACAACCCTGTAGTAAGACAATGTACTATTTATTTAGGACATGCTGAATCAGTATGTACATTTGAACAAAAAAATGAAAATACTTTCCGAACAACCCTATAGTAAGACAATGTACTATTTATTTAGGACATGCTGAATCAGTATGTACATAAAAATAAGACAAACTAATCCAACATTTCAATTGACTAAATAAAACAATTTGTTCATATCAACTCTATCAAATGAACATTCCACAGATCTTTTAACACTCAGCAAAATTTCTTTAGATCTTCAGGTTATCTAGAACTAGAGCGTGTAATAGACACGTACAACACTTATAGCGATTTCAAGCCAGAATGAAAGATCGGATTCGGATGAAACGAAGAGAAAGGCGAATCATTCTTTCAATCCGTCACCATAAATTAGTCGAATTAAATCAAACTCAAACTCGAAATAATTCTATACTTTCGCTTAGAAAGTTCAAGATCTATGTTACCAAGAGTAGGACGCTCAACGAATGGGATTGTTGAAAATTGACGAATGGAGGCGTTGACCATTTGACCGTGAATTCTGTTTTTCACGACCGTGGTTTGCCAATATTTACAAATATCACTTTGAGTTCGCTTCGGTGTCATGAAAAATTTCAACACCTCGAAAATGCGAAGGGATCAACTACACATAAATATCAATAAATTCTGAGTAAAATATTTGAGTTACAAATCTAATATTTACTACTAAGTATTAAAAGACGTATTTGAAGAAAAGAGATTTACTGCTTGACCTAAAACCAAACTGCTTGACTTGTCATGAAATCAAGTCAGCTTTTGTTTCCAGAATTCAAATCAAATCCACCTGTTTTTCACAAAAGCTTGAAAATTTCAAGCATCAAACTCGAAAGCTTGAATCAGAACACAATGACAATTAAAAATTGGACTTATATTCTATAAAAGAGAGAATAATAATAATACTGCATATTTGATCGGGAAATATTTAAATGAAATCCAATATGAGAATCTGAAATCTGAATCATAAAGTTGTTGAAAGAAACACAAATACAGAATACGAACACGTGTGCAAGTGAAATGTATATTTTCAAATAAAACACGACCTTAGCATCACAAAAACAACATGATTGAATTTCGTATAAAACAACTGAAATAAACTTCTATAAAATTAAAAACAAGTGAATGAAGAAATCTGTTATAATAAAAGAAATAACTAAATTGAAACTCAAGTCGAACAGAATACGAATAGGCGAAAATATATCCCCACTTCATCAGATCTTTGACAGTTCGCTGATGATAATAACTATGTATTATATATGATCCGTTTATCACTTGGCAAAAGTTTCACAAATATTTATTAGAAATATTCGACACATGTTTCGGGTTGTTAGCCCATTATCAAGAGTAATACAATACTACATTAAAAATGAGTGATTTCACTCATGTATAATGGCATTCACAACAGGAGGTAAATTGAAGTCTAGTTGGTCGTTACAAATTGGCTGGTTTTTCCTATGAGCTGACGTAATTTCAATAATCTCCAAGATGTCCATCCTTTTTCCTTTATTACCTGGATGCACGAGTTCGATATTCTCGAAATCTATGAAATGATTTTTGTTGATGCATTGGTCCGAAAAACCAGTACAATTTTTATTTTGGAGAATAGATCTTTTATTTTCTTCAACTCTCTTCTCGATGCATCTTCCGGTTTGGCCAATATAGCATGTCTCACATTCACTGCAGTGTATTTTATATACTCCGCTTTTATCCAATAATTTTGTTTTATCTTTATTATTAACCAGTAATGAACCCAAAATCTTTTTATCAGTGCTGATAGAAATAAAATTATTTCTGTGTAATCTGTTACATATTTTGTTGCTAATATTAGGAATATAGTTAATACGAAATTTTCTGTTAGATTTCTCAGTTTGCAACGGATAAATGCTCTGCAATAAAAGTTTATGTCGTTTTTGTTTTATTAAGGTATCAATTAATTTTGGTTCATAGCGATTAATTTTAATACTTGAACTTCATCATCAAAATCGACAGCTGACAAAGGAATAGAAAGCAATCTGTGCACAAATGAATGAAAAGCACTCAATTTGATATTCTGGGATTGGGAACTACTGTTTTGAATCAGGGTATCCGATTAGGTTGGTTTTCTGTATAATTTAAAAGCGAATGCGTCATGAGCCCTACCAATCGACAAGTCCAAGAAGTTCAAAGATTTTTCATTATTTTCATCTTCCATTGTAAATTGAATCGATTGATGAAAAGAATTCAAAGAACTAAGAAACTATTGACTTGTCTGTCTGTTCCAATCCAAATACAGAAGATATCATTTACATATCTTTTCCATAAAATACAATATTGATTAGGATGTTGGGGGAACTAAAAATTCTATTTTCTAAATTTGTCATAAATATTTCACTTAATAACGGAGACAATGCAGAGCCCATAGGCAAACCATCTAATTGTTGATATATTTTATTATTGAGCCTGAAACAACTTCTTTTATATGAGTGGGGCTTAATGTACTATTGGATTGAAGTTGTTGATTAATTGTGGCTTTAACATCACGGCAGGGTGCAGATGGATATAGATTAATTATATCAAAGGATACTCATTTAGCATTTATCGGAATTTTCAGAGATTTCAAGTGATTGGTTAATTTTATAGAGTTTTGTATTGAGTAAATTGGATTGTGTTGTATCAAATTTGGAAGAATGTTCCATTTTGTTTTAATTAGAGATATGACTTGGGTTTTGAAATTTGTTATTAGGATCAACATGTAATTCTATAAATTTTTCTGGAATAAATATTCATTTTGTTTTTTCAATATACATATCAGTTTCTAAAATCGCAATAGTCAATTAGAACCGACGAGATACCCATACGTCGTGGAGTTTTTCAAGGAGACCCTTTAAGTCCAATATGGTTCTGTTTAGCTATGAACATTGTCTTCAATATGCAATAGAACAGTATACGGATTTAGGATAGAAACAGATAGGAACTATCATACAATCTGCCAGCTGCATTATATGGATGACATCAAATTTTATGCTTCGAACAAGAAGCAATTGGATGATCTGCTGAAAACTGTGAGTAAGTTCTTGGCAGATGTTCATATGAAATTCGGGATTGAAAAATGTGAGACCCTGAACATTCAAAGAGGGAAAGTCATAGATGGTGAAACACAACTTCCAAACGGTGATATTTTACAGTATATGAGGGATAGTGAAACGTACAAATATCTGGGATACCAACAAACCAGATAGCTAGACCAAAAACAATCGAAGGAGAAGATTCGTTCAGAGAACAGTCAGCATCTGAAGATTGTGCTGAAGTCAATGTTGAACTATTGGAATCTAGTCAAGGCAATTAACACTTACGCCATTCCATTGTTGCTTTACTCATTTGGAATAATCTAAGACTAAGACAGAACTGGATGATATTCAAGAGCAGACCCGAACGATGCTCGCAAAGTAAAATATTCACCATCCAAAGTCGTCTGTGATAAGAACAAGTTAGAAGCGGAAAGAAGGAGGACGCGGATTGATGGATGTTTTCAACTAACATACCGAACAGATAAAAATCTCAGAGAATTCTTCTCTGCAAAAGCTCTCACTTCTGACCCCCACAGACTAGTACCGTTGGCTGATAAGGGATATACACCTCTAAATCTTGCTACCAGTGATGACCTGCTGAATCTACCGTTCCTATCAGATACTGAAAAACAAGAGCAATGGTTGAGAAGGTAATTGCATGGAAGACGTCACCATGAGACTAATCAACCACACATCGACAAGGAAGCTTCCAATAAATGGATGATGAAAGCAGAACTGTTCGACGAAAGAGAAGGGTTCCTTATGGCAATCCAAGACCAAGTCATCGCTTCAAACAATTACAAAAAATTTATAATTTAGGACGGAACATTACAAACAGATAAGTGCAAAAAATGCCATATAAGATCGAAGGCTATACAGTATATTACGTCGGGCTGCGAACAACTGGCGAAAATAGACTATCTTTACAGGTATAATCAAGTGTGCAACATTATCCATCAGAAACTTGCACACAGGTACGGACTTCTGACAGAATGGTGACGAATAATAGGCCGGACATAGTGGTGTATGATAAGAGAGCCAGAACAGCAATGCTGGTGGATGTCGCCATACCGAATAATAACAACGTGCTGAACAAGTTCCAGGAGAAAAAGTCCAAATACACCGACTTGTTGTTGAGATCGAGAAGATGTGTCACCTCGATAAAATAGACATCGTTCCTGCCATCATTTCTGAGACTGGGTTAATACCCAGAAGTTTGCATGAAAGCCTTAAGAGATTAGAATTGCATAAGAATACTTATATAGAAATGCATAAAGTTGTAATTCTCAATACATGTAGGATAGTTAGGAAATTTATGTCAAGTATATTGTAATCGAGCCTATTCCCTTTGATTGCTGAATCTGGGAAAGGTGAATTATATCCTGCTAAAAGCAGAGATAGTGCACATGTCCACGGTAATAAATAATTACATATTTATTCATCTTTTAGGACATCATATGATGTATAGATTGGTATAAATTGGTATAATTAAGCCCTTATACAAATCTGGAGATAAAACCTTGATGGAGAACTATAGACCGATCTCTTTGATGTCAAACGTAGGAAAAATAGTTGAAAAAATTCTGAAGAAACGAATTACAGAATTTCTTGACGAACATAATGTTATTTCTTTCAATCAGTATGGATTCAGACAGGGAAAATCTACCGAGGATGCAATTGGAGAGCTAACTCAAGATATTTATAAATGGTTGGATGAAAAAAGCCTGCCCTATGTATCTTCGTGGATTTAGCGAAAGCTTTCGATACTGTATCACATAAGAAACTTCTGAGAAAGCTGCATGTTTGTGGTTTCGAGGAAGAGCATATAATTTACTTGAAAGCTACCTTAACAATAGGAAACAGTGTGTCGAGATTGAAAATGAAAGAAGCTCTATGAGAGAAATAAAATTCGAGTACCACAAGGAACCGTGTTGGGGCCTTTACTTTTTATTATTTATATGAATAGTCTTCTCAAACTCAAAAGTAAAGGAAAATTATCAGCTTCGCCGATGATACCGTAATAACGTATGAGGGCAACTCTTGGCAAAGTTTAAAAGATACAGTTGAAAATGATTTCTGTAGAATAAAAAATGGTTTCAATTCAATCAATTAACCTTAAATATAAGTAAAACAAAATACTTACCCTTCTCCTCCTACGGCACTGGACTGCCTAATATGGGTGACCTTCATGTCGAAGATATCAAGATACCTGAAACTAAAAATATAAAATATCTGGGGATTGTATTGGATCGTAACTTAAAATGGGATGAACAAGTCGACTGGTTGGTAAAAAATTACGGGGACTCACTTATAAATTTAAATATTTGAAAAACTACCTAAGTATCACAGACTTGAAGAAGCTATATTTTTCGCTGGTGCAATCACAGCTTGCATATGGAATCATAGGATGGGGTGGCGCGTATGACTGTTACATCAAAAAAATTGAAAGGATGCAGAAATATATACTTAAGATAATTTACGGCAAACCACTCACCTACTCAAGTAATGAACTGTATGCTGAGGCTAATATTTTGGATGTTCGACAGTTATTTGCAATGCAAATTGTTATTTCAGTTTACAGAGGAAAAATAAACTTAACTGTAGCAGACCATCCCTACTCCACCAGGAATAAAGAGCACATCAGACCGAAGGCTAGTAAAACAATCGGGAAGAGAGTGTACACCTATCTAGCACCAAGGATATACGACCTATTACCGACAGGAGCCAAAAATCAAAAACTTAAATCAGTTCAAAAGACAATCAAACTTCTGGATTAGGGATTGCGGACGAGGAAAAATTAATAAAATCATAAACCAGTTTTACTAAAAACAATGAAATTGCGATTCAAGTGAAACCTAAAAGTGACAATTTAAAACCCAAAATGACAGTCTAATGCCTGGACAACTAACCCTGAAAGAGACAATTTTACCCTGATGAGACAAAATAACCCAAATAGTGACAAATTAACCCAATTGCGACATATTAACCAGGACATAAAAAGTATGTGATAATAAGAACAAACTGTACTAAAAAGTTCAACAGATTGTGATCGCGTACAGAAGGATTATATCCATCTCTGCGATTTCCTATCGTTTATTCGGGAAACCTATCAAATGTAATAATAAACATATCTAAGAATGTAAAGCCATGTACCTACTTACCTTCTTGAATAAACTATGTTATTGTTATATATTATTGTTATAGGACAAGTCAGAGGTACATATTAACAAAATATAATAAAATATAAAACTTAAATATTTAACAAACTGTAAAATCCAATATTCAAATCCCAAATTTTAAACAAACTTCAAAGACAATTTTCAACTAAGTTGAAAACTCTTTGTCATTTAAATATTCCCCAACAGTGTAGTAAGCCATGATTAAGAGCGTGGCCTTAATGGTTTTTATCAAATACCGGCCTAGGTTATCGTTTCACTGAATGATAAAGTTGATTAAACAGCAAAATCCTTTGATAAGAGGCAGAAAGTTCATATTTCCTGGTTTTATGTATAGGTATGCATAAAGTGGTTGCACTGCGAGTGGAGTGATCATGAAACCTAGATAGTGAAATATATTCATGTTCGTTATCTCTTATGTGAAGAAGACTTCTGTAAATGTAAATGAAGGGAAGCGTTAGAATTTTGTGTGAAATAAAAACTGGCTTACACGATTTATGTGGATTCAGTTTGAAGAGTATAATTCTTTTCTGAGAAACAAGCGCTCTTTGAGATTCCATGGAATTACCCCATATGAAATGAAATGAAATATATATGAAATGAAATATACAGGGTGTTTCCGAATAAGATGTCATAAATGAAGTATGCGAATCCCTGAATGATTTGAGCAAGAAAGTTCGAAGAACCAATGGTCAAAAAATGCTTCGTTGCCGAGATACAGGGTGTTAAAGTTGAGAAAATTTTTCGATTTTCTCTCGATAAAACCTAGACTTCTCAAGAGTTTGGGCTCAAATTTTCCACATAAGCTATTAGACACAATCCGAATCACCAGGTGAGGCCAAATTTTGGAACAGTATACAGGGTGATACTTTTTCATGGGCCATGTTCCATTTTTACCCTCGGAACTTTTTTTTGGTACGCTACTGGCACTAACAAAAAATAAAATAGAATAGATCATTCAATTTGAATTTTTTTTTGACTCCTGCATTTTGATCGTAACTATCACCGTTTCTGAGATATTAATTATTGAAAATAATCCAATAGTTTTCCCATATCGAAGCCATGGAGATATAATCTTAATAACTGATGCAATTTTTCAGGAATTGAGCTAAAATTTACATCAGATATCTCCTCATTGTATGTTTATAACAAAATGAGGCAGAAATTCCTGACAGTATACAGGGTGTTATTTTTCACGTGCATTTTCCTCTTTTGCCCCTGAACTTTTTGTGGTGCGCTACTGGTATATTCTGAAAACAGAATCAAACAGATTATTCAATGTGAAAACTTTTCTGTTCCTTGTATTTTTCCGTATCTGCCACCATTTTCGAAAAATTAATCAACAACGCCCGAACAGGCTACCCTTTGCCTCCGTATATTTTTTCGGTGCATAACTGACGTTTTCGTAATCAGAATCTCGAAAATGGTGGCAGATACGGAAAATACGAGGAACAGAAAAGTTTTCACTTTGAATAATCTGTTTGATTCTGTTTTCAGAATATACCAGTAGCGCACCACAAAAAGTTCAGGGGCAAAGAGAGGAAAATGCACGTGAAAAATAACACCCTGTATACTGTCAGGAATTTCTGCCTCATTTTGTTATAAACATACAATAAGGAGATATCTGATGTAAATTTTAGCTCAATTCTGAAAAATTGCATCAGTTATTAAGATAATATCTCCATGGCTTCGATATGGGAAAACTATTGGATTATTTTCAATAATTAATATCTCAGAAACGGTGATAGTTACGATCAAAATGCAAGAGTCAAAAAAAATTTCAAATTGAATGATCTATTCTATTTTATTTTTTGTTAGTGCCAGTGGCGTACCAAAAAAAAGTTCCGAGGGTAAAAATGGAACATGGCCCATGAAAAAGTATCACCCTGTATACTGTTTCAAAACTTGGCCTCACCTGGTCATTCAGATTGTGTTTAATAGCTTATGTGGAAAATTTGAGCCCGAAATCTTGAGAAGTCTAGGTTTTATCGAGAGAAAATCGAAAAGTTTTCTCAACTTTAACACCCTGTATCTCGGCAACGAAGCATTTTTTGACCATTGGTTCTTCGAACTTTCTTGCTCAAATCATTCAGGGATTCGCATCCTTCATTTATGACATCTTATTCGGAAACACCCTGTATATTATGACATCAATTATTTACATGTCAAGTTAAAATTAATAGAAATATGCCTCGTTTACGTCGCCGATTCAGAGAGAAATTCCTTCAACTCGTATATGGTCCTATGTAGAAGTAGGTTTTTGACCTCTCTCTCCTGAAAGCAAGTTGATGTTTTTTTTTGATTTCAATGAGCAGATGGTTGTATAACTTAGGACCCCAGTAATCAACACCCTGTTGTAGTTTAGTTTTTCTATGAAAGGTCGTCCTCAGGTCTCCCTTTCTCCTCGTGTTGAATTGATGGAATTGATCATTTGTTTCAAATTCAGGTAAGTGCCTATGTACATATCCCACACGTTCCATAATATATATTGATGGTAGGGTCAAGAACTTAAGTTGTTTAAAAGCCTCTCTGTAACTGTCTGTTTGTTTCAGGCCTAGAATAATTCGAATAGCCTTCTTCTGCATTAGAAAGAGGTCTTTGGCTCGTGGAGAAGTGCCCCAAAGAGGAACGCCATATGATAGCATGAAAATACCCAAAATAGCTGTAAGTACAACTTCTAATGAACTTATTTTTTTTAGTGTCCTTAAGGAAAAGAGTGCTGCTGTTAGCCTGCTCGCCGTTTCATCTATATGAGTTTTCCAGTTTAACTTTGAGTCGATACACTCCGAGAAATTTTAAATAAAAGTACATTATTATTTAGATGAGTGTAGACAAGGCTGTAGTATACACTAATCACAGAATCGATACCCAAAGAATTCCTAATTCTACTAATTGCATAATATGATTTGTTTAGTTTTTTGCATAGCTGGTCTACATGCTCACCTCAAAACTTCATCCAAATACACCCCAAGAAACCTGGCACAAATACTAGACCCTAACGAATCACGTTTCCAGTTGATTACCAGAGGAACACTGTCAGAATTGATTATTTCATATTTGTTAAAGATCAAACAAATAGATTTCCATAACTGACATTTCGAAAAAAACAATATAATGAAATAATATAATGGATGTGCCATTTGAAATTTTTTCTTTCATCTACATTGAGACTCCCTGTAATATGAATTCTCATGATTCATATGGATTTTATTTCGACGTTATTCTTCCATGTCTTAAAATGAAATTGTTACATAATCGTAGACACTCGGTATACATCTGCTCGATTGTGAGAAAGTTGGAATCAAATTATTTTATTGATCCTTGACAGTGTATTGCAAAGATGATGATTAACACTATTGTATTGAAATTGGGCGACATGTCATTTACATTAATTTTGCATATAATTTGTATATTGAAGAATGAAGGTAGGTAGTGATATATTACCTGAATTAAAAATTAACCTTAGGTACTACCATATAGGGTTGGTCATAAGACTAAATAATAAAATTCAGGAAACACTAAACATTATTTTCCTCTGTATTTACTTCTCAATACCATTAATCACAATTCAATTGAAGGAACTGATTATTATTATTTACTATCGTGGACTTGTGCACTATCTTAGCTGTTAGCTGGATATAATTTACCTTTCCCAGATTCAGCAATCAAAGGAATAGGCTTGATTACAATATACTTAACATAAATTTCCTAACTATCCTACATGTATTGAGAATTACAACTTTATGCATTTCTATATAAGTATTCTTATGCAATTCTAATCTCTTAAGGCTTTCATGCAAACTTCTGTTTGCAGTCGAAGAAATGATGGCAGGAACGATGTCTGTTTTATCGAGCTGCCACATCTGCTTGATCTCAACAGCAAGGTCGGTGTATTTGGACTTTTTCTCCTGGAACTTGTTCAGCACGTTATTATTATTATTCGGTATGGCGACATCCACCAGCATTGCTGTTCTGGCTCTCTCATCATACACCACTATGACCGGCCTTTTATTCGTCACCATTCTGTCAGTGATAACAAGCCTATCATAATATAATCTGATAGACTCATTTTCCAATACGGGCGCCGGTTGGTATTTGTAATATGGCTGGAAGTTTCTGTTGGATAATGTTGCACACTTGATTATGCCTGTGAAGATAGTCCGTATTGGGCAGTTGTTCGCATCCGGACGTAATTTGCTGTATAGTCTCCGATCTTATAAGGCATTTCCTGCACTTATCTGTTTGTTATGTTCCGTCCTTAATTATAAATTTGTAGTTGTTTGTAGCGATGACTTGGTCTTGAATGACCATAAGGAATCCTTACGTTTCCGAGAATAATTTTCCTTTCATCAACCATTTATTGGAAGCTTCTTTGTCGATGTGTGGTTGATTAATCTCATGGTGATGTCGTAAATGCAATTCCTTTCTTGACCATTGCTCTTGTTTTTCAATATCAGATAGGAACTGTAGATTCAGCAGGTTATCCCTGGTAGCAATATTCAGAGGTCTATATCTCTTATTAGCCAATGATTCTGCTCGGTAGAGGTCAGAAGTGCGAGCTTTTGCAGAGAAGAATTTTCTGAGATTTTTGATCTGTTCAGTATGTAAGTTGACAACATCCATCAATCCGCGTCCTTCTTCTTTCCGCTTCAGAGTTCTTCTTATCACAGACAATTTTGGATGGTGATTGTTGTACTCTGTCAGCATCGTTTGGGTCTGCCTTTGCATATCATCCACTCTTAGTCTTAGATTATTTCAAATAAGTAAAGCAACACTGGCTTAGGTGTTAATTGCTTTGATTAGAGTCCCCGAGTTCAACATTTACTTGGGCACAGTTTTCAGACGCTGACTGTACTCTGAAAGCATCTTCTCCTTCGACTATTTTTGGTCTAGAAATCTGGCTTGTTGGTATCCCAGAAATTTATTGGTTTTGCCACCCCCCATACACTGTATAATATAACCATTTGGAAGTTGTGTTTCACCATCTTTGAATGTTCAAGGTCTTACATTTTTCAATCCTAAATTTCATATGAACATTTGCCGAGAACTTACTGACAATTTTCAGCAGATTATCCAATTATTTCTTGTTCGAAGCATATAATTTGATGTCATCCATATACAGCAGGTGGGACATTGTGTGATAGTTCCTATCTGCTTTTATCCTAAATCCGTATCATGTTCTATTGAGAATTGAAGACATTGGGTTCATAGCCAAACAGAATCATAGTTGACTCAAAGAGTCTCCTTGAAAAATTCCACGACGTATGGGTATATCGTCGGTTTTAATTGACTTATCATTCATGTTAACATGAAGAAACGTGCGCCAGTGTGTCATTGTTGTCTTCAAGAATTCTACCAGGACTGGATGAATTTTGTATATCTGTAATACTTCGACAAGCCAAGAATGGGCGGTACTATCGAATGCCTTCAGATAATCGAGAAAAGCTGAATGGACATGCTGATGAACCCTGTGTGCCTGTTTCATTACACAGAATCGAAGATGAGTTGTTCCTTGCACCCGTGGCGTTTCCTTCTGCTCCTCTGCTAATATTTTGTTGTTATCAAGGTGTTGGTATATTCGATTGGATATGCTTGAGGTGAGTATTTTGTAGAGCGTTGGCAGACAAATGATTGGCCTATACTGAGACGGATCTTGTTGTTAAGCCTTGTATTAGGAAAGTGGGTATTTGCGTGTGATGTTGAAGAACATACGTAAGCTGTTTCGATAGAGCTCCATAGAGTTTATCAAACTCCTTGTACCAGAAGTTGTGGAAATTATCTATACCTGTGGATTTCCAACTGTTGGTCCCTCTAATTGTTGTTGCGATTTCTTCCGCCGTTATACCTTCAAAGTCCATATGTTTGATATCAAGGCGTTGTTTTTCATTCGAGATCCATTCAGCATCTTTCTTGTGTTCTTTGGGGTTCGACCATAACGATGACCAATCGATCAGCACTGGGTGGCAGCTACTTCTCTGTCATTGTTGTTCGCAGTTTTGTTATTTCCTTTATGAAAATTGGCCGCGCTTTGGAGGAACTTTTGGTTTTGGTGTTTCCTTTCAGTACACTTGATGTATCTTGAGAGCCGCCTTTCTGCTTTTACTTGGAGTTTCTGCTCCAAAGTGTCCATATACACGTCGATGTGTTGTTTGTGATCAGGATGTTTTGTGTTCGTACCAATTGTTCTATGAATTTTCCGTATATGTGCATTCAAGCGCTTTGAGGGTGTTTTGTTCTTCAGGAATTCTGTGAGGCGACCGATCTCAGCTCTAATATTATCAATATGTAGTTATTTTTGCCATGGTGGTTTTCTGACGCTTTTTGGCTCAGTTCGAATCAGAATTGTGGAGACTTGTAGTTTGTGTAGTCGGAGAACCGCTACCGCCCCATAGTAAATCAAAGTGTGAATTTTCTCGAAGACGTTCTGATAACTGTATTCTTCAAACACTGAGTTTATGCTTGCTAGGATAATATTTGTGTTCTTGTTCGTCTTGAGTTTGGGAACACACACCAGTATAATATTGGTGGAAGTAAGACTTATTACTGTCACTTCAACATGTATTTCAACTGGGAATTCATCTACTGCACCAACCTTGATATAGTTTGTGGATTCTTCTACCAATATAGCAACACCATCATAGATATGATTTTCACGGCAGAACGAGCCTGCCACATGAAAGCCTGGAATCACTTCTTTCTCCATTTTTTGCATTTTCAACCAGTGCACACATAATTACACTCAACTTCGTTCTTCAGTTTGAAATACATGAGATCTATTTTGCATGATAAGCACCCATCATTGATGTTCACTAGGGTTTTCATTTCTTGGGCGTTTGTATTTTCACTGATACTGTTTTCATTTGTTCGCTCGAAACTCGGCCCAAAAGAACCGAAATCTTCTGACAACTATACCGTTTGGCCAGTTTTCTCGCTTAAATAGCTCATCTTCTTCTTCTTCTTCTTGGTGCCTTATCCAGTACGGACGTTGGCGATTAACATAGCTATTCGTATCTTGGTAGCTGCACTTCTGAAGAGCTGTATGGTAGTGAGTCCGTACCACTGACGCAAATTATGCAGCCAGGAATGTCTTCGTCTACCAGGGCCTCTCTTGCTGTCCGTTTTACCCTGCATGATAAGCTGGAGGAGGCGATATTTTTCGTGACGCATTATGTGTCCAAAGTACTCCATTTTACGTTTTTTCACGGTAAATAAGATTTCTCTCTGTTGGTAATGGTCCGTCCATGATATGCGTAGAATGCGGCTGTAGACCCACAGCTCAAATGCCTCCAGTTTTTTCATTAGTCTTTCCGTCATCGTCCATGCTTCCACACCATACAATAGAATTGAGAATATGCAGCATTTTGCCAGTCTGTATTTTAAATTGATAGATAGATCTCTACTGGTGAATAATGGTTTCATGTTGTTGAATACTGTTCTTGCTTTCTCAATTCTTGTTTTTATCTCCATGGACTGATCCCAATCTGAACTTACGAAAGATCCGAGATAGGAGAACTTGTTGACCTGTTCCACTGGTTTCGTGCCTATTATCAGTTGTTCCCATTATTGTGGTAGTTTACTAACACGCATCCCCTTAGTTTTCTCAACGTTGAGCTTCAAGCCATACTGTTCACTAAATACTCGCACTCTCTCCACTAGTTGCTGCAATTCGTTAACGTCGCTGGCAAGTATAACTGTATCATCAGCGTATCTGATGTTGTTGATTAGTTCTCCATTCATCTTTATACCTGCCTCTAACTCGTACAGCGCTTCCTTGAAGATTTCTTCCGTGTATCTGTTGAAGCTCATCTAGGAGGTCCATTTCCGCGCTGACTTTGAACGATACACTTCTCGCGTCATCACGTTTGGCTTGCATTTCCACAGTGAAGTCATTCTTTAGGAACCTATTTTTTAAATGCTCCAGTACGGCTTCGCATTTCACATTTAAACTTGCACGTCCGACTTTCAGCCACGTACGACAAGCAAAACCAGCAAAACCTGATGATGGTTCTCCATTTCCTTCAACCCTTACTTCAGTATTTCTCCGAGGGTAATTTGTTTTAGCGGCCAATTTTTCCGATGGATTTTCTGTAAATCGAGGTTGTGCATTCGTAGCTTTGCTGACCATTTAAGGATTTATTTTGCACTACGACAACGTCGCAATTTTGAGTGGCCGGGACGTTGTTTTGATTTTCATTCAATAAGTCGAGAATCATTTGTTTGTCACTCACTGTTTGTTCCAGACCTTTTATGAGTTGTCTAGCACAATTTAGTTCAATTTTGGACACTTTTAGGTAATTTTTCAATGTTGAAACGCTCAACGTATCGTTAGTGTCATTCAGGTTAGCTCGTTACCACCGTAATAATATGGCCTGAGCGCTCGGAACGCACCGTCTCGCTAGTAGTCATAACGCGATAGCTCGATACTCTACCCAGCCGGGTGTTCGTAGGCGCTTCAACTATTATAAACATTGAAAACATAAATTTTTTTATTTGGGTTTTTGGATTTTTATAATATTTTGTTATTTTTTTGTTTCTAGTGATTCTTATTTTGAAAAAGCATTAGCACAAAAGACCTAGATTGCCTGGGAAAATATAGAAAAGAACATATGTAGGAAACTCAAATACTCATTCATTCGATACTGTATCAAATTTCCTTGTTTTGTTCTTTCCCAATCTATCATTTGTTTAACCGCAATAATTCTTCAAAAGAGTATTTGTTGTACCTATTATAATTAGTTTCAAAATATATTCCGGGCTGTAGGTTCCACAAGTAGGTAACCTATAATATTCAATTTCATTTGCCATCCAATAATCGAAAACAAAACCCTTCTTGAAATTAGGTTTCAAGAATTCATCCTCGAAATTTTCAATTAATTTCTTGAATAAAACGTAGTTAACTAAAACCAGACGGACTACAATATCGTGTGGAAAAGATAGAACTCCACAGCTCAAATTTTTTATCAAATTATAACTTTGACAACCAATTCCTCGTCGTCGTAAAAATTTATAAGCATGCGAACTTATAGTAAGCATAATAGAAGACAAAATTAGAGTGCTAGTTGAGTAGCGATATCTTTCTTTTGGTGTTATAATTAGTTTCAGTAGGTCGGAAAAGAATTTGAAACAATTACCTTTCCCTAAGTTTTCGCCATCTATTGAGTCCAAAATAGTTGTCAAATGATTAACTATACGTTTCAAATACTCGTCGTTATCATTGAGCTTTGGGGACTCTTCAACGATTCTGTTTCAGAATCTAGTACCTCCAAGCAATTTTTTAACATTTTTGAGTTGTTAATGTCGCATGATGTACTCACTTCTTCAATATTCACAAAAATTTCCTGATCGTAAAAATATGTTTCCATTTTTGAATCAGAATTGATAACAATACCATAGGTTGTTGTGGGGCCTGGAGTATAATCTAATCGAAAAAAAGTAACTTTCTCTGTTTCAATAACATCAAGCCACTTAGGATTGTGCGGCATTTGTTCTAGAACTACTAAAAGTTTATCGAAAGTATCAAAAGAAATGAGATCTTTGCTGAGAGCATATTCAGATCTACTTTCATTGATAGCTTTGAGCAGGTTCTGATTTTCTATTTCAATAAGTTTCTCTTCCCCCCTTTACAATTTTGATGTGGATTTGATAAATATGTGGGGCAATTCGGAAAAATAGCTGGTACTGCCCCTTCGTTCAAGTGAAGACGTTTTACTGGCACAGTAGAGTACTTACCAGATTCTTTATCAAATTTTGTAGTATCCCTGATTAAGTCATCTATTTGAAAATGTAATTCACATACCTTACAGTACTTCGACGGTTCAAAATGAGCTCGGAGAATAGATTTCAACCATTTACCTTTCAAACGGATATCTTCCGGAAGGAAAATACCGCCACTTTCGGTGCATCTACCGTAGTTTCCTGAACAACCAGGAGCACAACACCTGAACGGCATAATATCTCGAAGACCCTAACACTCCCACCATGAAAATATCAAAAAATTTAGGTTAGATTAGTTCAACTGTACACTAATACGCCTTTTCTCACTTCACTCACAATTCACATCACTGAAATTCGTTTAAATTTATAATTGACGCGAATTATTCGGTAAATACACAGCACTTTATTGTATCCTGATGTTTTATAAATGCATTACTACATAAATTACTAGAAACACTTATTTTTGGATGAAATACAGAAAACAAAAGGACATACACCAGCTTTTCGATTACACTGTGCTTTCGTTTCGCATGCTTGTTATGACTACTAGAGATGTGTGACGTCATGATACGTCACAGCGCTCAGGCCTTATCATTACGGTGGTAACGGTTAGCTTCATTTTGTTCCACCAAAACTTCACTAGGCTCGACGTTTGAGCCGTTTTCACTGTTTTCCATCTCGAAGTTCCTTCGACACCGTCACACCATTTGAAATTTTTAAGTCACTATAATTTCCACTGAAAACTCTTTTTTGAGTCGGGATAATTCACTAATGTATTCTACGACAAACGCCATGTTGCCACTTCAACAGTAATTGATTTTGCACTCTTTTTCTCGGAATTTTGACCAGAATTACTTTGATGAAGTTTTTGAAATGGCCTCGTATTGAGAGATTGAAATGCATTATTTGAAAGATTTCCGGTCATATAATCTGCGAATTTTCGGATAATCGACCGACAAATCATAATTTTTGGGATAAAATCGCGAATAACTCGAATACGATGCATTTTGGGTATAGGAAAACCTATAACAGATCGATGCCTATTAATATTACGAGTTAAATGGGGTGTGCAAAATAGTTAGTTTCATTTGAATTGTGGAGGCCGTTACTTGATGTAGATCCATGAAAACGGACTTTATTTGAAAATAGAATCGACGACTGCTGTGTCATTTGCCATATGCATTTGAAGAAAACGGACTTTTGTACTTTCGAATGTACTACAATTTGCCACATGCTAAGGAATCACCCTGTATATCATGAAGCCTCTGAATGCATTGAATTCTGCTGAATGAGCCTCGTTACTTACGAGCTGGAAATAATCGATATTGAATGATCTTAAATATTTTTATGATGCCCTCTAAGAAACAACCAAAAATCGGAAAATTCCGATTGAAGAATTCATATCTTCCTTTCGGTTGATTTTAGATGGCAATGATATGAGGAAAAATTGTTCAGAATTCAATTTTCTACAATGAAAAAGATAGAAACATACATTATGCTATTTGAAATAACAAAGATGGTGTCATCTTCCGGTAAGTGTCACAGCATTTAAAATATTTACGGAACTTAGTTCGAATAACATTCAAGACAACAACAAAAAATTTTTGCATTCTGTCAATCCTTTTTCCATATACTTTTGATGTCCCATTACGCGTGGACACGCGGTATATGAATTTTCGATTTTATTCGTCAATTGTATGTATGTGGTAACAACTGAATATTCAAATATATCTGCATATTTGAACATTTTTCTGAATTGAAATGGTGAATTTTCTGATCAACCCTCTATAGTAAAAATTTCTCCAGATATGTTATTTATTTTCATCGAAATAATTTTTTCTGAATGGTTGTTTATAACTGAGAGATACACGTAATTGTTACTTTTTCTGGCGCTCCCTATATGATTGAAAACGCAAAGTAATTTGTCAATTCGGTGATGGGAGTGCTTGTATTTGTCCTGATTTTAGCGAGGTGAGTGATCTGCCCAACCCATGCCCATGTTCTGGGTTCTTTGCGGCGAACAGCAATCAGATCAAGGTGACCTGCTGCTGCGGTGGTAGCGTACGGAGGCGATATTCAAAACATTTACTCTTCGTCAGAACAATTTTTTGGCAATTTGATATAAAGACAATTTCAAAACCAGCTATTCTTCGAAAATGTTTTGCTTTTCATATACAGGGTGAATCAGGAGAAGAGGGAAATATTTCCGGTGGTGGTAGACAACATTCCTGGTGTATCGGAATGATACATCTTTTTGACTTACGCGACTTCATTTCATATATACAGGCTGTTTAGTGTGAACTGGCTAAATTTTCCAGACATCATAACTCTGAAATCGCTGGTCCAATTGGAATGAAAATTTCAGGATTATCAGTCACCTTGTAGACCATTTATTCGAAGTTCTCTCCAATTTATTCTCTCGTACAGGGCGGGACTGTGGAAATTCAATTTTATGAATAGATGATGAAACAACACCCTGTATATCATTTCAGCAAAATTCTGAATACATCATCAGAACAAGAAAAGGTAGCTCTTTCAATATGCCACCAGAATATTTTTATTACACCTAATGCAGGGGTGCTCAAACTTGAACTGATGGCGATTTACCTATATATTTTTAGACTACTTACAATCGACTCTGAGAGGCTGCAAGTATGTGTGATGCAGGGTTGTCGTACATAAACGATACACCCTACTTACCTAGGTGGGGCGTACTGTAGCATATATAGATATTGGCTTTACGCACACTATACATTATTTTAGTCAAGGTTTGGGTTAACTTTAGTTAGGTTCTTCTCTACAATATCAAGGAAAAACTCATAGCTATTCAAAATTGCGAGTTTATTAGTTGTTAAAAAAAAAGAGTTACATATGGTGTTAAACTTAACTAAGGAGTGACTTTGGATGCAGACTTGCACAAGTAAGTTGACCCAATCATTCCCGTCACTTGAAGGGCGATTTGCCTTAGATTCGGATATTTATCATCAGATATAAAACACCAGAAATTTGTATCAGATGCTGTAGCTTTGAGATATATCTGATATAATCTGCACCAACTCAATTTCAACATAACATGAGTTCTTATTAAACTGACTTGCTATTTTAGTAGCTAATTATTCAATGTTTTCCCATGAAAAAAGATTACTCATAGATGCTATATTTGCCAATTTACTGCAATCATGAAAACGCATTTCGAATTGTCCCAAAATATTTGATAATTCAGCCTCATACGTATCATAATTCAACTGAGGAATCGTTGTTTTCCAATACGGAAAATGTTTCAGATCCTTTCAGTTGATCTATCATAAGTTGCAATTTACTTTTGAATACGTTCACTTCGCTAATCATCTCAATAATAGTTTTTCCTTTACCTTGAAGCTCCAAGTGAATGGTGTTTAAGTGCATTGTAATGTCAGTAAGAAATGCCAAATCAGTCATCCATTTTTCGTTTTTCAACATCTCAGTGTCATCACCTCTTTCGTCTAGATAAGCTTTTATTTCAGGCAACAATTCTTGAAACTTTTCTAGGAATTTTCCGCGACTCAACCACCTGACGTCTGTGTGAAGAACTAAATCAGTGTGTTCAGCTGACTGCCTATCTTCCAACTGCAACTTAAAGAACCGCCGTTGCAAGCTACTCGCACGGATGGAATTCACAATTTTTGTTGCAATGCCCATAATTTTCTCCGTGCTTACAACTTTTGAGCACAAAACTTGTTGATGTATAATGCAACGGAATGAAGAAAACGAAGGGAAATCTTCATTAGCTCGACACAATGCCACAAAACCGTTTTTGTTTCCAGTCATTGCTGGTGCTTCATCGGTTGTAATGCACACTAATTTGTATATTGGAAGGTTGTAGTTTTTTACAAAATTGAAGAAAACGTCATATATATCTTCTCCACGGGTCTTTCCACTCAGAGGAATGATTGTCAAAAATTATTCCTTAGCCAACATGTCATTGAATACCATCCGAATAGAAATACACAGCTGGTTAGTGTCTGTCATATCGGTGGACTCGTCGATTCGAACTGTAGAGAAAAGTATGAACATTTCATGATATCATGTTTCATTTTTAAAATCTTCAAATAAAGTCTCGGCCGCTTCAAGAAATGCTTCCTTTACAACCGATCCATCTTCGAATGGTTTCTTGTGTTTCACCAATATATTAGATATTTTAAATGACGCAATCGTAGCAGCTTTTGATTGTTAAGCTGGACTTATGGACATGGTTTGTTCTTTTTTAAAACAAGACATCAAATCACGTACTTTTCGTTTTCTTGATTCACTCTGTGATGAAAAATTATTTTCGTAGTTTCTATGAACCGTTTTATGATGCCTCTCTAAGTTACCACGCTTAGGTATTGCAACTGACGCACTACAAATAAGACAAATGCACTTATTCGTCATTATACAAAAGAAAAATTCTTCCTCCCAATCGTTATTAAAATGATACGTTTTAGATTTCTTCACTGCACTCTTTTTGTACTATTTAATAATAAACATTGTATCGACGTAGTATTGCCTTCAAGTTACAATTCAGAATGACTCCATTTCCTGCAGACGCAACATTTATATCGCCGTGAAAGAATGTCTCGAATGTTCCCGTCAAACGCGCTGGCTGAAATTTCTAGAAAAGCGGCAAGAACAAAAAACGTGGCTTTTCTTTGACAAGTACCGCGCGTTCCTTTGGTAAAGCCGCCTTTTGCCGTTAGCGGAGTGTTATTTCATTACGTAATAAATTTTTGTGGTTTAGTTACCTACTTTTTTTTTCTTCTCGAGATCTACTCAAAAAGCACTCGCAATCGACTGGTCGATCGCAATCGACCCTTTGAGCACCCCTAACCTAAGGTTTTTTATGAATATTCATTTTGGAATAATGTTAGTTTTCAGTCCAAACCTGAGAGACAATTTTGAATACTAGGCGATTAACGTCTGAATTGATGTGAAAAAAATTGATACAATTACAGTTGATGAAATGTTTTAGATTTCAGTTGAAAACGTCAATTTGAATTTGGGAGGCTTTTACTTGGTAAAATTCCATTATCAATAATAAAAAACAAGTACTGTGTTTTAAGGAATTTTACTTAATAATTGCGATTCGTAACGCGTTTCACTACACCGTAGCTTCTTCAGACGAATGATTATGCAGAAAAATGTAAATGAGAATATAACTATAAATGTTCTTGAGTAATTAAAAGCTTATTGGTCGCCTCCTCCTAAGTGGTTATTTATGACAGGTATATCCAATAAAATTAAGGAATAGATTGCTCCCCGAAAAGATTCAATAGAGGTGAAGGGCTTAAATCGACTTGTTCATTGATGAGTCTACCTGAGTGTTTGTATTTATTTATTTCTAAAGTTTCCCAAAGATCTACCTTCCAATATTTATTATCTGTATGCAAAATTTCAAACTGTGGGTCGAAAGAATGATTATTTTCTAAGAGATGATTCGCGTAATTTGAATCTGATTTTTTATTTGAAAAACTGCGTTTATGTTCCGATATTCTAATATTAAAATTTCTATGTGTTCTACCAATGTAGAAATTATCACAGTCATTGCAATTCAATCTATAAACACCTGATTTATTGTTTTTACCTGGTTTGGTTTTATTATTTTTATATATTTGCCTAAATTATTATTAGTTTGGAAAGCTATGTTGAAATTATTGCTACTTAAGAATGATTTCAGTTTCTCACTTGTAATGCCAACGTAGGTTAAGGTGTTGAATTTTTGTTTCAATTTATCGACAGGGTAAACTTCATTCAATGCGATTCTACTTTGTTTTTATTTAAAATATTATTTATTAGTTTGGGATTGTAACCATTATTTTTGGCTATTTGTTTAATCAAATTTAGTTCTTTGTTGAAATTTTCTGGTGATAGCGGGATGTTAATCAATCTATGAATAAAACTATTGAATGCTGACATTTTATGTTGATATGGATGACACGACGAGTTATGTATTATAATATCTGTATGTGACGGCTTATGGTAAATTGCGAAAACATGTTTTCCATTTTCATTCGAAATTGTTACGTCTAAGAAATTTATCGAATTATTGCTTTCTATTTCGGTTGTGAATGCAATTTTTGGATGTAATGAATTTATATGATTTTCGAAAATTTTCAACTGTCTATCTGTTCCTGTGAAGCAAATAATGATATCGTCTACATAGCGATTCCTTTCTAATAATTCTAATTATTATTATAAGAATTATTAGAAAGGAATCATGTCAATACTATCATTAAATCAGATATTCTTTCATTATTAAAAATTTGTTTAGATCAAAATTATTTCCATTTCAATTACAAATATTATACTATTGAAGACGGCTTGATTATGGGCAATCCGTTGAGTCCTTTGTTAGCAGAAATTTTCATGAATAACTTAGAGAAATTAATTCATAATCATCCACTCAGTAAATATTGTTTATACTGGTATCGCTATGTAGACGATATCATTATTTGCTTCACAGGAACAGATAGACAGTTGAAAATTTTCGAAAATCATATAAATTCATTACATCCAAAATTGCATTCACAACCGAAATAGAAAGCAATAATTCGATAAATTTCTTAGACGTAACAATTTCGAATGAAAATGGAAAACATGTTTTCGCAATTTACCATAAGCCGTCACATACAGATATTATAATACATAACTCGTCGTGTCATCCATATCAACATAAAATGTCAGCATTCAATAGTTTTATTCATAGATTGATTAACATCCCGCTATCACCAGAAAATTTCAACAAAGAACTAAATTTGATTAAACAAATAGCCAAAAATAATGGTTACAATCCCAAACTAATAAATAATATTTTAAATAAAAACAAAGTAGAATCGCATTGAATGAAGTTTACCCTGTCGATAAATTGAAACAAAATTCAACACCTTAACCTACGTTGGCATTACAAGTGAGAAACTGAAATCATTCTTAAGTAGCAATAATTTCAACATAGCTTTCCAAACTAATAATAATTTAGGCAAATATATAAAAATAATAAAACCAAACCAGGTAAAAACAATAAATCAGGTGTTTATAGATTGAATTGCAATGACTGTGATAATTTCTACATTGGTAGAACACATAGAAATTTTAATATTAGAATATCGGAACATAAACGCAGTTTTTCAAATAAAAAATCAGATTCAAATTACGCGAATCATCTCTTAGAAAATAATCATTCTTTCGACCCACAGTTTGAAATTTTGCATACAGATAATAAATATTGGAAGGTAGATCTTTGGGAAACTTTAGAAATAAATAAATACAAACACTCAGGTAGACTCATCAATGAACAAGTCGATTTAAGCCCTTCACCTCTATTGAATCTTTTCGGGGAGCAATCTATTCCTTAATTTTATTGGATATACCTGTCATAAATAACCACTTAGGAGGAGGCGACCAATAAGCTTTTAATTACTCAAGAACATTTATAGTTATATTCTCATTTACATTTTTCTGCATAATCATTCGTCTGAAGAAGCTACGGTGTAGTGAAACGCGTTACGAATCGCAATTATTAAGTAAAATTCCTTAAAACACAGTACTTGTTTTTTATTATTGAAAACGTCAATAAAATCTACAGGATGTTACATTTAATATTGATAATCATATCACTACGAACCCATTGAGAAAATGTTCTCGACGCCATTAGGGCGATTTGTGAAATGAAAATTTGGATACTTTAATCTGTTTCATGAAATTCGGTTCTTGCTTATAAATCGATATCTCTCCGATTATTAAATATTTGACGAAAAATTTTGGCTAAATGTAGAAAATAAGTTGACTACGGTGTGGACATACGTATTACTTGACATGCCTAGATATTCCATAAAAACCTCCCTCGAAAAATAGGTCACATCTTACTTTTCACATGGATTCAATGAAAGCGAGCATTCATGAACGATGATTACTATAATATTTTCAGATCACAACGATCTACATATTTTTCTTTATTTTCATGTTAAGAAATCATGTATCATTCCATAATGTAGTAACCATAAACGTGTAATTACTCTCTTATCCCGGAACATAGTTTCCAAATTCAGTGGTCACATAATAAATAAGAAATATCAGTTATTTATTCTGGTACTTTTGTTTTTCTCTCAGTTTTAATATCATTTGAATCCTCTTCTTATGTAATAAGTGTTTATTGTTACTAATCATTCGATTTTCTGCTGAAGAACTATTTAACCACCTGACAGATTATGCCCTTTCTATTTTCGAATCAAGAATATGCAGATATGGTATTCATTTATAAATTATGCAACGGAAGTGGCAACGCAGCTAGATTAGAATACAGAAGGCGTTTTTTCCTACGTAGAATTTTTCTCGAACTATTCTGTTTCTACAAGAAAATGGAACTTTTCCATGATGCTAGAAAGAGCAAATATTCAGCCGGCTAATGAAGTTCTCCAGCTATTGGAAATGACTCTCAAACGAGTACAACAAAAATCGCTCGTGATCCGGGGTTGACCCAAACAACAACTTGGCCAGTTTTGAAAAATGAGAAATATCATCCATATCATTATTGAAAAGTGCAAGAACTCCAAGAAATTGACTACAACCTCTGTCTGACCTTTTGCCGTTGGATCGTTGAACATCAGCCACATGTGTATAGAACATTACTTAGCTGAGCTTAGATGAGTCCACTTTTACGAAAAGCAGTGTATTCAATTGGCGCAATTCAAATGGGTACAGCAAAATCCTAGACTAACGCGCCAAAACCAGTTTCAACATAGGTTTTCGATGAATATTTGGTCGGGAATGGTGAATGGTTATTTGGTTGGTCCTCTCTTCTTTGAAGATAGACTAAATGGAGACATTTATCTAGAATTCCTTCAGAATACGCTATCAAATTTCCTGAATGGAATTGAAATACACGACGGGGCTCCCCCCTCACTTTACTAACAATGTAGTAAATTTTTGGAATAACACTTATTCTAATAGGAGGATTGGTCAAATTGGACCTATAAGTTGGCCACCTCAATCACCGAATTTGAATCCGCTTGATTTTTTCTTATAGAACTATTCAAAAGATAATGTTTATCAAGTTGAAATACTGTGAAGCAAACATTTTATTAGAATTACGGATAGTTGTAAAATTCCAAGAAATAATATAGACCTAATTCGAAGATTCAATGGTATTCTGAAAAGAACAATAAAATGCATTGAGCAGAAAGGAAACCATTTCGAGCAACTTATTTGTTCCTGTTTCATTCTAAAGTTCCTGGTGGGTTTTTTCCATGCATTGGATAAAATTGCAAAATTTGTTCCTCAATAAAAACAATGTGATGAAACAACTATTATTCACCCGAATTATCGTTATATTCTTGGATAACTCTAATGTGTTGTTAAAATGATTTCTTTTAGGACTTGGCTTTTTCTTTTCTCCTGAACCTTAGAGTAGATGTTAGAGTCAATTGACCCAAAAATATTCAGTATTAAAAATCAACTCTTCTTCACAAAATTCTCGAGGTTTGATAAGAATGTGTTTTATACGGTCCTAAATGATCTTTTAAGATTTCACACTGGATCACACTGGATATTTTATTTGAGCGCTATACTGAATGTTATTTTTCGATTTTGTCCCTACGATCCAAAGAGTCAGAAGACAAATTGAACGAAAAAATGTTTTTGCGAAGTATCAAATTTTTTCCACACAATAATCAAGATGTGATAAAAATATGTTTTACGTTTTTGGATCATCCATATTTCAAGTTGTCAAATATCTATTAATTTTTTTATTCCAGTGATATACATGGTGTCATTTGGGCATTTAACCGAAAAAACAATTTTTTTCAATTTGGTCCTGGTTTGGAATGAAATCAAGAAATTCGTATGATAGACTTCATTATTTGAATCCAACGTTGAAAGTTTCATCTAAATCGATCAAGTCGTTCAAGAGTTATGAGGCATGAAAAATCTACCACTTTCATAAAAAGCCTCCCCTGTATAGTCGGAAGCAGAGCACGACGATTGAAAAAGCCTCCATCATTATACGTCCTAGATTTCAACTGAAATTCACAAGGTGTTTTTTTTTTGAGACCATGTCTCCTTTTGCCATTTCAAACTTTTTTGCAGTACGCCACTGATCAGCTTACAATCTCAATTTTCGTCATCTTCGTTCAATTTAGAAACTTTTTTGGCAATTGTAATTTTTTCGTATCTCCAACCGTTTTCGAGTGAAAAATTATTGAATTTGAATCATTTGAATTGTATGTTATTCGTTAAATGAAAAAAATAAAGAAATAATCGATAGGTATGCCCAAAAATAGATAGGGAAATAGTCTTCCCTATCTTTCAGTTGCTCACACTGTATCTTTTACAGTTTTCAATTAAAAATGGAACTTCGTTCAAGGCGATGTAGACAAAGATACCACCTTCTTTTGAGTCATCACTCGACCCATCTTCCCTATTCCCCCCGCTTAGGGGGTTGATATTTCAGGCAAGTTTTGTACCCCAAAGGATGTCCCCCTTGAAACAAAAATTGACCTGTTTTTGCGTTTTGATCAGAAATGAATATCTTGGTAGATATAGCCTCTGTTTAGTTTTCGTTGAAGCACCCTGTATATAAATTTCTACAGCACGTAATGAAGAGATATTGAATGATTTGAATTGCACTTCTTTTCGTGGGGCGAGGTTCAAATTTCAAAACAAAAACCACGATAAAGTATTAGCGAATTCGCCAGTCATCGATGACTTAAACGGTCCATTGTTAAAATATTGACCTACAATTGCCTTGATTTTTAATGTACGATTGCATTCATGAATAGTTGAAAGCCTTGATGTATCGAATAAATCTTGCGTTTACCATTACTTACGCTACATTTATCCGTACGTTTTTATTAAATACTTGAAAATTAATTGACGAACTTCCATTTACTAACATAACAAATCTGCAAATGATAGTGTTAATAATTTGTTTTCATAATTTTAATTATGTTAAGCTTGGCGTTTGGCGGTCGCTGAAATAGACGAATGGACGAAGGGAAAGGTGTAATCGAGAAAACCTCAATAAAGTTCGTTTTAATCTTGAGATTTTCAGAATGTATTGCAGATTTACTTCATTTCAGATGTTTGTGCATTGAGGTTGGCCATGGAATTAGATATATGAAGATTTTATTATTGTTTCTGAGAATTTTATCCATTCAAGTCAACTTCTAGGAGATCTAATTTTGAACTTTTTGAATATAATGTAAATAAAATGAAACACTTTTGGATGATTTGCACAATGTTTATTTTCAATATACACGACTGGTTTCGACAGATACGTCATTTTTAAGTGCCTTGAGCTAACTCTGTCTCTTATGAAATAAAAATATGTACCCAAACATTTCAACAGTTGAGTGAGTCCAAAAATTAATGGAATCGTTCTGTTCAATTTCTATCGTCCACCGAAACATAATGTCCAACATATCTATTAAATCGGCGACATACGAGTTTTATTACCAGAAAATCTACTCCTTATAGAATTAAGAACAAACCAATGTTGGGCTTCTAAGTACTTTTATTTCGTAATTTGTCACGCACACACAGATTATCAAGAGGAAAGCTTTTTCAATCAATTTTGAATGAACGGGTACTCACCCCTACTTAACTTGAAAAACTTTCGACTCTATCTCTTTGCTCAGGAGAAGAGAAGCGCCAAATCTTATTTTTAGGTTAGATTCTTCTACTTCTCTGCTTCTTGCTCATAATGGTCTTAAAATTAAATTAAGTACACAACACCTCTGATGAAATAAATTATAAACTGATATCTGTGATATCAGTGTTTGGTGATTGACCAGATTAGAGTAAGAATCACATCAATTCTGAAAAAGTACGAAGTTCTGTCCCAAAAGTAGTTTGGATTCAGGAAGGGAAGGTCGACAGAGGACGCGTTCGCTGGCTTGATTACGGGTCTCTATGAGGCGTTATTTGCAGGTATTGCTGCAAATTGTGTTTTTATTGATTCGATTTAGGCTTTCAACACTGTTTTCCATCAGTGCCTGTTAGATATCTTGAAAAATATAAGTTTTCCTTGAACATACCATAGACTTAGAAGAAATTATCTGTATAATAGAGAGCAGGTAGTGGTGGTAGTTGGGGTAATGGACTACTACATTGAGTTATTGGATCAATTTTTGAAAGAGAGTGTAGATTTCGGTATTCCACAGGGAACGGTATTGGGGCCGATTCTTTTCGTATGTATATAAATGATATGTTTTGCTTACCTTCTTGTGGAGAGATAGTTTCTTTCGCCGACGATACGGCTGTTCTCTACACAGGGTGTTGAAAAGTTTCATTTGGATATGTGATCATGCAGAAGCGATTCATTAAAGTTATATTCAGAAGGATTAATACTTACCCATCGAACATGTTTTTCAAATAATCCGGATTTCTCGACTTGAGGCAGCTATACTGTGTTTAGATACTGACTTACCAGTATAAGCGCGGCTGCATAGGGAACCCTCTCTCAAGTACCTACGAAACCAGAAGGGCGAGTGATTGAACTGTACCTAAGATGAAAAAGACTGTTGGACAGAGAAGCTTTTTATTTCTTGGGCCAAGAACATTTAATAAGCTACCTTTCGGGCTGAGGGTCGTGGGTTCTCTTGTTATTTTCAGGAGGAGGGTTGATCAGTGGATACAATCCCTACCTTGTGCGCTCGTCAATAGTTTCATTGATTCAAAAAATTTTTAGTGATTCACTAACCGCGATGCACAGTTCTCCTGGTTTCATCATATTTGATTTTTTTCGTTTACGGTTTGTGATTTCATGATTTGTAGTTTTTGGGACTCATTTTGTTTGTATTGTGAATTTTTCTTCATATTTTGTTCTTAGCGATTTTAGTTGCCTGAATGATTTGATTTTTCTTTCTTGGTTGTTAATCGCAGTTGGTTTAATGTTTGGCACACTGTTTGAGCTTCAAACTTAAGTATACAGGGTGCTTCAACGAAAACTAAACAGAGGCTATATCTACCAATTTTCGTTTCAAGGGGGACATCTTTTGGGGTACAAAATTTGCCTGAAATATCAACCCCCTAAGCGGGGGTTGCAATCCTTGAACATTTTGAATAAGGAAGATGGGTCGAGTGATGACTCAAAAGAAAGGTGGTATCTTTGTCTACATCGCTTTGAACGAATTTCCATTTTTAATGGAAAACTGTTAAAGATACAGGGTGAGCAACTGCAAGATAGGGAAGACTATTTCCCTGAGACTATTCAAGTTTCAGTGGAGTAAAATGGAACAGATCCATGCTGATCAATGGCAGTCATCATAAAGTACCATCCTCATCTCGAATTTCAACCCCTAGAGCAGGGGTGACCACCCTTGAAAATTTGGAAGGGGTAGATGGGTCGAGTGATACCTCGAAAGAAAGGTATTATCTTTGTCTGCATCCCCGTGAACGAATTTTCATTTTTGATTGAAAACTGTAGAAGATACAGAGTGGGCTACTGAAAAATAGAGGAAACTATCTATCGCCCTGAGCTATTCAAGTATTAGTGTAAAAAAATGGAACAGTTGAAATTTGAGATGTAAATGGTGTTTTGGAAGATGACAGCCTTTGATCTGGAATGAATCTGTTCCATTTTTTTGCACTAATACTTGAATAGATCAAGGCGATAGATAGTCTCCTCTATTTTTCAGTAGCTCACTCTGTATCTTCTACAGTTTTCAATTAAAAATGAAAATTCGTTCACGGGGATGCAGACAAAGATAATACCTTTCTTTAAATGTATCACTCGACCCATCTACCCTCTTCCAAATTTTGAAGGGTGGTCACCCCTGCTCTAGGGGTTTAAATTCGAGATGAGGATGGTACTTGATGATGACTGCCATTGATCAGCATGGATCTGTTCCATTTTACTCCACTGAAACTTGAATAGTCTCAGGGAAATAGTCTTCCTTAACTTTCAGTTGGTCACCATGTATCTTTTACAGTTTTCAATTAAAAATGTGAATTCGTTCAAGGTGATGTGGACAAAGATACCACCTTTCTTTTGAGTCATCACTCGACCCATCTTCCCTATTCAAAATGTTCAAGGATTGCCAACCCTCGCTTAGGGAGTTAATATTTCAGTCAAGTTTTGTACTCCAAAAGATGTCCCCTTCAAAACAAAAATTGACATTTTTTTGCGTTTCGATCAGAAATGAATATCTTGGTAGATATAGCCTCTGTTTAGTTTTCGTTGAAGCGCCCTGTATAGATACACCTATACGGCTTGTTAGGTCTAATTTAATTTGTTTTCAATGAATCTTGTACAAGCATATCATCCTTCAAAGATTCTCTGGGAATTCTGCTTTTGTCGTACATCTTTCACACATATTCCTATTTTTCTTTATTCAATCAATCTAGTATTCAAGTTGAAGAGGAACTGTGTTACTCAACATTAGTGTTATTATAATTTTCAATAAAGATAAATAGTATAAAAAAATTGAAGAACCAAATCCCAAAGGAACGGCCATTTGAAGAAAAGAGAAAGTGCTGTTCCATTAAGACAAAGCACTTTGCCACAAATCGATCAAAATAATGGCTAAATTTTACGAATTACGCTTCGAATTACTTCCTCATCCACCTTATTCTCCAGATCTTGCCCCCAGCAACTTTTTTCTGTTTTCAGACTTGAAAAGAATGCTCACTGAAAAAAATTCAAGACTAATGAACAGATAATCGCCGAGACTGAAGCCTATTTTGAAGCTAAAGAGAAATCTTATCATAAAATGGCATCGAAATGATTATTGAACGCTATAATTTCTGTATCCCCTTGAGTGGTGGCTATATCCAATGAAAAAATTGAATTTTACCAACAAAAATAATACCCCGGTGGAATATTTCAGATCCATATAAGAATAATCACACCCTTCTTCAGTATCGAATGAAGGAATTTTGAATTTCCTGGTAGGAACAATAGGTTGATGCGAACATTCTCAGATGCGATCAGGAAAAAATACACGGTGTCGAATAGGATAATGACCGGGACCGGGCGCAGATGAATGCGTTTAACAAAGCGAGACGCATACTATTAAATTTTCAAGAGCAATGCATCCAACCGTGGATTCAAGTTCGAGGAGAACATAACAGACAGTCAGTATAATTACCCTACCTACAAACATTTCCTCATATGAATCGGCATTTTCTATTATCAAGGTATTTCCTTGCATGTATTTTCAAAGAAATACCAGGAATATCTTATTTAAAATGTGGGAAATATGGAGTTCATCCTTTGAAGGATCTCGTGGGCATTACTGTCATTGTCAGCTGTGTTAAATCTTATATCACACCTCAAATGGTGCAACAGTAAGATTAATTTTGTTCACATCGAAAAATAACTTTTTTATGGCAACAGAAATGATTTGCTTTAAAGGGGGAAGCCCATATAAAATTACGAAAGATTTATGTTTTTCGATAATCTGAAAATGTAATATAGTGAGCGTGTAAATTTCGAATATTCACGAAGATATAGCTAATGTAAAGAAGCATGCCAAAGTGTGTATTGTAACGTACCGAGCCAGGTAGTCGGGGCGCTTCAGGTAGAACGTACATTCCATTATAATAATGTAAAATATTTGTATTTAAGATTTAGAATCTTACAGTTTTGAATTACCAGTAGTGATAAGAGAATGTATTGGTCATGTCGAAAAAAAGAATGGGTTGTAGACTAAGAACTATAAAAAAAGAGAACAAACTTTCAGGAAGAAGAAAACTTACTGATGAAAGTTGTGAAAAAACTCAAGATACTATGGTTTGAGTATTCAGAGAAATATTCACAGTGTCAATGAGATGAAAAAAGCCATAATGGCTACTTATTACCATATTTCTTCTACTATATATTTTAAAATGCTAAAATCATGTCACAACAATTTGAATTAAAATACCTGATTCCAGTCAACCCTCCATCTGTGTCACGCCACTGGTTAACAGTCTGATGCGCATAATCCGGATTTCAGATGATATGTGCATGTGCTACGAGCATTCTTCATGTTAGGCTTCTTTTTTTGTAGACGTTCAAGCTAATTAGTTGAACTTGAAAATCCTCTTAACTTGTAGTTAAAATAATTATATTATATTTAAAAATCATATCTTTAGCTTCTATATTGTGTAGTGACCTATATCAAAATATAGGTCCTAGGTGAGGAGCCCTAGATAGAAAGTCCAAGGTGGGGAGCCCTAGATAGAAATTCGTAGGTGGAGATTCCTAGATAGAGACTCGTACGTGGAGCTCAACGGTTGAAATGTAACAACTTCTATTTGGAGTCCAGAAATCCGCATCCGAAGCTGAAATACAGGTTTTCCCCAAAGGCATCAGTAAGACCAAGGACGTTTGGGAACTATCTCACCAAGATAAGTCTTATTACCTGTATATGAGATATAAAAAAGCATTTGTGACATTATATATCATAATTAATTACTTGAATATCTAAGCAAAACTATCTTGACTTTTCTTTCAAGATTTCAGTGACGAATATTGAATTAGAGTCTCATTGCTCATTTTCTCTGGGCTCAACCAGTAGAAAAGTTACAATATATATATATATATATATATATATATATATATATATATATATATATATATATATATATATATATATATATATATATATATATATATATATTCTCTTGAAAAAGAGGACTTACAAGAATTCGAATAATTGTATTCACAATAAATGCTTATATCTATAATTTGGTGTGTGTCAGAAAAAACACAATCGTAAAAAACAAGCGAATAAATAAAATACCAGCGGAAAAAAAACAGACCATGCCTGTTCCTTAATCTGGCATCTAAACTCGCATCATGCCTCCTACGATTGCCCCTAAAGTATGAGCACAGGAAATGTAACAGGGGAACCATACTATCTTGCGTATGATTCAATGAACGAGTGAAAAACCTGTGGAAATAACTCGCTTCCCTGTCGCTATTGCACTAGTAATAGCTTGTCTGTTTATGTTGTGTATGTGTCGTGTGTACAAAAAGAGAACCAAAAATTTTTCTGCTCTGCAGCTTCATTCCCTCATTCTCATCTTGCACTCCATGATTTCCAGGACTTCTTCACGAAGACAAGGGTGAAAAGGAAGGGGTTTGGGACAGGAAAAATCTATAACAATGGAAAAAGAAAACAAGCAGAAAAAATATTCTATCCAACATACCTAACTCTTATAATTATGTCTAAACTCACTTGAAACTAAGAACTTTTTTTTGGAATGGAGCCCTATGGGGGTGTAGCCCTTGCCTTATCTAAGAACTTTACTGATGCTTCGCTGTTTTGCAAAAGGGATCATCTTATACACCATGCGAATAAAGCCCTAAGGGGGTGCAGTTCTAGCCTTATCTAAGAACTTAACAAATGCTCCGCTGTTTTTCAACAGGGAACATCTCATACACCATTCGGGGTAGTAGACCATAATAACCTCAAGATTCAAAACTAATCTCCTAAATAGACTTGAAGTTCTCTACCCAGTTTCTGAAAATATTTGAAACGGAATGAATTTCTTGAAAGCCACCTGTAAAATGGCAAATAGGACAATCGAGGACTAGATGTCTTATTGTTTCGTCAGCTGCGCCACATTCACATGCCGGACTTTCTATAGTATTCCATTTGAACAACATACTATTACTACAACCATGTCCTGTCCTTAGACGATTCAATGTACACCAATTTTCCCTACTTATATGGAAACTTGCAACCCTTTTGGAAGGATCCTCTATGACAACTTTATTAAAAACATCAACTTCCTGCCATTTAGTTTTCCAGAAATCAACAGCCTTCATCCATGAACGCAAATAGTCAATCGACCAAATAGGTTTCCTAGATTTCAATTTCAGGTTAGGGGGATTTTGAATATCGTTTATTATCGGAAAAACTTCTGGAAATGAGTGATACTTATCCCAAGATGATTTCAGAGCTAATTTCCTGCGAATATGGGAAGGAACTATATTACAAATAACCGGAAGCCATGGGGTAGCAGTTGAACTGATACATCCACTTAAAACTCTCATAGAACAGTTCAACTGAGAATCCATCTTATTGACATGAGAACTATTCAACCACACCTGACAGCAATATTCTGCTGCTGAATATACTAAAGCTCAAGCAGTAGTTCGCAAAGTAGAGACTTCGGCGCCCCAATTAGATCCAGCTAGTTTATGTAGTATATTGTTTCTTGTTTTCAACTTCTGACATAATTTATCAATATGAAATTTGAAAGTCAAAGAACGATCAAGCTTTACTCCAAGATATGTTGGAGTGAAATTATGAGTTAATAGTGATTGATTGAAGAATACTCTTAGTTGCCTATCCTTCTCATGATTATTCAGATGAAAACAAGAAACCTTAGTTTTCGAAGGATTTGGACATAAACGCCATTTTTCGAAGAAAATGTTCAGAATTTCTAAATCAGAAGTCAGTGTTTGCTCAATTGTTTCGAAGTCATAGTGTCGAAAAACCAAAGCAATAATATCAGCATAAATAAACTTTGTAGAGGAAGTTTCAGGGATGTCAGACATATATAAATTGAAGAGAAGAGGTGCAAGAACAGATCCCTGGGGTAGGCCATCATTTGGAGTGTAAAATCTACTGATTTTCTCACCGATAGAAACTCGAAGTATTCTATCAGATAACATATTTTCAATCAACTTCACAATTTTTCCACATTGAACTACTTCAAAGAGTTTATAAACTAAACCATCCTTCCAAACTGTGTCATATGCCGAAGAGGATCTACAAATACAGCGCCAATTTTAAGTTTACCCTGTTCCTAAAAATTGGAAAACAGTATTTTTATACATCGCAAGAAAATTAAGATATATATGTTCCAATTTAAATAATTATTTTACGGGACTTTCCTCGCTCCTTAAAAAAATGTGTATCCATTTAATTGTCCTCTAGAAACCATTAATCATGAGTTTATATTTCTCCAATCGAGAAAACTGAGGAGTTATAGCGATCGGCTTTTTTGGAAACATCCTGTACGAGCTATGTCAATTAAGTTCGCGGAAGTTGGCAATGCTGCGGTAGTTGGTAACTCTGCAGCGTTCGCATTGGCTTTATTCGAAACACAATTAATTTCTACGTCAGCCTGTGCAAGTTTCGTATTGATCGGTTGTATACTTCGTGTTTTATTGTCCTTTGAACATCGACCTGTTGTCACCCACCGTCGTGAAGACTAGTGATAAAATAACTGAGCAGAGAATAGTGATATAATTTCTGGTGAAACGCGGCGAAACTTCCGTGCAAATTATGAAACAGTTAACCGACGTGTATAAGGAAGATCGTCTGAAAAAATCGGCTGCCTACGATTGGGCAAAGCGGTTCAGGAGCGTCAGAGAGTCAGTGGAGGATGATCCGCTCCAGGGAGCTCCCTCCACCTCTCGAAACGCACAACACCTCGATCGGCTGCGCTCGCGAGTGCTGGGAGACCGTCGGGTAAGCCTTAGAATGTTGGAAGACGAGTTGCGCATCAACAAGGAGACGATCCGTCAGATGCTACACGAAGATTTAGGGATGCGTAAGCTGTGTGCGGAAATGGTTCCCAAAGAGCTCACAGTAGAGCAGAAAGAGCTCTATTGTCCATCTGTCAAAACATGATTTCTCGAATCGACGAATGTTATCATTGGTGACAAGTCGTGGGTGTTCGAATACGACCCTGAGACCAAATGACAGAGCATGCAGTGGGTAGAGAAGTGAGGTAAGCGCCCCACGAACGCTAGAATGTCAAAATCGAAAGTGAAATCTTTACTCATGTCATTTTTCGATATAAATGAAGTTGTACACCACGAATACGTTTCAGCAGGTCAGACAGTCAACGCAGTATTCTACATTGAAGTTTTGAACCGTCTGAAGACCCGTGTGTTTTGTGTACGATCCGAATTGGCGGAGCTCGGATAGGTGCTTCATCATGAGGATGCTCCGGCCCACTCGTAATTCGCAGTTCGTGATTTTTTAACCAATACTGGCATTCCAACACTTCCATACCCCCCTTCAGTCCCGATCTGGCTCCTTGTGACTTCCATCTGTTCTCACAATTGAAGTCGAACCTAAAAAAAAAACAGATATGACGGAGTTTCGGAAGTCAAAGCATCACGACGGCGGTTCTGTGGTACCTATCTTCGCGGAGGGGTTCAGGGTGTGCTTTCAACAGTGGGTTCAACGGTGGCGCCGGTGCATAGAACTCGAAGGAGACTAGCGCGAAAGAATATAAGGTATTTCCAAGTATTTTTGTACTTTCCGGACCGTCCAGGCACTTTTCCGCGAACTTAATTGACATACCTCGTATGTATCAATGTTCGTATATGTGACGTAATTCAATACTGCATAAAATTCGGGATGTCATTATTGATGAAAACTAGTTTGAGGGTTAGGGATGAAGTAAATTGAATAAATAAAATAGTTTTCTATTTGCACCTCACTGAAATATTATGTTATCTTGATATCTTTATGAGATCATCTTCCGAAGGTTGTTTCTCTAGTGAATCTGATTACTTCTTTCAATACAATCGGTTCGAATTTATCTTAATCACCACAAATTAAAATTCACTTCCTGAAAACCGAAGCACCATGTATCAAAATGGAAGGAAATAATCAGAAGTAGCTATAATCAATAAATAACTGAACTTCAGCATCTTATCGTTCGTTAAAATTTGTTTATTACATAACAACCAATTATACCCTAAGGAAGAAACGTTTTAACGTTTTGAATCCGACAAATCGAAGGTTTTAAAGAAGATAAACTAACTGAAACGAAAATGGAACACCTGATTAGATTGTGTATCCTTGAGATCATTCACATATCAATCAATAATAATTTTTGTGTCTATGACAAGAGTTGAAGCAATGATTCAGATGGCGAACAATTAATTATTACAAGAGCACTCGACTAACTTGGAGATCCGACTTTAATTCACATACCTTTTTTTTATTATAATTAAATCGGAAATGAAGCTGCTGACCTCCGGAACTTGAACAAGGTTAAGACACGATCAATCTGTTCATGCACAACTCTTAAAGAGTTTTGGTGTTGTCAACATATGACAACACATGAAAATTCTTATCTTTTTACCTCTAGGGTCGCCACTATATATATATATATATATATATATATATATATATATATATATATATATATATATATATATATATATATATATATATATATATATATATATATAGGTCCAACGAAAACTTAACACCTCGTTTTTCCCGTTTTGAAATGAAAATATGGAGAATCGCTTGAACCCGTCGATTTCTAATTCGAGAGGCGATCTCTTCATCTCCGTAACTTCAATTCCTTAACTTAATTTATTTGGAACTATTACAGAATGCTATTTATCCAGCCCTCGTGCAAGTATTGGAGAATGAGGTAGACCATGAAACGATCATTTTTCAACAAGATGGCGCACCAACTCATTTAGTTCAACCTATGCGTCAGTTCTTAGATGAAAATTTTCCTCAGGCCTGGATTGAAAGACGGGGACATATTGAATGGCCACCCAAACCACCTGATCTGGCGCCACTGAAATTTTTCTGTGGGGTCAACTGAAATCTAAAATTTACGCTACCCAACCTGAGTCACTGGATAATTTGCGAATTCGGATCATTAAAGAATGCCGTCAAATTGAACCAGAAATGTAAGTGAACGAATTGAGCAAAACTATTTTTTATTTGTATATATATATATATATATATATATATATATATATATATATATATATATATATATATATATATATATATATATATATATATATATATATATATATATATATATATATATATATATATATATATATATATATATATATATATATATATATATATATATATATATATATACACATATATATATATATATATATATATATATATATATATATATACCATATATACCAGGTGTTCCCAAGCAAGGTGGGACATTAAAAGTATATGGAAAAAGGTATGGCCAGAAATACTTCGATGAAGACTGTGACTGTGAGCTGGGTCTCGTATTGAGAGATCGAAATGCATTATTTGAAAGATGTCCGGTCATATAATCTGCGAATTCCAGGATATATTAACCAGTATATATACTAACCATGAGGTTTTACACGATAAAGAAGTTGAATTTGTTGTAATATTTTTGAAAGCCCATTTTACTGCAACAATCTTGATTTCCTGGTTTTATTTGAATTGAATTGCCATTTTTTCTCATTTAATCAGAAAAATTCTCCCAAACAATGTATGCATAGAAGAAAATCAGAAAAACATTTGTTTTTCTATAATTTTTAATTTTTTCTCTTTGAAGCAAGATGATTATGCGATAATACATTTGTTCGATCATTTGATGCAATCAATCTCTGGAATTGTTCTTTACTGGTGTGGTTAAAATCTAAAAATAATTATGGTGTGCACATTGAAAAGACATGTTGAGCTGTAAACTTTTATATACACAGTACTTGTTTTTATTATTGTAAACTTTTATTATCAAAATCAAAACTGTACCAGCTTGGACGTAACGTTCGCCATAACTAAGTGAATTTTCTTAGGCAGGTTCAGTAATAAATAAAGAAGAAGAAACTCACATTGAAATCGTGAATGATGAAGCAACAGCTTTAGTGATATTGGTACATGTCCATATTATACCAAACACACAATCTGTTTGTCGAATTTCTGCAGCTTCTGGTATTAACCAATCTAGGATTTTTAGAATTTCGCATGAATACAAGTTCCATCTGTACAAAACTGATTTCGTTCATGAATCTTGCGAAATTTAGGCAGAGCGTATCATAAATCACCCACATTTCTTGTTTCACTTCAGTGAAATGTAGAAATTATTGACAGGCTATATAGTTGTGATAAGTTTAATATTGACCATAAAAATTAACAAAAAGGAATACACTGAAAGAATATTCACAAAAACTTTATATATGGGAGGCTAAGTAAATTTCAAATGTTTATTCATTTTTCATACTGACATTATTCTATATAGCGTTCAATTTTTTTGTAATTCAATGTCTCATTCGATAAAAAGAATGAATAAGTTAGAGTATAAAGAGATTAAGCTGGATTCAGAATCTAGAGAGTCAAGACGAATGCCTCTGCACATTTTTCTACACTTTCCGCTAAAAAACTGAACATTTCTGTGAAACGTTCAAATAGTCTATGAGGAAGTTAATATCATCAAAGCGTTCATAAACGTAGCAACTATTTCAGTCGTTCACGTTCTTTCGGGCCCAGAGATGTGATAGTGGCCGTCAGTGTCGTTCAATATAGAAAAAACCTTGGTGTGTTTCACGGATCATTTTATTTTTTCTCCACAATATCTACCCACAAAGGTTTTCGTGTTTTAAAAAGATTCGACATTGAAAGTACTCAATGCAGCAGTATTTTCCAGACCGATATTTTCTGATAATTTATGGGAATTGCAGGAGGAAATGACATTAAGGCGAGAACAGGGATAGTAGGGAAGGACAAAGTTCGAACCAAGTGTTCAATTATAGAACGTGTAATCATCATTCAGGCTAGGTTTTCAAAAATATTATTAACTGTTATTCTTATCTTTTGGAAGATAATCAGTTGGAGAGTTCAGGATTCGCAGATCAAGGTTTATGGTGATATATGATGAATATTCCATAATCTCGTTGCCATATTGTAGTCGGTAGACGGTCCCACTCCCATCGTTCGGTGTAATACCACCACATGCTATAGGATCCGTGAATTGGTCATTTGTAATTTAGTTTCGGACGCTCGGCAGATGGTCGGATCTCCAGAGTGGTAAGGATCTTTCAGATAAAACATGATGAGCTCTTTAGGGACAAAATTATCTGGAGGTAAACTCGTTCCCCCGTTATTCCTCAGTCTATTCTTCCTCGTTACCCCTTTAACCCCTCTCAAATATTTCATTCCTTTTGCGTGGATCATGCTTTCATGTCTTTTCGACAAGACCCATGATTCAGATCCAAATGTGAGAATTGGGTGGTTGATGGACTTGAAAACCTTCATTTTTGTGGTACTAGAGATTTCTTTCTTTCTGATGAATATTTTTCTTAGACAACCATACACCTTAGACGATGATTTTAGCCTTTCCTCAATATCCGATTCCTGAGATCCATTCGCATTCAGTATACAACCTAAATATTTAAATTCTTCAACTTGTTGGAGATGTTCGCCATTTATTTTAATGTTAGTCGTTCTCCATTTATTCGACACTACCATAATTTGGGTTTTTACACTATTTTTCCTCATTCCTCTTGCCGTCAAAGCCTCGTTCCAAGTATTCAAGTTATACTGTAGTTTCTTCTCCGTACTTGCAAATATTGCTAAATCGTCTGCGAACGCATATTCACCTATCTCCATCTTACTTAAGTCTCTGTTCCCTATATGCAATTTTTCAATTTTTGGTGTTACTTCCTCAATTATTTCGCTCATTACAATAATGAACAGGAGAGGGCTTAGAACGCTACCTTGTCTCAATCTTTGTCTAGTTATAAACTCTTCTGTTTCTATGCCGTTTATTCTCACCACATTTCTACATCTTCTATACGTCCTTTTTATGGTTCTTATGAGGTCACTTTTTACTTTCTTTTCTTCAGGATTTCCCATGACATTTCTCTAATTATCCTTTTAAAAGCCTTCTCAAGATCTATGAAAGCGATGAAAGCTTCCAAATCCTGATCGAGAATCTTTTCAATTGTCCGTTTGATTGGAAATATGTGATGCCGGATGCTATATCCCTTTCTAAATCCACTCTGAGAATCATTTTATTGATTCTCTATGACTTTTTTCTCTCAAGGAATCTCTCTCATATGTTTGTGTAGTGTTCCAAGTAGTGTTACTCCCCTGTAATTCTTGCAATCCCTCTTGTCTCCATTCTTGTATATTGGCACTATTATACCCAGTTCCGAGTCTTTTGGTATACGTCCTTCTTCCCATACTTTATTGAATAAAATTCTCACTAGCTTCATCCCTTTAGTGCCCATGGCCTTCAACACTTCTGTATTTATTCCGTCGCAACCATTAGTATCTCATCTCTCTCATATGTTTGTGTAGTGTTCCAAGTAGTGTTACTCCCCTGTAATTCTTGCAATCCCTCTTGTCTCCATTCTTGTATATTGGCACTATTATACCCAGTTCCGAGTCTTTTGGTATACGTCCTTCTTCCCATACTTTATTGAATGAAATTCTCACCAGCTGCATCCCTTTAGTGCCCATGGCCTTCAACATTTCTGTATTTATTCCGTGGCAACCATTAGCAGTTCCATTTTTCATTTTTCTGATAGCTTCCACTATTCCTCATTAGTTAGTTGTTCCTCCAATACCTCGTTTCTACTCGTTATTTGTCCATCTTCATCCTCTATGTCCCCTCCGTATTTACCCTCTTTGTTGTCCTCTTCTCCTTCTAAGAGTACCATTAAATACTCTTTCCATCTTCTGTTAATATGTTCTTCCTTGTCTAATAACTCTCCCTCCTTATACTCGACTCCAACTGAGGGTTGCTCTTTCTCTTGCCGTAGGTTTTCAAGTATACTATAAAAAAGCTTTTGATTTCAACTACTGTTGTTCTTAATTTTTTCTCCGAAATCTATCCACTCCTTCTGTTTTGCTTTAGTCACCAATTTTTTTGTTTTCAATCTCTCTCTTTTATATTCCTCGTAAGCATATGCAGAATTTATCATAAGGTTGTGTTTCCATTTTTGTTTTTTGCCTTCACTTGCTCTTTCACTTCTGGCGATCACAATGATGTTTGTTTCTTTCTCTTGCCAATCCGGGCTACTCCGTTGGCTCTTTCGGCACCAGTCGTTAAAACATTTTTGGAGGCCTATCTCCTCGACATTCATTTCGTCGACTCTTTCCTTTATAAGCTCGATTTCCTTGTCTATTTCTTTTTGAAATTTAGCTTTCAGTTCTGGTTCATTCAATCTGTAGGTTTTAATCTTTTCGTATTGTATCTTCTTTCTCGTGTTCTTTTCTTATTATAAAATTTATATATCCTCATCCGCAGCTCCTCCAGGTTTTCTGGTCTTGTGGCATAAACTTTAGATTTTAGATGGCCCCACAAAAAAAATCTAGGGATTTAAATCTGGTGACCTGGCTGGCCACTCAACAGGTCCTCTTCTACCAATCCACCTTCCAGGAAATTTTCGTCTAAATATTGGCGCACCCGAGCATCATAATGCGGAGGAGCACCGTCTTGTTGAAAACGCATTTCGTCCTCAGAAAGAGTTGGATCGTTCTGTAAAATTTCTGTCAATCTAGGATGTATGTGTTCCTCTAACAACTGTAGGTAGCCATTTCCATTCAGATTACCCTCAATAAAGAAAGGCCCAACTAGATGATTGCCAAAAATTCCTGCCCAAACGTTCAACTTCTGAGGCCTTTGCGTGTGGGCCTCTCTAAACCAATGAGGATTCTGTGTGTCCCAATATCGACAATTATGTCTATTCACTTCACCACTGAGCATAAAGGTGCTTTCATCAGAAAAACAGATGTTACTCAGAAAATTTGGATTAGCGTTTAGGTTTTCACTTAGATTTTCACAAAACTGTAAACGACGATCTGGATCATCTTCGTTTATTTCATGCACTAATTTTACCTTGTAGGGGTGAAATTTGTGATGTTTCACGATTCTATGGACAGTTGTAGCTGATACACCAGTCAGACGAGATAGTTTTCTGATCGAAGTAGTATTCTCCATTTGTAGATGACCCACTACTGCCACTTCCGTTGCCTCATTTCTGACAGGACATGCCACTTCATGTTTTTGTTTGCCACCGAACCCGTAGCTAGGAATTTGTCAACCAAATATTTAACGTACTGGTGACTGACTCCCTTTCTCTTTCAGGATGGTTCCTATCGAATATCCTTGCCGTTTCTTTGGCACAACTGTTATTTCGAAAATACGTCGATACAATTTCGACCCTTTCCTCAGTGGAATAAACCATTTTCAGATTAATTTCAACTGACGAACAACAACAATAATGAGGAACTTATAACAATATATACATTTCTTCGATATAAATTTTTATGATATAAATTTTCATAATGAGAGAATGCCCCGCCTGCTCGGTAGAGTCACCCTGAAATATTACGGAGCGACTTTCTCTGAATCCTCAATCAACAAACATTTCAATTTTAGTTTCAATTTTAGAAAAAAATAAGTATCGCCCCAGTTTTTCTATCAGAATAACCTGCCTTGCGCCCATACGCGCGCCACTGGTGAGTCCAAAATATTGTTTCGTATTGAAAATTATGCCTCTTTGTAAGTTTTCGACACCCCCAAAATTTTACCTCAATATATCAAGCGGTTCACGAAAACTTAAAATTTAACTGCATCTTTCGATTAATTTTCAACACTGTAAATCGGTATCCAAGTATTTGCGGAGCTATGTTTATATGAACTTTTTTCATGAAATTACTGCAGCAATCACCTCCTTAAATATTGCCGTGTCTTTTTTAGACACCCTGTATATCTATTACTGGCCGCTCAAACTTTTCCAATATATTTTGCTGTTCCTGAAATTCGAGTAATGTCTGAAACAATGGCAGCTATGGTGGCATATTTAGTTCCAGCATAAGACAATATCGCGAAAATTGTATCATTTTATCTGTGTTCATAACCAAGAACTCTACAAAAGCTTTATACACACACCACATAAATTGTCGCATCACCTGGTATTCTGAATTCCACAATCGATTAAGCATCTCGATCGAAGTTTCTTTGTCAACATATGTTTTTGGACATGTGAGAGATCATTTCCATATGATCTCAAACACGTCTGAAACAAGAATGAGTTTATTTGACTATCAGTATTCATTCAATTTCTCTTCAAATTTCACGCTAAACTAATGAAAATTTTCTGTGTTTCTTGTTGATTTACGAATCTTTGAATTTATTGTAATGGCTGCTGAACGCCCTGGACGCTATTTGAGTGATCATGAAGTGGTAAGAATTGTAACACTTTTAGAGGAAGGATGAAGCTAACGTCACGTGGCTAACTTGTTGAATGTTAACCAAAGCACTATTTCAAGAGCAATTAATCGGTACCACGAAACAGGGGAATATGGAGGAAGGGTCGGAAAGGGAAGAAATCAGATAACAACACCAGTTGATGATGGTTGGCTTCGTTTAACTGCACTAAGAGTTCGGCACTGTACGGCTAGAATGCTACAAAATGAACTTGCACTTTCCAGAAATGTGCATATTTCATTGCAAACTGTTAGGAACATGTTTAGAGAAGACGATATCAGACCAAGGGTGGCTTCTACCGGCCCGCGTCTCACCAGAGAGCATCGAGTTGCAAGACTTCAGTTTGCGAGGGAACATGCAGATTGGGATATTCCAGAATGGTCGAATGTTCTCAGACGAGTCCAGGTTCTGTCTAGTATCAAATGATAGACGCATGCCTGTATACAGACGACCTGGGGAACGGTATCAGCAATGCAATATCCGGCAAACCGAAAACTTCGGAGGGGGCTCAGTAAAGGTGTGGGGAGGCATTTCTTTCCATGGTCGAACTAAGTTAGTTCTAGTAAATAATGAAAGAATAATAGCGGCCAGATACATCGCAGATATCCTTGAACCCCATGTTGTACCCTTTGGCCCATTGATTGGCGAACCTTTCATTCATATGCATGATAATGCTCGGCCTCATGCAGCTAGAGTAGTTACAGAATTTCTGCAAAATGCCAAAATTGATATTTTTAGATGGCCAGCCAGAAGTCCCGACTTGAATCCCATAGAACATGTTTGGGACAACATGGGGTGGAAATTCAGCAACGTAGGCTGTCTTGTAGAACACTCCAACAACTAGAAAATCTGCTTCCTGAAATTTGGAACTCAGTGACTCAATAGTACATCCAAAATTTGTTTGGGGGGCTTCCGAGACATATACTGGCAGTAATTAGGGCCTGGGGAGGAAACTCTAGACTTAGAAAATGATTAGTAACCATTCGATGCTAGTTGATTGATTTCTTCGCGTTTAAAGATGGAAGAATTTCTTAATTTTTTATTAACCCGAAAATTGATATGTTCCATCATAAACTCATCTCATTTGAATGATATCTTCTTATTTTACACTTCTAAAAGTTACCAAGCGACTCTTGAATGACCAACCTAAAAGTTTATATAGTATTGTCGTAAAAGTAGGGTGATGCAACAATTTTTGTGGGTAGTGTATTATAATTCTCAAATTCAGATAACAGTTTCCCTTTGCTGCATTGAAGGTCTGTTCATTATGAATCTGATTTCATACCGATTCGCGATCAGTTCAATATTCGCCAAGACGTTTAATTCATTTTGGCATTTAAATATAAGGACACCGATTTGAACAACATGTAATTTCGCGGTGGAAAAAATCTCAAATGAGTATTTACTTTTAATTTATCAATTTCAATTCATCGTACGAGACAATATAAGTAAACAAGTTGTCGAACTTGACCTAATAATAATCTGTAGGTATATTCTCGTACCCAAACTGTATGATACGTATCAGCAAGCATGGGCGGTCCTTGGAAATACTGAAGGGTTATTTGTCATTTCCAAGATAATCTACATTACTTTAGAAGGAAATAATGTTCATGGACTATACAGGGTGAGCCATTAAGTTTTCGAATTGGAAAGCTCAATAAAAAAAACTGAATTAGATACGCTAATAAATAATCATTTATTTAATAGTAAAAACATTGGAAAGTCAATTCTTAAAAATTACATCACCAAGGTGTGATCCATCTCGACGCAGACACTCTTCCATACTGAAGCTTGAATTATCAAAAACCCTCTGGCACAATGAACTAGAAATTTGATACATTTCACCTAATATTGCTTCTTTCAATTGTTGAATTGATGCTGGTTTTTCGACTTTACAAGTGTTCCCACAGCAAAAAAATCAAGTGGACTCAAGTCTGGACTTCTGGGTGGCCATTAAATTTCCGCTCGACGCGATATCACTTTGCCGGGAAACATCTGCTTAACAACCGCAATTGTCTCGTTAGAAGTATGACACGTGGCGCCATCTAGGTTTCAATCATGTCTTAGTATTTTACTATTCAAAATGAAACAGGTACAGCTCAAAAAGCCCCTCAACATTGTAGTGTAACGGCCCGCATTCACAGTTACTTTTTGCCGTCGGTTGTTTTCGTAGAAATAAGGTTCAGTGATTCCTTTGGACGACATTGCTAACCCAACTAACCCAAACTGTCACTTTTGGTGAATGTAAGAGGCGTTGGTGTTTTGACCTTGGGTTCTATTCTGCCCAGTAACGGCAATTTTGTTTATTTACAACCCTGTATTTCAATCTCAAATGGAAGACTATTTCAGAAAAAACATCACCATACAATTCATTTGTCGAAAATATTTTCCATACGCGTTCTGACTTGGTTATTGTATAAAAAAATGCTCATTCAATTTGGTACTCACAGGTCCTATATATTCTCAATTTATTAGCTCATCAAAGTTACATGAGATGTCAAAAATCTTGAGCACAATGCCCAAAAACAAAGAAAACCAAACGAAAAAATAAGAATATTGTATAACAAATAAAATATCACTATAAAACTATAAAACACAACAATGAAATAAGATATCACTATAAAACACTAACAATATCAAATACGTAGATTGCCTTTTGAATTTTTCGCCTGACACAAAATACAAGTAATTTGTTTGTTTGATTTTCCTTTAACGTGCTCTATTTCTGCCTTTCGGCTAATGACACGCCGAGGAATTCTGTCACCTCACTAACCCGGGAATTTTGCCGAACCTCTCTCCTATCGAGGGAAGGGATCTTTAATGTCCAACTTATCTCTGTTAGACAAGACCGACAGCTTTACATCTCCTCCGAAAGATGGACACTCAAGCGATTCCCAGAATCCGAAAAATCGCACCGACTTTGTGGGGATTCTACCAGTAACCCTACTTTAATCGTTGGAGATTTCAAATGCCCCGACATCAAATGGTCTTTGTCACCCACGCAGCTACCAAGCGCGAATTCTCCATCATACGACATGTGCACAATGATACTTAATTTGTCCATATCGCAGCTGGTAGACAAGCCTACTCGTTATCGTCACGGTCAAACTCCATCGCTATTGGATCTTTTTCTGGTCAATGACTCGAATCTTTTAGCAGATATTGCCTACTTTCCTCCTTTTGGCCTATCGGATCCCTTGTTCTGAAATCCAGTTTACAGCTATCAATGAATGACATTCCGTCCAAGAAGAGGAAAACGAAGAAAGTCACCAACTTGGAAGATTTGAACGAGGAACTTCATTGTGTTGACTGGGAAACACTTTTGCTGGGCCGATCTGTCGAAGACATATAGAATGATTTCTCATCTATACTCAAATCCCTCACGGGGAAACATACACGTACTAAGACTTTCATTGAGTACCCATCAAAACCGTGGATCGATAATGAGGTACAAAGAATGATTCGACACAAGAAGACATTATGGCGTTTCACTCGAAGTAAACGCAGGACTACCAAAACCAGAGGAATCTCGTAAATGTCCTGAGCTCCACGATTTCTTCAAAAAAGCGAATATACCAGGAGAACCTACTCAATCCATCGAATCGAAAAAAGTTCTTCAAAATTGTGCCTTCCACTCTTAATTCGAAGGTCACTATACTATCTAATCGAGATTCACAAGGGAAACTATGCGACTGTCATAAACAATCCGCTGAGGTATTCGCTAGTGATTTTGCTTCATCCTTTAGCTTTAAACCAGACGGACCGCTGTCACGTTTAATTTCTCCTAGATCTCCTGTAGAACTGAGCACTGTTTCATTTTCTGCTGACGACATCGAGAAGCACTTTCTTGATTTGAAAACTTCCTCGGCTCCTGGTCCAGACGGACTCACGAATGGCGCCTCGTATCTATCGTCACCTTTAAGTGTGATATTCAACGAGTCTTTCAGATCAAGTTTGCTGCCGACACAGTGGTTGCGTTCCTCAGTTACCCCAATATTCAAGAAAGGCACTAGAACTTCTCCTCTTTACTACAGACCCATAAGTTAAGTATCGATTGTCTCGAAAATTTGTGAGAGAATGATTATGTCTGGGATACTTAAATTCACAATCGATAACAACTTTATACCCGAAAACCAGCATGGCTTCCTACCTGTTCGGTCTGTGATCAACAATCTGCTCAGATGTCTCCATGACTGGACCACTGCGCTTGATTCAGGGACTTCCATTGACGTAATATATTTAGATTTCGTCAAAGCGTTCGACGTCCCACGTAGACGTCTTCTCGCGAAACTAGAGCACTTCGGTATTCGCGGTGATGTCCTTTCCTGTATTGCCTCGTTTCTCTCTAACTGTGAGTTTTGTCTGCACGTTTGTAACTCTCTTTTTGCTCCAAAACCAGTTTCAAGCGGAGTCATGCAAGGATCCGTGTTAGGACCTTTGCTATTTTTGATTTATACGGCTGATTTATCTAGTCTGCTCACCTCTACATCTTCCATGTACGCAGATGACACAAAGATTTACGCTGATTCAATACAAAATCATCATACTTTACAACAGTATCTCACAATTATTCAGGGTTGGTGTGAGGCATAGATGATACCTCTTAATCCCGAGAAATGTGTTAATTTTTTCCTTTCAAAACGTTATGTGAATACGTGTTTACTTTTCCACTCCTAAAATTATGTAAATAAAATCTAACCTAACCTAACCTAAAATTATATACATAAATTGCAACCATCTTTAAAATTTCATAGAACGGTGATCTTCGGTAATGATCAATACGTAGATCGGAGTCACAGAGTTGCTCAATTGCCAGATTGTAATAATTGTTCAAAATTTCAAAGAATTCTTAGTGGAATATTGAGTTCCGAAAATTATTATATCTAATTTTTTAAGTAATATGATTTTGTTTTACCATAAATAATTCATTTACAAATTTACAAAGCAAAATAAGATGGGTTGCGCTCTGCTGTACAACATGGTTAGGTTAGTAGGTTAGGTAAAATTAAGTATATTAGGTTAGGTAAGGAGGTATCCATATCAAGATTAACAGGGCCACGGACCTGATGAAAGGGTTTATGACCGCTAACGGGCTGGAGATTTCGGTTCAAAAGACCGGGAAGGATTATTGAAGGGACCGAGGTCAGCGGGCGAACCGCGGATAACACTGTGGAGGCAGGAATTTATAGCGAAAAACGGGGTCAACTACGTACGGATAGTCCTAAACAAGAGTCCAGGTGAAGTATTTCACCAAAGAATCGGCAACCACAGACGATGGGAGCAAGACGTGTGGCGTGTTGAATAGTGTGCAACACAATGTGTCAAGTTGCAGTAAATGGGTCACTGGAAAAGGAAAGCTGAAGGACATCTTTGGTGGTGTCAGGAAGTGCCAGGAAATGGTCTCCGAAATGCTCCGAGATGAGCGGAAATGGATGGAGGGATTCAGTGTGATAACCAATGCGATGGAAAGGAAGGAGATTGACGTAGATGTAGCTTCAACAAGCGCAGCTTCAAATCTAGACGTTATGGAGGTATCTGAAGAGAAAATGTTAGTCCTTCAGAAGGAGAATCCAGTGAAACTAAAAAAGAGAAAGTAGTGCTAAAGAACCTGTAAGCAATTTATCGTCATCAAGTAGCTGTTTAGATTGTGGTGATGATCCCGGTTCGTGGCCCGCCAGTATGACTAATGATATTGTTAATATTTTGGTTAGCCGTGGTCCCGTGCAGCTGTTTAACCACAATTTTCCTGCTAATATCGATGGAAGAAAATTTGCAAACAGTTATTACTCTAGAAATCTCCCTAATGGAGAAAAAATTAACAGAGAATGGCTTGTTTACTCTACGTCAAAAGATTCAGTCTATTGTTTTTGTTGTAAAATATTCAGTAAAACTGTAAGTAGTCTGTCAGCTCCAAGCGGTTTTTCCGATTGGCAACATCTGTCATCTACCTTAAAACGACACGAAACAAGCATTTCCCATAGCGAAAATTTAAAATGTTGGGTCCAACTAAATCATATGTTAAAAAATAAAACTACTGTAAATCAAATGCAACTGAGACTATTAGAATCTGAAAAAAAAATAATGGTGTGATGTATTGGAAAGGATCATAGCTGTTATAAAATTTTTATCTCATCAATGTCTGGCGTTTAGGGGCTCGTCCAAAATATTATATGAGCATGATAATGGTAATTTTCTCAAAGCAATAGAAATGATAGCATCCTTTGATTCAATTATGCATCGTTAACGATGCGGCAAATATAACGCACGACACGGTCAACTTTTTCAACTTAATTCAAGAAATTTACGTTTTCTTTTCGTCTTCTACCAAAAGGTGGTCCATAATTTGCAAGCATACACCTGATTTAAAACTAAAGGCATTAAGTGCCACGCGATGGTCTAGCAGAATCGATGCAGTCAAACCTTTACGGTATCACCTCGAAAAAATATTTGACGCTTTACTTGAAATATCAGATAACAATTCGTCGGAATGGGATTGTACAACAACTCACAAAGCACATTCGCTTGCTTTGAATATTCAAAATTATAGATTTATTTGCTTAGTTGTAATTTGGTTTGTTATTTTAAACGAAATTAATGCTATTAGCAAAATGATGCAAAACCCCACAATAAATACTCAAATCTGCATAAATTTGTTTAATAAATTGATTAATAAATTCACCGAATATCGCACAGATGAGCATTTCGAAAGCTACCACTGTGGCTCGGGAACTTAATGTAGAGGCAGATTTTCCGCCTATAGATACCGTTCGTCCACGAAGAAAACCAACTCAATTTCAGTATGAACAGAGTGATGAAGTCTTACTAGACCCTAAAACAAAATACAAGGTAGATGTTTTTTTTAGGATCCTGGACCAAACCTTAACTTCTTTAAAACGTAGATTCGATGAGTTGGAAACTTTTACCGACGTTTTGGTTTTTCACCAATAATAACTTGTTTAGTTACTCCAAAGATGATTTAATGAAACATTGTAAAGATTTGAATGTGAAGCTAAAAATAGTTCAAGTAGTGACGCAGATATTGACGGTATAGATATGTTTAATGAAATCAATGCTTTAAAGTTGCATTTAACTGAAAACCAGTCTAATGATCCACAAACCCTATTGCAATACATTTTGCTAATGAATTAATGTCAACATTTCCGAATACAGCAATAGCGCTAAGGATACTACTTACATTGCCGGTTTCAGTTGCATCTGGTGAAAGGTCATTTTCAAAGTTAAAAATAATAAAAAACTATTTGAGATCAACTATGCACCAGCAAAGACTAAGTAATTTAGCAATAATTTCAATTGAACATGAGATTCTAAATAGACTAGACACCAAAAAAATTATAGCTGATTTTGCCAACATGAAGGCAAGAAAGGTGCAGTTTCTGTAAAATAACTTAATACCTATACCTATACCTAATACCATACCTATATATATATATATATATATATATATATATATATATATATATATATATATATATATATATATATACTATAATATGTATAAACTGCACCTTTCTTGCCTTCATTTTTTCATTTATATCTATCTTGTATAAAATAACCTAATACAACATAGTTTTTCACTGTACAGCATTTTTTTTTCACATTTTTATAAACACCTAGGTTTTGTAGTTAGATAAGGGCGGCACGATAGGAATTGCACACCGGCGTTCAAACCGCTAGCGGCGGGCCTGGTGGTGACCTCATAGTCACATATAGGGCGCTCAACAATCTGTTTGGAGTAGACCTTTCAAGCATGTTTCATCTCAACAACAACACAGGTCTTCGAGGTTATGGGAAAACTTTAGACGCACCGCCAGAGAGCTCTTCTTATCGAACCGAATATTTCACTTATGGAATAAGCTGATGTAGTAGTTAATAGTTCAAGTGTTAATATGTTTAAAAATACATCCATCGATGGTCTACGCGGAACAATACATAGACTTTCTAGTGGTTAATTGTGGTTGAATTTTATTATTCTCTTCTTTCTCATCCTTCACTCATTCATATATTGCAATCAATTGTATTTTTTTATTTGAGCCATATAGGTTTACCTTGCCTTTTGTTAATGCTCAATAATGTCAGTTTGTTATTCATAAAATTCTACGCCGCCTATGTTCAGTACACTCAATTACAAGTTATATAATTTTATTCAAATTATAAGGCATCTTGCTCATATATTTACTCGATATTTGCAGACCTTGTAGAAAACAGACGAAACGAGGATAGTCCCACTTGCATTCTGTCCAAATATGGGCGAGGAAATTGTCTTATTAGTTCTTTGTCGGAATTCAGTACGCCAAATAAATCAAAGTGACATTCTATATAAATCAAGTGGAACTTCGGAATTGATTCGTGCTCTATACTTGTCCAAAATGGATATGATCTAAATGTTTGTATGTCTCATAGGTCAGCTGTATGACCTATAATCTATGATTATACTAGTCTTTTGTTTAGAGAGATTGAATTTTTTTAGGTAAGAAGGTATGACGAGCTCACAACACAATGTTATGTCTATTAAAGGTTCTGCTCTCAGCTTATCAACTTACCATGTTGTTGAAGGAGTTACACTTTAGTGAGTCTAATGATAATGTTGAACATTCATAGGATTTGATCAAGAATTTCCTGTTTTCGTACTCAGCTCAAACACAAAGGGTTATTCGTATTTTTCTTTTCGAATATGTAGTTGTTGACTAGTTACAATTTCCACTACGAATTCTACATTAAGTTTGTTCTCGTTACTACACTTTTTTTATTTAAGGTGAAGTAGATCAAGTGTGTCACCGTTTTACTCGGCTACTATTTCCACCAAATCGAAGATTCTAAGAAGGCCTTAACTAGCATAAAAAAATGCAGAGAGTAAACTATTCTCAAGCAAAGTAGAAAAATTTTCAAAAGGGGCCACGTGATTTTGAGTATTGCATAGTAGTAGATTGTGAAATAGATGAAAAAAGAACAATAAATGAAATCACGAATTTAACCCCACACGATATATTACTTCAATGGGGCAGCCGGTAGTAGATTTCTGTAAACAGAATATTATCAATATATACAGGGTGCTTCAACGAAAACTAAACAGAGGCTATATCTACCAAGATATTCATTTCTGATCAAAACGAAAAAACCGGTCAATTTTTGTTTATAGGGGGACATCTTTTGGGGTACAATACTTTTCTGAAATATCAACCCCCTAAGCAGGGGTTGCAATCGTTGAACATCTTGAATAGGAGGATGGGTCGAGTGATGACTCAAAAGAAAGGTGGTATCTTTGTCTACATCGCCTTGAACGAATTTCGATTTCTAATTGAAAACTGTAAAAGATACAGGGAGAGCAACTGAAAGATAGGGAAGACTATTTCCCTGAGACTATTCAAGTTTCAGTGAAGTGAAATGGAACAGATACATGCTGATCAATGGCAGTCATCATCAAGTACCACTCTCATCTCGAATTTCAACCCCTAGAGCAAGGGTAATATTTCAATCCAGTGATACCTTTCAAATAAAGGATTTCGATTGCCTTCATGACTGCTAGCAATAATCACTGGTCCACAATGGTTTTGTTGCCCTAGATATGAAAATGATTTTGGGTCTATTTATGCACACAATTCGTGAAACTATCAATGATTTTGTAGGATTTGCTCTGATTTCTTTTTAAATCTTTATTTTCATTTTACATAACAAAAACCGTAAAACAAGAAACAAAATAACAGATATATTTATAATGTCAGTTATGTTTTGAGAAATTCGGATACATCGAAGTAAATAAAGAGGAAAATGTCGAAAATATATTTCATATTTCCATAAAACGCCTTTTATGAGCTTTTCTTCTATAATTTTTCAGGGACAATCTCTTTTCAAAGACCAGCAGTAATCTGCCATCATGTGACAATCCCATCGACCTTGATACCTTTCTTCCATCACTTTTAGATCTTGATGAAACCGCTCTCCTGTTCCTCACTATAATTTTCTAAACTATCCGGAAATTTATCTAGATGATTGCGGAGATAGTGTAACTTAATACTCATATTTGCTCCTAAAGTCTGAAAGTTTGTCAGCATATTTTGCACAATTTCTTCATAATTTGCTGCTTTATGGTTACCTAGGAAATTTTCGACAACCAACACAAAACTTTTCCAAGCTTTACTTTCCGGAACAATCATAACTTTGATAAAATCTGAGTCTTTCATCAATTGCCGTATTTGAGGACCATCAAATATTCCACCTTTCAATTTTTCCATACTAAGCTTCGGAAATTTTCTGCAAATGTAATTAAAACAATTTCCGTCTTTGTTCAACGCTTTTACAAATTGCTTAATCATACCTTACTTAATATGTAATGGTGGAAGTATGATTTTGTCTCTGCTCACCAGCGGCTCCTTATTACGTTGGTTTTACCGACAGTTAAAGAATTTCTTACAGGCCAAACATCTTGTTCCCACATACAAATAAAGCAAGGGTATTTTGTATATTCACTTTGTTGGCCAAGTAAAAATTAACCATTTTAAATCCACACAGATCGGCCATTGATGCTCAGAGTATTTAATTTTCTCTAAAACTAATTTTACATTTTCATATTCTTCTTTGAGTTTCGTTGAATGGGCAATTGGAATTGATGCAAATTTATTTACATTGTGCAATACGACGCATTTTAAACTTCTTTTGCAACTATCAATAAAAAGGCGCCATTCAGTAGATTTGTACTCTTTTAAACCCATGTCTATAAGCAGCTTCGCGATAACATTACAATACACTAATCCTTCATTTTCACTAAAAATTGTAATAACTCTTTTTCTCGCGTTCTGTATGTTGTAATTGTTACTGTTGGTGCCAATAAATTTTTTCTTTCAATCTTGAGGCTAACAGTTCTGATCCTTGTTTTGATAAATTGAGATCACGTATTAAATCACTGAGTTCATTTTGAGAAAATAACTTTGGCGTAGATGTTTCACCTTCCCATTCACTTCCACTAGTAGATGGTCCCGATTTCTGTGAATTTGGTAACATCATTGTTTCTGAGGGCATGCGAATTACTTTTGAAATGTATATGGGCCGAGGGAGATTTTCACTGTGTAGAACCGGACATTTCGTAGACTGTAAGTCTGGGTATCTCCACGTTTGATTTCGATTAAAACCTTTAACATCTACTACGCAAAAGTAACAATCATCTAAATGATTCGTAGGCTCCATCCAGATCATAGGAATACCAAAGTCTAATCCAGAACGTTCACCTTTTTTCCACAACCGTAAAGACTCAACACAGGACTTACAAACTTTATTAGGAACCCATGGTTTACCTAATTTGTCCATTTTGAAACCAAAATATTCAACATAAGTCTCCTTGAAAAAGTATGTGATATTTTTTTTTTTTTTTTGGTATATAAACACCGCAAATATAACAAAATAAATCACTACAATATTTACACTTTCTTCATGACGAACTCATATTTTAGACTAGAAGACAAATATATAAGAATGGACATTCAGTAATTGAAACAAAATATTAATCCATGACACTTTATCCAGATTTACGTGTATATGTACTTCAATATTGTCAAATAACTGAGATCTCAGCTGTTCTGTGGAGCAAGGGGTCTGAGAGTGGGGATCAGGTGATGTTTGTATGCGCGAAAAAGTTGCGCAGAAGCCTAATCATGACTGGAAAATTAAATTTTATTTCTAACAAGCTTATAATTGTTCAAAATATAAGAAATGCAAAAATCATGAAAATACGAGCACATTGAGAACTTTCATGAATATATTCGTAATCTGGGCACTTGAAAACATAAAAATTTGCGATGATATCCAGGGCAACAATAAAAATTTTTTTTTTTGTAGAGCTGTGTAATTTATTCTCATTGAGTTCCATAGGAGTTAGAGGATGCAAAACGGAAAAGTGACGATGCAATGCATGGTATACCATCTATCTTCGACCAGTATCAAACAGGGGTTGATTTTTCACTGAATAAACACCTTTTGAAAGACAGTTACTTGTTTGAGACATCCGGTTTCAAATGTAATAGATAAAAAACTAATACAATGGCTGAAAATAAAGAGGGGAATAAACGAAAGGAGAAAATTAACGAGTAGAAGTTGTACTTTATTACCCGATGAAATGAACGCAACTGAAGTCACTAAAACTCAACGTAAATGTTCGAATTGTTGGCCACCAACCTCCATGCACATAAACAAATTTTGGGTGAAACGTTCACGGACATTTTGTAAAATTTCAGGTGTGATTTGGTTACACTCATTGACGATGCGATGTCTCAGGTCGTTCAAATCAGCAGGTTCAATTTTATACATTATACTTTTGAGGTAGCCCCATAGGAAAAGGTCTAATGGACTGAGATCCGGAGATCGTGGGGGCCATTCCGTTGGGCCTCTCATTCCAATCCAACGACCAGGAAAATGATCCTCCAAAAATACTCGAACTTGTTGTGCAAAATGCGGGGGCGCTCCATCCTGCTGAAATACAACCTCGTTCTCCGAATAGCAGGGGCCATTCTCAATGATCTCCGTTATTGCTGGGTCTATGAATTCTTCCAATAGTTGATAATACAACTCTCCGGTGAGTTTTCCAGGAATGAAAATCGGTCCAATGAGGTGATCGCCATAAATACCAACCCAAACATTTAGTTTTTGAGGCTGCTGAGTGTGAATTTCGTGGAATATTTGCGGCTTAGAATCTGCCCAATAACGGCAATTATGGTGGTTTACGGTTGCATTCAGAAAAAATGTACATTCATCCGAAAAACACAAGTGAAATAATTGATGGGCATTGTTGATGACTCTTTCACTTATAGTCTCGCAGAATTGAAGTCTTCGATCGAAATCATCTTTGTTCAGTTCTTGAACTAATTTGATTTTATATGGATGAAACTTATGCCCCTTCAGAATGCGGAAAATACTCGTTTGGTTCACACCAATTACATCCGTCAATTTCCGCATCATACTGTAATGTCGAAATATTTTTCACGTAAATTCAATAACAATTGAGTTTTCGAAAATCGAAGAAATTCCGAATATTGAAAAATACGAAATAGATTGGGTTTGTCGCGAAAAATGGGCATTGAGAAGGGGGTTTCATTTCTTTTTACTTCAATAGTTCACCTAACTAACTAGAAACATCTAAATCTCTATGTAATTGTTGGGTTTCTTTTTATCATTTGAATTTGGGAGGATTTACTTGGTAAAATTCCATTATCAATAATACAAAACAAGTACTGTGTTTTAAGGAATTTTACTTAATAATTGCGATTCGTAACGCGTTTCACAACACCGTAGCTTCTTCAGACGAATGATTATGCAGAAGAATGTAAATGAGAATATAACTATAAATGTTCTTGAGTAATTAAAAGCTTATTGGTTGCTTCTTCTTAAGTGGTTATTTATGACAGGTATATCCAATAAAATTAAGGAATAGATTGCTCCCCGAAAAGATTCAATAGAGGTGAAGGGCTTAAATCGACTTGTTCATCGATGAGTCTACCTGAGTGTTTGTATTTATTTATTTCTAAAGTTTCCCAAAGATCTAACTTTCAATATTTATTATCTGTATGCAAAATTTCAAACTGTGGGTCGAAAGAGTGATCATTTTCTAAAAGATGATTCGCGTAATTTGAATCTGATTTTTATTTGAAAAACTGCGTTTATGTTCCGATATTCTGATATTAAAATTTCTATGTGTTCTACCAATGTAGAAATTATCACAGTCATTGCAATTCAATCTATAAACACCTGATTTATTGTTTTTACCTGGTTTGGTTTTATTATTTTTATATATTTGCCTAAATTATTATTAGTTTGGAAAGCTATGTTGAAATTATTGCTACTTAAGAATGATTTCAGTTTCTCACTTGTAATGCCAACGTAGGTTAAGGTGTTGAATTTTTGTTTCAATTTATCGAGAATAAGAATTATTAGAAAGGAATCATGTCAATACTATCATTAAATCAGATATTCTTTCATTTTACAAATTTGTTTAGAACAAAATTATTTCCATTTCAATTACAAATATTATACTATTGAAGACGGCTTGATTATGGGCAATCCGCTAAGTCCTTTGTTAGCAGAAATATTCATGAATAATTTAGAGAAATTAATTCATAATCATCCACTCAGTAAATATTGTTTATACTGGTATCGCTATGTAGACGATATCATTATTTGCTTCACAGGAATAGATAGACAGTTAAAATTTTCGAAAATCATATAAATTCATTACATCCAAAAATTGCATTCACAACCGAAATAGAAAGCAATAATTCGATAAATTTCTTAGACGTAACAATTTCGAATGAAAATGGAAAACATGTTTTCGCAATTTACCATAAGCCGTCACATACAGATATTATAATACATAACTCGTCGTGTCATCCATATCAACATAAAATGTCAGCAGTCAATAGTTTTATTCATAGATTGATTAACATCCCGCTATCACCAGAAAATTTCAACAAAGAACTAAATTTGATTAAACAAATAGTCAAAAATAGTGGTTACAATCCCAAACTAATAAATGATATTTTAAATAAAAACAAAGTAGAATCGCATTGAATGAAGTTTACCCTGTCGATAAATTGAAACAAAAATTCAACATCTTAACCTACGTTGGCATTACAAGTGAGAAACTGAAATCATTCTTGAGTAGCAATAATTTCAACATAGTTTTCCAAACTAATGATAATTTAGGCAAATATATAAAAATAATAAAACCAAACCAGGTAAAAACAATAAATCAGGTGTTTATAGATTGAATTGCAATGACTGTGATAATTTCTACATTGGTAGAACACATAGAAATTTTAATATTAGAATATCGGAACATAAACGCAGTTTTTCAAATAAAAATCAGATTCAAATTACGCGAATCATCTCTTAGAAAATAATCATTCTTTCGACCCACAGTTTGAAATTTTACATACAGATAATAAATATTGGAAGGTAGATCTTTGGGAAACTTTAGAAATCAATAAATACAAACACTCAGGTAGACTCATCAATGAACAAGTCGATTTAAGCCCTTCACCTCTATTGAATCTTTTCGGGGAGCAATCTATTCCTTAATTTTATTGGATATACCTGTCATAAATAACCACTTAGGAGGAGGCGACCAATAAGCTTTTAATTACTCAAGAACATTTATAGTTATATTCTCATTTACATTTTTCTGCATAATCATTCGTCTGAAGAAGCTACGGTGTAGTGAAACGCGTTACGAATCGCAATTATTAAGTAAAATTCCTTAAAACACAGTACTTGTTTTTTATTATTATTACTTTTTATAATTATCTTGAAATTCACTAATTTTTAAGTCATAAGATGAAGTTGTAAGACAATATGGAACATTTATTCAATACCATAGGTTTGGTGCATGATGTAACCTACACTTTAATATAGGATTGAAATATTTCTTGTTTTAAGCCATTTCTATTTAATTCGAAGAACGTATTATGAGTAATCTGTGAAGTTGAAAAGTAAGTGCATAGATTTGGGTCAAGATTGTCAGCCGCGATTTTAATTACAACTATTTAATTCATTTATCTTCAACTAGGTACTCTGCTGCAGACGAAACGGAGAAACTGTCATTAACGAATAATAATAATTGTTAATGTTATTTCTAATTGTATGTTTGAAAGATAATTATTTGTAAAACTGATTATAGTTGTCGGAGAATGTTGTGAATGGTGCTGCATTTTTATTGCAGTACTTTCTAGTAGATAAAATAGATGCAATTGTTCGACAGGCTATTTAGAAGATTTTCTCTCTAGATGTGGTTTATTCAATCCTTTCCAGCGAAAATTGTGGATTTCTTATCGGTTTCGTCATTTTAATCTCATCGGTGAATTTATTCATTCGTTTGAATGTGAAAGTAACAAAAATTGTAACACTACATTCCAATTGATTATGTCAATATATCAAACTTTGATGTGAATTGTAAAACGATTGGAAGGAAGCATTGTAAGCCGAATTATGTAACGTGCTAAAATCACGTCACAACAATTTGAATTAAAACACCTGGTTCCAGTCAACCCTCCATCTGTGTCACGCCACTGGCTAACAGTCTGATGCGCATAATCCGGCTATCAGATGGTATGTCTTACCGACTTCCGAACCTACCCCAGCACTTTCCTCTTCAATTGTATTTGAAATTATTAAATTATTTCAAAATTCTGTAGTGACAATTAGAGATATTTCGTTATCTTAAATATTGTCTAGTGACCTATACCAAAAATAAAGGGTAAGTTGAAAGTTCATCTAGCAAAATGCCGCACTTAACCCTGATAATCTGATTTTTAATTTTTCCTTGCAGCATTCTTCCTGTTAACCGCTCGAATGCCTCATAGTAGCTATGGGAAATTCAAATTCTGCTTTATAGAATTTGTATTTTTCTCACGATGGATTCATAATCGTATTCCTTCAGTTTTTTATATTATATATATATATATATATATATATATATATATATATATATATATATATATATATATATATATATATATATATATATATATATATATATATATATATATATATATATATATATATATATATATATATATATATATATATATATATATATATATATATATATATATATATATATATATATATATATATATATATATATATATATATATATATATATATAGGTTTTACCCCGACGAGTTGCCCATATATCTGTTCATGCAATCAAACTGATTTCATGAAAAATATAAATCCACCACCCGGTAATTAATACCATTGCCAGGCAATGATTATAATCAAAACATATCCTGGAGTAATTATATATTAGGATAACGTTAAATGTTATGTGAATATATCAATCTACCAGAATATATACATACTATAGCATCATCAGACAATGATATCAATGTACCAACGAGTAGTGTCAGAGGCTTTCTCCCCGGAAAAATCCAGTGTACGGACCTTAGTCAAGTAACACTGAATGTTACTCATTAATAGTTTCCTTTGTGTGAAGTGGTGAACGATCTAATAGAATACTGCTCTGAATATAAATATGACAAAATTGTCAGTTAATTATATTACATTTATATAAACAAATAAATAAAATATGAAATGAGATTCTGAGCAGTATAAACTAAAGAGAAAATCTATGACTCTACCTCATTATTATTTTCGGAAAGAAACCTACGAAGAATATTACAAGATTTGATGACTGTTATCTTTTGTAACTGTTCAAACAAATTTTTCTTCGGACCCAAAATCTCAATACTTTTGTGAAGATTTCTAGGAATAACGCCTGTTGTAGAAATAATAATCGGTAGAATAAATATTTTCTTCATTTTCCACATTTTTTAATCTCGTCGCCAAGCATCATATATTTAGAAATTTTTCATTGTATTTTTTTGTATATTATGTGTGTCGGGTATAGCAATATCAATTATATATGTTATTTGATTCTGTTTATCATTAAGAACGATATCTGGTCTATTGTGTTTTACAGCTCTGTTGCAAAGAATTGTTTTATCAAAATAAAGTTTATATTTGTCATTTTCACAAATAATCTTAGGTTCATATTTGTGAAATTTTTTTCTTTTGGGAATTAGGTCATGTTTAATTCCTAGATTAAAGTGAATAATATTAGCGACGGCATTATGTCTTTCTAAATAATCTGTTGAAGCAAGGACTGAGCAAGATGATAATATATGAAAAACTGTTTCTGAAGAACAGAAACATCTACGGCAAGAATCATCTATATTTTGTTTGATGATGTGTTTTCTATAATTCCTCGTGAAAACAACCTGATCCTGGATCGCAATTGCCAAGCCTTCTGTTTCAGCAAACAATTCTCCAGATACTAACCATTTATTCGATGCAATCATCAATATAATCATTTTTCAATTCTTTAGAGTGCTTTCCGTGTAATTCCTTCTGCATCCAACTTTCTCTTTTAGAATTATCATCAAATATATCAAAATCTACCTTTTGCATTGTCAAGTTCAGAGGTGTAAGATTATAATCTGAAGCAACAACAATATCATGTAATTTAGACGTTCTCTGTTTATCATGAAAATGGGAACGTAGATGAAAAATCTGTTTACTATGAAGATTATTCAAATCAATTAATCCACGACCTCCAAGATGTCTAGGTAGTGTAACTCTCTGAACAGCTGACTTTGGGTGGTGCTTATGATATTACAGAGAATTTTCCTCGTTTGACATTGTAATTCATTTAGAGTTTTAGACCATTTAATAATTCCAAAAGAAGATGTAAGAATAGGAACAGCATAGGAGTTGATAGCTCTGAAAAGGTTTTTACTAGTTAAATAACTCTTGATGATAATTCTAAGTCTTTTGTAATATGAAATTTAATATTTTCTTTAGTGCTGCTATGGTTAATTGTCTTCTCTTGACAAAATCCAAGATATTTATATATATCTCCTTGATGCATTGGCTCGATTTCGATATTGGAAATCTTCATATAATCAGAGGTGATCTTTCCTTTTTCAATAGAAAGATTTTTACATTTTGGAAGCCCAAATTTCATATGAATATCATTGGAATAGTTGAAAGTAATCTCAAGTAGACTTTTTAAATGAGATCTGGTTCCGGCATACAATTTAATATCATCTAAATATAATATAATATATATATATATTTTTTCAATGAAATAAAACTTAACTATTTAAATTTTCTAATGGACTAATGAATCATAAGTTTGTTTGTATCTATCTGTTGAAGCCACAGTGTGGTGAAACCGGTCATAGTTTTGTTAATATAGTGAAAATCTAAATACTTTAGTTTTTTTCATTGAAAATATGTATATCGATTTTCATCAAGTAACCACCTCAATCAATATATATATATATATATATATATATATATATATATATATATATATATATATATATATATATTCTCTTGAAAAGAGAGGATTTACAAAAATTTGAATAATTGTATTTACAATAAATGCTTATATCTATAATTTTGGAATGTGTCTGAAAAATACAAGTGTGAGCTCATGAAATGTAACAGGGGAACCATACTTTCTTGCATATGATTCAATAAACGAGTGAGAAGGAATCTGTAATAATTGAAAAAGAAAACCAGCAGAAATATATTTCAACAATCATACTTCTTATATGTCTAAACAAATCTAAGAAAAGATTTTACATATCAAGCAAGGTCATAAAAAGGACTAAGGAGATAATAAAAAAATACATAACCTGCGATATTTCCTCAAATTCCCTCTCTGTTTGACGGAGAGAGCCCCGATGGCCAGGTTCAGTCTTCCAAGTGATGCCGGTTATGATCTATATATGTAAATGAGATAAAAAACACAAGGTTTAACTTTAATCTACACTTTATTTGAAAAAAATCGACGACGTTTCGCTGACACAGCAGCTTTATCAAGAATGAAAAACAGAATGAAGAGTATGGTATTATAAACAAATCGTAGAACAAGTTGGATGAATAACAGGAAAATCCACACTATATCTATATATGTTTTAGAATCATTATGGACCCAATAATTTGGGTTGACATCGCCCACATATTATTTCTTCGTGGAACTTTAATTTAAAGAAAAATTTGCAAAAAAAATTTGACATTGATAGATTTCTCATTAATAAACTCGATCAAAATAATTTTATTGAGTAGAAAACGACAAAAGTATCTCAACTTCCAATATTCAATCATTATCTCCTTCATTTTCAAGTAATTTCAAAATGGTTGCCATCTGTAATTTTTTTGTTGGTGCTTCCTTGCTTTTTATGTAGCTTCTCTTTAAACTTGAATAGTTCTTGTAGATGCTTTCTTGATTTTTATGTAACTTAACTTTTAATTCTATGATCTACCTGAGCAGCTAGCACGAGTTTACTTTTTACTCTGTAACTTCTCCTATTAATTCTTGTCTTTAAATAATGTTAGACCACCGTTATTTTGTTATTTCAAATTCCCTGGTGATGCTGGCTGTTACGTTTGAGCATAAAATAACTTGGTGATTTATGTCTTATTTCTGGAATTCAGTCCTATATGAAGATTCCTAGGTGGAGATTCGTAGATAGAGATTCCTAGGTGGAAAGTCGTAGATGGAAAGTCGTAGGTGGAGCTCAGAGGTTGAGATATAACTTATATCTGGAGTCCAGAAATCCAGATGAATCCGAAAGCTGAATTAGAGGTTTTCTTTAATATGCAGCAGTAAAATACAATATTTTTTGAAATTTGAACTGCCTAAGTGATTGGGGACTATAACATAGATGACCTCTACCTCATCTATTTCACCAAGATAAGTCTTATTGACTGTATATATATTGAAAGAAGCATTTGTTGACATTGCTTACCATAATTATAATATGTAATTGATTTTTCTTCCAAAATTTCAGTGACAAATATTGAATTAGAGTCTCATTGCTCTTATTTCCCTGGGCTTAACCGGTAAAGTTATTTTTGTTATAATGAATAATCATTTTTTTTATTTTTAACTCTTTGTAGGTTGCGATGGCTGTCGTGCAACAGCTGTGTGTTCACTCGTTTCTTGAAGAGGGCCAAATTGTAATTCATCGAAAAGATATTGGAGAGAAGCGAGTTCTTCGACTTCCCCTTTATCACCCCGACCTGAATTTGGTAAGTTGCTGTGCTAGTTGGACCATCCGCAGATTAGAGTTTTTCGCGAGCCTGGTATTTCTTTGGAACTGTATTCTTTCCGGAACCAAGACCCTCAGTTCTTCAGAGCATTCGTCATGGAAGTACCTGTAACAAAGAGAGAGATCAGCAAGCTGCCGGCTTCTGACGAGAGGTTGGGGATCACGCATGATCATCAGGTTTAGCTACGGAGCCTCACACATCGGAACAGTATTCTAGACTAGGTCGCATCTGTTTAAAATCATTAGCTGTGATGACGTGAAGTACCCCTCATTCCTAAAAAAAAGGGGAAATAGCTGATACATAGTTATGCCAGCAAAATCCGGTGTTGACTGTGACTCCAAGTAGATGCATGTTCTTTGCTGAGGAAATGCAATGTCCTTGCATGATTGAATGAGGTTTTGCAGTAGTGACTTTTCTGGAGAACATTGTTGATTGCGTCTTGTCCAAGTTAAAATTAATAGAAAAGTTCAACCGGCTCCATTTTGATATCTTCTCCAAGTCTAAATTCAGCGACATGTTTTGTTGGTATCTTTGTCGGTGTGATTCTTCAGCAATTATAGCACGCTGACTAGAAAACGATCACACCAGACTATAGTCGTCCGCAAACCCAAATAGCCTGTTTTCAGTGGAGTGGTGCAAATCATTGATCTGGAACTGAAAAACAGTTGGCGAGAGTATGGATCCCTGTGTAATTCCAGCATTAATCTGAGAAGATTCACTCGTTACAATATCAACTATCACTTGAATCGACAAAGATTCTAATCCAACCATGCAATTTCTGGCTGCGTACCAAACCCTGTCGAAGGCCATTGAGATATCTAGAGCAGTGACTCTCGATTCACCATGCTTTTCGAATGTTAATGTGCACAAATGCTTAACGTATGCAAGGAGATCACCAGTTGGTCGTTGTCTACGAAAACCGTATTGCCGATCGCTGACGTACCCTGAATCTCGAGATATTTTTTGTGCTCATCTTTTATCACTTTTCCATCACTTTCGATATAATAGGTATCAATACGATTGGACGATAATTTTGGGGCAGGCATTTCTTTCCCTTCTTTGTTTTTGGTTGTACTTCCTCAACCATCCAATACTCAATAACAGATGATTAAGAATAGGTGTAGACTCTGGAGCACAATATTTCAAAACAATCGATGGCATTCCATGAAGACCCATTGCTTTCTTACAGTTCGGAAAATTTTATTCAAGGAACAATATTCAACCTTCAGTAGAATGTTAAAGGTCAGAGGTTGGGCAGGGTCATATCTCCGACCATTGTGGGCAGACTTTCTGTTGTCAGTATAATGCTTTTGATAGTCAATCAGTGAAAAAATAACACGTCGTAAATTTACAGCAACCAGATAGCAGAATTCAAAGAAGGCTTGGGGCTTATCAGTATTGAAAAATTACATGGGTTAGAGCATCATGATGTCAGTGGCATGTGGAATTACTTCTCGCATCAGTTTGATTCACTTTTTGAAAATACTTTTCCGTTAGTTAAGAATGGTAAACATAAATTATCTACTCCTGAGGTTTTAGCTACTGAAAGGCAGCTAGACTTACTTTTCGCTATGTCCAATGTTAATAATAAATATTGGCCAGCTTAAGAAAAATGCAAAGGAAAACTATGACATCACAAAAAAAAAACGAAAAAATCTTATTTCCAGTCCAAAATGAAAAATTCTAAAAACAAAATCAGAACAACTTGGCAAATACACTCGGAGGCAAAATTAGCGGAACACTCGAAAATTTAACCAAATTCGAAGTCCGATATTTTTCCTAATTGTCAACCGATTTAGATGATTTTTTCGGCAAGTTATAGATCAACTCTTATGCTTTGTAGAAATTATAAGAGAAAACAAAAAAAATCTGAAAAAAATTTTATACGGGGGCAAAACTAAAAGTGTTTTTTTTGTCAAAAATTCGTAACACCCTGTGGAATTTCGTGGTCCGAGTTGAAACGTACAATATAATGGTCTGTCGAGACACATCTTCCTACAGTAACGCCCTCCTTGTTTTATGCATTTATCTCTATTTTTACAAGAGATATCCAATTTGAAGCGAAAAGTCACAAATTTCAAGAATTTATTTCTAATCTTGCGTAGGTGCATAACATCGGAAGTTAGCCAAAAAATAAAATCAAAATTAGAGAAACGGAAATCTAACAAAATGAAAATTTTTGAAATTCACTGGCCAATTTCACGCTCCCGGAGAACTCGAAGTACACTGGAAAAATCGTTGATTTTGCACATTTATTTTTGAATTTTTTTGTGTGACACTCTATAATAATTATCATTCCTGTCCAAAACTGAGAGCAGGTGTGTATCCTGGCGATACACTCGTGAAATGAAATGAACATGTTGAGAAAAATGTTCATGATGACCCACAAAAAAAAAACATTTGATTTTAGTAGCGAGTATGACCCCCCCCGAGCCGTTATTACAGCGCGCATACGATTTCGCATACTCCCAATGATGTTGTCTATCATCTGTTCAGGTATGTTGTCCCACTCTTCCACCAAAGCCAATGTCAGCTCTTCAACGTTGCCTGGATTCCGTTGTCGAACCCTTCTTCCAAGAATGTCCCAAACGTGTTCGATCGGGTTTAAATACGGTGACCGCGACGTCCAGTCCATTCGTGTGATCTCAACTTCATTGAGATATTCTATCACTATGCGCGCATTATGAGGGCGCGCGTTATCGTACATAAAAAGGCAATTTTCCCCTATGTAAGGAGCAAAAGGCACAACATGGGGCTCCAAGATTTCTGTTATATACCGATGGGCATTAAGTGATCCATTGCCAATAATCTCCAGTTCTGTTCGTACTCGTACCAAGCATATGCCAGCCCATATCATAACTGACCCTCCACCGTATTGCTCAGTTCCTGCGAAGTTTGCTTGATTGTACCGTTCCCCTCGATGCCTCCATATTCTATCTCTACCATCCACGAAATTCACCCAATATTGGCTCTCATCACTAAATAAAACTCGTCTGCACTAATTGATTGTCCATGCTACATGCTCCCTAGCAAACGCCAATCTTGCTACCCGATGGGCTCTATCGAGTCTTGGTTCTCTTGCTTGCGCGTATGATCTCAGACCAACTTCATTTAATCGTCTTCTGACTGTCCTCACACTGACGTTAATGTTATCCACTGCTTGTAAAAGGTTACGTGCCTGAACAGCAGTAAGACGAGGATTTCTTATGGTTTGATTGACGATGAAACGATCATGTATAGCGCGGGTTGCCCGATTTCTTCCTTGTCCTCGCCTCCTCACGTACAATCCAGTTTCCCTGTAACGTCGGTAGATTCGATGGATAACCGACGTCGAGACACCCAACATGGTACCGACTGAGCGGTAGGTGCGCCCTTCCTCCATCAATGTAACTGCCCTTGCTACTGAGGTTGGTGGTAAATCTCTCATTCTGAATGAAAATACCGTTTCGAATCGTAAACAGTAAAAGAATCACAAAACACTGCAACCGATCGAATTTGTATCAAGTCAAAGAATGGAAAACTCTCATTCTTTAAACAAGTGCAAATGTGGTCATATACAAAAAACGTGTGTTGTATTTCATATTTGATAAAAAAGGTGTGCACATGTGTAAATGAAAAGTTTTTCAATGGTCCCAGAATTCGGTTGTGTATTTTAATACCTACCGACTATTATCTCCTATGAATTCCTAATTTTCACCAAATTAACCAAATTATCATCAATAACTAATGCAATTCGAACATAAAAATCGCAAACGACAATTTCGACACGCCTGAGTGATAATAAGAAAATTCCAAATTGATAGACGAATTTTAATGACAATTTCTTGATTCAATGGAATTTCTCCAAAATGGTGATATTCCACTTGAAATTAAATATATTTTGCAAAAATAGAGATAAACGCATGAAACAAGAAGGGCGTTACTGTAGGAAGATGTGTCTTGACAGACCATGATATTGTACGTTTCAACTCGGACCACGAAATTCCACAGGGTGTTACGAATTTTTGACAAAAAAAACACTTTTAGTTTTGCCCCCGTATAAAATTTCTTTCAAATTTTTTTTGTTTTCTCTTATAATTTCTACAAAGCAGAAGAGTTGATCTATAACTTGCCGAACAAATCATCTGAATCGATTGAGAATTAGGAAAAATATCGAACTTCGAATTTGGTTAAATTTTCGAGTGTTCTGCTAATTTTGCCTCCGAGTGTAGTTAACTCATTGACTGGTAAAAACAATGAAAGGGATCCGAACAAAAATCAATAACCAATGGTTAGCCTGAGACTCTTGTTGGCGATTTTAATTATATAAGCATAGCCACAGAATTGAGTAATTCCATAACTTCTACATGTTTCTTGTAACTGAAAACGAACTCAATAATACGGTCAATAATCTGAAAAATGACAATTCTTATGGTATTGATGGATTCTCATTGCATGTTATCAAGAGTTTACTAAAAGCAGTTTCAACACCACTGTGTTATATAATGAATAGATCTTTTACAGAAGGTATTTTTCCTGAGGCATTGAAGACTGCTGTCATAACGCCTATACAGAAGAATAGAGATCATAACAATTTGGAGAATTTCCGCCCCATCAGTTTGTTATCTAGTTTCTCTAAAATTTTCGAGAAGATACTAGCTACTAGAATGATAAAGTTTTTTAAAAAATTTCAAATATTTTCAAGGCATCAGCATGGATTTGATGAAAGTAGGAGCACAGAATCTGCAATTTTTGAACTCGTTCAGGGTGTACTGGATGCTATAGAAAGGAGGGAAGCACCTCTGTGTCTGATGCTTGACATGTCCAAAGCATTTGACTGTGTCCCTCATGACAAACGGATACACAAACTAGAAAACTATGGAATAAGAGACGAACAACTCCAGTTGATCAAATCTTGCTGATCGAAAGCAGAGAGTCTCACTCAATATCAATGGAAAGAAATACGTTCTGGTGAACAGACTGTAGTAATGGGGGTGCCGGAGGGGAGTATTCTAGGCCCGCTGCTCTTTATATTGTACATAAATGATCTGCTGGACTATCTGGAGGCATTTTCCTTCAGCCCAGTGTTGTATGATGATGATAGTAGTAGACTTTGTGGTAGTATGGTGCTCTACATGTAGCACGATGTGCTCAACTCTAAATTAAATTCTGTAATATACAGTCTGAATGTTCCCAAGCACCAAACAGATGTTGCTGTCCTCAGGACTGTGTACTTCTCGATCTTCCAGTCTTCAATGCAATATGGAATTATTTTCTGGCGTAATTCTAGTTCAGCAGTCAGAGTTTTTCTAACACAGAAGAGGGCAATAAGAACAATTCCAATCTCAAATACAGAGAATCTTGTAGGGGTATCTTCAAATCAAATGGAATACTGACTATGCCTGGTCTGTATATCTTCAGATGTATAATGTTCATTTTCAGTAACAAACAATTATACAGTATATTTCAAAACAAAAATAAAACGAGACAAATTAATAAATATAATTTACCGCTCTGTTCTTCGACTTTGACTCAGAAGAGTACACAGTATTGTTGCATGAATATAATAACTATAATCCCTCCCGGCAAAAATTGTAAACTTGAATGTTAGTGAGCGTTTTTTTTTATATATATATTTCTCATTCTCTCGATGAATTCTTGGAATATAGGGAGTGAGGTTTAAATCATGTTTTGTTGACGTTTATACCTTTTATATGTTGTTATGTGATATATATATATATATATATATATATATATATATATATATATATATATATATATATATACATTATTTCTGTTTAATAAATATACTATTCTATTCTAATATCCCTCCTGAATGAGCTGAATTTCCGATCCACTCTTCATAATCACCGTCAACCAGGGCCATACAGCAGCGGTCACACTAGTTCCACTATTTACCGCAACGCTACACACCGTGTCAGCTATCAATCAGGTATACATCACATCTCATCAATGACAACTTGCGAAATTATCGCTATATGTGTAGACACATTGAAGAATTTTTATTCAAGGAACAATATTCAACCTTCCGTAGAATGTTAAATACTCCCCCCTGAAGGAGCTTATTTTCCGAGCCACCCTTCATAATGACCGTCAACTAGGGCGACACAGCAGTGGTACATTTCGGTCGGATATCATGAATAGAATAAATAGACTGCAGTTTTGGTTTCATTTGACCTCGTGAGTATTGGAAAATCAGCTCCTTCAGGGGGGATATTTAACATTCATGAGATGCGATTCTTAGAGTTCAGTTGTTGAAGAACGCGTTTTACCGTACGCGGTCTTAATTTCACTTCAGACATATTCAATTGAACATGGAAGGGATGCTTGATTGCTCTGCGTTTGATGTATCTAAAACAGAATTTTGCGAAAACATTTTTGCAAAGAGATCTACCTTTACGTTAGGTGATGATGTGATAGAACCATCATAAGTAATCAAAAGTGGGGACGACGACTTGCAACACTTGTTGCTGATTCCTTCGTCATAGAGCAGAACTGTTCTACTGGTCTACCACAAGACTCTACTCTGCATTCTTTCATTTAAGTTGGTTTTAGCTCTTTCAATCGTTGAGTTACAAATGTTCCTGAAACGGACATATTTAGCTTTAGTTTATTCTGTTTTATTTTTCTTCCAGTTCTCATAAGCTCTCTTCTTGACCGTGACAGCTTTTTGACAGATTTTAGTGAACCAAGGCTTTTATCATCATCATCAAAAAGCGCTACAACCCTGGGTGCGTCTCGGCTAACTTCATAATACTCCTCCACCTATAGTGATCTTCCATTAGGTTTGGATTCAAGGGGATATTTAATTTAGACAGATCTGCTTTTATATCATCACGCCAACGCAACCGTAGACGCCCTGGCGGTATCTCCTCCCAAATCAGCTTCACAATCCCTTCGTTCCCCATCCTCTGGACATAACCTGCCCACCTCAACCGCTGCGCCTTGATTTCCTGGATGATGTTACTGTCTCCTTTAGTTCCGCATTAGTTGTACGGTATTGATATGTAGTATGGTCGTGGTGGGGGCCGTAGTTTTTCCGTAGGATCTTACGCTCGAACCGCCTAAGGTTTTGCTCATTGTTTTATCGATTTATAAGCTTTTAGCTTCAAAATTCTAGATAAACCTCTGGAACTCAGAAGCTTCTCCAGAGCATACATGCATCGGTTGGCCGATTGGATTCTACCTTTTATCTCTTCTGTAATGGCGTTATCTGCTGTTACTGTAGCTCCAAGGTATTTAAATTGCTCTACTCTACTCGAAATTATAATGGTTTGATCGTTATATTTTGTCCTAGCCTATCTCTGAGTCCCTGTCGGTTGAGGCACATATAATTTGTCTTCTCCTCGTTGATTCTTAAGCCCACCTTTCTTGTTTCTGGTTCTAGTCTATTTAAAATGCCTTAGATAATGGCCACTGTATTTCCAACGAGATCTGTATCATCTGCATACGCAAGCAATAGTTTGGGACCCGTAGCTGAAAGAAACTTCTCTTTCATTTATGCTGGAGTCTATTGAATAGTAAAGGGGACAGTGCATCCCTTGCTCGAGACCATTTTTGATTTTGAAATCTTCAGAGGTCCTACTTCCCAGTCGAACTTTTGCTTTGGTTCCGTCCATACAGTTTTGTCATATTAATGAGCTTTCTCGGTATAGAGAGTTCCGACGTTGCTTTCGATGTTTGTGCCCCTAATATGCTGTCGTACGCCTGCCAGAAATCCATTCAGAGGTTTTGTATGGTTCGATTGTATTCTTACGCCTTTTCAAGTATTTGCCTTAGCGTAAACAGTTCGTCTATTGTAGATCTACTTTTTCTGAAACCGGCCTGATAATCACCTTTAGAGTTTTCCACAAAGGGGGTCAGCCTTTCCAGTAGGATGTTCGACATAATTTTGTAGGCTGAGTTGAGCAATGAGATTCCTCTGTAATTCGTGCATTCGTTTCTTGCTCCTTTTGTGAATTGGGATGATAATGCTTTCTTGCCACTTAGTTGGTATGCTTTCTTCCTCCCATATACGTTTACTCAACGAATGCAGCTGGGAGTGCAGGACATGGCCTCCGTACTTGAGCAATTCCGCGGGGATGTTGTCTGAGCCCGGAGATTTCCAGCTCTTCAGCTTGTTTATTGCCCTCACTACTTCTTCAAGGCTAGCTTTTTCTACTTGTAGGTCTGCAGCAAGGTATGTGCTTTCTTTACATCCCTCTTCATGTGTCAAATTCAAAAGCTCCTCAAAGTGCGTTTTCCAAGTCCCAATCACCTCTTCTTCATCGAGAATCAGATCCCCGTTCTCCGAGTTGGGTCTGAAACCTCTTTTCACTTTCGATACACCGCTGTAAAAGTTTCTGGCTTTTATGAGGATGTTTTTTTCTAGGAGTTTAGAATGAGGCCCATTCCTACAAGAATAACTTGTTTGACTGATTTAGTGCACAGATTTATCTGAGAAACAGACGTCATTAAAGAAAAAATATGAGAAAAACTCGGGCTACGCCTGGCTCAATTGTAATGCCATATCTTCCTGGAAAGCGTTATATCTTTGAAAACAGACAACTTATGCTTGACCACTTTGGTTTGAGGTCAGGATCTTGAACCGTTTTTTTTTTTTGAGTTGAGAGAATTAGGAGAAAATACCTTAGGAAAACACTGTCTTGCCTATAATTAATATATCAATCACAGCTAGTCTGTGAGTGTGTTGAGGAGAAAAAATTGTATCAAATTGATTGCACTTACGGAAGATTTTCATTCAGGAAACAATATGCAACGATCCATGGTATGGAAAGAAAATGACAGATCGCGTTCAAACTCCGCGTTAGTATAGAAAACTGTGTTGCCAACTTAGCAACAACAAAAATTTTTGTGAATCATTTTAAGCAGATTTTATGAATGATCACTTTCCGGTACTTTTTTGACAGAATGTACGTTAAGGTACAGAAGTAATAAAACTAATCAAATGTAGCAAGTTGAATGAATATTGTTCACATTTGTATTTGTGCCAAAGAGTTTTGCAATCCACATCATCTTTCAAACACTGTAATAACTTTATTATGAGAGGATGGTACTGAGCAAAGTATTCCTTGATAGTTTCATTTGCTGATTCGATACGAGAAACCTTTTTATGATATCTGCTGGTTCCATTTCTGAGTCAAGTCGGAAAATTTTTAAACTACTCTCGTACAAATAGTTGTTATAAATTCCTCTTGAAACATAATTCTGTCAACTTTCAAGGCATTCTTAGATAATTGGTAGCGAATTTCAGAGAACATAATTATTTGACTGCAAGCCTTGTTCGTTTAATTATAATCTGGAATTCCCGTTAATAATTTAAATATTGATGAGATATTGTTCATTTGTAATACCAGGAATAGATCAACAACGATTTATTCAAAAAAAAACACTAACGAAGCCTGCAACTACGAAAGATGAAATGATTTTTCATTGTGGTTTAATTCTTGAGAGTGTGAACGTCAATTTCGTTGAGTAAATCTTGAAGAGCTGAAGATGTGAGTGATCTTAACAATTTTTGTTTGAAGAGAAAATCTATCTTATTTTCGTATCTTATGTGTATTAAGTTGAGACTGCATTCACTTTGAAGACTCAAAGAGATAAAACATCATAAGAAAACTTTTGAATTTTTTGATTCAGTATAATAAGTTTCAGAGTTGAGGAGAGAAGAGTGTCCTTTTAATCTGACGAAAAAAAGTGAACGTCACGGAATTCTAAATGTTTATGTGCTGAAAGGAAATTGATAGTTTTATACAAGGGATTTGTTAAATGTTAATTATACAGAATGATTGATCAGGATGTGTACATGTGAATACAGTATGGCGCTTCTTACATTACGTTTACAATATTCGCTGATAAAAAAATTAGACCCTATATTCGCGGCTAAATATTTCTTTAACCACGAATCTTATTGGTACATTGGTACATTACATATATATTAATGAATAGAATTCGGTAACATTTGTAAACGCGTCGTCAAATGGGCTAATAGAAAATAAAATAAACCTTCCTACTAAAGTATGTTTTTGAATGATATTGCTATCGCGGTTGGTGTTTTAGTGAATGTAAACAAAAAAAAATGTTTAAGTAAAGCGACTTTATTATACAATGCAAAAATTACAGGTCGACATGAACAGCTGTGCGGGTTAACTTTGCCGGTCGCGTGGCCAAGAGCTCAGTTCTCAATGAACCTTTGAAGCCTTAAGAAGCGAACAGGACTTAATCTTGCAAATTTCATTCCAAGTTTTGGTGGGGATGGAGTTCGTTTCTAATTTGAAAGGGAAAAAATTGAGTGGGTAATCCAAGGAAATAATTGCAAATGTTATTGCGGTAAGGAATACAGAATTGACCTGTAATTTCTTTGAAAAAGGTTTAAGAACGTGTAGCTTTTGTAACAGTAGTAGGTTTGCGAACTGCAAAAAATTTCGAGCGGAAGAAGATTTTAGATGGCGAAAATAACAGTTTTTTAACTCCCGATAAAAAAAGGAAATCAAGGAAGAAAACAGATCTCGATAACTTCGATAGAACTCTGCTTCGTAGGTTCGTCGTCAATTTTTACGTCGTCCATAGAATCCTACCCTATTAAAGCGAATCCATCAAAAGTTCGTCGATGAGAATGAGTATGCAGGATCACGAGGGAGCATTCGAAAAGATTTGAGAGGAATGGGGTTCCGTTGGATTAAGACGAAAACGAATAGGAAGCTACTTATGGAAAAACCTGAAAAACATCTACTACGTTTGAATTATTTGAGAAGCATCAAACGATACCGTCAAGAAAAGAGACGAATAATTTACATGGACGAAACATATATTCATTCCTTCCATACACTCAAGAAGGCTTGGAGTGACGAAACAAACGACGGTTTACGTCAGCCTCTTTCGAAAGGATGAAGGCCTTCAGTCCAATTGTAAAACCGGTGATTATCACTCTAATATGAATTTCGCAAACTACGAAAAATGGTTGAGAGAAAAACTTATTCAAAGTATACCAATAAAATGTATGTTAGTGATCGATAACACCCCATATCACAATGACCAATAGAAAAACACCCGAACATGGCTTACCGAAAAGAAGAAATGAAAGAGTGGCTGCAACGCAGAAATATTGCCTTCGCAGATGGGATGCTCAAAGCAGAACTTTATAATCTAATTAGATTGCACAAACCCAGATATAAACCGTATGCTTTTGACAAACTCTCGAAAAATCAGGGCCACAATGTACTTAGACTTCCTCCATATCATCCTGACTGAAGTTTGGGCAGCCATGAAAGTTTATGTAGCTGACAGGAATGTTGATTTCTCAATGAAAAATGTAGAAAAACTGTGTGGTGAGTTTTTGTCTTCATTTTCTCCAGATCAGTGGGAATCATTATGCGACAATACGCAGAAAATTGAACAATCTTTTATGGAGCAAAAACCTATGCTGGATGACTTTATCGACAATTTCATAATTACTTTGCAAGCAGACGATAATGATAGCAATAGCGAGTCTTCTAGGTCTGATGAAAAACTATAGAACATAGTTACTAATCCTTTGTATTTTTAATGAAATAAAACTAAAGTATTTAGATTTTCACTATATTAACAAAACTATGAGCGGTTTCACCACACTGTGGCTTCATCAGATAGATACAAACTAATGAACAGAGTTATTTCTTATATATTAGTCTTATTTCCTACTTAATATTACAATAGGTACAAGAGGTATGTTGGAAAACCCATCGGAGTTGCTTACTTTATGAATTGAAAAGATTGAGTAAAGGAGAAGGATTTAGATCTGATTGACTATTAGGTAACCTACCTGAATTCTTTTCTTTGTTGATCTCTAAAATTTCCAATAGATTGAGTTTTTGTCTGTTATTTTCAGCGTGTAAAATTTTGAAATTTTCAATAAAGTTATGGTTTTCTTCGAGTAAGTGATTAGAATAATGGGAATCTGATTTATGATAATTAAAACTACGTTTGTGCTCGGATAATCTAACTTTGAAATTTCTGAAGGTTCTACCAATATAAATTTCATTACAATCCCCGCAAGACAGTTTATAAACACCGGATTTATTACTTTTATCAATTTTAGATTTGCAGTTTTTGATATGTCGGCCTAAAGAATTATCACAGTTCGGAATGCTATATTGAAATTATAATGCAAGAGGAATGATTTTAATTTTAGACTAGGATTACCAATATAAGTTGGGCTGTTGTACTTTTTATACTTGGAAATACTTCCTGGATTGCTTTTTGAAATTTTCTGCGTGAAATCATGTTCTCAGTCATAGTTGAACTGTAACCAGTGAAACAACAAATGATATCGTCGACACATCTAAACCATTATTACCCGTTATTCAAAAACTTTATTTATTGGTTTAGATATGTCGACGATATCATTTGTTGTTTCACTGGCACAAACAAACAATTAGAGTCATTCAAAACATTCATTAACAAAATTCACGATAATATTAAATTCACGTTACAGATAGAATTAGAAAACTCCATTAACTTTCTGGATTTAACTGTTACTAAAATTAACGGCAAACATGATTTTTCTATTTTTCATAAGCCATCGCATACAGATATTACTATTCACAGCTCATCTACACATCCTTATCCACATAAATTAGCAGCTTACAATAGTATGGTACATAGACTCATTAATATCCCAATGTCACAAAATAATTTCATAAAAGAGCTAAATATAATTAAACAAATAGCAGTCAATTACGGTTACAGTCCAACTATGATTGAGAACATGATTTCACGCAGAAAATTTCAAAAAGCAATCCAGGAAGTATTTCCAAGTATAAAAAGTTTTAACACAAAATACAACAGCTTAACCTATATTGGTAACTCTAGTCTAAAATTAAAATCATTCCTCTCCCATTATTATTTCAATATAGCATTCCGAACTGATAATTCTTTAGGCCCACATATCAAAACCTGCAAATCTAAAATTGATAAAAATAATAAATCAGGTGTTTATAAACTGTCTTGCGGGGATTGTAATAAAATTTATATTGGTCGAATTTTCAGAAATTTCAAAGTTAGATTATCGGAGCACAAACTTAGTTTTAATTATCATAAATAAGATTCCCATTATTCTAATCACTTACTCGAAGAAACCCATAACTTTAATGATAATTTCAAAATTTTACACGCTGAAAATAACAGACAAAAACTCAATCTATTGGAAATTTTAGAGATCAACAAAGAAAAGAATTCAGGTAGGTTACTTAATAGTCTATTAGATCTAAATCCTTCCCCTTTAATCAATCTTTTCAATTCATAAAGAAAGCAACTCCGATGGGTTTTCCAACATACCTCTTGAACCTATTGTAATATTAAGTAGGAAATAAGACTAATACATAAGGAATAACTCTGTTCATTAGTTTGTATCTATCTGATGAAGCCACAGTGTGGTGAAACCGGTCAAAGTTTTGTTAATATAGTGAAAATATGAATACTTTAGTTTTATTTCATTGAAAATATGTATATCGATTTTCATCAAGTAACGACCTCCTTAATCAAATTACTAATCCTTTGCCTCAAATCCCTATTGAATATCAATCTTCAATTACTTTATTTCATCCAATCGTACAGATTTCAGGTATTCTTAACATTTGAATTATAAGGAGAAAACAATAGTAATTATTCTAAAGGTTCAGAAGTTCAGAAAAACCCCCGCCTCGAGAATGTTCTCTTGTCTAATTGGTGAAGTCTGTGACTCACTTCTTTGTAATAGAAATTAAAATCAGATCGAGTACCTTGAAATGTCAAATGCCTGAGAGGTATAATTTTCTCAAAAAGCCCTTACGCCAACCCTGATAGCTATTTGACATTTCATTGCAGAACGTATTATTCATCTTATTTCCTCGGCTTGCTATTTCTTTTATTCTTCGCGCATTTCACAAGAATCTCAACCGCACAGATATTCTTGTCGACTTGTATATTGTTAAATGCCTCTTATTAGACGTTCTGTCTATGAGTAAAAGCCACTTTTAATTTTTCATTGTTTCTTTTTTCTATTCCTTATAAAAATTTTGATCGAGTAATAAGTATATACTGTTGTCTTTCTACTTTATAATGTCGCTTGAAAAAAATTGAAAAACTAGTTTTGGTACGAAAAAAATCAGTTTACCGCCTAAAGTGAAAATAGAAATGCTTGATCGTCTACGCCTTGGAGAGTCGTTTGCAGCCATATCACGCTCAATCAAGATGAAATAGTCTCCTGTAGCTTCTAATTCACTGTCAATTAAAATTGTGGCTTTATCAGTATAGATTGAAGATTGCAACCAAAAAGAGTGCCCCTGAGTGGACTCATTATCCGGGAGAAGGCAAAGTGTCTTCATGCACATTTTTAATAATCTGGTGTTAACAGGGTGGGCCATAACGAAAGGACGTTACTGGAACGGGTAGTACATGTAACGGTAAGCAAGTAGAGGGGAGCAGCTCAGGTCATTCGTCTCAGGAGGAGTTACTATTTAGTTCACAATGGTTATCTGAAGAAGAGAGCACCATGCGTTCGCAGTTGAAGAATATTTAAAATCGGGAAAGTCTATCATTGTCGTCAGCAGCGCTTTCGCCAGCGCTTCTATATTGGTCGTAACGCTTCAGTTCCGAAACATGACACAATCATCCGATCGGTACAGAATTTCAGAACGATTGCATCAGCAATGAATCCGAAACCTAAAGGTCGTCCCCGAAGTGTAAGGACACCAGCTTCAATGGAAAGAGTGAGACAGGCTGTAATTCTGAGCCCAGGGCGCTCCTTCCGAAAACGAGCTGCCCACTCCAAATGAGTAGTCAAACTGTTCGCAGAATTTCACACCACGACCTCCGCTTTCACCCTTATAATCTCATGGTTGTCCAGCACCTTGAATGAAGGCACAACGCCAGCAGTTTGCCGAGAGAATGCAAATGATTATCGCTGATGAAAATGAACCAGTTATAATGATAAGTGATGAGGCTCATTATCATTTCAGCGGTTCGGTTAATGAACAGAACTGCCGATATTGGGCAGTAGAAAACCCCCGCGAACGGCATCAATCCCCACTTCTCACTGACTTTCATTATTTTTTGTGAGGAAACCTGAACAGTAAGGTCCACGTCGATAAACCTCGGAATCTGCAAGATTTGTTAGAGCAGAAATTTGAGAATCGCCAACAGCAATGCATTGTGAAACACGGACGTCGTTTGCCTGATGTCATTTTCAGAACATGATTCTTTTCACTATTTCTAAATGGTAACATTTAAGTTTCATTTCACGCAATTGAAAATGTTCTGCGTTGAAAACCAGCTGAGTTATTCTCATTTCAAAAACGCCCTTCTACTTCGCCTCACCCTGTAGTTGTGGTAGTGGAAGATTTCAAGTGTATAAAAAAATCAATTTAATGGAAGTTTTAACCATATTGATTAATTGTTGAGCCTAAGGCGATGGCTTAAAGAATTCTGTAATTTTTTCTTTCTTGGCAATTTTCTAAAGCTCCGTCAATTTAGCCTGATATTCAGCAGAGCAGCACTATGAATTTGCCTCTTGAAAATAAGACTTCGTTCCATATGCGGATCATTTTTCATAAAGAAATCACAAAACTCATTCACCATTTTTAAACCTCTACTAAGATTTTTCAAATTAAATGTTTCCAGTGCTTGTTAAAGCCGCGTCCCGAATGTCAATCCCGAAAGTCATGGTTCTATCTGTTCGAAGCAATCTCAACTTTGGAGCTCTGTAGCAGCTTTAAAAATATATGAAATTTGAATAAAAACATGTGAAAATGTTCCTCAAATGACCGTCTACAAGATTGGTCTGAGATAATTTTTCGATAAAATGAAAAATGAAAAATTTAATGTTCAAAAAGAAAATTTTATAAGATTTTTCCATTAATTTTCCTTATAACTTTTGAAATGTTTCATTTACGGTAAAATGTGATATAGATTTATTTGTAGATGAAGCGATTTGCTAAGAATTATGTCTTTAAATTTTTTGTTGAGATGTATAGCTTCCGAGATATCGCGGAAAATCCATAATGTGTACCGTAGCATATACTGGGTGCTTCAACGAAAACTAAACAGAGGCTATATCTACCAAGATATTCATTTCTGATCAAAACGCAAAAACTGGTCAATTTTTGTTTCAAGGAGGACATCTCTTGGTTTACAAAACTTGCCTGAAATATCAACCCCCTAAGTGGGCAACCCTTGAACATTTTGAATAGGGAAGATGGGTCGAGTGACAACTCAAAAGAAAGGTGGTATTTTTGTTTACATTGCCTTGAATCAATTTTTATTTTTAATTGAAAACTGTAAAAGATACAGGGTGAGCAACTGAAAGATAGGGAAGACTATTTCCCTGAGACTGTTCAAGTTTCAGTGAAGTAAAATGGAACAGATCCATGCTGATCAATGGCAGTCATCATCAAGTACCATCCTCATCTCGAATTTCAACCCCTAGAGCATTGGTGACCACCCTTGAAAATTTGGAAGAGGGGAGATGCGTCGAGTGATACCTCGAAAGAAAGGTATTATCTTTGTCTGCATCCCCGTGAACGAATTTTCATTTTTGATTGGAAATTGTAGAAGATACAGAGTGAGCTACTGAAAAATAGAGGAGACTATCTATCGCCCTGAGCTATTCAAGTATTAGTGCAATGAAATAGGAACAGATTCATTCCAGATCAAAGGCTGTCATCTTTGATCTAAATGAATCTATTCCAGTTTTTCGCACCTGTGTTTGCGTTTTGATCAGAAATGAAATCTTGGTAGATATAGCCTCTGTTTAGTTTTTGTTGAAGCACATTGGTAGATATAGCCTCTGTTTAGTTTTCGTTGAAGCACGTGTAAAGATATTAGTTTCCGCACATTATACATTATTTTAGTGAAGGTTTGGGTTAGGTTTAACTAGGTTCTTCTCTATAATATCAACGAAAAAACTCATAGTTTTTCAAAATTACGAGTTTATTGTTGTTACAAAACAAACGGGTTACATATGGTGTTAAACTTAACTAAGGAGTGACTTTGGATGTTGACGCGTGGCACTGCATGTCCTCAGCATACTTTTCATAAGATGGTATGTAACCACTAAGTACTAATCGCAAACATGATGACATTTGATAATCAGTTAGTCGATTGCGATATTTTGAATTAATTATCTTCATTTTAGAAAATGCAGACTTGCACCACTAAGTTGACCCAAACATTAACGTCAGTTGAAGTGGAATTTGCCTTATATTAGGATATTTATCTTCAGATATAAAGCACCAGAAATTTGTATCAGATGCTGTAACTTTGAGATGTATATCTGATATAATCTGCACCAACTCATTTTCAACAGAACATGAGTTCATGCTAAACTGACTTTCTATTTCAGTAGATAATTCCTCAATATTTTTACATAAAGAAGGATAACTCATAAATGATGCTATATTTGCCAATTTACTGCATATCATAAAATTGCATTTCGAATTGTCCCAGAATATTTGATAATTCAGCCTCATACGTATCATAATTCAACTGAGGAATCCTTGCTTTCAAAGACGGAAAATGTTTCAGATCCTTTTTTTTCAGTTGATTTACCATAAGTTGCAATTTACTTTTGAATGCGTTTACTGCGCTAATCATCTCAATAATAGTCTTTCCTTTACCTTGAAGCTCCAAGTTAATGGTGTTTAAGTTTATTGTAATGTCAGTCAAAAATGCCGAATCAGTCAGCCATTTTTCGCTTTTCAACATCTGAGTGTCATCACTTCTTTCGTTTAGAAAAGCTGTTATTTCGTGCAATAACTCTTGAAACCTTTCTAGGAATTTTCCGCGACTCAACCACCTGACGTCCGTGTGAAGACCTAAATCAGTGTGTCCAGCTGACTCCTCTATCTTCCAACTGCAACTTAAAGAGCCGCCGTTGCAAACTATGTGCACGGATGGAATTCACAATTTTTGTTGCAATGCCCATAATTTTCTCCGTGCTTAAAAATCTTGAACACAAAACTTGTTGATGTATGATGCAATGGAATGAAAAAATTATGGGAGATCTTCATTAGTTCGACACAATGCCACAAAACCGTTTTTGTTTCCAGTCATTACTGGTGCTTCGTCGGTTGTAATGCACACTAATTCATATATTGGTAGCTTGTAGTTTTTTACAAAATTGAAGAAAACGTCATATATATCTTCGCCACGGGTCTTCCCTACAGAGGAATGATTGTCAACAATTCTTCCTTAGCAAACATGTCATTGAATACCATCCGAATAAAAATACACAGTTAGGCAGTGTCTGTCATATCGGTGGATTCATCAAACTGTAGAGAAAACTGTATACATTTCACGATATCATGTTTTAGTTTATCTGCCATGTCCTGACTCATGACTTCAATACACCTTGTGACAGTCGGACGAGATAACTGAAGTTCTCTAATAGCAGACATGATTTCTGCTCTACTTTTAAAATCTCCAAATAAAGTCCCATCCGCTTCAATAAATGCTTCCTTCACAACCAATCCATCTTCGAATGGTTTCTTGTGTTTCGCCAATATATGAGATATTTTAAATGACGCGATCGTAGAAGCTTCTGATTGTTTGGCTGGTCTTGTGAACATGGTTTGTTCTTTTTTCAAACAAGATATCAAATCACGTACTTATCGTTTTCTTAATTCACTCTGTGGCGGAAAATCCTTTTCATAGTTTTTATGAACCGTTTTATGATGCCTCTCTAAGTTACAACTGACATACGACAAATAAGACAAATGCACTTATCATTCACCATACAAAAGGAAAATCCTTCCTCCCAATCGTCATTAAAATGATACGTTTTAGATTTTTTTCGCTGTGCTCATTTTGTACTATTTAATAATAAACTTTGTTATTGAAACACCCCCAACCCCGGTCTACGAAAGACGATGCAAAATGCATCGCTTTTACGTAAATTGCAATACCTGAATTATCTTATTTTCTTCCCCATATTAATTACACCCGAGACCGACTGAAATCGGTCAAATTAAAAGCCATGTGATCGTCTAGTACCTGAACTTGCCTTGAAGTTCTCTTATATAAAATAGGACCCTTTTCTTTGTTGTGTTGTGTATTTGTAGTAACCTACTCAAGTTCTTTTATGTGAGGTTTGATGTGATACGACCAATTCTTCGCCGCTTAAACCATAGGTAAGGAAATTAGAAAATCAAAAACAGATTCGGTAACAATGTCTATTTGATCTTTGTAGCATTTGTATTAAATTCTTATCCTTGCATTCTTTGGCGTCTTTTAATGAATTTAATAAAGATGATCATTTAGATAGAGGCCCAATTTGCCCTCACCCATATTTTGAGTGGAAGTTTATACATTAGATTATTTTATACAGACCTAATTGGTCCTCACCCATATTACGAGTGGAATGTGGAATATTTAATTATTATAACCAGACCTAATTGGTCCTCACCCATATTACGAGTGGAAGTTGTAATATTTAATTATTATGAACAGACCTTATTGGTCCTTACCCATATTTCGAGTGGAAGTTTTAATACTTAATTATTATAACAGGCTTAATCAGCCCTCATCCATGTTCTGGATGGAATTCGGATATGAGATTATTGTAGACAGGTCTAACCGACCCTCACCCATTTTATGAGTGGTAACTGACCCGATCTAAGGGTTTTGGTAATATGATATAATGTTTTCTGAAGAGGTCGTTGCCCTGATACTCCAAACTCTGAAAGATTTACTTTTAAAATTCTAAGGAACACGTCCACAGCTGAGAACTTGCAAGCGTTAATTCGCTCGCACATTTTAATCGAATTCAGTAATTCGTATAATATTAAACGTTATATATGGAAGTAGAGGTAAGCCCGTAAAGCCGTACGTGATTCTTTTGCTCAACTAAGCGCCAACGGGCAGTTTATTGTCACTGACTGCGGATCATATTCTATTCCCATATCGCGGATTTGCCAACCAGGAAACATGCCTCTGATCATACACCTGTATGTACCACAAACGTCACATACATTCCCTACTCAGACATTCTTCAAAACTTTCATATCGACAACATACAAGCCTCAATGTCTGTGGGTCCATACATGCGTATCGTCCCTAAAGCCATTTATTTATACTAATGAGGAATGATATTATTCATAGGTGATAATTACACCTGAAGGCAGGGAAAATTCCCTTATTGAGCTTAAGAGTATCGGACATCAAATCAATAATTTGGAAGTAAGATCTTCCCCATAGTTGGATACAATGAAAATATAAATATATTCGTTACCGGTTAAGTATGTTCTGCTAAGTTATAAACTGAGATAAATAGAAATACCGAATAAAAGGACTATGGTATTTCAAATAGATAATTGGCCATTATTGAAGCAAAGATAAGAATCAATATTAAATGTTCTCACATTCGAACGTATCGTTCATCATATTATAAACAAAAGATTTGGATTGGCAAAATGGTTAAGTAACATCTCAATGAGATCAATCTTCTGAATTATAAAAGTAAAGTTTCATGTCAATATTAGACTTCATAACATCTCAAATTCAAATAGTTATCAAATTATTGGAATTAGTACACTATAACTTAATTACATTTCAGTAATGTTGCAAGTTTGATAAACAATTGTTGAAATCAATACTAAAGAATTTTAGTGTACTTCAAAATAATGCGTTAAGTTAAAACAGCTGTTGAAATCAATATAAAATAAATTCCGTACATTTCATATTATTACCAAGTTACGAAAGTAACGTTTTAAATAAGTGCATGAAAATAACTCTTCAAAATTAATATTATAAAATGTCAGTGCAGTTCAAATAGATCATTTGCCAAGAAAAAAAATATATGAAAATAATTTGGAATTTGAGAAATGATTATTTCAACTCGTCCTCAGTGCGTTTAGAAATTACGTAGCATATACTTCAAGAAATTCGCGAAAATTAAATAGTGAGCAGAAATATTAAAATAAATTCAGAAAGTAATCACCTGTGAGACACAGCGGAACGGTGCTTCTTCTTCCCCTGTCCGGCTTCTCGGAGAGGAACAATCTGCGTCTTCCATTCTTCTGGACTGTTATGCACGATTAATTAACTCAAATTTAATTCCGATTCACACGAATGAGTAATTCACTGAGCTTCAAAACGAAATAACTGAATTATAAGAGTAACAGCACATCTGACGAAAAATAACTCAATATTCATCAAATCAAAAATAATAATGAATGAAAATTAATGATCCCTTAACGTCTCTGTGGTCTCTTAATTTTGACGAGGTCCGGAAAAATCTTTCCTTTCGCCTCTTCGTCTTATTTTGCCTTTTTTCTACTGTTTTTCTTTTATTGTCTTATTTTCTGAAGTTTACTCTATCTTGACGGGGTCACCACCTCTCTTTGAGGTCTTAGATCGAGCGAAGATAACTATGTTATCCTCCTTCTTTTGTTCTGGTTTTCTTCGTCGTCGTGTTCTCTTTTCCACTGTGTTAGGGAAATGCGTTTGTCAGTTTTTCTTATCTTTGTTTGAAGTATCTTTTTAATTTCATCGTTTTCGTGTTCCTGTATTTTTTCTAAGAAATTTTCTGTCTTCTTGACGATCATTTCTTCTAGCGTCGTAATATTGACTTCTCGTCTTATTTGTTCGTTTGATATGTACCAGGGCATCCAATTGCCGTCCTGACTATCTTATTCAGTGTCTCTTGTAAAGTTCTTTTCCTGTAGGATTTTGTTGTCGTGTGCCATATTTCACCTGCGTATGTAATACTTGGTACTATGATTGTTTTTATTATTTTCATCTTATTTTCTAGTGATAGTTTACTATTTTCGTTTAGTATGGGATATAGGTATCCTTGTAGCTGTCTCGCTTTCTTTGCGTTTTCTTCCATTTGTCTATGGAATTTTAAGTTTTTGTCTATTAATACCCCTAGGTATTTTGCTTCGTTTTTCCATTCCACTTTTTGGTTGGCTATTTTTATTTCTTCCGGTTTCTTTGTATCCTTCCTTCTGTTTTTATGATCAAAGTATACTGCAACTGACTTGCTTGCGTTTATTTTGATTCTCCATTTATTGAAGTATTCTACAAGTTTATCTGTATCTTCTTGTAGTCTTTTTGTTATACATTTCTTATTTCTGTGCGCTGTATATATTGCTGTGTCGTCAGCAAATTGCGCTATCTTGGAGTATTTCATTTCAGGTATGTCTGATATGAATATATTATACAGTAGTGGTCCCAGCACTGATCCTTGGGGGACTCCTGCTTCAATTGATCTTTCTTCAGATCTGGCATTTTCTATTCGTACTATGAACTTCCTGTCCTTTAAATACGATGCCGTTATGTTCACTAGTTTGTTTGGAAACTTTGTTCTTTTCATCTTGTATATTAGTGCTTCGTGCCAAACTTTGTCGAATGCCTTTTCTATATCTAAGAATGTTCCTGCTGTTGGTTTTGATATGTTTAGAATTTCTTTTATATCTTCTGTCAGCCTTGCCAGCTGGTGTGTCGTTGCGTGATCACTTCTGAATCCAAACTGGTGGCTCGGTATGATGTTGTTTTGATCTGCGTGGCTTTTCAGTCTTTTGTAAATTAGTTTTTCTATAACTTTACTCATTGATGATAGCAGGCTTATTGGTCTATAGCTGCTGGGGTCGTTCTTTGGTTTTCCTTTTTAGGTATCATTATTGCTTCAGCAATTTTCCATGCGCTTGGGTAGTGTTCTGTTTTCATCACCCTTTTGCTATTTCTGTTATTTCTTCTATCGCTTCTTCTGGTAGGTTTTTCAAAGCCTGGTTTTTGATTCCATCGATACCAGGTGCTTTCCTACTTGGAAGCTGTGCTATAATCTCTTGTACTTCTTCTTTTGTTATTTCCATAATTTCTTCGTTTTCGTTTGTTGTTTCTCTTCTTTTCCAATGTTTTCTATATTTCTATTGAAAATCACATCTGGGTTAGGACTGTTTGTCTTAAATTGTTCTTCCAGAGAATCAGCGAATGTGTCCGCCTTTTCTTTATTTGTTATTGCTGTTTTGTCGTTTCTTTTTATGTATGGAATGTTGGATCTTTTCCTTTTTCCTGTCAGTGCTCCTGCCATTTTCCAGAGAGATTGATCCTCTGTTGTTAGAGATAACGTCGCGATCGTGGTTACTTATATATGCGTGACCCAGCAGTCCTTACCCCTCACTTCCCTCAGCCTTTGGTACTCAAGTACTTGTTACATAGTCTTTTCCAGACGCGTTCCGTCGTCCCGACGTGGGAATTGCTGATTTAAAAAACACCAGCTGTGGAACTGTGGATATACGAATGAGTGCTTAACAGCTTAGGTATTAAAGTCGATTATTGGTTTCGCTGGATTTCTTATTTGGGTTAGATAAATTCCTTCGTGTCTATGTTTACACTATTGGGTGATTTTAAGCTGCCTTAAAATACGTAATATTCTACTATATTGAGAATTTAAAATATAATTATTGAATCATTCTGGCAAATGACCGTCTTTTCACTGTAAATTTGAATTCAGAGGAACAATATGAAATGTTATGCAGGTAGATCTGCAAAATACAGTTATCACAATTGATAATAAAATTCACTTAGATAAAACCCAAGAAATATATGGATAGTTTTAGCAAATTAACAAAAAAAAAATTGACCCCGGTTCTGGGTCGTCTCATTATCGACGTAATATTGCCTACAAGTTACAATTCAGAATGGCTGCAATTCCTGCAGGCGCAACATTTATGTCGGCGTGAACTAAAGTCTAGAATGTTTCCGCCCGAAATTTCTAGAAAAGCGGTAAGAATAAAAAACACGGCTCTTCTTTGACAACTACCGCGCGTTCCTTTGATAAAGCTGCCTTCTGCCGCTAGCATAGTGTTATTTTATTACATAATAAGCTTTTGTAGTTTAGTTACCTAATTAAAAAATTTTTTCTTCTCATTATTTACTCAAAAGCACTCGCGGTCGACCATTTGAGCGCCCCTCACCTAAATGATCAGAAACAGAATTGTTCAGCATTTTCTTTCATAATATGATCCTCTTGGTAAAACTACGAGAGAATAAGTACTCGTGCCATCTCTTGGTCAGGCCAGAAACATTTAAAACAAACTCAATTTCTAATTTAAAAAGATTTCGCTGATGATCAAAGAATTCCTATACAGTGTGTTCCAACGAAAATTTGACCCCCTATAACTCCGAAATGAGTAACATTAGCGAAAAACACCAAGACACGTCGATTTTTGTTTCGAGGGGAGCATTTTCGAAATAATTCGAAACTTCTCAGATCAACCCCTACCCCAGCAACCCTAACTTTGAAATTCATCATAGGAATAAGGGTCGAGTGGCACCTTACTGAAAAGGTCTGTCAATTCTCCACCTTGATTTGTCATTTTAGAATTTTAAATTAACATACAGGGTGTCCCAACCGAGGGTAAGTTGAATTCCTGCAAATCCCAAATACTAAATGAAATCGATTTATTTTGGCATAATGCAAGCGCAGGTTTATGCTCGGTCTAGAAAAACGACCTACACTTGTGAATTTGGAGTTGGTGCAATCAACCCCTATTTCCAGCATCCCCAACTCAAAAATCATTCGATCGATAATAGGTCAAGTGGCACCTCGTTGGAAAGGTACTGCAATTTTCTCTTCGAATTTGGTATTTTCGAAATTCAGAATCATCATACAGGGTGTCCTGAAGCAGGAACATTGAAAATCCAAATAACTTTTTGAAACTGGTTCATTTCGGTATACGAGAACATGTTTGATCCGAGAATAGGACTTTCTTGTGTGGTTATAGAATTTTGCAATCAACCCTTCCATTCAGCATCCCCAACTTGAAAATCATACAAATAATTCAAGTGGCATATCTTCAGAAAGGTTTTTGAATTCCAGAATGATTAAAGCATTTCATTCAGTTCGGCTCTCCATACAGGATGTCGCTTTCGAAAAATTCAATATCGTCATTTGAAATTATCAACTAAAATTAATTCGAAACTGTTAAAAGTATTGGGGTACGATGTGTTGAGCATCAATTACGAAGAAATAAAGCTGATTTCTGCATTGAAAATGTTCACATTTTTTCATTTCCATCTGGCGTGCAGTCATCTGTTATTTCTCATTTTGCAATGAAATATTATTATTATTCAGATCAGTTCCTCATTATTGTTGTTGTTCGTCAGTTGAAATTAATCTGAAAATGGTTTATTCCACTGAGGAAAGGGTCGCAATTGTATCGACGTATTTTCGAAATAACAGTTGTGCCAAAGAAACGGCAAGTATATTCGATAGGAACCATCCTGAAAGAGAAAGGGAGTCAGTCACCAGTACGTTAAATATTTGGTTGACAAATTCCTAGCTACGGGTTCGGTGGCAAACAAAAACATGAAGTGGCATGTCCTGTCAGAAATGAGGCAACGGAAGTGGCAGTAGTGGGTCATCTACAAATGGAGAATACTACTTCGATCAGAAAACTATCTCGTCTGACTGGTGTATCAGCTACAACTGTCCATAGAATCGTGAAACATCACAAATTTCACCCTACAAGGTAAAATTAGTGCATGAAATAAACGAAGATGATCCAGATCGTCGTTTACAGTTTTGTGAAAATCTAAGTGAAAACCTAAACGCTAATCCAAATTTTCTGAATAACATCTGTTTTTCTGATGAAAGCACCTTTATGCTCAGTGGTGAAGTGAATAGACATAATTGTCGATATTGGGACACACAGAATCCTCATTGGTTTAGAGAGGCCCACACGCAAAGGCCTCAGAAGTTGAACGTTTGGGCAGGAATTTTTGGCAATCATCTAGTTGGGCCTTTCTTTATTGAGGGTAATCTGAATGGAAATGGCTACCTACAGTTGTTAGAGGAACACATACATCCTAGATTGACAGAAATTTTACAGAACGATCCAACTCTTTCTGAGGACGAAATGCGTTTTCAACAAGACGGTGCTCCTCCGCATTATGATGCTCGGGTGCGCCAATATTTAGACGAAAATTTCCCAGGAAGGTGGATTGGTAGAAGAGGACCTGTTGAGTGGCCAGCCAGGTCACCAGATTTAAATCCCTAGATATTTTTTTGTGGGGCCATCTAAAATCTAAAGTTTATGCCACAAGACCAGAAAACCTGGAGGAGCTGCGGATGAGGATTATCACAGAATGCCGACTTTTGACTCCTGAAGTTTTCGCTAATGTGAGAAGAGAGTTCGAAAATCGTCTGTATAACTGTTGGAGGTGGGCGGAGGTCATTTTGAACAATTGTTGTAATAATCAAGTTAGTTTTTCATTTTCAATTGAATGCAAGTTCAATAAATCTCGTTTTCCTGTTTAGATGAGCATCCAATCAGTTTCTCCATCATCCCCTCATTCTGATCCTCACGCCAGAAAACCTCGATTGCCAAACTGAAACCAATGCCTCAGTGATTCAGAAAATAGAAAAATCTTTCTGGAACTTTGCCACTCAACCTGTAATCACTTGTATGATTTTTTGAGTTGGGGATGCTGAATGGAAGAGATTGATTGCAAAAATTCCATATTCACGCAAGAGAGTCTTATTCTCGAATCAAACATAAACATGTTCTCGTATTATACCGAAATGAACCAGTTTCAAAAAGTTATTTGGGTTTTCAGTGTTCCTGCTCCGGGACACCCTGTATGCTGATTCTGAATTTCGAAAATACCAAATTCGAAGAGAAAATTGAAATACCTTTCCAACGAGGTGCCACTTGACCTATTTTCGATCGAATGATTTTTGAGTTGGGGATGCTGGAAATAGGGGTTGATTGCACCAACTCCAAATTCACAAGTGTAGGTCGTTTTTCTAGACCGAGCATAAACCTGCGCTTGCATTATGCCAAAATAAATCGATTTCATTTAGTATTTGGGATTTGCAGGAATTCAACTTTACCCTCGGTTGGGACACCCTGTATGTTAATTTAAAATTCTAAAATGACAAATCAGAATGGAGAATTGACAGACCTTTACAGTAAGGTGCCACTCGACCCTTATTCCTATGATGAATTTCGAAATTAGGGTTGCTGGGGTAGGGGTTGATCTGACAAGTTTCGAATTATTTCGAAAATGCTCCCCTCGAAACAAAAATCGACGTGTCTTGGTGTTTTTCGCTAATGTTACTCATTTCGGAGTTATAGGGGTCAAATTTTCGTTGGAACACACTGTATAATAAACAGTAAATTTTCAAAAAACACCATGATTTTCGCATAAAGCCTTGTCTGTTACATTATAATCTGTAATTCCCGATAACAACTTAACTATTCATGAGGTATTGTTCTGTTCTAATACTAGGAATACATCAGAAATGATCAATTTGAAAAACAATAATAACGAAAACTGTAATCAAGAAAATAGAAACGATTTCCTATTGCATTTCAATTCCTTCGAGTGTTAACGACTATTTTGTATGAACGGGTTAAACGTAACAAATTCATGAAAATGTGAGTTAAGAATATTTTTACAATCATTTCGCTATAACTTCTTAAATGGCAATTTTAATTGATGAAATGTAGGATTGGTTTTCAGAGCTCAGTAGGATGCAATAAGTTCATGTTTGTCTTGAAAAAAATTTGAGGTAAATGCTGTAATTTGATTAATTTCAGTTATATCTCAGCGTCGTGTACATTTGTCATAGAACCCATTTTAAAACCTCAATTTTTCCACTTTAATGAGCCTTATATCGAATTCATCTCATGTCACATACTGCCTTCTTCATATACCCTTCTTAGCATCTATGAAAGTTCGACTCATCCACAAAATAACTTAATTGTACATATTCTGTCCATGTTGTGGTTTATTTTGTTTCTTTTCCATGAAAATTTGTCGTTATAGTACTCAGCTATTACAACAACACTTACTTCCACTGAATCACCACACTGTTCATTATATTCTCTCTTTTTATATTCATTCAGTTGTAATTGGTTTGTTTACATCTACCTCTGTACGTAATTTCATTTTCTTCTGATTTAAAAATCAAAATGCCAACATTTAATTCGCAATACAGGGTGCTACATAATAGTATGTCACAACTTGAGATGGTAAATCTATCTGCAATTTTAAGAAAAAAATTGCATATAAACATAGGTCCTTAAAAGCTTCGTTACGGAACTACAGGGTGATGAAATTTCCGGAAAAAATTGGTTTTTCTTCAAAACTTCTGCAGTTCTCGAGATATTCAGCCTAAATTTGAAATGCGAACTATTTTTTACAGCCTCCTTCATTACACGTCCTAAATTTTAACTAGAATCTACAAGGTGCTGTCTTTTCCGGACCCATGTCTTCTTTTGCCCTTTCAATCTTTTTTGCAGTACGCCACTGATCAGCGTTCAATCAATTATCGTCATCTTCGTTCAATTCAGAAACTTTTCTAACACTTGTATTTTTTTCGTATCTCCGACCGTTCTGGATCAAAAAATTATTAAACGATTGTATGCATTCGCTGAATTGAAAACACTTCTAATTAAAAAATGAATAGTAGGCTTTGATTTTTTTTCATTTATTTATTTATTTTGACAGTTGCTAAAGTTGAACCAGTGTCTGTCCGAATTGTTTATTAAATTAACGATTAGTTTTGAGACTTGTAATTATTTCTGTGTGAAAAACTGGCTAATTTTACTAACGCCAAATTGGCTGATATTACATGTATGGTCTGGCTGACGGAAATCAACAGAAGCTAGGCGATTTTATCAGGTGCGCTTTCCAAATCGAGTAACACCAGACAGAGGAATATTTTCAAATAGCCACAGAAGGTTGAGGGAAACTGGTGCTCTTACTACAAATATTGCATTCAATGCAACTCAAACTATGAGAACTCCAGATATTGAAGAAACAGTTTTGAATTGTATTGATTTGAATCCTCATGTGAGTACAAAAAAAATTGGAAATCAGTTGAATATTTCACATGTTCTAGTTTGGAGGATTCTGCACGACTTTTATTGTACGCGTTTCATACTCAACGTTTCTAAACTCTACTTCCTCGAGATTTTCCTGAATTTCTGCCGATGGATAAAATTAGAGTAAATGCTCATTTTGATAGTGAAATAATGTTCACAAAAGAAGCTAATTTTTCGAGAACTGCTATCACAAATTTTTACAAAAATCATTATTGGGCTGAATGATTGAAGTATCTCATCATCAAAGCAATTCTCACTTAATGTCTGAGTCGGAATAATTGGAAATTATTTGATTGGGCCATTTTTTTGCCTAACAGACTGAACGGTCCCGCTTATCGGCAATTTCTTGAGGAGGGGTTACGTTTATTGCTCGAGGATGTGCCACTTTCGGTGAGAAACATAATGGCGTCCATGCATGACGGGACACCAGCACATTTCAGTGGAGAAGCTGAAGCATTCTTGAATAATACATTCAACAATCCATGGATAGGCCGGGGTGGCCAGAACCATGGCCTCCTAGGTCCCCAGAATTAAATCGTTTAAATTTTTTCTTATGAGGATATCTCAAAAGTTTAGTTTATACCACTCCATTGAACATTGTAGAAGAATTGAGAAATCGAATAATAACCTCTTGTGACACGATAAGATATACACCGGGAATATTTCAAAGAGTGCGTGATAATATGCGAAGAAGGACAGAGGCCTGTATTCTTGCAGGTGGAGGACACTTCCAGCAATTCATTTAGTTTTTGATTGTTCTTTTGTTCAGTATCAAAGCGTCAAAAAAGTTTCTAAATTGAGCGAAGATGAGGAAAATGGATTGTACGCTGATCAGTGGCGTACTGCAAAAAAGTTTGAGAGAGCAAAAGAAGACATGGGTCCGGAAAAGAAAACACCTTGTGAATTTCAGTTGAAATCTAGGACGTGTAATGATGGAGGCTGTAAAAAATGGCTTGCATTCCAAATTTGGGCTGAATATCTCAAAAACTGTAGGAGTTTTGAAGAAAAAACAATTTTCTTGCGGAAATTTCAACACCCTGTAGCTCCGTAACGAAGCTTTTGCGGACCTATGTTTATATTAACTTTCTTTCTTAAAATTGAACGTAGATTTACCCCCTCAAGTTGTGACATACTATTATGTAACACCCTGTATATTTTGTGATTAAAAGACCAATGGAGTTTTTTACTATGTTTTACTATCAACAAATACAGGGTATTTCGGCTATGCATTCCGTAATACGAAAGAGGGATCTGAACGGTCCTCATAATTCTCACAAAAACTAGGAAAATATCTTTTTGATATTGCTTTTATCTCGTTTCGAATTTGACAATCAGAGTATTCATTTCATGCAGAGGTAATTCACATGAACTGCATAGTATTAGTACTTTTGAGTTTAACCTAATCTTGCTGGTATCTACAGTAGCATACATGAGATTTGGCGTAATTGAATTGATTTTGTCAATAATTCATAATTACATATGAGTGTTTTACAGTGAATATTTAAATTCAGGAAAGAGTGAGAACGTTTAGATTCTATTATTAAAATGATTTCAGAATTATTACATTCAGTGATGGTCGTGGAGAAAATTAATTCGGACTATCAAATGTATCTTAACATTCTTAATACTCATATATTCTGTCAAAAAGTACCGGGAATTGATTATTTGAAAAATCTGCTCTAAACGATTTTCAAAATTTTTGTTGTTGCTAAGTTGTCACAACTGTTTTCTATACTGGCGTGGAGTTTGCACGCGATATGTCATTTAATTTGTTTACAGCGCTCGATTTTGTTAAATTTCACAAGTATGTTTTGCGATTTTCACAATGGATCAAAATATCGAACAAAGGATTTGGCTCAAATGAAATTTCCTGTGCAGAATCGTGGTAAATGTTACAGAAGTCTTAGGGTGAGGTTAGGTTAGGTTAGATCGCTTTGCAAATGGAAATACGTGTGCCGAATCGCTGAAAATTTCACCAACACTTACAGTGAATTGACTCCATCAGAAACACGTGCATATGAGTGGTATAGTGCACTGAATAACGGCCGAGACGTGGTTGAAATTTTGCCTCGCTCTGGTCGATCATCAACATCTTCAATTCTGAAGAAAAGTGAAATTGAAAATCGTCATTGAAGTTTGAGACCTGACGAATGAATTCGTACCATTTCAACTGATTGTTTCGGCTTTAAACGCGTTACCTCTCGACTAGTTCCAAAAGACCTGAATTTCTCCCCAAACTCGCGTAAAGGTGGTTGAAGGAATGCAGGAAAAAATCAATTTCGGAGGGAGCCAACTTTGAAGGTGATACAATAAATTTGTATGAAAAATAAATTGAAGAATTTTTATTCAAGGAACAATATTCAGCCGCGTAGAATGTTAAATATCCTTCCTTGAAGGAGCTGGTTCATGAATAGGAGCAATGGACTGCGGTTTGAGTCTCATTTATCTCGTCAGTATTACATACCCATTCACAATATCAGGACAGACTGCCACCTACTCATTTCAATTCGTTGGAACGTGAGAAAACATGTACACATTATTGCCCCCTCCAACGAACCGAGACAGAGGCCACTCCCAATGCCACCGGAAACCTTGATAACAAAGGGTACATAAACAGAAAATTTCAAGAAGTCACTAGTTCGACTACTCACCGCAACGCTACACACCGTCTCAGCAAGGAAGCGCACGCTCCTCATTCCTATCTGGAATGACGACAACCAGGCATACATCATATTCTCTAAAATTACTACTTGCAAAATTATCGATATATGTGTAGACACATTGAAGAATTTTTATTCAAGGAACAGTATTCAACCTTCCATAGGAAGGAGCTGGTTTTGCGATCCCTTCATAATCACCATCAATCGCTATATGTATCTACATATATAGCGATAATTTCGCAAGTAGTAATTTTTGAAGTTGTACTGTATGCCTGGTTGTCGTCATTCCAGATAGGTATGAGGAGCGTGAGTCTTTCGACAGACCGCTTCCTTGCTGACACGGTGTGTAGCGTTGCGGTGAATAGTCGAACTAGTGTGATTTCCTGAAGTTTTATGTTTATCTACCATTTGTTATCACTGTTTCTCGGTGGCAATGGGGAGTAGCATCTGTCTGAATTGAGATGAGAAGGTGGCAGTGTAGCCTGATTGTGAATGGGTATGCAATATTGACGAAGTCATATCGTGGGGCGCACCACTCCATAAATCAGTGTACAAACTGAGCATAAAGATTTCTTAAATCACCAAGAAGATTCATAAATCTTGTATAAATCTAGTAAAGTCAGTGCGATGATTTATAAATCGCACGAAAATCATCCAATTTGATAGTAAATCAATGAAATAATTGATTAATCAGACATAAATCAGTGAATTGCTCAAAAATCATCAAGGTGATTTAGATAAATCACAGTTGAATCAGTTGATTCTTCGATAAATCAATTGATTCATAAATCACTTCGTAAATCCCTTAAATCTTCTACTGAATTAGTAAGTAGTAGCGAAATTGCGAGATAATGATTAATCCCGCTAGCACAGCAGCTCTGTACTCAAAGGAAGGTGACTATTCAAGTTATTTGATGTTTCGCTTTCGGCAGCTTTGCCGAAAATTGTAACTTTTCGATGCCCATCGATACTGTCGGTGTGGATCGAGTTGTGGATATAGAGACGTTGGTGTTTTCCAGAGTGTTTTATGATTTTCGATCGGATTTCTTTAGTGTGTCCTTTTAATGTTTTTTTAGTAAACTTATTTGTGTAACATAAATAAATCTATCTCCGAATCTAAGAAGAAAAAATTGCTGTCAAACTGTCAAAATTAACAAAAAAACAAATAAAAAAAGATACAACAAAGAGAGAAGTCAAAGTTCATCTTCTGACGATGATTTGAAGGGGAATGCATGGAAAATTGATTGAAAAAAAGATGTTGGTTGGTTCATAGGAAGAATCGTTCAAGTTGGAGAATGCATTAAACTAAAATTTCTTAAAGAGGATCTTTGGCCGAAGAAGGAAGATTTGCAGTATGTCAATCAACAATTTATTTTTTATGGACCAATTGATCACTTTGGGAATGATCCTTTCACAATAAGCGAACACGAAAGATATACAATAACCTGAATACAAAAAATTGTTTTTTTAATTACAGTTCATTGTAAACACAAAGAGCATATCATAATATTTACCCACGTATAGAATCAACTAATACAGATAAATTCATTTCATTAACCTATTTTGTGAAAAGTGAAACGATTGCAAATGTCATTTCAAAATAGCTTTAAAAAGTAGCTTTCAAAACCCACTCACAAGGATTTCCCTAATAGTAAAGATAACACTGATAGATTTGATAAAACTGGAGTTTACAAGTTGTCCTATATGGATTGTTAAGTATATAGGTCAAATTGGTCGTTCAATTAAAACTAGATACGAAGAGCATCAATCAGATTACAGTACCCAGAGAATCGACGAATCTACTTTCGCTTCACATTGTATCGAAAATGCCCATCATTTTCCGCCCATAGATCAACTTCAAATTATGCACAGAACACCCAGAGGACGAAAATTAGATTTCTTAAAATCCATCGAAATTTTTTAGTTCCAACAAACTTCCCATAGAGATAATCTTCTGAACGACCAGAATGGCCTGGCTTATTATTCCATATTTGTTCGTTTAAATAATACCTGTTTTTATCATAATTCCCTTTTTTTATTCTAAATGAGAAATCGTGTGAAAATAATGCACAAAGATTCGAAGACTTCAAGTACAATTTAGAGCGAATGAGCCTCATCTATTAATCAGCTAAATGTATTTAAAAAATCACTCGAATGACAGCTATTTTCATAGCTGTATAATTATATTTATAATTTAGATTCATTAGAAATACCTACCTTTAACTGTGTTGAAGTATCCCAATCAGATTTTGAAAGGGAGGTACTTTATCTATAAGAATCATAACATCTCTTGAAACGAAATCATATGGTTTATAACAATTTGACTTCCCGAAACGGTAAACATCAACATTGAGTCAAATCGATCATCTCGAATAAATAAATAAATCAATAAAACGTTCTTGAATCAAAAAATCCAACATAATGAACCAGTTACAGGTGCAAAATCTATTGATAAATATACTCAGTTAGTAAACCTCATAGTGATTCATAAATCTTGGATAAATCAGTAAATCAACCGGTACATCATCACTGATTTATATAAACCAACTGGTGGTTTCAAATCAGTGTACACATTTCAAAGGAGAGGTCCGCCCCTCGGGTCAAATGAGACCGAAACTGCAGTCTATTGCTTCTATTCATGACATCCGACCGTGCTGTACCACTGCTGGGTTTCCCCATTTGACGGTAATTATGAAGTGTGTATCGGAAAATAAACTGCTTCAAGGAAGGGTATTTTAGGTTCTACGGAAGGTTGAATATTGTTCCTTGAATAAAAATTCTTCAATGTGTCTACACATAGCGATAATTTCGCAAGTAGTAATATTAGAGATTGAAAAATAAATATTTTTTGTTTCATTGACCAATTGCCGGTACTTTTTTGACAGAATATTCATAAACCATGGTTACGAATGTAACCTTCTAGACAACAAGATCATTCTATCTGTGGTAATACCATACAATCGTTCTCATATGTTGAAAATTCTGGTTGACCTGTGAGTATCAAATTTTCAGAACTGAATATCTCTGATTTAAAAAGATTTGGACCATACTGTTCTCACAGATTTATCCTTGAAACCAGAAACCACTTCTCAGATTATTTCATAAAGCTTGAAATTAGCGGCGCTCAACACAAACCTCTAGTCAATATAGGGATAGAATCCAATGTCTTTTTTGCTCTGAAATAGTCAGTCACTCCTTTGTGATACTCGGACCCCACCTTCAGCCGGTTGTGGTCATCATTAAAGGAATCATAATATCATGGAGCTGATCATTTAGCAAAAAAGATATTGCAGCGTAACATATTTTCCTTCTTCCAGGTTTATGGGTAAAATGTTCCTAATATTAGTGCTCATTATTGGTTTGGTTCAGAACAGTCCTCTGGAACCACAAACCTTGGAACATCATAAAATTCTTCGTTACAATGGTACCTTGACAGAAGAAAATTTGGGCATCGAGTTCGATCACATTGGAACCTTAGAAATTCGTTTAAGTCAAATATCAGGAGTTACAAAAGACATTTTGAGTCATTTCAGCAACTTGGAAAACCTAACTATTTCGTTTTCACGCCTACAAAAATCTGAGGATGATGTGTTCTCTAACTGTTGTCCAAAATTGAAAAACTTAAAACTAGAATCTGTAGAAAACTTAAACGAAGAAGATCTAAAAGGAATTGCTACATTACGATCACTAGAACGTCTTGAAATTCAGGATCAAGATATACCAACACTCAAATCAGGAATATTAGGTGGCCCTAGCTTGAAGACTTTGTCATTAACTCAATGTGAAATAGAAGAAATCGAAGATGGCGCTTTTCAAGATTTAAGTAAATTAGATTATCTTCATATATCGAACAATAAATTGAAAACAATTCGTAAAGAAGTCTTGAAACCCTTGAAAAATCTGGAAATTTTGGAATTCGTTTCTAATAAAATTGAGAAGTTCTCCACCCAAAATTTACCTGAATTACCAAACTTAACAGATATTGTATTTATTAAAGAGCCTTTGAAGGAACTCGACTTGAAGGGGGTTCATGAGGTGGCACCAAAATTATCTGATGTCTTCCTCGTCGGTATAAAAGGCGTTTATGTCTTGAAAACAGATTCAAAGTTGAAAGTTCATAAATGGTCACATTAATATTCAATGGTAGAATAAGATGATGGACTGAAAGCATATCCTCGGGACTATGATATTTGTTATAATCTCATTAAAATATAAGTAAAATGTTAATAAATGGTGTTATGGAAAACTTGAGTTTGCTTCACACCACGCCAAATTTTATTTTATGAATATTTCATATAAAAATTTCATTTTTGAGTCAACTCCTTTCGCTAAAAGCATAAGATGTAAGCATTATTTCATTACTTCAAGTTGGTACACATGGTTATATATTATAGTTGTCAGTAGCTTCCATATCGTACGAGGGATGTCTTATAAGTTACGTAGGTTGCCTTTCAAATTTTATTTGACATTATTTTGACATTTTTCAAAGTAAACGTACTTGTAACACTTTGACGTACGCTGAGTTTTGTTTTGTTTATAGTAATTTGAAAAATTCAACCTGGACAAAAAATGGAATTAACACGTGAACATTATCGTGCGATGCTTTTTACGATTTTTGACGTGGATTAACTCGACAACAGCGCTGCCATCAACTTGCTTCCACTTTCGATGATGAGGCTACACATTTGGCTACTGTTAAACGCTGGTATAACGAATTCCGTTGGGCTATGCTTCACTCAGTGACGAACTTCGTGAAGGTTGTTTTGCCACAAACCATGGATGTATTGAGCGAAATGATACACGATGATCGCCATGTGACTTACCATGATATTGAGATAACCCTAAACATTAGTTCCACTAGCGAACATTCAATATTGCATGAAAATTTAGCTGTCAAAAGGATTTGTTCGCGTTGAATCGCACACAACAACAATTGCTCCAAAGAAGGCTCGCCTCGTTTGGTGCAAAAGAAATGTTGAAATAATTTGACTATGGTGCCTCAAAAGACGTTTACAAATTCCTGACAGGCGACGAATGTTTTATATATGCGTAGGGAACAGTCGGATAGCCCCGGCTGGCGGGAACCCCCCTGCCAGAGCTAGTTCCAGAAAATCCCGCAGACATACATCGACGCGTGACAGTCGATCATATACTAGTGTCGGTTCTTTTGTTTGTGCCACACACTTCTCAAAATCAGTTTTTTCTGTACAATGTAAGTATCTTAACGTGGCATTTCAATAATTCAGAAAGGTAATCATTATAGCTCAAAAATATGTTAAATATTTGAAGCTGTTCAAATTAATATTGGCGATAGTCATGACATCATAGGATCGAATCGGTCGGGTAGAATCAGACACTTGTTGGTCGGGTAGCTCCGGCCATTTCACGAATGGTGAATTTTTGGATTTCATGAATGAAATAGTGAAATAATGAATCCCAGTTGCTCTGTCAAGTCGTCTGCTTATCGTTATGTTAAAGTCGCTTTTGTACTGCAATAGGGAAGAAATAAGTGGAAATCTGATGTTTTCTTCACAGAAAGTGCCAAAATTCAAAGAGAGAAAAACAACTAGAGGAAGTTGGAATGAAAATACTATGAAAAGAGCGAGCCGGAGTGTTCAGGAGAGAAATCTATCTATAAGAAGAGCTACTGAACGGTATGGTGTTCCAAGAAGTACTCTCCGGGATAAAATAAAAGCTATAGGTAATGGAGAATAAACAGAGTTCAAGCCGAAATTGGAGAGATTGGAGCACACATTTTCCTACAATCAAGCTCTGCAACTACATGAACATGTTATCGGTCTAGATAATCGGCTGATGCCACTTACGAAAGCGGAATTTTTGAAACCAGCTTTACAATTCGCAGAGCAACTAAAAATTCCTCATAGATTCAACAATGGAAAAAAATTGCCGGAAAAGGTTTTTACTACAGCTGTTCGAAAAGATCCCCAGATATTGCTCTCAGAACTCCAGAGTCAACCAGTATCGCGAGATCCGTTGGGTTCAATAAACCTCAAGTAAATCGTTTTTATGATCAGCTGTTCCAGCTTCACGAAAAATATAGTTTTCCAGCTTCGAAAATTCACAATGCTGATGAAACGACAGTCTCGACGGTGCACAAAAATGAGAAAGTTATTTCTACTAAGGGAAAAAGGCAAGTAGGCAAGTTGACATGTTGTGAGAGGGGACGAAACATCACCTTGATGTTTGTATGAGTGTGACTGGTTAGGTTGTACCTCCTCTTTTCATCTTCACGAGAAAACGGATGGCTAAAGATGATCGATTGATGATTGGAGCTCCACCGGAAAGTATAGCTATTCCACGTGAAAGTGTATGGATGAATAGTGAGATATTCCTGAAGTGGCTCCAGCACTTCAAACATCACGCACAGCCTTCGAGGGAACACCCTGTTCTTCTAATTCTCGTTGGACATGGAAGCCATGAAGAATTGGCAGTGATAGAGTTTGCTCGTGCTAATCCCATCCATATGCTCAGCACACCACTACACGCAACTCACAAAGTGCAACCGTTAGACCGGGTATTTTTCAAGCCGTTCAAGTCTGCATTCAGTGCATTCTGCAAGTGCAATGAGGATAAGACAAAACCCAGGAGCTAGAATTTCAAACTATGACATCGCTTCCCTTGTCAATTCGGCTTTCACTAAGGCAGCTAGACTAGAAATAGCACAAAATGGGTTTAAATGCACCAGAATTTATCCATTCAATAGGAAGATTTTTACTGATTTGGATTTTTTGCCATCGTCAATGACCAATATCGAACAGGAAACAGTTTTGGATGAGACTTCTGATCAGCCATCAACCATCATAAGATCAAAATCATCCACAAGTTTCAATCCGCAGCCATCCACTAGCGGCATCCAACAGCCATCAACTATTTCTACCCAGCAACCATCCACCAGTTGCGCCCAGCAGTCGACCACTACTTAGGCATCAAAACCATCAACAAGTGGCAGCACGCAGCCACCTACTGCGAAAAATAGTGCAGAGCCAACTGCATCTCCTAGTTTGAATGTATATCTTCAACAATTGCCCCCTCTCCCTAACGCCTCAGGGAAGCGTCTTGCAGCCCGTTCTTGAAAAACCCAAAAACTGAGCTTCTGACATCCTCTCCATTTAAAGATGCACTGGTAGCAAACAAGGCTGTAGCCAATAAATCCAAGGCTGCAACTGATAGAAGAAAAGCAGCAATCAGTCAAATGAGATCGAGAAAGAATATCCAGAGTTTAACTAGGAAAGAAACAAATGATGATACAGAATGCATCATTTGTGGGGAAACCTCCGATGAAGACTGGATTCAGTGTCACAAGTGCAAAAAATGGGCTCATGAAGAATGGGTGGACATTGATCCATCGTCATCTTTTACTATTGTGATGTTTGCAAATCGACTGTCATATTTTTGTATCCGGGTCTACCTCCCAGAAATGATTGTGACAAATATTTGACAGTTCCTTCTAAACTTCATTACAGTTATAAAAATGAGATTTTTTATTTCTTATTTCATTGGTATTGAGAGGAATATGTTTTGTTCATTATATAGATTGAAAATAGATCTTTTTTCTTAGAGTTTTTTTTGTAATCCTGAGTTTCACTTATGTGGCCGATGCTACCCGACTCCTATTAGCACCAAATTAAACAACAATCGATCGTATAGGCCTTTCAAAACGAGCCAAACCCAACAAAAATTGTTCGTGCACGAAGCACTTTGAAGCTAAAGGTCGCCTGTTTCTTCAGGAAAACCGGACATGTCGCCACTATAGCATTAGAGCAACGTAATCCTGAGTTTCACTTATGTGGCCGATGCTACCCGACTGTCTTCTATAAGCACCAAATTAAACAACAATCGACCGTATAGGCCTTTCAAGACGAGCCAAACCCAACAAAAAATTGTTCGTGCACGAAGCACTTTGAAGCTAAAGGTCGCCTGTTTCTTCAGGAAAACCGGACATGTCGCCACTATAGCATTAGAGCAACGTAATCCTGAGTTTCACTTATGTGGCCGATGCTACCCGACTGTCTTCTATAAGCACCAAATTAAACAACAATCGACCGTATAGGCCTTTCAAGACGAGCCAAACCCAACAAAAAATTATTCGTGCACGAAGCACTTCGAAGCTAAAGGTCGCCTGTTTCTTCAGGAAAACCGGACATGTCGCCACTATAGCATTAGAGCAACGTAATCCTGAGTTTCACTTATGTGGCCGATGCTACCCGACTGTCTTCTATAAGCACCAAATTAAACAACAATCGACCGTATAGGCCTTTCAAGACGAGCCAAACCCAACAAAAAATTATTCGTGCACAAGCACTTCGAAGCTAAAGGTCGCCTGTTTCTTCAGGAAAACCGGACATGTCGCCACTATAGCGTTAGAGCAGTGTAGAATGGTCAATTTTGTATCGTATACAACCATTTGTTTGGTACAAGTGTTCGATGAGTTGAGGAAATCAAATCGAGATCTCAAATTATTCTGCAACATTACAATGCAAACTCACAAACATCAGCGCTGACGATGGAGTATTTGAACACCCAAAACATTGAATTAATGGGCCATCCACCTTATAGTTCCGATTTGGCACCTAACGACTTTTTTTTGTCTGCGCACATCAAGGAAAAACTGCGTAGGCCACAATTTTCGACGGCAGAAGAACCATGTTTTGGAGGTATCTTGTTCGGAGTGGCAAAAAAATTTCGAAAATTGGTTTAAGCGCATGCAAAAACGGATCGATCTTCAAAGAGAATATAATTTTTTCCTATGTTACTTGTTTTTTTTCAGGCGAAAAATTTAAAAGGCAACCTACGTATTTCAATATATTCTTTTTGAATAGGATTTTCCTACGAGGTATTACAGGGCTGATCAGGCTATTTAAAAACAAAAATTAAATTGTTCCCACCCTTCATTAACCAGGAAAATTAAATTATATGCAAAAATAACTGAAAATAAAATCGACTTGTCTTCTAAAATTCTTTAAAAATATTACCTGGATTTATACTAAATTAATTTCATTTAAAATCCGTATTCTATGTAAATGTTTATAGACTTTTGGAAATGTTTATGTTATGTACATTCTTTCCTCATTTTTACGTCATAAAAACCTAATAGTTTTTTCGAATACAAAGTTCAAAGTCTCGTTTAAGTGGACTACGATACAAACTGTAGCTTCTTTATTAATGAAAAGATACACCTTGCGAACGATCTACCAGGTCTTTGTTGGAGAGCTGGGTCATGAGACGTTGTGATTTTTTTATGCATGCTTCCCAAGAATAGGAGAACCTGTTACACCACATGAGTGGATGCCTGGGAAGAGTTAAGGTGTCTGCTTACTCACTTCTTGAAAAGGGCCAAATTGTTGGATGTAGGGAAGATGTTTGGCGAAAGCGAGTTCCACAACTCACAGGCCCTGTAAACCAAGGAATTATAGAGAAAGATTCGATATGTCGATAAATGTACCGCCATATGATGAGAACTCCTTGCCAGCAAAGTGTTGCGGAAAAACGTGAGTTTTCCCAAAATAAAGTCTTTCAACTCCTTGGAGGACCTTCCGTTGAAGTATCTGTAGAATCGATACTTCAAGAGATACTTGAGAGCCAGCGGTTAGAGATTGTGGGTGATCTCAGGGTGGTCGATGAGGTGCACAGCCCGTTTTTGCACACTACACTACTAACATTCAAACGAATGTTTGGGCGCAGATACCCACACATGGGAGTTGACCGTTATTCCGAGAAGGTGCATCGAATCTTTGGATGCCTTGCATCATTAGAGGAGGTTCTCTAGCGGGGAACTTTCTAGAAAACGTAATTGCTTGCGTCTTGCTCGCGTTGAAGCTCACCAGATTCAACTGACCCCACTCAGATATCCTCTGTAAGTCAGAGTTAAAGTTATTAATTTGTTGACATCTCTGACGCTGAGATTCCGCAGCTGTAATCGGTCACAGACTACTGAAAGACGAAACCAGGATACAATCGTCTGCAGAACCGAAATTTTGTTCTCTGTAGATGACAGAAGATCGTTTATCTGCAACAGAAACATGGTTGGCGAAAGAATGGATCCCTGTGGTTCTCCTGCTTGCATTCAGATATCATACCGTCGACCACAACTTGTATTGATTTATTTGAAAGAAAGCTACTAATCGAAACCACAAATTTTCGGTAAGCTCATATGCGGCAAGTTTATTTGTGAAGGCTGCATGCCAAACCCTATCGATTGCTTTAGAGATGTCAAGGGCTACTGCTCTAGATTTCCATGCTTACCATCGTTGATATACAAACATGAGTGACGTAGGCGAGCAGATCTTCTATCGATCTTTTCCTGCGAAAACCATACTGACGGTCGTTAATCATTCCTGCAACTCAAGATATTTGTTGAGTTCATCATTTATGACTCTCTCCATCACTTTGGACATAATGGGAAGAAGTGCAACAGGGCGGTAGTTTTGGGGTAAGGACTTCTTTCCTTTCTTTGGGATCGTGAAATCAGATAATGCTAAAGTGTTTGCTGATGAAAACATTAATGAATAAGGTTGATTACAAGAAAAGTTTACAGTCAAAACAAAAAAAAATTATGATTTGAAGCACATGAGTTGACGCTTAACATAAATAAGACTCAGAACTTTATACTTACCACCACAAGAGCGCAAATCGCAGGTACACTACAACTGCTTGGATTTACCCTTGGTGATTCTTCAACCTGGACTCCGTATTTCGATTATGTGAGTAAAAGATGTCCACGGCATGAGTCACTTTAGGAAAAATTCTACACATTATTGACAAACAAGCTGCCTTACACACTTATCATGCCCACATTCACTGTAAATACACCTACGGCATCATCATCTGGGGTGCAGTGGTCGAGGAAAAAGTGTCTTTCTACAATAAAAAAGAGCAGTCAGGATATTGGCAGGTGTACCTTCAACCACTACATCGTTTAAGGGAAAATTTCAGGAAATATGAAATACTTACAGTGTCATCCTGCTATAAACTAGCAACTCTTTGCAACTTCCATCAGTGTAAACGAGAGAAAAACTTGAGAATCCACAATGACTTTATCTGAACTAGTGAATACAAATTCTCCCAAGAAACGTCTGAGGAAAACTCAAAACTCTTGGAGTAAATCGGTACAAAGCCGCCATAGAAGAGCTTCTATTCAAGAGGGTTGTTTATTCTGTTGGGAATTTGTGGCCATGTAGTTTCAGAAGTGACATTCATTTTACCTGTTTTCGGAATGCACAAGTATTCATCGGGAGTAGAGGGAACATTAGTTGTTTTATCTGTTTTGAATGTGTGTTTTCATCTTTTGTTGCATGTGGTTTTATGATCTTATTATTGCATAACTGTCAATTTTAGACAAGTCATGTATGTTTTGGTGAAGAAAAATGTTATTATTATAATTATCAAATGCTGGATGTGAGTGATCTGTCAAAGATACCAACTGTTATATTAGAGACCTCTTTGGAAGTATTGAGCAGGAGATGTAGTTAGAAGAAAGGGACACACAAAACACCATAGGTCTAGGTGTCGAACCCCTTGATGTAAACTGTTTTATAAGTTAACTATGTGGGTCCTGTATTAAGAAATTCCAATTATCAACCATAATCTCGAAAAACTTGATAGGATAGTTATAATTCCTTACATCCCTAACCTGATTTCACAGTGTAGAATCAAATTAAAAGGTGATTTTTCTTTCAGGTTTTCTATACTCCTCCCACTTCTCATCGTTGGTTTAACACATGCCTCTCCTGTGTCTCCAAAAGGATTGGCAGCTATTAAAATTGAAGGTTACAATGGTTCATTGACAGAAGAAAGTTTGGGAACAAAGTTCGATAACGTTGGAGCCTTAGAAATTTACTCGAGCAAAATCACAGGAGTTACAAAAGATTTTTTGAGGCAGTTCAATAATTTGGAAAACTTAACCATTTCACATACACACCTTGACAAACCTGAAGCAGATATTTTCACGAACTGTTGCCCCAACTTGAAACAACTGGAAGTAAATACGTTGGAAGATTTTAATGACAAAGACTTGAAAGGGATTGGAGCTTTACCCGCATTAGAACGGCTTGAATTTCTTCATCAAGATATACCAATTCTAAAATCAGGAGTTTTCACAGGTACAAACTTGAAGAGTTTATCTTTAGTTGATTGTAATATAGAAAAAATTGAAGATGATGCTTTCAACAATCTTGGTAAGCTAGAATTTATTCGCATATCGCACAATAAATTGCCAACAATCAAGAAAGAAGTTCTGGCACCCTTGAAGAATCTAGGAACGATTGAACTAGATTCCAACGGAATGGAGAAATTTTCTACACATGATTTACCAAAATTACCAAACTTAACTGATATTGTAATCAAAGATAATCTGAAAGAAGCTTATTTCGACGGGGCAACAAATGTAGCACCAAACTTATCTGATATTTTCCTTATTGGTTACAAAGATGTCCAGAATGTGAAAGCTGATGGTCCTATAAGGATTCATAACTAATTTTCTATTAAACATCATTATGTGAAGAACGTTAATGACGAGCTGAAGATTAACCAGAATCAGTTTTATAAACATTGAAAAATAGATTGTAGAATCACTTGAATAAATAAAATGTGATGGAGAACTTGGAAGAGTTTTCCAAACTTTTTGTAATTGGTTTTTCATTTGAGGAAATCCTATCTTCAAAACATGACCGGTCCTGACCTATGGTTTGATAAGCTATGTTTACCATCCTTTCACTGTATTTTGCAATCTATTATTATTCATACATAGAGACCGGATTGTATGCAACCAAATATTTGAAACTATGCGCATATACATATAAGGTTTTTATCAAAATGATACTGATTCTAGTTTTTAAGCTGAGATATAAGGTTTTTATCAAAATGATACTGATTCTAGTTTTAAGCTGAGAATCAATAAAGAAAAGATGGAATGTCTACAGATAACAGAGAGAGGCTTATCATAAAGCTATTAGGACTGAATATAGACAATAAGATTAACAGGCAAATTTATACTCACATTAAAGTGCAATTTATATACTCAAAACTATGAAGAGGCTGAGCACATATGACGCATCACGAACAGTCTTCAGGCGATTAACTCTACTTCAATGCTGTTTTTTTTCCAACGAGCAATCTTTTCAGATCTGCAAACAGTCAAACAACAGTCACTGCGGCCTGATCCAGTATCAATTTCAATAATATAATTTATGATAACACTGTCAATGAAAATGGTCTCTCGGGCCATTCTTTCCAGAAGATCAAAATACCTACCACATCGGTTTCCAGTAACAAACCATATGTGGCGATCATTCTCTTAAAAGAACAAGGAAATTTTTGTGAACCATTTGTAGGCTGAGACCTGAACTGACTTGTATAGTCATTTTGGAAATATCGATGAAAAATTATCTGTTTTTGTCTCCACTGATCAATATTATTTCGATCTCAGTTCCAATTGGAAAAAGAGAAAACCAGCTGAATCCAACAGTTGCAAGAGTTGGCTGATTCTAGGGCTAAAAGTTTCCTCCAAAAACCTCAAACTATTACATGCCAATTCGAAACAGGGGCTCATCACCTCTGACAATCACAGGCAATATAGAAGTGACTATAGAAGACTACTCAGAATATCTAAAAGAAATTATTTTGACAACAAAATATCTCACTCTTATAACAGATGAAAAACCATTTGGAGTTTAATAAATTGCAAGCTGAAAAAGCGCCAAAAACAAGAGGTCAATTCTATCAAGTATAATCAAACCTCAAGATATAGCTGAACAATTCAATTCATATTATGTCAGCATACCAAGAAAGGTTCAAAACGAACAGCCTAGCATATTATGTAGTAGAGTATCAAAAACTGAAATACAATTTCAAAAATATACCAAATCAATTTATTTGTACAGGGTTTCTCCTAAGGAAGTATCAAGTGCTATCAATGGTTTGAAAAATTCAAACTCGAGTGGCCCTGATGGAATATCATCGTCCATCTATTTAAAGGTCTCCAAAATCATTTGCCTATTCAAGAAGGGCGACGCTTCTAATATAAAAAACTACCGACTGATTACTCTTTTATCGGTGTTTCGAAAAAATTATGCTCAAACGAATAGTGAATGTCCTTAAATGCAATGGACTTTTGTCGAATAACCAACATGGTTTTCGTGGTGGAAGATCCACATCAACCGCTTCATACTCTATTCTAGACACTGTGTACAAGGGACTGGATAAGGGCATTGTTCGTTGACCTTACCAAGGCATTCAACGGTGTGGATCACCAGCTCCTCATGAAGAAAATTCAGCCATATGGAATCAGAGAAAATTGCTATAATCTATTGAAGTCATATCTCCAAAATTGTAAGCAATATGTCTTTCATGAAGGTCGGTGCTCTGCGCAGTTGGATGTCGAGGCTGGTGTACCACAAGGTAGTGTACTCGGACCTCTCTTGTTCTTAACGTACATTGATGATGTTTCCAATTGCTTAACGTCATATAACTGTGCTTTTGCGGATGACATCACTCTCTTATCATGCAAGACCGACGGCAGTGAGATGAGGATTCATTTGTCACACAATCTACAAATGTTGTTAAAATACTTTTCCGAAAGCAAGCTTTTGAACTAAGATAAAATTTGCATGATGCAGTTTCATCATCAGGTTAATAACTATACGAAAGCCAATATATTGCAATGAATAATAAGACGATCAGGCAGGTTATCTCTTTCAGGTTACTGGGTATCTATACAGGTATATTCACCGGGACCGTCCGTTAACAACTTTTCGAGTTCCAATTACAATATCAAGCTAAAATTTTACACGCGACCATAACAAGTGATTTCCAATTGAAGTGAAATATTTTCGAAGTGATACCATTTCCGGTTATACCGGAAGTGGGTCATCACTTTATTATTTCGAATGGCAATCTACCTTTTTTATTATACATCTAGAACCGACATTTGAGCATGGCATGAAATACCCAAGTTGTTGGCACTTATCTGTCAAAACTTTTGACAGATTTAATTTCAGATGGAATTGTATCAGCATGTACTATACCCATCTCTTATAGTTCCGAAATAATTTGGGAATATATTGAATTCTGATGATTTTGCAAGAACTAACAGTGAATGCTTTGAAATATTTGAATCAATTAGCTAAACTGGCTACGCTCACCTGACAGGTGCCTAACATTAATGTACTTGTCACTTCGTTCATTCGAATTTGATATTTCAACAAGAATTGTAGGTAATTAGAAGTGAAAATTCTTGAAAAATACCAGATTGATAATAAAAATTATCAATCAAAAATGGTGGATAGAACTTGCAGGCAATTCAATAACCAATTTCCAAATTTTGCGCCTATGAGTAAAACAAAATTGCGAGGGATTAGAAGCAATTTTCTGCTAATTTGGAGGAACAAAATTCATAGAAACTAGAAGAAAACCAATTCTCGAGGACGACGACAATCAAATTAATACTGAGACGACCCAGAACCGGGGTCAATTTTTTTTGTTAATTTGCTAAAACTATCCATATATTTCTTGGGTTTTATCTGATTGAATTTTATTATCAACTGTGATAACTATATTTTGTAGATCTACCTACATAACATTTCATATTGTTCATCTGAATTCAAATTACAGTGAAAAGACGGTCATTTGCCAGAATGATTCAATAATTATATTTTGAATTCTCAATATAGTAGAATATTACGTATTTTTAAGGCATCTTGAAATCACCCAATAGTGTAAACATAGACACGAAGGAATTTATCTAACCAAAATAAGAAATCCAGCGAAACCAATAGTCGACTTTAATACCTAAGCTCTTAAGCACTCATTCGTATATCCACGGTTCCAAAGCTGGTGTTTTCTAAATCAGCAATTCCCATGTCGGGACGAAGGAACGCGTCTGGAAAAGACTATGTAACAAGTACTTGAGTACCAAAGGCTGAGGGAAGTGAGGGGTAAGGACTGATGGGTCACGCATATAGGCATATATAAGTAACCACGATCGCGACGTTAGGGGATCATTGATTCACTCATTCATTATTATGATTGTGATTATTATTGAGTTATTTTTCGTCAGATGTGCAGTTACCCTTATAATTCAGTTATTCTGTTTTCGAAACTCAGTGAATTTACTCATTCGTGTAAATCGGAATTAAATTTGAGTTAATTAATCGTGCTTAACATGAGTCCAGAAGAATGGAAGACGCAGATTGTTCCTCTCCGAGAAGCCGGACAGAGGAAGAAGAAGCACCGTTCCCGCTGTGTCTCAAAGGTGATTACTTTCTGAATTTCTTTTAATATTTCTGCTCACTATTTGATTTTCACGAATTTCTTGAAGTATATGCTACGTAATTTCTGAACGCACTGAGGACGAGTTGAAATAATCCTTTCTCAAATTCCAAATTATTTTCACATATTTTTTTCTTCTTGGCAAATGATCTATTTGAACTGCACTGACATTTCTAATATTTATTTTGAAGAGTTATTTTCACTGACTTATTTAAAACGTTTGCTTTCGTAACTTGGTAGAATATGAAATGTACTGAATTCATTTTATATTGATTTCAACAGCTGTTCTAACTTAACGCATTATTTTGAAGTACACTAAAATTCTTTACTATTGATCTTTGAGAACTATTTGAATTTGAAATGTTATGGAGTTTAATATTGATATGAAACTTTACTTTTATAACTCAGAAAATTGATTTCATTGAAATGTTACTTAACCATTCTGCCAATTCAAATCTTTTGTTACAATCTGATGAACGATAAACGTTCGAATGTGAGAACATTTAATATTGATTCTTATCTTTGCTTCTATAATGGGCCAATTATCTATTTGAAATATCATAATCCTTTTATTCGGTATTTCTATTTATCTCAGTTTATAACTTAGCAGAACATACTTAACTGTAACGAAGATGTTTATATTTTCATAGTACCCAATGTGGGGAAGATCTTACTTTCAAATTATTGATTTGATGTCCGATACTCTTAAGCTCAATAAGGGAACTTTCCCTGCCTTCAGGTGTAATGATCACCTATGAATAATATCATTTCTCATTAGTATAAATAAATGGCTTTAGGGACGATACGCATGTATGGACCCACAGACATTGAGGCTTGTATGTTGTCGATATGAAAGTTTTGAAGAATGTCTGAGTTAGGGAATGTATGTGACGTTTGTGGTACATACAGGTGTATGATCAGAGGGCATGTTTCCCTGGTTGGCAAATCCGCGATATGGGAATAGAATATGATCCGCAGTCAGTGACAATAACTGCCCGTTGGCGCTTAGTTGAGCAAAAGAATCACGTACGGCTTTACGGGCTTACCTCTAGTTCCATATATAACGTTTTAATACTATACGAATTACTGAATTCGTTTAAAATACGCGAGCGAATTAACGCTTGCAAGTTGTCAGCTGTGGACGTGTTCCTTAGAATTTTAAAAGTAGATCTTTCAGAGTTTGGAGTATCAGGGCAACGACCTCGTCAGAAAACATGATATCATATTACCAAAACCCTTCGATTGGGTCAGCTACCACTCATAAAATGGGTGAGGGTCGGTTAGACCTGTTTACAATAATCTCATATCCGAATTCCATCCAGAATATGGATGAGGGCTGATTAAGCCTGTCACAATAATTAAATATTAAAACTTCCATCCAAAATATGGGTGAGGCCAAGTAAGCCTGTTTATAATAATTAAATATTCCAACTTCCACTCGTAATATGGGTGAGGACCAATTAGGTCTGGTTATAATAATTAAATATTCCACATTCCACTCGTAATATGGGTGAGGACCAATTAGGTCTGTATAAAATAATCTAAGGTATAAACTTCCACTCAAAATATGGGTGAGGGCAAATTGGGCCTCTATCTAAATGATCATATTTATTAAATTCATTAAAGATGCCAAAGAATGCAAGGATAAGAATTTAATACAAATGCTACAAAGATCAAATAGACATTGTTACGGAATCTGTTTTGTTTTTCTCATTTCCTTACCTATGGTTTAAGCGACGAAGAATTGGTCGTATCACATCAAACCGCACATAAAAGAACTTGAGTAGGTTACTACAAATATACCACAACAAAGAAAAGGGTCCTATTTTATATAAGAGAACTTCAAGGCAAGTTCAGGTACTAGACGATCACATGGCTTTTCATCTGACCGATTTCAGTCGGTCACAGGTGTAATTATTATGGGGAAGAAAATAAGATAATTCAGGTATTGCAATTTACGTAAAGGCGATACATTTTGCATCGTCTTTCATAGACCGGGGTTGGGGGTGTTTCAATACGCTAGCGTATTTTCGTGCCAATCCACATGCGTCCAATTCTTCATGAAGATGAGACAATTTTGCAAAAAATTATATGGTCTGATGAAGCCAAGTTCAATGAAAGTGGAATAACCAACAGGAGAAATCGACATTTTTAGGCCACAGAAAATCCTCATTTAATTGAGGTTATTGACTTCCAAAATAAATTCAGCGTGAACGTTTTTGCAATTTTAATGAATGATTTGTTGGCTTATCACATTTATGAGGAAAATCTTAATGAACAAAGATACCTGGAAATTTTGAGAGGAACATTAGCAAATTTTTTAGATTGATTACCCCTTAACATTCTGAGGGATTGCTATTACCAAATGGATAGTGACCACCAGTGGTGCACCAGCACATAAAACACGAGCTGTAGATCGGCAGCTAAAAGAAATGCTTGAGGATAGATGGTGATTTATTCAGATCGTAAATTAGTTTTCTCCTATGATGTTTGCTATCATTTATTCGTATTTATGTAATTATCTTCGATGATTGGTTTTCGCTTAGTTCCTACAATTTTAATTCATCCGAATTGTAGAAAATTGCTTCTGATACTTCGAAATTTTATTCTACTCGTAGACGGTAAATTTGGAAATTGGTTATTAAATTGCCTGCAATTTCTAACCACTAGTTTTTACATTCTAAAATGAATTAAAAAAAACTTAAATATATTTTCGTTTGAATAACCAGTGGTTTTATTCCAAATGTGTGGTATATTTTGGATATTTTCAATCTGAAATAACGACAATTCTTGTTGAAACATGGGGCTCCAAGATTTCTGTTATATACCGATGGGCATTAAGTGATCCATTGCCAATAATCTCCAGTTCTGTTCGTACTCCCAAGCATATGACACCCCATATCATAACTGACCCTTCACCGTATTGCTCAGTTCCTGCGAAGTTCGCTTGATTGTACCGTTCCCCTCGATGCCTCCATATTCTATCTCTACCATCCACGAAATTCACACAATATCGGCTCTCATCACTAAATAAAACTCGTCTCCACTGATTGATTGTCCATGCTACATGCTCCCTAGCAAACGCCAATCTTGCAACCCGATGGGCTCTATCGAGTCTTGGTGCTCTTGCTTGCGCGTATGGTCTCAGACCAACTTCATTTAATCGTCTTCTGACTGTCCTCACACTGACGTTAATGTTATCCACTGCTTGTAAAGGTTACGTACCTGAACAGCAGTAAGACGAGGATTTCTTATGGTTTGATTGACGATGAAACGGTCATGTATAGCGCGGGTTGCCCGATTTCTTCCTTGTCCTGGCCTCCTCACGTACAATCCAGTTTCCTGTAACGTCGGTAGATTCGATGGATAACCGACGTCGAGGCACCAACATGGTACCGACTGAGCGGTAGGTGCGCCCTTCCTCGATCAATGTAACTGCCCTTGCTACTGAGGTTGGTGGTAAATCTCTCATTCTGAATGAAAAATACCGTTTCGAATCGTAAACAGTAAAAGAATCACAAAACACCGAAACCGATCTAATTTGTATCAAATCAAAGAATGGAAAACTCTCATTCTTTAAACAGGTGAAAATGTGGTCATATACAAAAAAACGTGTGTTGTATTTCATATTTGATAAAAAAAGGTGTGCACATGTGTGAATGAAAATTTTCATCAATGGTCCCAGAATTCGGTTGTGTATTTTAATACCTACCGACTGTTATCTCCTATGAATTCCTAATTTTCACCAAATTAACCAAATTGTCATCAATAACTAATGCAATTCGAACATAAAAATCGCAAACGACAATTTCGACACGCCTGAGTGATAATAAGAAAATTCCAAATTGATAGACGAATTTTAATGACAATTTCTTGATTCAATGGAATTTCTCCAAAATGGTGATTTTCCACTTGAAATTTAATATATTTTGCAAAAATAGAGATAAACGCATGAAACAAGAAGGGCGTTACTGTAGGAAGATTTGTCTTGACAGACCATGATATTGTACGTTTCAACTCGGACCACGAAATTCCACAGGGTGTTACGAATTTTTGACAAAAAAAACACTTTTAGTTTTGCCCCCGTATAAATTTTTTTTGTTTTCTCTTATAATTTCTACAAAGCAGAAGAGTTGATCTATAACTTGCCGAACAAATCATCTAAATCGGTTGAGAATTAGGAAAAATATCGAACTTTGAATTTGGTTAAATTTTCGAGTGTTCCGCTTATTTTGCCTCCGAGTGTAGTTGCTGCTGTATTCAATAAATTACCGTTAAATATAAGAATTTTAGATTTTAAGCCATTTGTAACACTCATCCAAAATATGTGCTACCGAGATGGGGTCACACACACACGATGGAAACACTGATGGTTAACACAAACACTTTTTATGAACGTAAATTTAAAATGAAATAAAAACACGTGGTTCGTTGGTAAACAACGGCGGTTTGGCAATATGGCATGGGTACGGAAAGCCGGCTCGTGGCAACGCGTGCTGCAGCCGGTGTTCTGAGACAATGTGAAGTCGAAGAGGTCGTTGAAGAGGAAGTGAGCAAGTCTCCGAAATGCACGGATATTTAAACCCTCGGTTCAGGTAGGCCCAGAGTACGTTCTGTGCCTCGCCTGGTCGATGGGCCTACTTGGCGGTCTGTGATTAAGAAAGTGTGGTTAACACGGTAACACGCTTATTCCGAGGGGCCTAGAGCGATCTATGGTGAGATACCGTAGTAGGAAACGGTAACATATGCTTATTTCTAGGGTCTTCTATTCAATAGACGAATTTGTAACATTCAAATTTTATAATTGAAAGTGTTCGACCTGTCCTATATCCTTTTATGTGATCTATTGAACCAATAAATGATTTTGATTTTGAGAAAACGATGGATGGGCCAGCAATTGGAAGCCCAATTCATACTTTACTATCTTTTTTATTGATTTGTGACACGGCGCATTGTATGAATGAAATATCACTTTTTCTTTTGAAATAATACCATGCGCATCCTAGAATACTGATATCATATTCATGCCAACCGACGGTTTCTTCTTTTACGCTTTGGCAGTAGTTCTTTACGTCGTCTTCACGGTTGACTGTCGATTTAACACTGGAGCGAAGAAAGAATTTGCCTTTTTTACCATTTAATATTGCTACACTGCTCTATTTCCTAGATGATCCTTTGGTATCATTTGAGACACAGCTTTCTTAATTAACTTAACTTCACGGTCATTCAAAATTGAATATGCAATTTCGAAAACTGCACATCTGCACATATCTGAATATTTAAAGTATGCAGGAAATAGAAGAACTAATTATTTTCTAACTAAATATAATATTTAGCAAAAATATTTTTGAGTTACATTTTGGAGCATATTAACTTTCGAAAATTACAGAAATATTTCGAAGTACGAAATTGAGTACTTATAATTTAAAAAAACTATATAAATATGAAACTTTTATTTTAGTCATTTATAATTAAATATAATATTGAAACAAATAAATAAAATGGTCTTTTGTTCAAGAATCCTCTTCAGAAAGCTCTCGTTTGTATGTAGTTGGCCATTTCACTTAAAATCCTGTGAATTCTGACGATATACCGGGTGACACACGATCATGGTGCACCCCTCTCATTTCTATATTTCTGCAGGTAATTCATTCAGATTTCGTGATTCGATCAAGCTTATGACAGGCCACCTTTTGACAATTGAAACAATTTTTTTCCACTTCCAGTGTCGCAGGAAATGACCTTTAATGAAGATTTTTAAATGGAACACCCTGTATATTTTTGCATATTTGGTTTCCAAATAATTTCCCAAATTCAACCATACCTCACAATCGATATTTTGGGCTTCAAAATTATTTTTGGGTCGGTTTTTATTTTTCAATCTAGGGTGCCATGAATATTGCCAATTTACCATAATTGATCAAAGCAACACTGAAAAAAAGTAACTGACGTCAAAATTTCAGATTTGCTCTGTCCAGGCCAGATTAATATTCTCCAAAATCAATGAGGTACCATTAGAAGCTTGATACTATGGGTAAACAAATTCTGTAAACACTTTTTGTAAAAATGCAAACAAATTATGATAATGTGAAATTTTTCATTTATTTTATTTCAATTCGTGTAAGTGAATCCAGTAGGCTAATGGAGATCTTCAAATACCCCGTATATTTTAGCATATGCGGATTACAAATAATTTTCAAAATTCAACCATACCTCACAATGGATAATTCAGGAATCAGAATTATTTTTGAGGGGATATTCATTTTTCGAACGAAGAAGGCTATGGTCAACGAACAATTGACAAAATCTAACAATCTGTTGCCTGCCACATCAAATATATCATTCAAAATACTTGTACTTATGCATTCACTTTTATATCTCATTGATTTGGTTATTCTTTTGAGTTTACACATACTAACAGGTTAAAATTCACAGAACTTGCCATAACAATACACATTTTCATTTATCCTAGGAATCTTTTGAACTATTCTATCTACACTATCAATGAAATATGAATTAAATTCACCGGCTATTGTTTTTCCATTAGATGAATGAACATTTTCAAATTGTATAACCCCCCATTGCTATTGCTCATTATTCTAGGTGACAATCTCTTAAGATTTTTCCACAGCTCTCTAGAAATATCTCTATTTTCATCAATCACAGAAAGGTAATATTTGAATTGTGGAGGCCGTTACTTGATGTTGATCCATGATATAAATGAGATAAAAAACACAAGGTTTAACTTTAATCTACACTTTATTTGAAAAAATTCGACGACGTTTCGCTGACACAGCAGCTTTATCAAGAATGACAAACAGAATGAAGAGTATGGTATTATAAACAAGTCGTAGAACAAGTTGGATGAATAACAGGAAAATCCACACCGAGCCATTGTACAGTTAGTATGAAAGGTAATAAAAACTAATTAAACAAGTTAAGTAGGGGTGAATAATTCACATCTACCTGCTCATTCAAAAGCTTGTCCGAATGTTTGTATCTATTTATTTCTAATGCTTCTAGGAGATCTAATTTTAAACTTTTTGATTTTATATGTAATATGTCAAAGTTTTTATTGAATGAATGGTTTTCTTTCATTAAGTGGTTTGAATAATTTGAATCAGATTTATTTTTATCAAAGCTACGTTTATGTTCAGATGTTCTTATGCCAAAACTCCTATAGGTCCTACCGATATAAATTTTATCACAAGAACCGCAATTGAGTTTATAGATTCCTGATTTACTTGATTTTTCAACACGAGATTTATTATTTTTAATATGTTTACCTAAGTTATTAGAAGTTTTGAAAGTTATATTAAGATTTTGTTTGACGAGAAAGGATTTAATATTTGTACTTGCAGAACCGCAGAATGTTGAACTGTTGAATATTTTATAGTCTTTATGAATAGGATATACTTCATTTATAGCTTTCTGATACAGTTTTTACGAATGATTAGATCTATCATATCCGGATTATATGAATTATTAATGGCTATCTGTTTGATGATGTTTAACTCTTTATTATAATCTTCTACTGATAAAGGTAAATTGAGTAACCGATGTATCATGCTATTTAAAGCTGCAACTTTATGTTGAATTGGATGTAATGAGTAGTTATGTATAATTGTATCAGTATGTGTTGGTTTACGAAAGACCGAAAAACATGATTATTATTAAGTTTAGTGATTTTCAAGTCCAAAAATTAATAGAATCGTTCTGTTCAATTTCTATCGTGAATTTAGTGTTCAAATGGATGGAATTAATGAAATTAAGAAATAAGTCTAATTGACGAGTAGTTCCAATAAAACATACTAAGATGTCGTCAACATATCTATACCAATAAAGAAATTTGGAAATGAGTCGATGTGTATGAATTTTCTGTTCAATATTATTCATAAAAATCTCTGCTAAAAGTGGACTCTAAGGATTTCCCATGATCAAACCATTTTCACTACTGTAATAGATGTTGTTGAAAGAAAAATAATTTTGTTCAATGCAAACGTCCAACAGATACAATATTTCTGATTTAATTATGTGGTTAACATGATTCGAATTCAACATGTTTTCGATTAATATTTTGACATCACCTGGATAATAGTTATTTTTAGCAGTCTTAACTTGTACAGTCACTTCATTTCTCACCTGTCTATATTATTCCAGTCATCTTCCCTCTGTGTGAATGCAGCCACCTCAAACAGCTCATCACGTTTCGCGATCAACTTTCTGATGTTATTGTTGAACCATTTATTTTCACTCTATTTTATACATGTTTTGTATTATACATCTGGGCACATAGTATCAATCACTTTCACAATACTTTCAACGAAATCATCTGAGAGCAGATCAACATCACTTGTATTGTTTTTCCACTCCATACTTTGAATTTTGTGTTGAAATTCATCTAAATTAAAATGTTCCCATTTTCTTCTGAATATACTGGTTTCCAATTCCATGCAATCGAGTGTGCCTGATTCCAGGAAAGCAGTAATTATACAATGATCACTAATTTTTGAAGTCCTACGCACCTGACATTTTGTGTTTTTATTATTACTTATCATGTAATCAATAATTGTTCTACTAGTATCCGTTATTCTCGTGGAATCTTTAATATGTTGTTCAAATGCACATCTGTATATCAAACTCCTACATTTTCTAGTATAAAATGAATCTCCAACCATATCAGAATTGAAATCACCCATCATGATAAATTCCTCATCAAATTCATTAAAATAAGATTCCAGATAATCTATAAACAACTCATCCTTCATATTAGGTGGGTGATACACAGATCTAAACAGATGTTTTCTTAAAATTGCACGTCGATTTACCCCCTCAAGTTGTGACATACTATTATGTAACATCCTGTATATCAACTAGGAAACCCTGTATCTCGGAAGCGAAGTATTTTATTCTGCTTCCTCAAAATTATTAAATGAATCAAACCCTGTTTTCGAGCTGTTTCTAAGGATCTCGCCTTACAGGAGACAAAAATCGAGGAAATGCCAATTTTGTGACCAAATATCGGTTACAAAACACAATTTCCTCAAAATATTATCTGGAGAAGAATGAATTGATCGTTTGTTAATTTTTTCTTTATATTTCTATAAAAACAATTTTACACCGATTGAAATAGCCATTCGTTGAAAGCATTAAAGTTTAAATAGGTATTGTTCTATTGTACCTTCTTTGTCGAAATGTTCAATTATGTGCATAATTCGGAGGCGTAACTAGATTTTTGTTGATATATATTAGGTCATTTATGGTTTATGTGCTATTACAAGTGCTCGTTTATTTTGAATTTTGGTACTAGCGTTAGCAGAATATGTGAGTAATTGGATAAATTTTCAAAAAAAAAGATAAATCATGAGAAATATTCGAATTTTATTGTACTTTATTGCTTGGGTAAGAGATTTTCTACTTCTTATCGTTGTCCTTGCAATTGCATCGGGCATCTGAATGCTTTAGGTTGAACGCGGCAAGCTGGATGTTGCAGAACATCCCATCGTCATCAACATGCATCCCTATATCAAAAAATTACATTAATAAACATGTTGTCTGGAGCCTCTTTTAGGAACTTCATGACATTCTCCATCCTCAGAATCTTTCACTAATAGCTTATATAAAACATTTAATTTTTAAAAGATACCTTTAGAAAAATTCTTATTTTTGTTCATTCAAATAGTAATCTTTATTCCTGAAGATCATCGGCTAACGAAATGGGGTGATTTGTTCTTCAGGAACAAGGTAACTTTGGTCCGGGTGCCTGTGCACAGCGGCATTTCAGGCATCTGGGAAGCAGATTCTCTTGCCAAGGAGCCACTAAAACGAGATTACTGTCCCAGTTCTCAATATAACTAACTCTAAGGTACAGGACACGGATCAACATCTGGAAAGGAAACTTAGACGCTGACAAGTGGGTCTTTACATCGGGCGTAGACAAATCAACCTTTGCTAGAAAAACCTAACAAGAAGTTCACTAAAGAAGCTCTTACACTCAGTAGAGAGAACCTAAGCAACGTAACAGGCCCAATAACTGGACATGGGAGATGAAGAAAACATCTATACAATAGACGTTCATCATGAAGATTTCGCAACGAAGAGGAAGGAACAGCCTGGAAAAGACGGAAAACCACAAAAGAGTTAAGCGAAAGGGACCTGATAAATGGGATTCTAAACCTTGTTGAAGAGATAACCCTGGTAATTCAGGAATGAACACCATAAGCCTTGAGTGGCTACAGTGTGATGGAGAGAGTCATAAATGATGAGCTCAGTAAATATCTTGAGTTGCAGGGAATTATTAACGATGTCAGTATGGTTTTCGCAGGCAAAGATCGACAGGAAATCTGCTCGCCTACGTCAACGATGGGAAAGCATGGAGAATCTAGAGCAATAGCCCTTGACATCTCTGCAACCTTCGATAGGGTTTGGCATGAAATCTTGTTAAATTAACTTGCTGCACATGGACTTGCCGAAAAATTGATCAATAGAAGTTGTGGTCAACGGTATAACATCTGATTGTTTCCAGTTGCAATCAGGAGTACCTCAGGGATCCATTCTTTCGCCAAGCTTGTTTTTGTTGCAGATAAACGATCTTCTTGCATCTACAGAGAACTTGATTTTCGGTTTTGCAGACGATTGTAACCTGGTTTCGTCTTTCAGTAGTCTGCCGATTACATATGCGGAATCTCAGCGTCAGAAATGTCAACAAATTGATAACTTAAACTCTGACTTACAGAGGATATCTGAGTGAGGTTAGTTGAACCTGGTGAACTTCAAAGCGAGCAAAACGCAAGCAACTACGTTTTCTAAAACCAGAACACTGGAGAACCTCCTCTAACGATTCAAGGACAACAAATTGCATCCAAAGATTCGATGCACCTTCTCCGAATAACGGTCAACTCCGGGTTTTGCTGGCATGAGCATGTATCAGCAATAGCTATGTCGGCATCAGCTTAACTTAGTTTTCTATTCAAAGCCAAGCGATACTTTACGTCATCTCAGCTGTTGCTTCTGCTTTGGAATATTGTTCCCATGTATGGTGATCTGCACCCAAACATTCGTTGCGGATGTTGGATAGTGTGCAAAAACGCGATCTCTAACCTCTGGTTCTCAGAAGACAAGTTGCTGACCTATCTCAGTTTACAGATACTTCTACGGAAGATGCTCCAAGGAGCTAAGACACCTTCTTCCGGGAAACTCATGTTTTGCCGCAACACTAGGCTGGCAAAAAGTTCTTATCACATGGCGGTACATTTAACGACCCCTCGAACCTTTCTCGGTGAGAATTCCATTATTTACAGGGCCGGTGAGCTGTGGAACTCGTTTCCGTCCAACATCTTCTCAACATCTTACAATTTGGCCCTCTTCAAGAAGCGATTAAACAGACACCACAATTCTTCCCACTCTTCCTACACTCATGTGGTGTAACAAGTTCTCCTATTCCTGGTAAGCGTGCATACAAAAAAAAGTGGCATAAAATTCTGAAGACACAAGACAAAAAGACAATACTCCGCTTAACGCGAGGGATTAGTTCCGCAAAAATTCGCGTTAGATTTGCATATATCGAGGTTAATGATTAAACGTAGTCAACAGTTAATGCAAAAAAGATGGAAATCATTTTAATAAATCACTACAAACACTTTCTGCAGTGAGTATTACATGTTTTTCAATGTAGAGATACAACCGTGGGCGTAGCTAGAATTCTGGTGAGGGGGGTAGCTGGAGATCGGAGATGGGGGAAAGGGGAGGAAGTTAAATGAAGTAAGGATGGCTTGAAAAAATTAACGGGAATACTACCAGTTTCTTTTTAAATTAAAACAAGACGCCGATCCTTCATGGTTGTGAAGTTTTGAAGCTAATCCATTGGTCAGAGGTCTTTGTGGTGAACCTTAGCCATATTTTATCCGGCTCATAATGCTGCTACCCGTTCTATTGTGACGGTTGTACATAGCAGCGCCAGCTAAGTCAGTATAGCCTGAGGCACGACGAGGAAAAATGCTTTAATGCAGTCACATAATCGACTTTAGCAACTCCCACTCCAATATCGCATCCACAGTACCCTGTGGAACGTATTGATTTCATAAAATTTTCTCACTCTATCAGCGCATCGCCAGATGTATCGTTTTGGGATGGAGCCTCTCGAGAGTGAATGGCAAATGTTGAATGTCAGAAAACCGTGCCGAAAGTGACTGCAGCAACGAGTCTATGTACGGAATGAAGACGGCCACTCTGAAGTAGTCTGCTGTGACGTTGTGGGTGGGTTGGCCCGAAGAATTTGTTTCCCAAAATTCTCAGTTGAATTATTTCGACCCTAATCTCTTCAGCAAGTTGTTGCACTGCATTGTAGATTCAAGTATTCCTAGCCGCCAGCAGTGCATTGGTAATCGGAGCGAATACTTTTATATTTTTGTGACTATCGTGTTTCACATAGAAGAGGCAAAGAAGGAGTGTGCACTATGATTCACGGAAGAATTGTTTGATGTTCTTGATGGTTCCAATTGTGGTACGTTTCTTTATCCCATTTTCTTTGCATGCCATTGTCGAGCAGCCATTGTAGCCCTGATCTGCATATTTCTGAGGATCAACTTCAAGGTTTCTAAAAACAGCTCAATGTTCAATGCGTCCATTTCCTTTCATTTCGACAAACCCCAAAACATCCTCTCTAATTCGGTTACTGGCTTCGTCAAAGAATCTTACACTGATTCTTTGACGAAGCCACTCAACCGAATTAGAGAGGATGTTTTGGGGTTTGTCGAAATGAAAGGAAATGGACGCATTGAACATTGAGCTGTTTGGCTTCGTCAAAGAATCTTACACTTAATGATAACTGTTCTTTCGCAGATATATTGCAGCTCTCATTTTCTAGAATACTATAAGCATGTTTCTATTACTTCATTTTCAATAAGTGGCGATAAATAGGGTGCAATTTTCGCACATTTTTCCAAATGAATTTTCAATGAAGCGTCCCCTAAATCAAATTTCAGCTAGATCAAATCTCAAGAAACACCCTCATCCAAAAATTTTGCTCTCAGTGGAAAGTCACGAGATGCACAAAATAGCATTGCATTTTGTATAGGAATTATGATATTTATTATTTTCGGTAACAATCTGTTGATGGCTCATTCGCGTTGGTCAGTAACTTCAAGAAGATATGAGAAATTTCAGCAGCTTGTTTATGTCATTGGCTGCTGGCATGGCTGGCCCAGTATTCATGAATTTTTTTGCGTAAACTATGCGTGATCTTCCGTCGCGAATTTGTAGAGCCACCTGGTATATAAAATATAAATAAGAAAAAGTGCATCTTTGTCTGAAATCGTAAAAATCCAGGACGAGAATTAGCAAATATTAACAACGAAAACGGAAATGGTAAAGAGATTCAATAAGTTCTATAGTGAAATTGGAGAGAAATACGGAGGTAAACTTAAAGAGCCAGAAGATCATTCAGAGGAAAAATTTCATCTCAGGGAAAGTTTCTTCCCATTCCCACATTTTCTTTAGAAAAGAAAAGATTATTGGAGACCTCAAAGTCAAAAAGCACCAGAAATTGATAGCATTCGATCTGAGACACTAAAAGAAGTGATGAAGGAAGTATCTGGCCCGTTATCTTGCTAACGAATCTTTCATGACAGGATGCTTTCCGGAATCCTTCAAAAGGGAGTTGTCAAACCGCTTTTCAAAAGTGGAGAAAAATCTAAGGTCTCAAATTATCGACCAGAATCTCTGATATCCAACTTGTCAAAGATTCTAGAAAAACTGATGAAAAGCAGAATGGTTGCATTTTAGAAAAACATGAAATCATCTCGAGAAAACAGTATGGATGCAGACAGAATAAATCAACTGAAGATGCTATCAAGGTTTTAACAGAGTAGGTGAATGATTAAATGGACAAACATATCCCATTTCTCTGCATTTTTATCGACCACTCCAACTTATTCGTCACTGTTTTCCATACAAAATTGCTTGAAAAACTAAGCAGATATGATAGCGATTCAGTGAAGAAGAGGTTATCATTTATGGAGTACCGCAAAGTTCGGTACTAGGGCTGCTCTTTATCATTTATATAAACAGTTTATTGAAGTTGAAGATCGCTGAAAAAATTTTAAGTTTTGCGGATGATACTAGTATATTATGTAGTGCAAAAACCTGACAGGAGGTCAAAGAGAATGCAGAAAACGATATTCGAACCATAAAGCAGTGATTTCAATATAACAAGCTCACTCTCAATACAAAAACGTCGTCGTATCTACCTTTCACTTCGTAAGAAACAGGTCTACCCAGCTTGGGACCACTCACTGCAGACAAAGATACCCTGATTGCAGAAGCAGAACATGGATATGTGAAATTTTGGGGATTATTTTAGA